>CM075348.1:152055608-153317108 GCA_037693485.1 Kitagawia praeruptora | reverse complement strand
CCTAACTCGGGATAGCTGGATAGGACTTTTGTTTGTACGATGGTGGGCCTGGAGCTATAGCCGGTATAAATTATGCTTTGTAAATAATTTAGGAATAATTTTTTACCTTTAGTAACTTCTTTATAGTGGAAAAATTTACCAAGTTTTTTGATAGGGTATATATATACATATTTTATATGATTTCATCCTTTTATTTATTATATTTTATAAATAATTGGATATTATTATTTTGAATTTAATTTTTTATAACAGGATATAAAGAATTCCCAAAATTAGAAGGAACATGCGTATACATCACTATTTGGGCACTAACTCCAGTTTTGGACACGAGAATTGGGCCATTTACATTAGAATTTGGCGATTTCATAGTCCATGCGAAATTAAACAAATTATCTACAACTCAAAAGTGGTCCAACATTAATATTCCAACTAGAGGAGCCTAAAAGCACGCTTAAAGTTAGACTACTAATTTCATATTCAAATTTCAATTTGTTTCGAAAAATTACTTGTATTTTATTGGAAAGCATTAGTTCTGTTTATTATATTAGGTTATTTACAAATATTGTAGGAAGAGACAAGATAACAATTCATAGAACGTACAATACAAGAGAATAAGATAGCCGAGGGAGAAGAGTTGTAATTCTAGTATAAGTTATAATTCAAATATATATTAGATTCAGAGAGATTGATATGCGAATTACGAAACTAAAAATTTTTGGTTCTTAATAGTAGTTATACTTTGATCAACTGTTAACACAAAATCACGCAAGCGCACGTGGTCACAAGTAATATAGATATAAGTCAAGTTCGTTCCCACAGAGATCAGGTTTTTACTTCAATTTAGTACCTATGCAACAACGTATGGTTTAATTCACTGCTAAGACAATTAACAAATTGGGGTTTGATTAACTAAATTAAACTAAGATGCAAATTATAAAACTAAGAATTAAATTAACTAATAAGAATAGAAATTGAATTACTTATGAGAATAAAAACATGGGACTCTAACTTCATTATCTACTTCACTTAGAGTTGATGCCTTTAATCAATACACATGTGGGATTTGATATCTGATCGGACAACACGAAACAAGTAAAAGTTACCTCTCGGTATACTAGTACCAAACTACGCATGCATCCACAAAAGAGATAGAAGATGGGTAGACACCAATTATGTTTAGACCCTATATCTCTATAGAATTTGAAAACATAGAGGTTTAAGCATAAGTCATCCACATAGATCACATAGGGCAGCATAATATCTCTATTCATGCCACAAATCATGATGCTAAAACATCAACCTATCCTATGCTAGTATGGCAAGTTCTAAATCTCAAGATCCACTCTCGCTTCACAAGAGATTAACAATTCAATTTAGATGTTAGCTGCGCATCTAAAAGCATTAAGATTAACCATACGAGGATATCAAGAATTCACCACATGTAATCTTTAAAGCAATCAAACTACTAAGCTACATAAATAACTCCGTTAGAATCCCATGACAACGATTAGCCCATAATTGAACCGTTCATCGTCATGGGATTTGATGAAAACATGATAAATAACAAGATATGAATAAAAGAAGCAATAATATTAATAAAACAAAGAGTTAAGAAAACAAATCTATAATCCAAAGTAACACAAAGGATGAAGTAGATCTAGATCCGTTGCTTGTCACGAGCGTTGAATCCTTCTCTCCTTTTCTCATTTGCAGATCTAAGCTAGGTTACAATAAATAAAACTATTGATAATGTGTATATCTCTATTACAATGGTAGGATGTGTTTAAATAGGCTCTAAAAGTCTTGCCCAGCAAGAAAATACCAAAACAGAATTATAATAGAATTTCTGCAAGATACGTTTCCTAAACTGATTCTGTTTTTAAGGAAAATTCGTGGCTGACTTTTCTTCAGTTTTTCTGGAACGTTCAAAACGTAATTGGACCTCTGGACCACCTTAGAATGATAGAGAATCTCGTTATCTTCGCGTGGACTGCTTACGGGCTGAAAACAGACTTATAGAACTCAATATATGACCAAAATAGTGTAGACTGCGCAACCCTTCTTAAAAATCCGAATTTTAATCAATTAATTCCCAAAAAATTATAGAAGCATCCACCTTAGTCAACATTCTCGTAAATCTGCACAACTAAGCAAAACACATCAAAACTACAAGAAACTTGAGTCCAAGACAATCAATTTAAGCCGATTTAGAATGCTCCAAGTGGATATAAAAGCCACTTATCATCAACCCATTAAGGGATGTTTGAAAGCACCTTGAGAGAGAATTTTATGTGTAATAATAACATTTCATACAATAATGTACATGTAATAATATAATAAAAAAAAGGAATGCATTTTTATTTTAGAAACATTTATAATCTTTAACATAAAGTATATTAACACGGGTGTTATTGTTATTTGCATAATTTATTCAGTATAAATATTGAAACATTTATCTTGTGACATGAATTTAAATTGAAAAATTAAAGTATATGTAAAACTCATTAAATTTAGAACAACTCAAGTAAATAATTACGTAATCATACAAATAACAACAAAAAATATCAATTGTCTCATTCTTTACAATTTATCCACTACTTCGTGTTTTTGTATAAATTTTGAAGCCTAGTAAATTTCACATTATTTAATAACAGTTTTTATTATTTAAATTTTATATCGATACTTGTGACGCCCCCAAATCCGCCCTGTCTGGGGACCCGGGTCGCCACATCAGGTCTCAGCATCCTGCATCACACGTTAGCTCAATAATAATAAAATCTTTATTACAACGGAGCAGAACAGTCCCACTCCACAGATCCAAGATCGGATTCACACTTTATTACAATACGCTTATTACATCACCGAAAATATCTTGCAAAAGTCTATAAAGGTAGAACAGATAAAAGGTTCCAGCTGGCCATTCTAGTCCTTGTCAGCATAGCCTGGGGCTTTTCCCTTGCCTCTAGATCCCTCGCTGGACGTCTCACATCTTTCTTTCTTGACAGCTGAACAAATGTTGTAAAGCAAGAGTGAGCAACTATGGTGCTCAGCAAATTCTCTCCTTGCTCGGTACATAAATATAGTAATATATACCGAAAGAAAATACTCGAATTTAAATAAACTGATAAGACAACAAACTCTGAAAATTTTGACTCAAAACTCGTCTCGAAAATAGAAATACTCGAAATGACTCTTTTTGTGAAACTCTGATGACTCATGATAAAAGAATAACTAGTCTTCCATCCTTTCGGTATCTCGGCGGGGCGATCAACTATCCGACCGGGAATACCGTCCTCCAATGACACCGCACTTCGCTCGATCACGGCTACAATACGATATCAACGAATATAATAATAATATGAATGCTAGCATCATAGTGGGTGATTATATCAACCCTGGCATCATAGTGCCTAAAATATTCTTGTGTCCATATAAAGGTACACAAGTCTCTCTTTCTCTAAATGGGCCTCTTTCCCAAAATTGACCAGTAGAATACTAAATTCCCGAATATTTCATGAACTGATACTCTGAGATAAAATTCACAAGAAAATATTAAATTGATCTGGCGGACTGCCAGTTTTACTCAATGTGCCACCAATCCGAACAATGGATTGATGTAACTCTCAATAAATATGCTTTAATTGGTTGGCACGAACAAAGTGCCAACCCTTGACAAAAAGGGCAACTATCTCGAAATAATGAGAATAGTCTTAAAATGAAATATAATGAGTCGTACTGAACAAGTAGTACTACTCGAATAATTGTAATACTCCAAATTGACGAACGTTAAATAGTATACTCCTATTGGTTGATTCGAACAATGAACCAATTAAAAGATAATCAATAATTTATTGTTGAATTTGTACAATAAATTCAACTAAAAAGAATGAGTTTAACTATCTCGAACGAATGAGATTAGTTTCACTGAATCAAAATAATAGTCGTCTCGAATTAATGAGATCGACCTGATAGCAACAAAATTTCTTCTACGGTTATAGGGATTGTATTTCGCAAGTAAACTAATTAACAGTATCGTAATATTTAAAGAAAAATAATACTCAAAAAGAAATTATTGTATCATAAGGAGCAGCAAATAAATCTCAAAAATTGATAGCTCGAAAATAATCAAAAAATGAAATAATACGAACAGAAATACAAAATTTCCGAGAGTTAGGGTAGGAATGAACTTGCCTCTGTCTCGACGTTAAACGAACCGAATAAATAAAAGCGTTACCCGCGAGCGGAAATCTCAATTCTCGAAAAGGAATCTCTATAGTAATTATCAGAATAATTTTAGTACTCGGGTAAGAATTTAATCACAAAGTGTCAAAATAATTCGGTAATCATGCTCTTGATAAATAATTCTCGAACAAATAAAATTTAAGATATTCTCGTAACTTTAAAATCTCACTAACACCAAATTCTCAATTTAATAAATTAATGGAGGCTCTATTCGCTTTTCCTATTAATTTTAATAATTCGAGTTCTATGGTATCATAAGATTTTAAACAGAATGTACTGGGAAAATCTCGCTCTAGGTATTCTCAAGGGAAAATTTTCCATTAAAAGTCTCTATTTAATTTTAATAAGCAATGCTATTTGATTTATTTGAAGTACACTTCAAATATAGAAGTATTACTATTATACTTTTTTTTAAGGTCCTCGTAAATTATCGACCATTTTCATTTTATGGCGGAGTTTAATAATTTAAATAAATTATTTAATTTGGCTCGTATCAAGTCTCTAAAATTTTATCTAGACATTCTCTATTTATCCAAGAATTCATCTAATTCACTAAAGTTTATTTTAAAGGAGCAATAATATAATTCACCATTTATTCTCAAATAAATAACTCAAGAATTAAATTTTCATCCGAACTCAAATCCATAATATTATCTCTACTTTTAACAAAATGTGAATTTATTGAAACAATTCTATTTTTGAAATCTCACAAATGCTAATTTCCTTCCTATTTTAATATGCCACTAAATAATCGATTAGTTTTATTACTCCGCTATCTTACAATTTCCTTTGATTTTAATAACTCAAGAAACCCTTTCTCTTTTTATGAAAACCACTTAAATTATCTTAACTTAATTTTGATTACCTTATTCCCACTCTTAGAAAAACCACTCCATTTTATTGTTATGATGTACTAAATTTTCCTTTTTATTCTGCATTATATTCAATTCCGGTAACCTACTTATTGGAAACAGAATTTCAACAACAATAATTTATTCATGGGAAATTTCACATTTTATTCTATTTTTTCCACATAAATAAATTCTACAATTAATTATTACTTAAATCAATAAAGTAAAACAGTAAAAATCAATTAATCCCACCAACCATCGCCGCCACTGGGCGGTTTCCGGTCGTCCACTGTGACGGCGCCGGCGACGGCGACGAACACCACCGGCCACCGACACCATCACCTCCTCCTCCCTCTCTCCCTGCTCCACTCTCTCTCGACCTCACTCTCTCTCAATCTCTCGACCTCTCCTCCTCTCCCCGTCTCTCACCTTCGATCTCTCTCTCTCTCTCGCCGCCGCGTCTCTCTCTCTCTCTCGATCTCTCTTTCTCCCTCAATCTCTCGCTTTCTCTCCCTCTCTCTGAATCTCTCGCCGACCCTCTCTCCCTCTCTCAATCTCTCGACTCCCTCCTCTATAATCTCTCCGCCATCACTCTCTCTTTCTCTCCTCCGATCTCTCTCCCTCCGCCCATCTCCGATCTCTCCCTCTATCTCTCTTTTCCCCGATCATCTCTCTCCATCTCCCATCTCTCCCTGGCCTCTCTCGCCTCCTCTCTGCACCCCAAAACAACACCCACCACTGCCGACCACCGTCGCCGACGCGGTGGTGGTCTCCGGTTCACCATGCAACACACACAAACACCCCAAATAACAAAATCCCCAATTTTAAGCACACCCACAACATAGAGCTAAATCAATTAATTAAATTTTTGCAAAAGCCCTAACTCAAATAAAAATAATATCCTAAATTAACACAAGGGTTTTCAAGAAAATACAATAACAAAGCATGTATATTCATAATTAGAGAAATTTAGGGGCATAAACTCATACCCTTTTATGAAAAATCAAGCTTTTAGAATTGATCAAAAAACAACTTTCTTGAAACTCTTTATATATATATCGATTTGAAAAGCTTTTAGAGTGCTCCACAAATATCAATTTGCACGATCCATGGTTATTTCAAGGGTACTAAAGGCATCCGGCAAGGAGACCCATTGTCACCTTACATTTTTGTATTATGCATGAATGTTCTTTCTCATATATTGAAACCAAAACCGGTGGGATTTAAACATCATTGGCGCTGTAAAGAGTTGGATATTACCCACTTGTTTTTTGCTGATGATGTCCTTTTCTTCAGTCATGGAGATCAAATTTCAATCTCTCATATTATGGACTCTGTCCATAGGTTTTCCCAGTTGAGTGGTCTGGTTCCTAGTGTTCAGAAAAGTTCGAGTTTCTTCTGCGAATGCTCTCCTACTCTTATGAATTGGTTTGATGACAGGTTTGGAATTCCTCAAGGTAGCTTACCTGTTCGATTTCTAGGGGTTCCACTTATTTCCTCACAACTTTGTGTGAATGACTGCATGCCTCTAATCGAGAAGCTCACTGCTAGAATCTCTGTCTGGACTTCTTTTTTCTTGTCTCTTGCAGGAAGGGTTCAACTGGTAAAATCTATTCTTTTTGTCATGCAAGCTTTTTGGTCTAATCACTTCATTCTTCCTAATGCTATTCATGAAACTGTTCAATCGATGCTCACCAGATTCATTTGGAAATGAAATATAGATGATAAAGGGGGTGCAAAAATTGGTTGGAAAACTATTTGTTTGCCTAGAACGGAAGGTGGCCTAGGTTTAAAGAACACTTCTGAATGGAATAAAGCTCAAATCATTCGGCATCTTCTCAAAGTAATCAATCACTCCCCTTCTTTGTGGCCCTCTTGGGTAAATAAAACAATCCTTAAGCGTAAGCACTTCTGGACAATGAAAATCCCATCTGACTGTTCTTGGATATGGAAGAAAGTTTTGAGGCTTCGTACTCTGGCCCTGCAATTTATTACATACTCAATTGGAGATGGCACGACAATCTCCCTATGGTTTGACCCATGGTGGAAAAACTCGTGTCTTGCTAAAATGCCAACTGCACCTATCATTTCTCAGTGTCATATGAATGATAAATCTCGTGTTCATGATATTATCAGTTCGGGGTACTGGTGTCTCCCACGAATTAATCATAGACAACACCATATAGACCCTGTCCTATCGAGCTGGTTGCAAGATTTCACCTTTCCAAGTTTTGATCTAAATTCCCGTGACACGATTCTCTGGGATGGAATGGACATTCGAAAGGTTAAACCGTGGCATATTTGGGAGAGTATCAGGCACCGTAGTCAGCAGGTTATCTGGTTTCAAGCGGTGTGGCATCAACTCAAGATAGAGCGCTACGCCCATCACCAATGGCTTTTAAGTCATGGGAGGCTAAACACTCTAAATCGACTAGCCAGATTTGGAATCCCGGTTGATCAGCAGTGCTTCTTATGTGTTGGTGGTCGAGAAACTGATACTCACCTCTTCCTGCATTGCTTGTATAGCAGGCATATCCTTGTCTTGATTCTTGCATCCTTAAATCTGGGCATCATTGGCTATACCTGGAATGAATTTCAACAAGGTCTGCTAAATATTCAAGACGGAGACAAAAGAAAATTAATCCTTCTGATGGTTCAAGTATACACCTACTTCATCTGGCGCGAACGTAATGCTCGAAAACATGACAAGGGTGTCCTTGGTCCGAAGTCTCTTTGGAAGGGAATCATGGACGACACTAGAGCAAAGCTTGCTTCCTCTTCTTGGTTCTCAAAAATTATTTTAACTAGGCCTGACTTAATAGTTTGATGTTTGTTTCTTGTTTCAATCTTTGAGATTGTTTAGATAGTTTCTCTATGGCTTGTCATAGTGCATGGGTTCTAGGTTGTATTCTTTTTTCTTAATATATATAAATTTAGCAAAAAAAAAACTATAAGCTTCTAAAGGTTTGTTTTTAATGGAGGTGAGAGGATAATATATATATATATATATATATGGTGGTGTTTTGCTCGGATGAAAAAAAATGGAAGAGATGATTTCTATCTCTCTCTTTTTCTCTTATAAATACTAGGCAACATAATTAGGGCCTTAGTGGGTTAATACTAGTTGGGCCTCAATTGATCAATAAAAAAAACTTTACTAATTAAAAGAACTAGGTTGATCTCTAAATGGGCTTGGGTATTAATTAAGGTTAATAAGCACAACCCAATTACTATGAAAATTTCCACCCAAGTCCATTAAATCGATTTATTAGCAAGGCACTCTCTAAATTCCTAAAATTTTTATGCAGCATCGCACTAAATAATTATTTATAAACATCCAGAGAAATTAACAAGATCGAGAGAATATTTTATTCGGAGAGGCTCGACATAAAATTATTAAAGAAAATTCGTGGTTATTACAATACTCAGAAGACAATTGATACAATTTTATTTTTTTCAAATTTACATCTAAATTTCAAAATTGCATTTAATTTCGGATTAGAAGAATTATATTAATTACTTAATCGATATGGTATCACAAATTAAAAAATAAATTTGAATAGGAAGAGAAAAATTGTACATCTGAGTTGAACAATTTTATCATTAAAATATCTAGCATTTTTTTAAGAGAAAATGATCTATTTTTTTCGAATATCACTATTTTACTGTTATCTATGGCTCTCCTGATTAACAAATAACACAATTTATCAAACAAATTCAGATTTTCCTTTTTGGAAGTTTTTCATGTCATTTTATATACAATCTTAAAATCACATACACAATCATTTATTTTTGAATATGTACTCAAAGCTAAAATTATTGTAATTTTGAACAATTAATCATAAAAAAAATTAGACTGAAAATGATCTAGTTTTTGGAAAACCCCGTCATCCTCACTCATGCACACCGATAAGGATTACCATCATGACCACAGATTTATTCAAATAAACATATAAAATAAGTATCTCGAACAAATATTAGATTCTTTTGTAAAAATTCTTGTAAAAATACAATTAATAAATATCTCGAACAAATATTAGATTCTTTTGTAAAAATTCTTTCCCGTCCTATATAAACATACAAGCATGGTCTTTGTACCCTCAAATACTCTTTGGCCAACACCTTGTGGCGTTCCAGCACAATGACCCTCAAATACTCTTTGGCATTTTAACACTTTTTTTGTTTACAAAAAACTCCCAACACCTTGTGGCTTTCTTGCACCTCCTCTTCTTACAAAACTCCATTTTCACTTGTTCTTTCTCAAAACTTGTTGTTCTTATATGATATATATTACAAGTTGTTTATCATCTGTAATTATGTATCTATATAGATATATCTGGACATGAAACAACATTTTTTCATTTTCGATGGGATGTCAAACATATCTCATAATTTTGTTTTATTATCTTTTGTTTTATATATATTTGTAATTTCGTTATTGTTTCATTTTGATCGATGTACTTTATAAAGAAAAATTCATTTACTGGAAAAATGGGATGAAGCTATTTGCTAACCAAAAATATGATTTTTCCTTTAATTTTCTTCTCTACAATTTTTTGGAGAAAAAGTGACATGAAGCTTATGCCTATATTTAGAATATTTTACTATAAAAATCTTTTTGTAAACCATGTACATAGAAATTGTGCAATTTTTGGTTTAGTTACTAATTTATATAAGATTACATATGGTTCATTTTTAGATGCCAAACTTTTTTCTACAATTTGTTTTTTACAATTATCTTTTTCTAATAAGATCTGTTCAACATATTAAACTAATCTTACATAATTTTTTTCTTCCCTTAGTTTTGATTTTTAAATAAATTTAATTAATTTAGTATGTATCATCTTACAAGCAACAAAGCATCTTTCATGTCATTATGAATATATAATGCTCATTAAATACTTATAAAATTTTCTAAAAAAGACCTACTTTTACTTTTTATATATTTTAATACAAAATATATCTTTTTTGAGATATTATATCATCTAGTTTTTCGAACATGCTAAATCTCTTCCTTATCATGCACACATTTAAAACAAAAATTCATTGCACATAAGCCAAAGTTCTTATTGCTTCTACATTTGGATAAAGAATGGCTTTCAAATGTTTTCATCTGATTGCTTTCCATGTCAAAATTTGTTGTACCGAAATTTATAATATGGTTTCTTCAGTCTTGGATTTTCAGAATGTGTTGCCGGACACGATGGTCGAGGCCGCCGATTGTGTCTTCTATTTTATGAATGTGTTTTCGCGCACAGGTCGAAATCACTCAACATCAGAAAAGAAAATAGAAGACAACACCGGGCGGGCTCCACCCTCGTGTCCGTAACATATTTTGAAAATCAAAAACTTTATCAAAAATGAAGAAAGAACATTCTAAATATCAGTATTACCAAGTTTTCACATCAAAAGTGATCAGATAAAATGAAATATTTGGAAGCCATTCTTTATCCGAATGTAGAACCAACGCTCACAAAAAAGGTAAGACAATTTTTACCAAAATTTTACTTATTCAATTACATACTCTATTTATTCAATGAAAACCCCCTCAAATCTCAACAATATGAATGGTGAAAATCTCAAAAAAATTGTTATAAAAAAAATTTCACATACATGATGATGATATCCATTTAGAAAATTGGGCCTAGATAAAAAATTTGGCCATCCCCACAAAAAGGAAATGATGAAAATTTTCATTTACCCATTCTTGTAGTTTAGAATTGTTGTTTACGGTATTTAAACATGGTCATATATGTAAACTACATAGAAAAAGAGGGAGTTGATCAAATTCATCTTGCGACTTTAAGGATGATCCACACTATAACTAGTAGCAAAGAAGTGAGTTTCCTAGGTGGATAGGATTGGAAACTACTCAACTCAAATTTTGGTTCTAAACAAGCACACTCAAGTAATGGTACTAAATTGTTTTTATTTTAATGTTGTCGCCAATTTTTTCCCATATTGCGTAGAATGTGCCTTGATTTGTATTTGTATGTTGGTATTACAAAGATAACTTAATTAGTTAGGTGTGCAGTTATGTTTATTCTTATTTGTTTTCTTGATACTTGTATACCTCCATCATCCATCTCTCTTATAAGTCGAATTTATTTTGTAAGTTACATTTAACAATTTAACTTAAGTTGGATTTATATCTAAATTTTTCTATAGCCCAAAATGAAAGCGAGTGAAACGATACACTCCAAAATAAGAACAATACGCTCTTGGCTAAGAAACAATAAGTAATAGAAGCTCTAAGAAGAAAAACATGTCCTCATTGTAGTGTTTCTAGTTCTCAACAAATAATGAAAAAAAACGACATGATATCGAAAAAAATCCATTTAAGAAAAGAGCTACAATTAAGTTAATTTCACCATTATTAAATAATTCTAAGCTCATTAACTTGAGTTTTTAGCTCGATTTCCTTATTTTTTCTCTTTTTGAAAGTACTATATTGATTTTATTTTTTGGGTTGGGTTGCTTAATCAATGATTGTAGGGTATAAGGTGGGTCAAAATCTACAAAACCTCCCTATTACATTCCAGGATCCACCAAAGCCCTCAATAATATCTCAGAATCAACAACACATCTCCATAACATCACATGGTCCACCAAATCTCTCGATAATATGTGAGAACTCAAAAAACCTCCCAAATCTCAATAATATCACATGGTTCTCAAATATTATGGAGAGATTTGGTGGACCAGGTGATGTCGTGGAGGGGGTTTTGTTGATTCTAAGATATTATTGAGGGGTTTCGTGGATCCTGAAATGTTATAGGGTGGTTTTGTAGATTTTGATCCGCCTTATACCATGCAATTGTTGATTAAAGCAACCCCAACTAAAAAATAGAATCAAAATAGTATATTAAAAAAGAGAAGAATAAGAAAATTGAGCTAAAAACTCAAGTTAATGAGCTTAAAATATTTAATATGGGTAAAATTAAGTTAATCGTACCTCTTTTCTTAAATGGCTATTTTCCAATATCAGGTTGTTTCTTTGCCAAAATTACGCTACGGACATGTTTCTCTTCCCATAGCTTCTCGATCTTGGAATGCATCATTCTCATTTTGGAAAGCATCATTTTTCTTGCTTTCACTTCCCTAGAAAAATTTATGAGACAAATTCAGCTTAAGTTAAATTGCTAAATGTAACTTATAAAATAAGTTTGACTTGTAAGAGAGATCAAGGTTAAACAAGAATCAACATAATTGTAAAACTAGCTATGTTATCTTACTAATACCAACATCCATATACAGATCAAGACACATTGTATATAATATAGGAAAAATCAACAACATCATTAAAATGTAAAAATAGTTTAGTACCTTTACTTAGTTCGCTTGTTCTGAAACCAAAACTTGACTTAGTAGGTTCCAACCCTATCCTACTAGTAAGTTCATTTCTTTGCAACTTGCTGGGATGTGGATCATCATTGAAGTGGCTATATTAAGAAAAACATTTTCACAAGAAACAGAAAAAGGGAAACAAATAAAATGCAAAGACATGACAAAATGAACCGAGTTTGAAAGAGATTACCCAAAATGCACTAGATATGTCTCTCTCTCTCTCTTTCTCCTCTCTTCTTTATGTATATGACCATTTTTAAATACAAACTATAATTGATCAAAATTTTTATTGTGGTGAATAGAACCATTTTGTAGAGCATGACAATATTTGCTATATGTCATACATATATATATATATATATATGAATGCGTTGTATAAGATATACGTATTTTTTCATTGTAGCTGGTGTGTTTGTTTACTTATTTACTTTTTAGCATCTAGTCATGAATCTGAACATATATTTAGCTAACATTCATTATACCTTGGTAATTGTTTTTTAGTTAGTGTCGTACGCATGTGTTTAAATTCAATGAAGTGTGGTAGAAGTTCAATGTTTTTCCATGGTTATTTTTTGGACATATTATTTCATTATCTGGAAGCACATAATTTACCGTTTGCTTGTTTTGAATGAGCATATATAGCAAATAAAGTATCCTTTTATTTATATGGATATGAGAACTCCATGGAAAGGATAATGAAACTAATGTTTGGATTTTATATATCAATGATCACACCAGGACTATACGAAAATATACTATTACTCTACTGGATTATGATCTTTTGAGTTCTAAAAATAATTGATATCTTATATGTAAGAGATACTCCCTCTGTCCCACCCATTTCTATACATAAAAAAGTGCGTGTCTGACACGCAGTTTAAGGTGCATTTTTAGGATAGTTCTATAACTTTTTTTTTGATATTTTCTTTTTTTGTATAAAAATAGGAGTGTTCTATTTTTATTCAAAAAAAGAAAATATCAAAAATAAGTTATAGAACTATCCTTAAAATGCACCTTAAAATCCGTATCGGAAACTGGTCCGCAAACGTAAAGAATTCGAAAGGACGGAGGGAGTAATATATAGACCTCTGGAGAATATGTAGAAACTTAGATTGTAGACACTTAGAGACATGGTAATACACGTTGGTGAGACTACAAGTCACTATAAATAGGAAGACACGATAACTCAACAATAGGACATGACAAGTAAATAATACTATAACTACATAGGAATCAAGAAGAAATGAAGATGTCGCAAATATAAAGAATCAGAATAACAGAAGTAATTCTAAAGTCTGTTGAAGGATCACTCAAAAAATACGAGTAGGTTTGATTAGTACCTATCATATTGGAGCCGAATTTTTTTCAAATCTCTGTCAGTCCTATTATCTAGATTTAACTTATCTTTCATCCATAAAAGCTAGTCTTATTGTTTAAGATAGCTAGATACTTATTAATTATCAATCGGATTTGTATTTCAAATCTTAATTAACTTTATTGATATCGGAGAAATAGATCATTGATCGAATCGTTATTGATAAACAATCTCGATTATGCTCCATCGATAATTCTATTCGAGAACCGTCATCTCTTGGCAGTCAGTATAAGAATGTTTGATAATAGATTCCTAAAAGTTTTGTTGTTCAGTCAACAAATAGTTTTAGTAAGAGCTATTCTCATTCTTTCGCCATAAAGTGCATTGGCTTGTTGCAGGTTTCAGACTTGTACAATTTCTTCAGTATTTTGTCTCCAAGAATGTATTCAAGAAGTGGCTAAGTGATTGATTCGAGAACTATGATTAGATAACTCTGAGTTCTCGAATACTATATGATTTACATATTGAATCACTTCTCGAATAGTACTTTTCTCCAGGATTCCTTGAATTGTCAAATAGAACACTTGACTTGTCGAATCCCTGAGATATCGAATAGTTCATTCAGAGTCCTTGAGATATCGAATGGAACTTTGACTTGTTGACTCTTTGAGAACTCGAATACCACTTTGACTTGTTGACTTCTTAAGTTCTCGAATAGAGCATTTAGACATGTCGAATCTCTGAGATATCGAATGAGATATTGAATAGTTATTCAGAGATATCGAACAATGTCTTCTTAGATATCGAATCTCTGACTTCTCGAACGCTAGACTTCTCGAATAGACAAAAGTACTTCTCGAATTGGTACTTAGCCTGGTTATCCAGTTAGGCTAGAAAGTAATCTTACTTATAGTGGAGGAATCCATTTCTATGATGAAGTGATTGTAGTCTAGAAGTCTTTTATAGATTGGTCAACAAGGTTATTTACCCGTGGTTTCTGCGAGGGATATCATCTAAAAATTTGGATAACATTAAAGGCACTAATGTTGGGTTGAAAATGATAACCCATTTTATGCTAGCAAAGAGGAGATTTCGGTGGTACCACATTACAGTCGTGATCGACTGTGTGGGGTATCACAGAAGGACGATTCTTGGGGCATGGTAGTTGATCGTATCATGGGGGTACCGAGTGGATGGAAGACCAGTAATCTTTATTTCTCGTGGGATGTTAGAGTTAATAAGATCAGCTTTAAAGTTTCACCTGTACGAAGTAATTCCTTAATCAATACATTTGTTCTATTTGATTTTCATTGATAAATTCTATTATGTTACCATTATGCTCAGCACTGAGCTTTTGAGTGACCAACAACATACTCTAGGTCATACTGAGGTTTTTGCTAGTTCTGCTTCATTAGGTTTTGAGATAGGAGTACATGTACCTTTATGAGCTATTTATGAGATGTTTAGGGCTCTAACACCGACTTATACTCACACCTCTGCAACTATGATTATTTTTTATGTTCCGATGGTATATGTTTATGAGACTCCTATGTGTGACACTACACCTCCTACACCGACTCCGACTGTGCCCGTTTCTACTATCATTCTGAGTACAGCTGGATCTTCCATTACTACTTCCCCATCTTTAGTTGGTATAATAGGTATGTTTGGTAAGACTGTGCCTACTACCATGTACATGGACATTTTAGAGCACTATCATGGTTTGCTAGATATGAGGAGGTAATATTTCATACTCGACATGCCATACTTTGGATGAGGACGGCCATCGGTGTAGCGAGGGCCCCTAAATGTGGTGGTGCTATAGCTAAGGATGTATCTACTACCATGTACATGGACCTTTTAAAGCACTATCATGGGATGTTTGCTAGATATGAGGAGGTATTTCATACTTGACATGCCTTACTTCGGATAAAGGCGGCCACCGGTGTACCGAGGGCCCCTCAATGCGATGGTGCTATAGCAAGGGATGTACCTACGGAGGTTGCACGTTAGCTTGCTACGTCAGTTCTCGAGGGACTTCAAGTAGAGGGACTACCCTCTCCTAACTCGGGATAGCTGGATAGGACTTTTGTTTGTACGATGGTGGGCCTAGAGCTATAGCCGGTATAAATTATGCTTTGTAAATAATTTAGGAATAATTTTTACCTTTAGTAACTTCTTTATAGTGGAAAAATTTACCAAGTTTTTTGATAGGGTATATATATACATATTTTATATGATTTCATCCTTTTATTTATTATATTTTATAAATAATTGGATATTATTATTTAGAATTTAATTTTTTATAACAGGATATAAAGAATTCCCAAAATTAGAAGGAACATGCGTATACATCACTATTTGGGCACTAACTCCAGTTTTGGACACGAGAATTGGGCCATTTACATTAGAATTTGGCGATTTCATCGTCCATGCGAAACTAAACAAATTATCTACAACTCAAAAGTGGCCCAACATTAATATTCCAACTAGAGGAGCCTAAAAGCACGCTTAAAGTTAGACTACTAATTTCATATTCAAATTTCAATTTGTTTCGGAAAATTACTTGTATTTTATTGGAAAGCATTAGTTCTGTTTATTATATTAGGTTATTTACAAATATTGTAGGAAGAGACAAGATAACAATTCATAGAACGTACAATACAAGAGAATAAGATAGCCGAGGGAGAGGAGTTGTAATTCTAGTATAAGTTATAATTCTAATATATATTAGATTGAGAGAGATTGATATGCGAATTACGAAACTAAAAATTTTTGGTTCTTAATAGTAGTTATACTTTGATCAACCCATTAAGGGATGTTTGAAAGCACCTTGAGAGAGGATTTTATGTGTAATAATAACATTTCATACAATAATGTACATGTAATAATATAATAAAAAGAAAAAGAAATACATTTTTATTTTAGAAACATTTATAATCTTTAACATAAAGTATATTAACACGGGTGTTATTGTTATTTGCATAATTTATTCAGTATAAATATTGAAACATTTATCTTGTGACATGAATTTAAATTGAAAAATTAAAGTATATGTAAAACTCATTAAATTTATAACAACGCAAGTAAATAATTACGTAATCATACAAATAACAACAAAAAATATCAACTGTCTCTTTCTTTACAATTTATCCACTACTTCGTGTTTTTGTATAAATTTTGAAGCCTAGTAAATTTCACATTATTAATAACAGTTTTTATTATTTAAATTTTATATCGATACTCAGAAGACAATTGATAAAATTTTATTTTTTTCAAATTTACATCTAAATTTCAAAATTGCATTTAATTTCGGATTAGAAGAATTATATTAATTACTTAATCGATATGGTATCACAAATTAAAAAATAAATTTGAATAGGAAGAGAAAAATTGTACATCTGAGTTGAACAATTTTATCATTAAAATATCTAGCATTTCTTTAGAGAAAATGATCTATTTTTTTCGAATATCACTATTTTACGGTTATCGATGGCTCTCCTGATTAACAAATAACACAATTTATCAAACAAATTCAAATTTTCCTTTTTGGAAGTTTTTCAGGTCATTTTATATACAATCTTAAAATCACATACACAATCATTTATTTTTGAATATGTACTCAAAGCTAAAATTATTGTAATTTTGAACTATTAATCATAAAAAAAATTAGAGTGAAAATGATCTAGTTTTTGGAATACCCCCGTCATCCTCACTCATGCACACCGATAAGGATTACCATCATGACCACAGATTTATTCAAATAAACATATAAAATAAGTAAATATCTCTAACAAATATGAGATTTTCTTGTAAAAATACAATTAATAAATATCTCGAACAAATTTTAGATTCTTTTGTAAAAATTCTTTCCCGTCGTATATAAACATACAAGCATGGTCTTTGTACCCTCAAAAATACTCTTTGGCCAACACCTTGTGGCGTTCCAGCACAATGACCCTCAAATACTCTTTGGCCTTTTAACAATTTTTTTGTTTACAAAAAACTCCCAACACCTTGTGGCTTTCTTGCACCTCCTCTTCTTACAAAACTCCATTTTCACTTGTTCTTTCTCAAAACTTGTTGTTCTTATATGATATATATTACAAGTTGTTTATCATCTGTAATTATGTATCTATATTGATACTATCTGGACATGAAACAACATTTTTTCATTTTCGATGGGATGTCAAACATATCTCATAATTTTGTTTTATTATGTTTTGTGTTATATATATTTGTGTGTATATATATATATATATTTGTAATTTCGTTATTGTTTCATTTTGATCGATGTACTTTATAAAGAAAAATTCATTTACAGGAAAAATGGGATGAAGCTATTTGCTAACCAAAAATATGATTTTTCCTGTAATTTTCTTCTCTACAATTTTTTGGAGAAAAGGTGACATGAAGCTTTTGCCTATATTTATTTAGAATATTTTACTATAAAAATCTTTTTGTAAACCATGTACATAGAAATTGTGCAATTTTTGGTTTAGTTACTAATTTATATAAGATTACATATGGTTCATTTTTAGATGCCAAACTTTTTTCTACAATTTGTTTTTTACAATTACCTTTTTCTAATAAGATCTGTTCAACATATTAAACTAATCTTACATAATTTTTTTCTTCCCTTAGTTTTGATTTTTAAATAAATTTAATTAATTTAGTATGTATCATCTTACAAGCAAGAAAGCATCTTTCATGTCATTATGAATATATAATGCTCATTAAATACTTATAAAATTTTCTAAAAAAGACCTACTTTTACTTTTTATATATTTTAATACAAAATATATCTTTTTGAGATATTATATCATCTAGTTTTTCGAACATGCTAAATCTCTTCCTTATCATGCACACATTTAAAACAAAAATTCATTGCACAAAAGCCAAAGTTCTTATTGCTTCTACATTTGGATAAAGAATGGCTTTCAAATGTTTTCATCAGATTGCTTTCCATGTCAAAATTTGTTGTACCGAAATTTATAATATGGTTTCTTCAGTCTTCGATTTTCAGAATGTATTGTCGGAAGGCCGCCCGATTGTGTCTTCTATTTTATGAATGTGTTTTCGCGCACAGTGGTCAAAATCACTCAACATACTCAACATCAGAAAATAAAATAGAAGACACTACCGGGCGGTCTCCACCCTCTGTCCGTAACATATTTTGAAAATCAAAAACTTTATCAAAGACAAAGAAAGAATATTCTAAATGTCTGTATTACCAAGTTTTCACATCAAAAGTGATCAAATAAAATGAAATATTTGGAAGCCATTCTTTATCCGAATGTAGAACCAACGCTCACAAAAAAGGTAAGACAATTTTTACCAAAATTTTACTTATTCAATTACATACTCTATTTATTCAATGAAAACCCCCTCAAATCTCAACAATATGAATGGTGAAAATCTCAAAAAAATTGTTATAAAAAAAAATTCACATACATGATGATGATATCCATTTAGAAAATTGGGCCTAGATAAAAAATTTGGCCATCCCCACAAAAAGGAAATGATGAAAATTTTCATTTACCCATTCTTGTAGTTTAGAATTGTTGTTTACGGTATTTAAACATGGTCATATATGTAAACTACATAGAAAAAGAGGGAGTTGATCAAATTCATTTTGGGTAAATGGTGATGTTAAATTCTCTCAAACTTGGTTCATTTTGTCATGTCTTGCAATTTATTTGTTTCCCTTTTTTTCCTTCTCATGATAAACTATTTTTATTAATCTTGCGACTTTAAGGATGATCCACACTATAACTAACTAGTAGCAAAGAAGTGAGTTTCCTAGGTGGATAGGATTGGAAACTACTCAACTCAAATTTTGGTTCTAAACAAGCACACTCAAGTAATGGTACTAAATTGTTTATATTTTAATGTTGTCGCCAATTTTTTCCCATATTGCTTAGAATGTGCCTTGATTTGTATTTGTATGTTGGTATTACAAAGATAACTTAATTAGTTAGGTGTGCAGTTATGTTTATTCTTATTTGTTTTCTTGATACTTGTATACCTCCATCATCCATCTCTCTTATAAGTCGAATTTATTTTGTAAGTTACATTTAACAATTTAACTCAAGTTGGATTTATATCTAAATTTTTCTATAGCCCAGAATGAAAGCGAGTGAAACGATACACTCCAAAATAAGAACAATACGCTCTTGGCTAAGAAACAATAAGTAATAGAAGCTCTAAGAAGAAAAACATGTCCTCATTGTAGTGTTTCTAGTTCTCAACAAATAATGAAAAAAAATGACATGATATCGAAAAAAATCCATTTAAGAAAAGAGCTACAATTAAGTTAATTTCACCATTATTAAATAATTCTAAGCTCATTAACTTGAGTTTTTAGCTCGATTTCCTTATTTTTCTCTTTTTGAAAGTACTATATTGATTTTATTTTTTAGGTTGGGTTGCTTAATCAATGATTGTAGGGTATAAGGTGGGTCAAAATCTACAAAACCTCCCTATAACATTCCAGGATCCACCAAAGCCCTCAATAATATCTCAGAATCAACAACACATCTCCATAACATCACATGGTCCACCAAATCTCTCGATAATATGTGAGAACTCAAAAAACCTCCCAAATCTCAATAATATCACATGGTCCTCAAATATTATGGAGAGATTTGGTGGACCAGGTGATGTGGTGGAGGGGGTTTTGTTGATTCTAAGATATTATTGAGGGGTTTCGTGGATCCTGAAATGTTATAGGGTGGTTTTGTAGATTTTGATCCGCCTTATACCATGCAATTGTTGATTAAAGCAACCCCAACTAAAAAATAGAATCAAAATAGTATATTAAAAAAGAGAAGAATAAGAAAATTGAGCTAAAAACTCAAGTTAATGAGCTTAAAATATTTAATATGGGTGAAATTAAGTTAATCGTACCTCTTTTCTTAAATGGCTATTTTCCAATATCAGGTTGTTTCTTTTCATTGTTTGTTGAAAACCGCCAAAATTACGCTACGGACATGTTTCTCTTCCCACAGCTTCTCGATCTTGGAATGCATCATTCTCATTTTGGAAAGCATCATTTTTCTTGCTTTCACTTCCCTAGAAAAATTTAAGAGACAAATTCAGCTTAAGTTAAATTGCTAAATGTAACTTATAAAATAAGTTTGACTTGTAAGAGAGATCAAGGTTAAACAAGAATCAACATAATTGTAAAACTACCTATGTTATCTTACTAATACCAACATGCATATACAGATCAAGACACATTGTATATAATATAGGAAAAATCAACAACATCATTAAAATGTAAAAATAGTTTAGTACCTTTACTTAGTTGGCTTGTTCTGAAACCAAAACTTGACTTAGTAGGTTACAACCCTATCCTACTAGTAAGTTCATTTCTTTGCAACTTGCTGGGTTATCCATTTCAAGCTAGAAAGTAATCTTACTTATAGTGGAAGAATCCATTTCTATGATGAAGTGATTGTAGTCTAGAAGTCTTTTATAGATTGGTCAACAAGGTTATTTACCCGTGGTTTCTGTGAGGGATATCATCTAAAAATTTGGATAACATTAAAGGCACTAATGTTGGGTTGAAAATGATAACCCATTTTATGCTAGCAAAGAGGAAATTTCGGTGGTACCACATTACAGTCGTGATCGACTGTGTGGGGTATCACAGAAGGATGATTCTTGGGGCATGGTAGTTGATCGTATCATGGGGGTACCGAGTGGATGGAAGACCAGTAATCTTTATTTCTCGTGGGATGTTAGAGTTAATAAGATCAGCTTTAAAGTTTCACCTGTACGAAGTAATTCCTTAATCAATACATATGTTCTATTTGATTTTCATTGATAAATTCTATTATGTTACCATTATGCTCAGCACTGAGCCTTTGAGTGACCAACAACATACTCTAGGTCATACTGAGGTTTTTGCTAGTTCTGCTTCATTAGGTTTTGAGATAGGAGTACATGTACCTTTATGAGCTATTTATGAGATGTTTAGGGCTCTAACACCGACTTATACTCACACCTCTGCAGCTATGATTATTTTTTATGTTCCGAAGGTATATGTTTATGAGACTCCTATGTGTGACACTACACCTCCTACACCGACTCCAACTGTGCCCGTTTCTACTATCATTCCGAGTACAGCTGGATCTTCCATTACTACTTCCCCATCTTTAGTTGGTATAATAAGTATGTTTTGTAAGACTGTGCCTACTACCATGTACATGGACCTTTTAGAGCACTATCATGGTTTGCTAGATATGAGGAGGTAATATTTCATACTCGACATGCCATACTTCGGATGAGGGCGGCCATCGGTGTAGCGAGGGCCCCTCAATGTGGTGGTGCTATAGTTAGGGATGTATCTACTACCATGTACATGGACCTTTTAAAGCACTATCATGGGATGTTTGCTAGATATGAGGAGGTATTTCATACTTGACATACCTTACTTCGGATAAAGGTGGCCACCGGTGTACCGAGGGCCCGTCAATGCGATGGTGCTATAGCAAGGGATGTATCTACGGAGGTTGCACGTTAGCTTGCTACGTCAGTTCTCGACGGACTTCGAGTAGAGGGACTACCCTCTCCGGGATAGCTGGATAGGACTTTTGTTTGTACGATGGTGGGCCTGGAGCTATAGCCCGTATAAATTATGCTTTGTAAATAATTTAGGAATAATTTTTTACCTTTAGTAACTTCTTTATAGTGGAAAAATTTACCAAGTTTTTTGATAGGGTATATATATACATATTTTATATGATTTCATCCTTTTATTTATTATATTTTATAAATAATTGGATATTATTATTTAGAATTTAATTTTTTATAACATGATATAAAGAATTCCCAAAATTAGACGTATACATCACTATTTGGGCACTAACTCCAGTTTTAGACACGAGGAGCCTAAAAGTGGTCCATGCGAAACTAAACAAATTAATATTCCATGCGAAACTAAACAAATTATCTACAACTCAAAAGTGGTCCAACATTAATATTCCACTAGAGGAGCCTAAAAGCACGCTTAAAGTTAGACTACTAATTTCATATTCAAATTTCAATTTGTTTCGGAAAATTACTTGTATTTTATTGGAAAGCATTAGTTCTGTTTATTATATTAGGTTATTTACAAATATTGTAGGAAGAGACGATAACAATTCATAGAACCTAGAATTTTCAGAAATTTCCTTTGATTCTGCTTCTTTGACTTGAGTTTGCTCTTTTGAAGAGTCTTTCAGTTCTGTTCTCTTAGGTCCTCGAGCTTCACCTCCATCCTGATTGTCATCATCATCAAGAGAATAATTTAGCCGAGGTAGAGGAGTTGTAATTCTAGTATAAGTTATAATTCTAATATATATTAGATTCAGAGAGATTGATATGCGAATTACAAAACTAAAAATTTTTGGTTCTTAATAGTAGTTATACTTTGATCAACCCATTAAGGGATGTTTGAAAGCACCTTGAGAGAAGATTTTATGTGTAATAATAACATTTCATACAATAATGTACATGTAATAATATAATAAAAAGAAAAAGAAATACATTTTTATTTTATAAACATTTATAATCTTTAACATAAAGTATATTAACATGGGTGTTATTGTTATTTGCATAATTTATTCAGTATAAATATTGAAACATTTATCTTGTGACATTAATTTAAATTTAAAAATTAAAGTATATGTAAAACTCATTAAATTTAGAACAACTTAAGTAAACAATTACGTAATCATAAAATAACAACAAAAAATATCAATTGTCTCTTTCTTTACAATTTATCTACTACTTCGTGTTTTTGTATAAATTTTGAAGCCTAGTAAATTTCACATTATTTAATAACTGTTTTTATTATTTAAATTTTATATCGATACTCAGAAGACAATTGATAAAATTTTATTTTTTTCAAATTTACATCTACATTTCAAAATTGCATTTAATTTCGGATTAGAAGAATTATATTAATTACTTAATCGATATGGTATCACAAATTAAAAAATAAATTTGAATAGGAAGAGAAAAATTGTACATCTGAGCAGAACAATTTTATCATTAAAATATCTAGCATTTTTTTTAGAGAAAATGATCTATTTTTTTTCGAATATCACTATTTTATGGTTATCGATGGCTCTCCTGATTAACAAATAACACAATTTATCAAACAAATTCAGATTTTCCTTTTTGGAAGTTTTTCATGTCATTTTATATACAATCTTAAAATCACATACACAATCATTTATTTTTGAATATGTACTCAAAGCTAAAATTATTGTAATTTTGAACAATTAATCATAAAAAAAATTAGACTGAAAATGATCTAGTTTTTGGAATACCCCGTCATCCTCACTCATGCACACCGATAAGGATTACCATCATGACCAAAGATTTATTCAAATAAACATATAAAATATGTAAATATCTCATACAAATATGAGATTTTCTTGTAAAAATACAATTAATAAATATCTCAAACAAATATTAGATTCTTTTATAAAAATTCTTTCCCGTCCTATATGAACATACAAGCATGGTCTTTGTACCCTCAAATACTTCCAGCACAATGACCCTCAAATACTCTTTGGCATTTTAACACTTTTTTTGTTTACAAAAAAACTCCCAAACACCTTGTGGCTTTCTTGCACCTCCTCTTCTTACCAAACTCCATTTTCACTTGTTCTTTCTCAAAACTTGTTGTTCTTATATGATATATAATACAAGTTGTATATCATCTGTAATTATGTATCTATATTGATACTATCTGGACATGAAACAACAGTTTTTCATTTTCTATGGGATGTCAAACATATCTCATAATTTTGTTTTATTATCTTTTGTGTTATATATATTTGTGTATATATATATATATATATATATATATTTGTAATTTCGTTATTGTTTCATTTTGATCGATGTACTTTATAAAGAAAAATTCATTTACAGGAAAAATGGGATGAAGCTATTTGCTAACCAAAAATATGATTTTTCATGTAATTTTCTTCTCTACGATTTTTTGGAGAAAAAGTGACATGAAGCTTATGCCTATATTTATTTAGAATACTTTACTATAAAAATCTTTTTGTAAACCACGTACATAGAAATTGTGCAATTTTTGGTTTAGTTACTAATTTATATAAGATTACATATGGTTCATTTTTAGATGCCAAACTTTTTTCTACAATTTGTTTTTTACAATTATCTTTTTCTAATAAGATCTGTTCAACATATTAAACTAATCTTACATAATTTTTTTCTTCCCTTAGTTTTGATTTTTAAATAAATTTAATTAATTTAGTATGTATCATCTTACAAGCAAGAAAGCATCTTTCATGTCATTATGAATATATAATGCTCATTAAATACTTATAAAATTTTCTAAAAAAGACCTACTTTTACTTTTTATATATTTTAATACAAAATATATCTTTTTGAGATATTATATCATCTAGTTTTTCGAACATGCTAAATCTCTTCCTTATCCTGCACACATTTAAAACAAAAATTTATTGCACATAAGCCAAAGTTCTTATTGCTTCTACATTTGCATAAAGAATGGCTTTCAAATGTTTTCATCTGATTGCTTTCGATGTCAAAATTTGTTGTACGGAAATTTATAATATGGTTTCTTCAGTCTTCGATTTTCAGAATGTGTTGCCGGACACGATGGTCGAGGGCGCCCGATTGTGTCTTCTATTTTATGAATGTGTTTTCGTGCAAAATCACTCAACATCAGAAAATAGAAGACACTACCGGGCGGTCTCCACCCTTGTCCGTAACATATTTTGAAAATCAAAAACTTTATCAAAGACGAAGAAAGAATATTTTAAATGTCAGTATTACCAAGTTTTCACATCAAAAGTGATCAGATAAAATGAAATATTTGGAAGTCATTCTTTATCCAAATGTAGAACCAACGCTCACAAAAAAGGTAAGACAATTTTTACCAAAATTTTACTTATTCAATTACATACTCTATTTATTCAATGAAAACCCCCTCAAATCTCAACAATATGAATGGTGAAAATCTCAAAAAATTTGTTATAAAAAAAATTTCACATACATGATGATGATATCCATTTAGAAAAATCGGCCTAGATAAAAAATTTGGCCATCCCCACAAAAAGGAAATGATGAAAATTTTCATTTACCCATTCTTGTAGTTTAGAATTGTTGTTTACGGTATTTAAACATGGTCATATATGTAAACTACGTAGAAAAGGAGGGAGTTGATCAAATTCATTTTGGGTAAATGGTGATGTTAAACTCTCTCAAACTTGGTTCATTTTGTCATGTCTTGCAATTTATTTGTTTCCCTTTTTTCCTTCTCTTGATAAACTATTTTTATTAATCTTGCGACTTTAAGGATGATCCACACTATAACTAGTAGCAAAGAAGTGAGCTTCCTAGGTGGATAGGATTGGAAACTACTCAACTCAAATTTTGGTTCTAAACAAGCACACTCAAGTAATGGTACTAAATTGTTTATATTTTAATGTTGTCGCCAATTTTTTCCCATATTGCGTAGAATGTGCCTTGATTTGTATGTGTATGTTGGTATTACTAAGATAACTTAATTAGTTAGGTGTACAGTTATGTTTATTCTTATTTATTTTCTTGATACTTGTATACCTCCATCATCCATCTCTCTTCTTATAAGTCGAATTTATTTTGTAAGTTACATTTAACAATTTAACTCAAGTTGGATTTATATGTAAATTTTTCTATAGCCCAGAATGAAAGCGAGTGAAACGATGCACTCCAAAATAAAAACAATACGCTCTTGGCTAAGAAACAATAAGTAATAGAAGCTCTAAGAAGAAAAACATGTCCTCATTGTAGTGTTGCTAGTTCTCAACAAATAATGAAAAAAACAACATGATATCGAAAAAAATCCATTTAAGAAAAGAGCTACAATTAAGTTAATTTCACCATTATTAAATAATTCTAAGCTCATTAACTTGAGTTTTTAGCTCGATTTTCTTATTTTTCTCTTTTTGAAAGTACTATATTGATTTTATTTTTTGGGTTGGGTTGCTTAATCAATGATTGTAGGGTATAAGGTGGGTCAAAATCTACAAAACCTCCCTATTACATTCCAGGATCCACCAAAGCCCTCAATAATATCTCAGAATCAACAACACATCTCCATAACATCACATGGTCCACCAAATCTCTCGATAATATGTGAGAACTCAAAAAACCTCCCAAATCTCAATAATATCACATGGTTCTCAAATATTATGGAGAGATTTGGTGGACCAAGTGATGTCGTGGAGGGGGTTTTGTTGATTCTAAGATATTATTGAGGGGTTTCGTGGATCCTGAAATGTTATAGGGTGGTTTTGTAGATTTTGATCCGCCTTATACCATGCAATTGTTGATTAAAGCAACCCCAACTAAAAAATAGAATCAAAATAGTATATTAAAAAAGAGAAGAATAAGAAAATCGAGCTAAAAAGTCAAGTTAATGAGCTTAAAATATTTAATATGGGTGAAATTAAGTTAATCGTACCTCTTTTCTTAAATGGCTATTTTCCAATATCAGGTTGTTTCTTTTCATTGTTTGTTGAAAACCGCCAAAATTACGTTACAGACATGTTTCTCTTCCCACATCTTCTCGATCTTGGAATGCATCATTCTCATTTTGGAAAGCATCATTTTTCTTGCTTTCACTTCCCTAAAAAAATTTAAGAGACAAATTCAGCTTAAGTTAAATTGCTAAATGTAACTTATAAAATAAGTTTGACTTGTAAGAGAGATCAAGGTTAAACAAGAATCAACATAATTGTAAAACTAGCTATGTTATCTTACTAATACCAACATGCATATACAGATCAAGACACATTGTATATAATATAGGAAAAATCAACAACATCATTAAAATGTAAAAATAGTTTAGTACCTTTACTTAGTTCGCTTGTTCTGAAACCAAAACTTGACTTAGTAGGTTCCAACCCTATCCTACTAGTATGTTCATTTCTTTGCAACTTGCTGGGATGTGGATCATCATTGAAGTGGCTATATTAAGAAAAACATTTTCACAAGAAAAAGAAAAAGGGAAACAAATAAAATGCAAAGACATGACAAAATGAACCGAGTTTGAAAGAGATTACCCAAAATGCACTAGATATCTCTCTCTCTCTCTCTCTCACTCCCTCTCTTCTTTATGTATATGACCATTTTTAAATACAAACTATAATTGATCAAAATTTTTATTGTGGTGAATAGAACTATTTTGTAGAACATGACAATATTTGCTATATGTCATACATACATATATATATATATATATATATATATATATATATATATATATATATATATATATATATATATATGAATGCGTTGTATAAGATATACGTATTTTTTCATTCTAGCTGGTGTGTTTGTTTACTTATTTACTTTTTAGCTTCTAGTCATGAATCTAAACATATATTTAGCTAACATTCATTATACCTTGGTAATTGTTTTTTAGTTAGTGTCGTACGCATGTGTTTAAATTCAATGAAGTGTGGTAGAAGTTCAATGTTTTTCCATGGTGATTTTTTGGACATATTATTTCATTGTCTGGAAGCACATAATTTACCGTTTGCTTGTTTTGAATGAGCATATATAGCAAATAAAGTATCCTTTTATTTATATGGATATGAGAACTCCATGGAAAGGATAATGAAACTAATGTTTGGATTTTATATATCAATGATCACACCAGGACTATACGAAAATATACTATTACTCTACTGGATTATGATCTTTTGAGTTCTAAAAATAATTGATATCTTATATGTAAGAGATACTCCCTCTGTCCCACCCATTTCTATACATTAAAAAGTGCGTGTATAACACGCAGTTTAAGGTGCATTTTTTAGGATAGTTCTATAACTTTTTTTTGATATTTTCTTTTTTTGTATAAAAATAGGAGTGTCCTATTTTTATACAAAAAAAGAAAATATCAAAAATAAGTTATAGAACTATCCTTAAAATGCACCTTAAAATCCCTATCGGAAACTAGTCCGCAAACGTAAATAATTCGAAGGGACGGAGGGAGTAACATATAGACCTTTGGAGAATATGTAGCAACTTAGATTGTAGACACTTATATTCTTGAGACATGGTAATACACGTTGGTGAGACTACAAGTCACTATAAATAGGAAGACACGATAACTCAACAATAGGACATGACAAGTAAATATTACTATAACTAGATAGGAATCAAGAAGAAATGAAGACGTCGCAAATATAAAGAATCAGAATAACATAAGTAATTCTAAAGTCTGTTGAAGGATCACTGAAAAAATACGAGTAGGTTTAATTAGTACCTATCATATTGGAGCCGAATTTTTTTCAAATCTCTGTCAGTCCTATTATCAAGATTTAACTTATCTTTCATCCATAAAAGCTAGTCTTATTGTTCAAGATAGCTAAATACTTATTAATTATCAATCGGATTTGTATTTCAAATCTTGATTACCTTTATTGATATCGGAGAAATAGATCATTGATCGAATCGTTATTGATAAACAATCTCGATTATGCTCCATCGATAATTCCATTCGAGAACCGTCATCTCTTGGCAGTTAGTACAAGAATGTTTGATAACAGATTCCTAAAAGTTTTGTTGTTCAGTCAATCGATAGTTTTAGTAAGAGCTATTCTCATTCTTACGCCATAGCTACTTTTTTGTCAAAATAGAAGTGGTGCATCAATCGTATCATTGAAGGAAATATATTTAGATTCATATATAATTAATCTATTGATAAGATTAACAGAGATGTTGTGAAAGCCTTGTTATCCAGTCAGGCTATAAAGTAATCTTACTTATAGTGGAAGAATCCATTTCTATGAAGAAGTGATTGTAGTCTAGAAGTCTTTTATAGATTGGTCAACAAGGTTATTTACTCGTGGTTTCTGTGAGGGATATCATCTAAAAATTTGGATAACATTAAAGGCACTAATGTTGGGTTGAAAATGATAACCCATTTTATGCTAGCAAAGAGGAAATTTCAGTGGTACCACATTACAGTCGTGATCGACTGTGTGGGGTATCACAGAAGGACGATTCTTGGGGCATGGTAGTTGATTGTATCATGGGGGTACCGAGTGGATGGAAGACCAGTAATCTTTATTTCTCGTGGGATGTTAGAGTTAATAAGATCAGCTTTAAAGTTTCACCTGTACGAAGTAATTCCATAATCAATACATATGTTCTATTTGATTTTCATTGATAAATTCTATTATGTTACCATTATGCTCAGCACTGAGCCTTTGAGTGACCAACAACATACTCTAGGTCATACTGAGGTTTTTGCTAGTTCTGCTTCATTAGGTTTTGAGATAGGAGTACATGTACCTTTATGAGCTATTTATGAGATGTTTAGGGCTCTAACACCGACTTATACTCACACCTCTGCAGCTATGATTATTTTTTATGTTTCGATGGTATATGTTTATGAGACTCCTATGTGTGACACTACACCTCCTACACCAACTCCGACTGTGCCCGTTTCTACTATCATTCCGAGTACAGCTGGATCTTCCATTACTACTTCCCCATCTTTAGTTGGTATAATAGGTATGTTTGGTAAGACTGTGCCTACTACCATGTACATGGCCCTTTTAGAGCACTATCATGGTTTGCTATAGATATGAGGAGGTAATATTTCATACTCGACATGCCATACTACGGATGAGGGCGGCCATCGGTGTAGCGAGGGCCCCTCAATGTGGTGGTGCTATAGCTAGGGATGTATTTACTACCATGTACATGGACCTTTTAAAGCACTATCATGGGATGTTTGCTAGATATGAGGAGGTATTTCATACTTGACATGCCTTACTTCGGATAAAGGCGGCCACCGGTGTACCGAGGGCCCTCAATGCGATGGTGCTATAGCAAGGGATGTATCTACGGAGGTTGCACGTTAGCTTGCTACGTCAGTTCTCGAGGGACTTCGAGTAGAGGGACTACCCTCTCCTAACTCGGGATAGATGGATAGGACTTTTGTTTGTACGATGGTGGGCCTCGAGCTATAGCCGGTATAAATTATGCTTTGTAAATAATTTATTTATTATATTTTATAAATAATTGGATATTATTATTTAGAATTTAATTTTTTATAACAGGATATAAAGAATTCCCAAAATTAGAAGGAACATGCGTATACATCACTAATTGGGCACTAACTCCAGTTTTAGACACGAGAATTGGGCCATTTACATTAGAATTTGGCGATTTCATAGTCCATGCGAAACTAAACAAATTATCTACAACTCAAAAGTGGTCCAACATTAATATTCCAACTAGAGGAGCCTAAAAGCACGCTTAAAGTTAGACTACTAATTTCATATTCAAATTTCAATTTGTTTCGGAAAATTACTTGTATTTTATTGGAAAGCATTAGTTCTGTTTATTATATTAGGTTATTTACAAATATTGTAGGAAGAAACACGATAACAATTCATAGAACGTACGAGAATAAGATAGCCGAGGGAGAGGAGTTGTAATTCTAGTATAAGTTATAATTCTAATATATATTAGATTCAGAGAGATTGATATGCGAATTACGAAACTAAAAATTTTTGGTTCTTAATAGTAGTTATACTTTGATCACTATACTATAATAAGTAAACTAGGGGATAATCGGTAGTTTGGTAGTTTGGTAGTTTGGTTCTTTGGTTCAACCCTATTTTTTAGCCAAAATTTTGGTTTAATTAAAAATAAATTTAATTAATATTTTATCTACCTAAAAACATTCCCGGGTAATCAAAGATTTAGCCGAGAGTTTTGATCGAGAGGAGTGGTGTGTGTGTGCGTGTTTTTTTTTAATTTTATTAACAAGAGAGTGTTTAACAGGAGAGTGTTTTGTGTGTTTTTTTACATTTTTTTATTATTAATAATAGAGATTTAACCAAATCAAAGAGTGACCAAAATGAGTGACCAACAAAAGAGTACCAAACGGACAATCAAAAATATCCTATTTCGCTAAACTAGGGGATAATTGGTAGTTTGGTTCAACCCTATTTTTTAATATTAAAAAACATATTAAACAAATAACAAATTACCCATTAAGGGATGTTTGAAAGCACCTTAGAGAGGATTTTATGTGTAATAATAACATTTCATACAATAATGTACATGTAATAATATAATAAAAAGAAAAAGAAATACATTTTTATTTTAGAAACATTTATAATCTTTAACATAAAGTATATTAACACGGGTGTTATTGTTATTTGCATAATTTATTCAGTATAAATATTGAAACATTTATCTTGTGACATGAATTTAAATTTAAAAATTAAAGTATATGTAAAACTCATTAAATTTAGAACAACGCAAGTAAATAATTACGTAATCATACAAATAACAACAAAAAATATCAATTGTCTCTTTCTTTACAATTTATCTACTACTTCGTGTTTTTGTATAAATTTTGAAGCCTAGTAAATTTCACATTATTTACTAACAGTTTTTATTATTTAAATTTTATATCGATACTCAGAAGACAATTGATAAAATTTTATTTTTTTCAAATTTACATCTAAATTTCAAAATTGCATTTAATTTCGGATTAGAAGAATTATATTAATTACTTAATCGATATGGTATCACAAATTAAAAAATAAATTTGAATAGGAAGAGAAAAATTGTACATCTGAGTTGAACAATTTTATCATTAAAATATCTAGCATTTTTTTTAGAGAAAATGATCTATTTTTTTCGAATATCACTATTTTACGGTCATCGATGGCTCTCCTGATTAAAAAATAACACAATTTATCAAACAAATTCAGATTTTCCTTTTCGGAAGTTTTTCAGGTCATTTTATATACAATCTTAAAATCACATACACAATCATTTATTTTTCAATATGTACTCAAAGCTAAAATTATTGTAATTTTGAAAAATTAATCATAAAAAAATTAGACTGAAAATGATCTAGTTTTTGGAATACCCCCGTCATCCTCACTCATGCACACCGATAAGGATTATCATCATGACCACATATTTATTCAAATAAACATATAAAATAAGTAAATATCTCAAACAAATATGAGATTTTCTTGTAAAAATACAATTAATAAATATCTCAAACAAATATTAAATTCTTTTGTAAAAATTCTTTCCCGTCCTATATAAACATACAAGCAAGCATGGTCTTTGTACCCTCAAATACTCTTTGGCCAACACCTTGTGGCGTTCCAGCACAATGACCCTCAAATACTCCCATTTTAACACTTTTTTTGTTTACAAAAAACTCCCAACACCTTGTGACTTTCTTGCACCTCCTCTTCTTACAAAACTCCATTTTCACTTGTTCTTTCTCAAAACTTGTTGTTCTTATATGATATATATTACAAGTTGTTTATCATCTATAATTATGTATCTATATTGATACTATCTGGACATGAAACAACATTTTTTCATTTTCTATGGGATGTCAAACATATCTCATAATTTTGTTTTATTATCTTTTGTGTTATATATATATTTGTGTAAATATATATATATATATATATATATATATATATATATATATATATATATATATATATATATATATATATATATATTTGTAATTTAGTTATTGTTTCATTTTGATCGATGTACTTTATAATTTACAGGAAAAATGGGATGAAGCTATTTGCTAACCAAAAGTATGATTTTTCCTGTAATTTTCTTCTCTACAATTTTTTGGAGAAAAAGTGACATGAAGCTTATGCCTATATTTATTTATAATATTTTACTATAAAAATCTTTTTGTAAACCATGTACATAGAAATTGTGCAATTTTTGGTTTAGTTACTAATTTATATAAGATTACATATGGTTCATTTTTAGATGCCAAACTTTTTTCTACAATTTGTTTTTTACAATTATCTTTTTCTAATAAGATCTGTTCAACATATTAAACTAATCTTACATAATTTTTTTCTTCCCTTAGTTTTGATTTTTAAATAAATTTAATTAATTTAGTATGTATCATCTTACAAGAAAGAAAGCATCTTTCATGTCATTATGAATATATAATGCTCATTAAATACTTATAAAATTTTCTAAAAAAGACCTACTTTTACTTTTTATATATTTTAATACAAAATATATCTTTTTGAGATATTATATCATCTAGTTTTTCGAACATGCTAAATCTCTTCCTTATCCTGCACACATTTAAAACAAAAATTCATTGCACATAAGCCAAAGTTCTTATTGCTTCTACATTTGGATAAAGAATGGCTTTCAAATGTTTTCATCTGATTGCTTTCGATGTCAAAATTTGTTGTACCGAAATTTATAAAATGCCGCCCGATTGTGTCTTCTATTTTATGAATGTGTTTTCGCGCACAGTGGTGGAAATCACTCAACATCAGAAAATAGAAGACACTAGTCTCCACCGTCGTCCGTAACATATTTTGAAAATCAAAAACTTTATCAAAGACGAAGAAAGAATATTTTAAATGTCAGTATTACCAAGTTTTCACATCAAAAGTGATCAGATAAAATGAAATATTTGGAAGCCATTCTTTATCCGAATGTAGAACCAACGCTCACAAAAAAGGTAAGACAATTTTTACCAAAATTTTACTTATTCAATTACATACTCTATTTATTCAATGAAAACCGCCTCAAATCTCAACAATATGAATGGTGAAAATCTCAAAAAATTTGTTATAAAAAAAATTTCACATACATGATGATGATATCCATTTAGAAAAATGGGCCGAGATAAAAAATTTGGTCATCCCCACAAAAAGGAAATGATGAAAATTTTCATTTACCCATTCTTGTAGTTTAGAATTGTTGTTTACGGTATTTAAACATGGTCATATATGTAAACTACGTAGAAAAAGAGGGAGTTGATCAAATTCATTTTGGGTAAATGGTGATGTTAAACTCTCTCAAACTTGGTTCATTTTGTCATGTCTTGCAATTTATTTGTTTCCCTTTTTTCCTTCTCTTGATAAACTATTTTTATTAATCTTGCGACTTTAAGGATGATCCACACTATAACTAGTAGCAAAGAAGTGAGCTTCCTAGGTGGATAGGATTGGAAACTACTCAAACTCAAATTTTGGTTCTAAACAAGCACACTCAAGTAATGTACTAAATTGTTTATATTTTAATGTTGTCGCCAATTTTTTCCCATATTGCGTAGAATGTGCCTTGATTTGTATGTGTATGTTGGTATTACTAAGATAACTTAATTAGTTAGGTGTACAGTTATGTTTATTCTTATTTATTTTCTTGATACTTGTATACCTCCATCATCCATCTCTCTTATAAGTCGAATTTATTTTGTAAGTTACATTTAACAATTTAACTCAAGTTGGATTTATATCTAAATTTTTCTATAGCCCAGAATGAAAGTGAGTGAAACGATGCACTCCAAAATAAGAACAATACGCTCTTGGCTAAGAAACAATAAGTAATAGAAGCTCTAAGAAGAAAAACATGTCCTCATTGTAGTGTTGCTAGTTCTCAACAAATAATGAAAAAAACAACATGATATCGAAAAAAATCCATTTAAGAAAAGAGCTACAATTAAGTTAATTTCACCATTATTAAATAATTCTAAGCTCATTAACTTAAGTTTTTAGCTCGATTTTCTTATTTTTCTCTTTTTAAAAGTACTATATTGATTTTATTTTTTGGGTTGGGTTGCTTAATCAATGATTGTAGGGTATAAGGTGGGTCAAAATCTACAAAACCTCCCTATTACATTCCAGGATCCACCAAAGCCCTCAATAATATCTCAGAATCAACAACACATCTCCATAACATCACATGGTCCACCAAATCTCTCGATAATATGTGAGAACTCAAAAAACCTCCCAAATCTCAATAATATCACATGGTTCTCAAATATTATGGAGAGATTTGGTGGACCAGGTGATGTCGTGGAGGGGGTTTTGTTGATTCTAAGATATTATTGAGGGGTTTCGTGGATCCTGAAATGTTATAGGGTGGTTTTGTAGATTTTGATCCGCCTTATACCATGCAATTGTTGATTAAAGCAACCCCAACTAAAAAATAGAATCAAAATAGTATATTAAAAAAGAGAACAATAAGAAAATCGAGCTAAAAACTCAAGTTAATGAGCTTAAAATATTTAATATGGGTGAAATTAAGTTAATCGTACCTCTTTTCTTAAATGGCTATTTTCCCATATCAGGTTGTTTCTTTTCATTGTTTGTTGAAAACCGCCAAAATTGCGCTACGGACATGTTTCTCTTCCCACAGCTTCTCGATCTTGGAATGCATCATTCTCACTTTGGAAAGCATCATTTTTCTTGCTTTCACTTCCCTAGAAAAATTTAAGAGACAAATTCAGATTAAGTTAAATTGCTAAATGTAACTTATAAAATAAGTTTGACTTGTAAGAGAGATAAAGGTTAAACAAGAATCAACATAATTGTAAAACTACCTATGTTATCTTACTAATACCAACATGCATATACAGATCAAGACACATTGTATATAATATAGGAAAAATCAACAACATCATTAAAATGTAAAAATAGTTTAGTACCTTTACTTAGTGCGCTTGTTCTCAAACCAAAACTTGACTTAGTAGGTTCCAACCCTATCCTACTAGTAAGTTCATTTCTTTGCAACTTGCTGGGATGTGGATCATCGTTGAAGTGGCTATATTAAGAAAAACATTTTCACAAGAAAAAGAAAAATGGAAACAAATAAAATGCAAAGACATGACAAAATGAACAAAGTTTGAAAGAGATTACCCAAAATGCACTAGATCTCTCTCTCTCTCTCTCACTCCCTCTCTTCTTTATGTATATGACCATTTTTAAATACAAACTATAATTGATCAAATTTTTTATTGTGGTGAATAGAACCATTTTGTAGAACATGACAATATTTGCTATATGTCATACATATATATATATATATGAATGTGTTGTATAAGATATACGTATTTTTTCATTGTAGCTGGTGTGTTTGTTTACTTATTTACTTTTTAGCTTCTAGTCATGAATCTGAACATATATTTAGCTAACATTCATTATACCTTGGTAATTGTTTTTTAGTTAGTGTCGTACGCATGTGTTTAAATTCAATGAAGTGTGGTAGAAGTTCAATGTTTTTCCATGGTGATTTTTTGGACATATTATTTCATTGTCTGGAAGCACATAATTTACCGTTTGCTTGTTTTGAATGAGCATATATAGCAAATAAAGTATCCTTTTATTTATATGGATATGAGAACTCCATGGAAAGGATAATGAAACTAATGTTTGGATTTTATATATCAATGATCACACCAGGACTATACAAAAATATACTATTACTCTACTGGATTATGATCTTTTGAGTTCTAAAAATAATTGATATCTTATATGTAAGAGATACTCCCTCTGTCCCACCCATTTCTATACATAAAAAAGTGCATGTCTGACACGCAGTTTAAGGTGCATTTTTAGGATAGTTCTATAACATTTTTTTGATATTTTCTTTTTTTGTATAAAAATAGGAGTGTTCTATTTTTATAAAAAAAAAAAGAAAATATCAAAAATAAGTTATAGAACTATCCTTAAAATGCACCTTAAAATCCGTATCGGAAACTGGTCCACAAACGTAAAGAATTCGAAGGGACGGAGGGAGTAATATATAGACCTCTGGAGAATATGTAGCAACTTAGATTGTAGACACTTATATTCTTGAGACATGGTAATACACGTTGGTGAGACTACAAGTCACTATAAATAGGAAGACACGATAACTCAACAATAGGACATGACAAGTAAATAATACTATAACTACATAGGAATCAAGAAGAAATGAATACGTCGCAAATATAAAGAATCAGAATAACAGAAGTAATTCTAAAGTCTGTTGAAGGATCACTGAAAAAATACGAGTAGGTTTGATTAGTACCTATCATATTGGAGCCGAATTTTTTTCAAATCTCTGTCAGTCCTATTATCAAGATTTAACTTATCTTTCATCCATAAAAGCTAGTCTTATTGTTCAAGATAGCTAAATACTTATTAATTATCAATCGGATTTGTATTTCAAATCTTGATTACCTTTATTGATATCGAAGAAATAGATCATTGATCGAATCGTTATTGATAAACAATCTTGATTATGCTCCATCGATAATTCCATTCGAGAACCGTCATCTCTTGGCAGTTAGTATAAGAATGTTTGATAACAGATTCCTAAAAGTTTTGTTGTTCAGTCAATAGATAGTTTTAGTAAGAGCTATTCTCATTCTTTCGCCATAGCTACTTTTTTGTCAAAGTAGAAGTGGTGCATCAATCGTATCATTGAAGGACACATATTTAGATTCATATATAATTAATCTATTGATAAGATTAACAGAGATGTTATGAAAGCCTGGTTATCTAGTCAGGCTAGAAAGTAATCTTACTTATAGTGGAAGAATCCATTTCTATGATGAAGTGATTGTAGTCTAGAAGTCTTTTATAGATTGGTCAACTAGGTTATTTACCCGTGGTTTCTGCGAGGGATATCATCTAAAAATTTGGATAACATTAAAGGCACTAATGTTTGGTTGAAAATGATAAACCATTTTATGCTAGCAAAGAGGAAATTTCGGTGGTACCACATTACAGTCGTGATCGACTGTGTGGGGTATCACAGAAGGACGATTCTTGGGGCATGGTAGTTGATCGTATCATGGGGGTACCGAGTGGATGGAAGACCAGTAATCTTTATTTCTCGTGGGATGTTAGAGTTAAAAAGATCAGCTTTAAAGTTTCACCTGTACGAAGTAATTCCTTAATTAATACATATGTTCTATTTGATTTTCATTGATAAATTCTATTATGTTACCATTATGCTCAGCACTGAGCCTTTGAGTGACCAACAACATACTCTAGGTCATACTGAGGTTTTTGCTAGTTCTGCTTCATTAGGTTTTGAGATAGGAGTACATGTACCTTTATGAGCTATTTATGAGATCTTTAGGGCTCTAACACCGACTTATACTCACACCTCTGCAGCTATGATTATTTTTTATGTTCCGATGGTATATGTTTATGAGACTCCTATGTGTGACACTACACCTCCTACACCGAATCCGACTGTGCCCGTTTCTACTATCATTCCGAGTACAGCTGGATCTTCCATTACTACTTCCCCATCTTTAGTTGGTATAATAAGTATGTTTGGTAAGACTGTGCCTACTACCATGTACATGGACCTTTTAGAGCACTATCATGGGTTGCTAGATATTAGGAGGTAATATTTCATACTCGACATGCCATACTTCGGATGAGGGCGGCCATCGGTGTAGCGAGGGCCCCTCAATGTGGTGGTGCTATAGCTAGGGATGTATCTACTACCATGTACATGGACCTTTTAAAGCACTATCATGGGATGTCTGCTAGATATGAGGAGGTATTTCATACTTGACATGCCTTACTTCGGATAAAGGTGGCCACCGGTGTACCGAGGGCCCGTCAATGCGATGGTGCTATAGCAAGGGATGTATCTACGAAGGTTGCACGTTAGGTTGCTACGTCAGTTCTCGACGGACTTCGAGTAGAGGGACTACCCTCTCCGGGATAGCTGGATAGGACTTTTGTTTGTACGATGGTGGGCCTGGAGCTATAGCCGGTATAAATTATGCTTTGTAAATAATTTAGAAATAATTTTTTACCTTTAGTAACTTCTTTATAGTGGAAAAATTTACCAAGTTTTTTGATAGGGTATATATATACATATTTTATATGATTTCATCCTTTTATTTATTATATTTTATAAATAATTGGATATTATTATTTAGAATTTAATTTTTTATAACATGATATAAAGAATTCCCAAAATTAGAAGGAACATGCGTATACATCACTATTTGGGCACTAACTCCAGTTTTAGACACGAGAATTGGGCCATTTACATTAGAATTTGGCGATTTCATAGTCCATGCGAAACTAAACAAATTATCTACAACTCAAAAGTGGTCCAACATTAATATCCCAACTAGAGGAGCCTAAAAGCACGCTTAAAGTTAGACTACTAATTTCATATTCAAATTTCAATTTGTTTCGGAAAATTACTTGTATTTTATTGGAAAGCATTAGTTCTGTTTATTATATTAGGTTATTTACAAATATTGTAGGAAGAGACACGATAACAATTCATAGAACGTACAATACAAGAGAATAAGATAGCCGAGGGAGAGGAGTTGTAATTCTAGTATAAGTTATAATTCTAATATATATTAGATTCAGAGAGATTGATATGCGAATTACGAAACTAAACATTTTTGGTTCTTAATAGTAGTTATACTTTGATCAACCCATTAAGGGATGTTTGAAAGCACCTTGAGAGAGGATTTTATGTGTAATAATAACATTTCATACAATAATGTACATGTAATAATATAATAAAAAGAAAAAGAAATACATTTTTATTTTATAAACATTTATAATCTTTAACATAAAGTATATTAACACGGGTGTTATTGTTATTTGCATAATTTATTCAATATAAATATTGAAACATTTATCTTGTGACATGAATTTAAATTTAAAAATTAAAGTATATGTAAAACTCATTAAATTTAGAACAACGCAAGTAAATAATTACGTAATCATAAAATAACAACAAAAAATATCAATTGTCTCTTTCTTTACAATTTATCTACTACTTCGTGTTTTTGTATAAATTTTGAAGCCTAGTAAATTTCACATTATTTAATAACAGTTTTTATTATTTAAATTTTATATCGATACTCAGAAGACAGTTGATAAAATTTTATTTTTTTTCAAATTTACATCTAAATTTCAAAATTGCATTTAATTTCGGATTAGAAGAATTATATTAATTACTTAATCGATATGGTATCACAAATTAAAAAATAAATTTGAATAGGAAGAGAAAAATTGTACATGAGTTGAACAATTTTATCATTAAAATATCTAGCATTTTTTTAGAGAAAATGATCTATTTTTTTCGAATATCACTATTTTATGGTTATCGATGGCTCTCCTGATTAACAAATAACACAATTTATCAAACAAATTCAGATTTTCCTTTTTGGAAGTTTTTCAGGTCATTTTATATACAATCTTAAAATCACATACATAATCATTTATTTTTGAATATGTACTCAAAGCTGAAATTATTGTAATTTTGAACAATTAATCATAAAAAAAATTAGACTGAAAATGATCTAGTTTTTGGAATACCCCCGTCATCCTCACTCATGCACACCGATAAGGATTACCATCATGACCACAGATTTATTCAAATAAACATATAAAATAAGTAAATATCTCAAACAAATATGAGATTTTCTTGTAAAAATACAATTAATAAATATCTCAAACAAATATTAGATTCTTTTGTAAAAATTCTTTCCCGTCCTATATGAACATACAAGCATGGTCTTTGTACCCTCAAATACTCTTTGGCCAACACCACCTTGTGGCATTCCAGCACAATGACCCTCAAATACTCTTTGGCATTTTAACACTTTTTTTGTTTACAAAAAACTCCCAACACCTTGTGGCTTTCTTGCACCTCCTCTTCTTACAAAACTCCATTTTCACTTGTTCTTTCTCAAAACTTGTTGTTCTTTCTCAAAACTTGTTGTTCTTATATGATATATATTACAAGTTGTTTATCATCTGTAATTATGTATCTATATTGATACTATCTGGACATGAAACAACATTTTTTCATTTTCGATGGGATGTCAAACATATCTCATAATTTTGTTTTATTATGTTTTGTGTTATATATATTTGTGTGTATATATATATATATATATTTGTAATTTCGTTATTGTTTCATTTTGATGGATGTACTTTATAAAGAAAAATTCATTTACAGGAAAAATGGGATGAAGCTATTTGCTAACCAAAAATATGATTTTTCCTGTAATTTTCTTCTCTACAATAAAAATCTTTTTGTAAACCATGTACATAGAAATTGTGCAATTTTTGGTTTAGTTACTAATTTATATAAGATTACATATGGTTCATTTTTAGATGCCAAACTTTTTTCTACAATTTGTTTTTTACAATTATCTTTTTCTAATAAGATCTGTTCAACATATTAAACTAATCTTACATAATTTTTTTCTTCCCTTAGTTTTGATTTTTAAATAAATTTAATTAATTTAGTTTGTATCATCTTACAAGCAAGAAAGCATCTTTCATGTCATTATGAATATATAATGCTCATTAAATACTTATAAAATTTTCTAAAAAAGACCTACTTTTACTTTTTATATATTTTAATACAAAATATATCTTTTTGAGATATTATATCATCTAGTTTTTCGAACATGCTAAATCTCTTCCTTATCCTGCACACATTTAAAACAAAAATTCATTGCACATAAGCCAAAGTTCTTATTGCTTCTACATTTGGATAAAGAATGGCTTTCAAATGTTTTCATCTGATTGCTTTAGATGTCAAAATTTGTTGTACCGAAATTTATAATATGGTTTCTTCAGTCTTAGATTTTCAGAATGTGTTGCCGGACACGATGGTCGAGGCCGCCCGATTGTGTCTTCTATTTTATGAATGTGTTTTCGCGCACAGTGGTCGAAATCACTCAACATCAGAAAATAGAAGACACTACCGGGCGGTCTCCACCCTCGTCCGTAACATATTTTGAAAATCAAAAACTTTATCAAAGACTAAGAAAGAATATTCTAAATGTCAGTATTACCAAGTTTTCACATCAAAAGTGATCAGATAAAATGAAATATTTGGAAGCCATTCTTTATCCAAATGTAGAACCAACGCTCACAAAAAAGGTAAGACAATTTTTATCAAAATTTTACTTATTCAATTACATACTCTATTTATTCAATGAAAACCCCCTCAAATCTCAACAATATGAATAGTGAAAATCTCAAAAAATTTGTTATAAAAAAATTTCACATACATGATGATGATATCCATTTAGAAAAATGGGCCTAGATAAAAAATTTGGCCATCCCCACAAAAAGGAAATGATGAAAATTTTCATTTACCCATTCTTGTAGTTTAGAATTGTTGTTTACGGTATTTAAACATGGTCATATATGTAAACTACGTAGAAAAAGAGGGAGTTGATCAAATTCATTTTGGGTAAATGGTGATGTTAAACTCTCTCAAACTTGGTTCATTTTGTCATGTCTTGCAATTTATTTGTTTCCCTTTTTTCCTTCTCTTGATAAACTATTTTTATTAATCTTTCGACTTTAAGGATGATCCACACTATAACTAGTAGCAAAGAAGTGAGCTTCCTAGGTGGATAGGATTGGAAACTACTCAACTCAAATTTTGGTTCTAAACAAGCACACTCAAGTAATGGTACTAAATTGTTTATATTTTAATGTTGTCGCCAATTTTTTCCCATATTGCGTAGAATGTGCCTTGATTTGTATGTGTATGTTGGTATTACTAAGATAACTTAATTAGTTAGGTGTACAGTTATGTTTATTCATATTTATTTTCTTGATACTTGTATACCTCCATCATCCATCTCTCTTCTTATAAGTCGAATTTATTTTGTAAGTTACATTTAACAATTTAACTCAAGTTAGAATTATATCTAAATTTTTCTATAGCCCAGAATGAAAGCGAGTGAAACGATGCACTCCAAAATAAGAACAATACGCTCTTGGCTAAGAAACAATAAGTAATAGAAGCTCTAAGAAGAAAAACATGTCCTCATTGTAGTGTTGCTAGTTCTCAACAAATAATGATAAAAACAACATGATATCAAAAAAAATCCATTTAAGAAAAGAGCTTCAATTAAGTTAATTTCACCATTATTAAATAATTCTAAGCTCATTAACTTGAGTTTTTAGCTCGATTTTCTTATTTTTCTCTTTTTAAAAGTACTATATTGATTTTATTTTTTGGGTTGGGTTGCTTAATCAATGATTGTAGGGTATAAGGTGGGTCAAAATCTACAAAACCTCCCTATTACATTCCAGGATCCACCAAAGCCCTCAATAATATCTTAGAATCAACAACACATCTCCATAACATCACATGGTCCACCAAATCTCTCGATAATATGTGAGAACTCAAAAAACCTCCCAAATCTCAATAATATCACATGGTTCTCAAATATTATGGAGAGATTTGGCGGACCAGGTGATGTCGTGGAGGGGGTTTTGTTGATTCTAAGATATTATTGAGGGGTTTCGTGGATCCTGAAATGTTATAGGGTGGTTTTGTAGATTTTGATCCGCCTTATACCATGCAATTGTTGATTAAAGCAACCCCAACTAAAAAATAGAATCAAAATAGTATATTAAAAAAGAGAACAATAAGAAAATCGAGCTAAAAACTCAAGTTAATGAGCTTAAAATATTTAATATGGGTGAAATTAAGTTAATCGTACCTCTTTTCTTAAATGGCTATTTTCCAATATTATCAGGTTGTTTCTTTTCATTGTTTGTTGAAAACTGCCAAAATTGCGCTACGGACATGTTTCTCTTCCCACAGCTTCTCGATCTTGGAATGCATCATTCTCACTTTGGAAAGCATCATTTTTCTTGCTTTCACTTCCCTAGAAAAATTTAAGAGACAAATTCAGCTTAAGATAAATTGCTAAATCACTACGCCATAAACGCGCTAATGCAACCCCCGAAAAGCGTTGCAAAAGACCTGAAAAGCGTTGCGTTAGGTCTTACGCAACGCTAGAGGGGCGTTGCCAATACTGGCGTTGCGTAAGACCCCTAATGCAATGCTTTGCCAAGCTATTGCAACACCACGAAAGCGTTACGTTAGAGGCCTTATGTAACGCTAAAAACATGCAAATGCAAGGCTACAGGGCGTTGCATTAGATGTTTCAACCATGTCAGCATGCTGACATGTAATCAATGTGCCACGTCAGCATGCTGACATGTAAGCAGGTGCCACGTAAGCATGATGACGTGTCATTAGTGGGCCCACAAATGCCACGTCACAAATGGGGGCCATGCCACGTCAGCAGGGGGCCCACCAAGGTGCCACGTCAGCAGTGGGGCCACTATCTAACGCAACGCTATTTCAGTCTAATGCAACACTAAATTTTTTTTAAGCAACCCCAATCTTGTCAAATGCAACACCATTCTTTTTTATTGCAACTTTAAAACTATGCTAATGCAACATTAAATAGAGTCAAATGCAACGATTTTTTACAAATATTTTGAAATGGCAGCTTTGTTCATACATAATACCATCCTAACTTTGAAATTAGCAAATTCTAACTTCAAAAGTACTAAATTACAAAGTTCTAATACTAGCTAGTTAAAGCTACAAAAAATTACTAAGAAGTGGAGCCGCGTTTGATGCATTAGCAGTATAAAAATAGGAAATGTTGTATTTCCATTTTCTCCTCTTAACATTTTCCAGAGAAGGTAGTAGTATTACTTGTTCACCCCGTACAGCCTAGTTTGAAGAATTAAATGGTAGAAGGATTCATCTACGTACAGAAATAAAGAAGAATAAGCTAAACCAAATGTACAATTAAAAGTATCAAACCTAGGAAATTAATACGATCAAGTTACTAACAAATGGTAAAACATCACTGTAATTTAAAGCAGCAGTACAAACTCAACTTTGATCACATACTAACCCTTACAGAAAAGACACTTTACTACAAGAACATAAAAGATGTACTTCAAAAACAATGCCCAAAAAACGTTTCTGAGAGTGGATACTTACACTTGGCCTTCCATACTTGTCATAATGAATGGCATACCGCTTTAGCTCCCCGATCTCAGAGAAAAGTTCCTGAACCGCAAAAGTCTATTAGCCTCCATTAAAAAGCCAATTCACGAAAATATACACAAGGCTAAGAGGATGGTTCAGGCTGTACCCGTACGTCTTGATTTGAAACTCCACTATCCAAGTTGGAAACAAACAATTTTGCTTCATTATCAACAATGGCTGGTAAACCAACAGATTATAGCAATAGATTATGTCCTTACAAGTTATAATATGTAAGTAAGCATGAACTGATTGAGTACTGCATACCGCGGAATATAACAAGCAACTTGGCAACATTTCAGGGCATAAAGAAAGCAAGCCACCTGGTTCACTTAGAAAGACCCTTTATCTACAACAAGTGTCTCAAGCAGTTTCTTGATTCCCTACAAGAAATTGACTGTGGACTTGACTGCCTGGATTGTGGACTCGACTGCACAGATTGTGATTGTTCAGAGTGTGTGCTTTGTTCATCTTCACTTTCAGTCTCGCTTCTGTCCGTCCCCGTTTGCAAGTTGAACACAGTAAAAGTGCCATGAGTTTCTCCTTCAGTTGTCTCATTTTCTTCCCATTTCCACCCTTTGTCTTCCTCAAATACCACATCACGACTCACATGTACACTATCTTTTTCAGGATCATATACTCTATATGCCTTTGAGTTTGGTTCTTTGCCCAAATTAATCACCATCCTGCTTCGATCACTAAGCTTTGTCACCTGATTTGTTGGGACTTTCATGTGTGCTAAACAGCCAAACACTCTAACATGTCCTATATCCGGCTTCCTTTCAGACCATGCTTCGTATGGTGTTACTCCAGACAAAGCTCTAGTAGGTAAACGATTCAGTATATATACTAAGTGTCTCACTGCCTCCGCCCAGAACATGACTAGTAAGTTTTTGTCTTTCAAAAAACTTCGGGCCATTTCCACAACAGTTCGATTTCTCCTTTCGACCACGCCATTTTGTTGAGGTGAATACGGAGCTGTGAGTTATCTGGAGATTCCTGCTTCATTACAATAAGTATTAAAGAGTTTTGAGGTGAACTCACCACCTCTGTCTATCCGTAACATTTTGATTTTCTTCTCGGTTCCATTTTCAACCTTTGCCTTGAACTTCTTAAATGCCTCAAGTGCCTCATCTTTGTTTTTCAAGAAATACACCCACATAACACGGGTGTAATCGTCTACCAGCAGAAAGAAATACTTGTTTCCAGCCATGGTTGCAGGGGTTATGGGTCCACACAAATCTCCATGTACAATTTCAAGTGCTTTCTTGGCATTATAGGTTGCTTGACCAGGGAAACAATTTCTCGACTGTTTCGACATAAGACACCCTTTACACACCTCACTCTGTGCTTTTATTTCAGGGATGCCAGTCACCATTCCTTGGGTAGACATCATGGTCAAAGCCTTAAAATTTACGTGCCCAAGACGGGCATGCCAGAGCCAAGATTTTCCTTCTGTTTTCGACAACAAACAATTTGCATTTTCACTGTTAATGATAATTTTGTAAAGGCGGTTCGTTGAACGTTTTACCTTCATAATTAACTTTCCTCCATCTTCATAAACCCACAAGTAATCTCCGTTTAGGATGACCTTGTTACCATCTTCAGCTAACTGTCCAAGAGAGATTATATTACTACACAAAGCAGGGATATAGTATACCTTGGTCAACATTCTGTCTTCTCCATTCTTGCACTTCATCAGAATTGTTCCTCTTCCTTCGATTTGCACCATGGATCCATCTCCAAACCTGACTTGTCCCTTAACGTTTCTGTCCAACTCCTTGAATTTTGACAATTCTCCGGACATGTGGTTGCTGGCTCCGTTGTCCAAGTACCACACGTTCGAGCCACCTTGTAAACCTTGACTGGTTTTGTTCAGTCTTAGCGTTACTCCTCCCTCATCAACTAATAATACTTTCTCTGTCATTAACAAGGCAGGTTCTTCATCTATCATTTGTGATAAATTTGCCTCCTCCTTTTGCTCTTTACTAGGCTTTGATTTCTTGCATTCTGCGGCGAAATGGCCATATTCAAGACAATTAAAGCATCGCACCTTACTCTTGTCATGTGTCCCACACATGAATTCTCTGTTACCTCGACCCCTCTGGTTTGCATACCCTTATGATCCACCTTTTCCTTTACGTTTCAACCATTCTTCCCTTGTGAGAAGCAACTTTGTCTCGTCCTTCTCTCTTTTTAGCCACTCCTCAGCTGTCAACAGCAACTGTGCTCCACCACCAGTGTTGCTTGAACCTCCACTACTGGTATTACTCAAACCTCTGAGTCTCTCTTCATGTGCCTTTAGAGACCCAACTGTTTCGTCTACAGTCATAGTTTCCAAATTTCCGAATTGCTCGATGGTTGATGCAATCTGAAGAAACTTACTAGGCACTGCTCGTAGTAATTTCTTCACTATATAGGCCTCTTGAATTTCTTCACCCAGGGCTCGAATAGTAGTCACCAGGCCATTAAGCTTTATACAAAAATCGTCGATTGACTCTGTCTCCTTCATACTCAATGATTCAAACTCTGCCTTGAGAGTTTGTACCCTTGCTTTCTTTACTTTATCGGCTCCCAAACACATGGTTTTTACTGCTTCCCATGCTTCTTTCGCCATCTTCTTCTCTCCCACAGATAAAAGGATATCCTCTGGGATGCCTTGATAAATCGCAGCCAAAGCTACCTTATCAGTCTTATCCTCGATCACTATCTTTGGATCCATGTTCTCCACAGCAGACCACACTCCTTGTGCCTGCATATACACCCTCATCTTTATCGACCATGCTGTATAATTTCCTCTATTCAGCATAGGATAACTCAGCCCGATCGTTCCATCTTTTGTTTTACTAGTCTCCATCGTGACCCTCTTTGGCATAAACTTTGGCATACACTACCGTCGCCAGTCTCTGATACCAGATTGTAGGGATATTACTTAACCCTAATCTAGTAAACAAAGTGTTTATATGGAACTATAGAGAACAAAAGAATACTCTGAACGTGCTACTTTCATTCAATAGAAATTACAGAATATAAATACACCTACATGCAGGTGTTTTGGCTAAAAACAAGGAACAAACTAAGGAACAAACTAATCCTAGAAATCAGCTAAACAAATCTTTATTCAACTAACTACCAGACTTATTCAATCAATCTCTTAAACTCTCTCAACTAATATATGACCAAGTCATATACTATTTCTGGAAACAAAACAAATAAACTAAGCAAGCACGCTTTGATTAAAAACCAACAGTATGGGAAAGTAAGTGTTTGGGGGGAAGTTCAATTTTTTTGTAAAGGGGGGAAATGAGCCGCTCAAAATTTTTGATCCGACAAGTTCTCTGTTGTTCTTTTCTTTTTAAGTGTAATCTTAAATTTTGATTTTTTTTATTAAATTTGTAAGAAAAATTAAAAGATATATTATATTTTTAAAATATATTATATATCGATTCTAAAAAAATAGTTGCAATTCATAATATATTTTACATCAAATTTTATATTTTATATAGAAATATACAATTTTTGGGAAAAGTAAAGTGAGAGCCAAATTTCAATTAAGGGAAATTATCAAATACGGTAAAGTTACCACATTGACCGGTTTGACCATTATAAAATCAAACCAAATATATATAGGAATTTTTTTGAAAAATTACCACATCACTGAAATCGTTATATCTTGACACTCGTGCGATTGGAACGTCGAAAAAATACTTTCAAAAAATAGATTCATCATTCGGGACAAGACTAGTTAAAAGGAAGGTCCACTTTGACCAGTTTGACCGTTATAAAACCAAACCAAATAAATCTAGGAAATTTTAGTAGATCACTACTATTTTCAAAATGACTCGTAACTAGTGCTTTGTTACGGAATTTTTAAAAAAATATTTTTGAACGATCCAACCGTACGGATGTCAATATATATCTAATATAATGATATTCCCCAAGTTTCAGAAAATAAAAAATTAATTTGATTGGAGATCTTAGTAGATCACTACTATTTTCAATATGACTCGTAACTAGTGCTTTGTTACGGATTATTGTTTCTATTTTTTTAAAAATATTTTTAAACGATCCAACCTTACGGATGTCAATATATATCTAATATAATGATATTTCCCAAGTTTCAGAAAATATAAAATTAATTTGATTGGAGATCTTAGCAGATCACTACTATTTTCAATATGACTCGTAACTAGTGCTTTGTTACGGATTATTGTTTCTATTTTTTAAAAAATATTTTTGAACGATCCAACCGTACGGATGTCAATATATATCTAATATAATGATATTCCCCAAGTTTCAGAAAATAAAAAATTAATTTGATTGGAGATCTTAGTAGATCACTACTATTTTCAATATGACTCGTAACTAGTGCTTTGTAACGGATTATTGTTTCTATTTTTTTAAAAATATTTTTGAATGATCCAACCGTACGGATGTCAATATATATCTAGTATAATGATATTCCCCAAGTTTCAGAAAATAAAAAATTAATTTGATTGGAGATCTTAGTAGATCACTACAATTTTCAATATGACTCGTAACTAGTGCTTTGTTACGGATTATTGTTTCTATTTTTTAAAAAATATTTTTGAATGATCCAACCGTACGATTGTCAATATACATCTAATATAATGATATTTCCCAAGTTTCAGAAAATAAAAAATTAATTTGATTGGAGATCTTAGTAGATCACTACTATTTTCAATATGACTCGTAACTAGTGCTTTGTTACGGATTATTGTTTCTATTTTTAAAAAAATATTTTTGAACGATCCAACCGTACGGATGGCAATATATATCTAATATAATGATATTCCCAAGTTTCAGAAAATAAAAAATTAATTTGATTGGAGATCTTAGTAGATCACTATTATTTTCAATATGACTCGTAACTAGTACTTTGTTACGGATTATTATTTATATTTTTTAAAAAATATTTTTGAACGATCCAACCGTACGGATGTCAATATATATCTAATATAATGATATTCCCCAAGTTTCAGAAAATAAAAAATTAATTTGATTGGAGATCTTAGTTGATCACCACTATTTTCAATATGACTCGTAACTAGTGCTTTGTTACGGATTATCATTTCTATTTTTCAAAAAATATTTTTGAATGATCCAACCGTACGGATGTCAATATATATCTAATATAATGATATTCCCCAAGTTTCAGAAAATAAAAAATTAATTTGATTGGAGATCTTAGTAGATCACTACTATTTTCAATATGACTCGTAACTAGTGTTTTGTTACGGATTATTGTTTCTATTTTTTAAAAAATATTTTTGAATGATCCAACCGTACGATTGTCAGTATATATCTAATATAATGATATTTCCCAAGTTTCAGAAAATAAAAAATTAATTTGATTGGAGATCTTAGTAGATCACTACTATTTTCAATATGACTCGTAACTAGTGCTTTGTTACGGATTATTGTTTCTATTTTTAAAAAAATATTTTTGAACGATCCAACCGTACGGATGGCAATATATATCTAATATAATGATATTCCCCAAGTTTCAGAAAATAAAAAATTAATTTGATTGGAGATCTTAGTAGATCACTACTATTTTCAATATGACTCGTAACTAGTATTTTGTTACGGATTATTATTTATATTTTTTAAAAAATATTTTTGAACGATCCAACCGTACGGATGTCAATATATATCTAATATAATGATATTCCCCAAGTTTCAGAAAATAAAAAATTAATTTGATTGGAGATCTTAGTAGATCACCACTATTTTCAATATGACTCGTAACTAGTGCTTTGTTACGGATTATCATTTCTATTTTTCAAAAAATATTTTGAACGATCCAACCATACGGATGTCAATATATATCTAATATAATGATATTACACGTCACCCTTGTGGGTCCCACACTGCCACGTCAGCAGTGGTGGGTCCCACATCTGCCACGTCATATTTTTTTTTAAAAAAATATAAATTTATCTAATGCAACACTTCAAACAACAAATGCAACACTACAGGTATCTAATGCAACGCTTTCTACCACATCAGCAAATGCCACGTCAGCAAAGGTGGGCCCCACTTCTGCCACGTCAGTAATTGTGGGTCCCACAATTGCCACGTCAGCATGATGGGCCTCCTGCCACGTCACCCTTGTGGGTCCCACACTGCCACGTCAGCAGTTGTGGGGCCCACATCTGCCATGTCAATTTTTTTTAAAAAAATATGAATATATCTAATGCAACACTTCAAAGAGCAAACGCAACACTACTGGTATCTAATGCAACGTTTTTTGCCACGTCATCAAATGCCACGTCAGCAAAGGTGGGCCCCACTTCTGCCACGTCTGCAAATGTGGGTCCCACATGTGCCATGTCAGCAAATGCCACGTCAGCACATGTGGGTCCCTCTCCTGCCACGTCACCATTTATAAAAATAAAAAATTATCTAACGCAACGCCATCAGTTAGTGTTGCATAATGTGAAACACTGTGGGTAATACGCAACGCTAATCTATATCTAACGCAACACCAATTCAGCTCAGTTGCAAAAGACCCAAAACTTCTATCTAACGAAATGCTTTCTGTGCAACGCTTTGTAAAAATCAACAACATCATTAAAATGTAAAAATAGTTTAGTACCTTTACTTAGTTCGCTTGTTCTGAAACCAAAACTTGACTTAGTAGGTTCCAACCCTATCCTACTAGTAAGTTCATTTCTTTGCAACTTGCTGGGATGTGGATCATCATTGAAGTGGCTATATTAAGAAAAACATTTTCACAAGAAAAAGTAAAAGGGAAACAAATAAAATGCAAAGACATGACAAAATGAACCGAGTTTGAAAGAGATTACCCAAAATGCACTAGATATCTCTCTCTCTCTCTCACTCCCTCTCTTCTTTATGTATATGACCATTTTTAAATACAAACTATAATTGATCAAAATTTTATTGTGGTGAATAGAACTATTTTGTAGAACATGACAATATTTGCTATATGTCATACATATATATATATATATATATATGAATGCGTTGTATAAGATATACGTATTTTTTCATTCTAGCTGGTGTGTTTGTTTACTTATTTACTTTTTAGCTTCTAGTCATGAATCTGAACATATATTTAGCTAACATTCATTATACCTTGGTAATTGTTTTTTAGTTAGTGTCGTACGCATGTGTTTAAATTCAATGAAGTGTGGTAGAAGTTCAATGTTTTTCCATGGTGATTTTTTGGACATATTATTTCATTGTCTGGAAGCACATAATTTACCGTTTGCTTGTTTTGAATGAGCATATATAGCAAATAAAGTATCCTTTTATTCATATGGATATGAGAACTCCATGGAAAGGATAATGAAACTAATGTTTGGATTTTATATATCAATGATCACAGCAGGACTATACGAAAATATACTATTACTCTACTGGATTATGATCTTTTGAGTTCTAAAAATAATTGATATCTTATATGTAAGAGATACTCCCTCAGTCCCACCCATTTCTATACATAAAAAAGTGCGTGTATAACACGCAGTTTAAGGTGCATTTTTTAGGATAGTTCTATAACTTTTTTTTGATATTTTCTTTTTTTTTTGTATAAAAATAGGAGTGTTCTATTTTTATACAAAAAAAGAAAATATCAAAAATAAGTTATAGAACTATCCTTAAAATACACCTTAAAATCCGTATCGGAAACTAGTCCGCAAACGTAAAGAATTCGAAGGGACGGAGGGAGTAATATATAGACCTCTGGAGAATATGTAGCAACTTAGATTGTAGACACTTATATTCTTGAGACATGGTAATACACGTTGGTGAGACTACAAGTCACTATAAATAGGAAGACACGATAACTCAACAATAGGACATGACAAGTAAATAATACTATAACTACATAGGAATCAAGAAGAAATGAAGACGTCGCAAATATAAAGAATCAGAATAACAGAAGTAATTCTAAAGTCTGTTGAAGGATCACTGAAAAAATACGAGTAGGTTTGATTAGTACCTATCATATTGGAGCCGAATTTTTTTCAAATCTCTGTCAGTCCTATTATCAAGATTTAACTTATCTTTCATCCATAAAAGCTAGTCTTATTGTTCATGATAGCTAAATACTTATTAATTATCAATCGGATTTGTATTTCAAATCTTGATTACCTTTATTGATATCGGAGAAATAGATCATTGATCGAATCGTTATTGATAAACAATCTCGATTATGCTCCATCGATAATTCCATTCGAGAACCGTCATCTCTTAGCAGTAAGTATAAGAATGTTTGATAACAGATTCATTAAAGTTTTGTTGTTCAGTCAATAGATAGTTTTAGTAAGAGCTATTCTCATTCTTTCGCCATAGCTACTTTTTTGTCAAAATAGAAGTGGTGCATCAATCGTATCATTGAAGGAAATATATTTAGATTCATATATAATTAATCTATTGATAAGATTAATAGAGATGTTGTGAAAGCCTGGTTATCCAGTCAGGCTAGAAAGTAATCTTACTTATAGTGGAAGAATCCATTTCTATGATGAAGTGATTGTAGTCTAGAAGTCTTTTATAGATTGGTCAACAAGGTTATTTACCCATGGTTTCTGCGAGGGATATCATCTAAAAATTTGGATAACATTAAAGGCACTAATGTTGGGTTGAAAATGATAACCCATTTTATGCTAGCAAAGAGGAAATTTCGGTGGTACCACATTACAGTCGTGATCGACTGTGTGGGGTATCACAGAAGGACGATTCTTGGGGCATGGTAGTTGATCGTATCATGGGGGTACCGAGTGGATGGAAGACCAGTAATCTTTATTTCTCGTGGGATGTTAGAGTTAATAAGATCAGCTTTAAAGTTTCACCTGTACGAAGTAATTCCTTAATCAATACATATGTTCTATTTGATTTTCATTGATAAATTCTATTATGTTACCATTATGCTCAGCACTGAGCCTTTGAGTGACCAACAACATACTCTAGGTCATACTGAGGTTTTTGCTAGTTCTGCTTCATTAGGTTTTGAGATAGGAGTACATGTACCTTTATGAGCTATTTATGAGATGTTTAGGGCTCTAACACCGACTTATACTCACACCTCTGCAGCTATGATTATTTTTTATGTTCTGATGGTATATGTTTATGAGACTCCTATGTGTGACACTACACCTCCTACACCGACTCCGACTGTGCCCGTTTCTACTATCATTCCGAGTACATCTGGATCTTCCATTACTACTTCCCCATCTTTAGTTGGTATAATAGGTATGTTTGGTAAGACTGTTCCTACTACCATGTACATGGACCTTTTAGAGCACTATCATGGTTTGCTAGATATGAGGAGGTAATATTTCATACTCGACATGCCATACTTCGGATGAGGGCGGCCATCGGTGTAGCGAGGGCCCCTCAATGTGGTGGTGCTATAGCTATGGATGTATCTACTACCATGTACATGGACCTTTTAAAGCACTATCATGGGATGTTTGCTAGATATGAGGAGGTATTTCATACTTGACATGCCTTACTTCGGATAAAGGCGGCCACCGGTGTACCGAGGGCCCCTCAATGCGATGGTGCTATAGCAAGGGATGTATCTACGGAGGTTGCACGTTAGCTTGCTACGTCATTTCTCGAGGGACTTCGAGTAGAGGGACTACCCTCTCCTAACTCGGGATAGATGGATAGGACTTTTGTTTGTACGATGGTGGGCCTCGAGCTATAGCCGGTATAAATTATGCTTTGTAAATAATTTATTTATTATATTTTATAAATAATTGGATATTATTATTTAGAATTTAATTTTTTATAACAGGATATAAAGAATTCCCAAAATTAGAAGAAACATGCGTATACATCACTATTTGGGCACTAACTCCAGTTTTAGACACGAGAATTTGGCCATTTACATTAGAATTTGGCGATTTCATAGTCCATGCGAAACTAAACAAATTATCTACAACTCAAAAGTGGTCCAACATTAATATTCCAACTAGAGGAGCCTAAAAGCACGCTTAAAGTTAGACTACTAATTTCATATTCAAATTTCAATTTGTTTCGGAAAATTACTTGTATTTTATTGGAAAGCATTAGTTCTGTTTATTATATTAGGTTATTTACAAATATTGTAGGAAGAGACACGATAACAATTCATAGAACGTACAATACAAGAGAATAAGATAGCCGAGGGAGAGGAGTTGTAATTCTAGTATAAGTTATAATTCTAATATATATTAGATTTAGAGAGATTGATATGCGAATTACGAAACTAAAAATTTTTGGTTCTTAATAGTAGTTATACTTTGATCATCCCATTAAGGGATGTTTGAAAGCACCTTGAGAGAGGATTTTATGTGTAATAATAACATTTCATACAATAATGTACATGTAATAATATAATAAAAAGAAAAAGAAATACATTTTTATTTTAGAAACATTTATAATCTTTAACATAAAGTATATTAACACGGGTGTTATTGTTATTTGCATAATTTATTCAGTATAAATATTTAAACATTTATCTTGTGACATGAATTTAAATTTAAAAATTAAAGTATATGTAAAACTCATTAAATTTAGAACAACGCAAGTAAATAATTACGTAATCATACAAATAACAACAAAAAATATCAATTGTCTCTTTCTTTACAATTTATCTACTACTTCGTGTTTTTGTATAAATTTTGAAGCCTAGTAAATTTCACATTATTTAATAACAGTTTTTATTATTTAAATTTTATATCGATACTCAGAAGACAATTGATAAAATTTTATTTTTTTCAAATTTACATCTAAATTTCAAAATTGCATTTAATTTCGGATTAGAAGAATTATATTAATTACTTAATCGATATGGTATCACAAATTAAAAAATAAATTTGAATAGGAAGAGAAAAATTGTACATCTGAGTTGAACAATTTTATCATTAAAATATCTAGCATTTTTTTAGAGAAAATGATCTATTTTTTTCGAATATCACTATTTTACGGTTATCGATGGCTCTCCTGATTAACAAATAACACAATTTATCAAACAAATTCAGATTTTCCTTTTATATACAATCTGAAAATCTGAAAATCACATACACAATCATTTATTTTTCAATATGTACTCAAAGCTAAAATTACTGTAATTTTGAAAAATTAATCATAAAAAAAATTAGACTGAAAATGATCTAGTTTTTGGAATACCCCCGTCATCCTCACTCATGCACACCGATAAGGATTACCATAATGACCACAGATTTATTCAAACAAACATATAAAATAAGTAAATATCTCAAACAAATATGAGATTTTCTTGTAAAAATACAATTAATAAATATCTCAAACAAATATTAGATTCTTTTGTAAAAATTCTTTCCCGTCCTATATAAACATACAAGCATGGTCTTTGTACCCTCAAATACTCTTTGGCCAACACCTTGTGGCGTTCCAGCACAATGATCCTCAAATACTCTTTGGCATTTTAACACTTTTTTTGTTTACAAAAAACTCCCAACACCTTGTGGCTTTCTTGCACCTCCTCTTCTTACAAAACTCCATTTTCACTTGTTCTTTCTCAAAACTTGTTGTTCTTATATGATATATATTACAAGTTGTTTATCATCTGTAATTATGTATCTATATTGATACTATCTGGACATGAAACAACATTTTTTCATTTTCTATGGGATGTCAAACATATCTCATAATTTTGTTTTATTAACTTTTGTGTTATATATATTTGTGTATATATATATATATATATTTGTAATTTAGTTATTGTTTCATTTTGATCGATGTACTTTATAAAGAAAAATTCATTTACAGGAAAAATGGGATGAAGCTATTTGTTAACCAAAAATATGATTTTTCCTGTAATTTTCTTCTCTACAATTTTTTTGGAGAAAAAGTGACATGAAGCTTATGCCTATATTTATTTAGAATATTTTACTATAAAAATCTTTTTGTAAACCATGTACATAGAAATTGTGCAATTTTTGGTTTAGTTACTAATTTATATAAGATTACATATGGTTCATTTTTAGATGCCAAACTTTTTTCTACAATTTGTTTTTACAATTATCTTTTTCTAATAAGATCTGTTCAACATATTAAACTAATCTTACATAATTTTTTTCTTCCCTTAGTTTTGATTTATAAATAAATTTAATTAATTTAGTATGTATCATCTTACAAGCAAGAAAGCATCTTTCATTTCATTATGAATATATAATGCTCATTAAATACTTATAAAATTTTCTAAAAAAGACCTACTTTTACTTTTTATATATTTTAATACAAAATATATCTTTTTGAGATATTATATCATCTAGTTTTTCGAACATGATAAATCTCTTCCTTATCCTGCACACATTTAAAACAAAAATTCATTGCACATAAGCCAAAGTTCTTATTGCTTCTACATTTGGATAAAGAATGGCTTTCAAATGTTTTCATCTGATTGCTTTCGATGTAAAAATTTGTTGCACCGAAATTTATAATATGGTTTCTTCAGTCTTCGATTTTCAGAATGTGTTGCCGGACACGATGGTCGAGGCCCCCCGATTGTGTCTTCTATTTTATGAATGTGTTTTCGCGCACAGTGGTCGAAATCACTCAACATCAGAAAATAGAAGACACTACCGGGCCGTCTCCACTCAACATCAGAAAATAGAAGACACTACCGGGCCGTCTCCACCCTCGTGTCCGTAACATATTTTGAAAATCAAAAACTTTATCAAAGACGAAGAAAGAATATTCTAAATGTCAGTATTACCAAGTTTTCACATCAAAAGTGATCAGATAAAATGAAATATTTGGAAGCCATTCTTTATCCGAATGTAGAACCAACGCTCACAAAAAAGGTAAGACAATTTTTACCAAAATTTTACTTATTCAATTACATACTCTATTTATTCAATGAAAACCCCCTCAAATCTCAACAATATGAATGGTGAAAATCTCAAAAAATTTGTTATAAAAAAAATTTCACATACATGATGATGATATCCATTTAGAAAAATGGGCCTAGATAAAAAATTTGGCCATCCCCACAAAAAGGAAATGATGAAAATTTTCATTTACCCATTCTTGTAGTTTAGAATTGTTGTTTACTGTATTTAAACATGGTCATATATGTAAACTACATAGAAAAAGAGGGAGTTGATCAAATTCATTTTGGGTAAATGGTGATGTTAAACTCTCTCAAACTTGGTTCATTTTGTCATGTCTTGCAATTTATTTGTTTCCCTTTTTTCCTTCTCTTGATAAACTATTTTTATTAATCTTGCGACTTTAAGGATGATCCACACTATAACTAGTAGCAAAGAAGTGAGCTTCCTAGGTGGATAGGATTGGAAACTACTCAACTCAAATTTTGGTTCTAAACAAGCACACTCAAGTAATGGTACTAAATTGTTTATATTTTAATGTTGTCGCCAATTTTTTCCACTCTACTATCCACTCTACTATCATAAGTGAGTTTTGGCTAGTACAACCACTCTACTATCCACTGGTTGTATGTGTCTATCAGCAAATGTTATAATGAATCCTTTGGTAAAAGAGTTTAACATACAGTCAATCCATTGAAAAAGGTTGGGGGCATATATGAGGTATATATTACTTTAAATCTTTTGCTGTTATTAGGTTAATTTGCAATCTTTTGTTTTATGTATTATGTCATGTCTTTACATGGAATTCTTGTTGCTATCTTCTTATAAAAGTTATCAAGGTTACCTCATACTGTCTGATAGCATTTGTCATCTTCTGCTGCAGGCTGAGCTGTACAGAGTCTACAGAGTTCAAAAGGTATTCGATAAAGCGGATACCGTGTATTTAGACTCCATCCATTAGTTTATCATGTAGCGGACACAACTATTTTTTTGCTAATAAAGAACCAAGTTCCATATCTAGTGTAAAATGAGTGTATGAGTTTTTTAATTCCTCTAATTTACCAGGTAGAATGACAAATTATGTACATATGACAAGGCAAAATTAGATTTTTTTTTTTATGATTTGGAAAGAGATTTGATGGGTAGATCTTGACCAGGCAGGTTTTAAAATGCAGGTGGATGACAAGTATCAATATTCGACAGAGGACAAGGATACTAGGGTACATGGATGGATTTGCTCCAACCCTGCTACCGGGTTCTGGATGATCACACCCAGTAATGAGTTTCGTACTGCTGGACCTCTGAAGCAAGACCTTACTTCCCATGTCGGACCAACTACTCTCTCGGTAAGCATTTTTGTATTTTCTTGTGCCATTGTACAAGTTAATTTACTAGCCACTAATCTCGATACCTCCATTTATCGTGCAATATACTCGCTTATAACCTATTTTTCTAAGTTTTTATAATGATTTGCAAGTCAAATTTTGTGTTTCCTCTAAAAGTAGTTAAAAGTTTAATTTCTTTTAATCTTTTACTTCTATATATCTATTAAAACTGTGTATGCTATCTAGTTTGTTTGACATTATACAAAAAAACATTAGATGCATGTGAAAATGCATACAATAACAAACATTAATTACTTTGAAATGCACATGTTCTTTAGCACTCATTATGCCGGAAAGTCACCAGGACTAGAGTTTGAAAACGGGGAACCCTGGAAAAAGGTTTTTGGCCCAGTTTTCATCTATCTAAACTCCGGTTTGGGCAAGGCAAATACAATTTCACTGTGGCAAGATGCTAAAGAACAGGTATCAGCTTTGTTTTACAGCCATTTTTCCTACTTATATAAGTTATCAACTAAATGGACCTTATTTAACGGTCATCGGGATTTGTATCAGATGCTAAAAGAAACTGAAAGCTGGCCATATGATTTCCCGCATTCTGCTTATTATTTTCTTGCAAATAAGCGTGGCACACTTAGTGGAACGCTACTGTTACGAGACAGCAGGTAAGACAGGGCTAACACATTCTGCTGATATTGTAGGTATCATTTGTGAATGGAATTATTATCGGAGGAGATGCAGGTGCTTCAATCCATGGCAGATTTCGAATTGCAACTGAAAATTTGGTGTGCCTTTATTTTTTCCACTTTGCTACTGAATTTCTAAGCTCTGTACTCATCCGACTCCACTAAATTATCTGTAGCACTACTTCCTTATGGCGTTCTTGCCTATAGAATTATACTTTTTACAAGTTTATGTAATATTCTTGGTGTGACTAATATTGATGTAGAGAATGATTATGTAATATTTTTTTATTAATGAGATTGATTGTGGTCACTTCCTTTTTGAAGTTTGAGATTAGTTCTTTAGATGATAGATCTCATGTTTGTTGGCAGGGTATAATTGTAATTTTAATTGTAATATACTATATATTATTTGTTGGTGTGAATTGAAGGTTACTGAAATTGCAATTTTATTTTTTTTTTAAAAAAATTGACTTTAAGAGTCGGTTCTTGAAAAACCCGACACTTATAATCTAATTTTAAGCGTCGGTTCTTTAAGCAACCGACGCCAATAGCAGGACCTTAAGCGTCGGTTCTTTAAGCAACCGACGCCAATAGTAGGACCTTAAGCGTTGGTTCTTAAGCAACCGACGCCAATAGTAGGACCTTAAGCGTCGGTTCTTTAAGCAACCGACGCTGTTAATATATTATATGCGTCGCCCAATTAACCGACGCCATAGGCCTATACCTATAGTGTCGCCTTCATATACTACGCCCAATAACCGACGCCTAATGCCTATTTTGACCGATGCTAAAAGCCTATTTTGTACTAGTGATGTTGGGTTGAAAATGATAACCCATTTTATGCTAGCAAAGAGGAAATTTCGGTGGTACCACATTATAGTCATGATCGGACTGTGTGGGGTATCACAGAAGGTCGGTTCTTGGGGCATGGTAGTTGATCGTATCATGGGGGTACCGAGTGGATGGAAGACCACACTAGTACAGAAAGGGCTTTTAGCGTTGGTCAAAATAGGCATTAGGCGTCGATTATTGGGCGTAGTATATGAAGGTGACGCTATAGGTATAGGCCTATGGCGTCGGTTAATTGGGCGACGCATATAATGCACTAATAGCGTCGGTTATTTAAACAACCGATGCCTAAAAGTTGCTAATAGCGTCGGTTACCTAAAGAACCGACACATATAGTCTTACTATTGGCATCGGTCATTTAAACAACCGACACTTAAAGTCTGTTATAGGCATTGGTCATTTAAAAAACTGACGCTTAAAGTCTACTTATAAGCGTCGGTCATTTAAATAACCGACGCTTAAAGTCTGGTTATAAGCATCGGTCAATTAAACAACCGACGCATAAAGTCATTTTTTTTTTAAATTGCAATTTTTGGAAAGAATTGATTAATTGCCTGAACCACTTATTCAGCTTATACATGTAATTGTACCAGAATACTAACCCTACTCTAATAAAGCATTTTTTACAAAATAACAAAACCTCAATATATGATACATATCTATTATTAACACATTTGGCCTCTTCATTTCTAATTATGCCTGGGGATTGCCGTCTCTATCCTGCGACACGAAAAGAGTTTTATTAGAACTACTAAAATTAAGACCAAAATGCGGTAAATGGACAGAGACAGAAACAATACCACTGTATAATTGTAACAGCAACCATATTGAATTGTGATACGCCCTTTTCCTCGCAGCCACTTGCTTGGTTCTGAATATGCCGTTCTGATAATTTACAAGGAGACAAGAAAATGATATCAAGATAGGATTAGGAGAGTCTACAACTTCAAATTACCTCTATGCATTCCCTTAAAAACAGATATAGAACTGAGTTTATTCTAGGATTGATATAAATGGCAATTCAATACCAGAAAGTACAATAAATTTTGCCATACATCAGAGCCCACTTCACATTATACTCATAGAGCAAACAAAAAAAAAAGTTATCGAGATAAATACCTCTAAGCTACCCGTTCTGCCTCCTACGTTAAACAGTCATAAACAATCTTCTTCTGCTTATCAGCATTAAGACTTTAGTGTGTAGCTCAATCCCTTGAAGCTCTTCTGTGATGTTTCTAAATTTGATGAATTAGCAGACTTGAACTCCGAAGAAGATTCAGAAGCATTTTCTTATATGGACATATTTATGTACCTTTCTGCAGATTAAAAGGGAATGTAATAAAATAACTTAAATTGTTATCCAGGATAAAAATATTCCAAAACCAAATCATAAATTAACACATGTCTGATTTGTAATCGAAATTCACACGCTAAAGCCACTCATAAATATTCATCAAAATCAGCAACTGCTTACAAAATTGTCTCGGCTTGTTGGTTGGAAATAAAGCATCACATGCTGCTAGTAAATATAACCATATAGTATATAGTCCTGCCCTGTTTATTCAAGTTTCTTTATCTTATATTTACATGCCACTTGGCCACATACATGTTGTTGGGGAATTGATCATGTCGAAGATGTTATCAACACCACAAGTATGCCACCTTCTAGAAGTATTTATTTACTATGCAAAACTAGAGGGATTTTGTGTTTTTAACCCAGGAATCACATAATAGCCTTACTCGTAAGTCGTACGAATGTGTGAAGAGATAACATCTTAATAAACAAACAAACATTCAGTTGCAAATTAGTCATTTACCAAAGAAATGCTGGTAAGCTCACCTTTTGCTTGAACCATTTACTCGACTCCTGCAGACATATAAAAAGAAGAGCACAAAATATATCAGGTTGGAATTTTCAAAGTTGCACTACAAAATAGTTGGATGTGTACTGCAAGTATGTTAGGGTACCCAAAGAAGAATAAATCGATGAAAAATAGAAGAGTGCTAACTAACTTGTCGACAATGTAAACTTATGGTAAAGAATATACATGTACAACCATAATTTTAAGAAAAAATATGTACAACCAGACTTTTTAGAAGAAATATGTACAACCAAAAGTTTTAGTAATAACATGTACAATCATATATTATAGTAAAATGGTAAAGAAAATCAATTTTAAAATTCAAAGGAAAGGTTTGCTGCGTATAGAAATTTTGGGCGGCCAATTTCTGAAAATAACAATTGTGGACTTCATTAAAACGATCAATTATTTTACTTTTATAGCTAGCAGTTGATATTCATTAATCACTGAGCACATTAAATATAATACCTTTACCACATTTGGGAATTGGCCTCCTAAAAACCTCAGTAGTTTGGCATAGAGTTCTGAGTCCCTTTTGATACGACTGATCAACTCCACTATCAAGATTTGCATTTTCTTCCCTGTTATTAAGCTCCCCACAGTAAGGTCCAAAGATGCGCAAAAAAAACAAAATCAAGTATACACGAAAGGTAGAACAAAAAGAAGCCAATTACCAAAAAATTGATATTAAAAACGCCAACTCCTTCGCAAGAAGCTAAGAATATTTTGTTCTCGAGTAGCTTAACGTCCCCCAACCACTATTTTATATCATTAGGATGGAGAAACCATGTCTTTACATCAATAGTACCTGTCATTCATATACATCAATAATTATAACAAAATCAAACTACATTACTACAAAATCGCTCCGAAACACTTCAACCACAATTACTAAAGCAACTCTTCACAACGAAACACAAAACCTGACATATTAAACACAAATCTCAAACATCGAAATCAAAACCTGTACATACACAACTAAAACTACAAACTCACATACTTCTCAAAATCATTAGATAGAGAAGTAAATAATCGATCAATAGCACAATAGAACAATAACCTATAAATAATAGTGATTTACTTGAACTAATTAAGTTAATAGCACAAATTAGTTTATAACTTACAATCAATCAACTCTCTCTCTCTCTCTGGTTCCACTTGGTGGTTGTTGGATCCGAAAAAAAAGCAGAGAGGAGGTCGTGTGTGTGTGTTGTTTGCGTATGTGTGCGTGTGTGTTTTGTTCGTGTATGTGGGTGTGTGTGTATTGTGTGTACTGTATGTGTGCGTGTGTGGGTCACCTTGTTGGGCTTCTCCAATGAAGAAGAGGAGGCCCATCGTGTAATGCTGGAAACCGAGATAAGGATCTTGGACGTTCACCGTTGACTACTAAATGGACGATTTCACCGTTGATTTCAGATTTCAACCTTTGCCTTCGATTTTGACCTCGTTCAACTTAGATTGAGCTGTAGGACTCAATTTTGACCACTTTCAAGTTCGACGGAGCTGCTAATTGGTGCTAATCGGAGCTAATTGAAGCAGGGAGATGGGTTAGGGTTCTTGAGCGGGGAGAGATAACACAAGGGGGGTGGGTTTAGTTTATGTGCAGATGTTTTTGTTTAGAAAATGGGGAAAACAGAGCCGAGAATGGCTGGTGTAATCTCAATCACTGAAGACTTCAGAGCAGAAGCCATTGAAGAACTATTGCACGGTGTACTAATACTAACAGCTATAGAAAGTATTATCAAGTTATTTAAAGGTAGATTTCACTTTTATTGTGGCACATACTTAAAAGGGAACTAATTCATTTGGGACCGAGTAATATTTATAGTAGCAAACATGCTACAAGGAAGGTAACATAATTTTAACAAAGGGTAAGAGACATGTAATACAGAAAACAAATTCAATCAAATAAACAACCTGCCCCACTTCTACTGCTTGAAGCAACTTTTCTTCTGGAAGAAAATCATAGTAACCCTGCAAGAAAATTTTAAAAACACACCACAATATAAAGTCAATAATGTTAATCACGTAGGAAATAGTAGCGTATTAGTGGTAGTCTATAGGAGGATTAAATTAAGTAGAATTATAAGGACACTGTTTTCCATAAGGTTCATATGACAACTGACCTCTATCGTTAGTATTGCACTGTCAGTGCCTGCTAGCAATAAATCCAGCTTTGACTATTCCATCTAATTCACACTGCAATCCCGGTTGCTGTAATTGCCAAAGAATCTGGGGGAATGTAAACCATCATAGCTGAACACCTGAAAGCAAATATGACAATAAAAATAAAAACTCTAAGCAGGATGGATAATACATAGCAATTCTGATTTCACTCTATGTAAAAGTATATATTACAACTTTATCTTCCTAAATGCATACCAACCCATCTCTAAAGAAAAATTATATTCAAATCATGCCTGGTAGAGCTAAAGACATTATATTACCAAGTGATTTATTTGATTTTTATAAACATAGAGCACAAATTTTGTAAAGGCAAACCAAAATAATATTTGGAAAAGTAATAATAAATGAGAATTTTAAGAGGAACTGATCCTATAACAACAGCTAAAATAGAAATCACATGGTCTGTTCTTCTCTCACTCTGTTACACAAATATTATCCATAAAGAAGGACGGCTTTGAGATTACCTTCATGTGGGTAGTGTCATCATATGTAATAGTTTCATACACAGACAACTGAATCTTCCCAACACACTCATGATCGTCGTGATACATAGGCCACCATTTCATTCTATCATTCTGTATGATTTTGATATTTGACATTAGGTAACAATTAAGAGCACACCGAATAATTATGACTGAAACATATATAATAGTAACATATAGGATTTTCAATCAAAGATGAAACCGGTATGGTAGCTCGAGCCTGGACAGTTTCCTTTGAATCCTGTACTTCGAGTAAAAGGGCATCTCCCTGGCTTTCTGGAAAGCTGGAATCACACACAAATTATAATTAACAATGATGTCAAGGCAATATTAGTGATGTGTGCATTTTTATTAGATGTCTATAATTACCAGCCACATAAATACAACTTAACAAATTTATAAAGGAAATAGAAACTTGCTATTGAAACCTGAATATACAGATTTGCAGGCAACTAGTACAACATGAGGGCTGTCTTTAAACCTCAACATTGCAGCTAAGAAACTTCACTCACCGACAAACTTGGTAAGAAGAAGTCGATAAAGAGCCCACTGCAACTTAGTCATCGATTAAGAATATGCAACTTAGATGTGTGAAAGAATCTGCAACTTGGTGAGAAGCTTGAATTCAAAACTTAAAGCACCTACAAAATCGAAAAAAACAAATTAATTTAAAGAAAAAATTAATTAAAAACCCAAAGGTGCACATTATTAAAAAAATCCAAATTTAATTTATACCAAAATAGAACCCTAAATTTAAACCATAAAATCGAAATTCAAATCTTGGAAGATTTGAACCAAATCGAAGCCAAAGATAGATAGACTGAGAGTTCTGAGTCCAAACCACACCAGAAAGAACTAGAGAGAGACACCAATCGCCAGTGAGATGAACCAGAGAGAGATCGATCAATCGCCAGTAATCGTTAGAGAGATAAGCAGCCAGAGCAAATTAGAGTAATCGCCAATAATCGCTAGAGAGAGAAGCAGCCATCGACTGTGAGAGAGTGATGGTCAGAGAGAGAGAAAGAATGACATAAATACCCCATTTTTTAATAAAACTGACGAGAATAATACAAATCACGGATGGTGGCCATAAATACCCCTCTATTACGCATTTGGGAAAGGGGTAATAGATTTTATACATATTACGCATTTGGAAGGAGGTAATAGACTTGCCAGGAAAGCCTATTACGCATTTGGAAAATGGGTAATAGATAAAAAATCTATACTAGTTACCCCAATATCAAATGCGTAACCCTATTAATCTCATATGAAATGCTTAATACAAGGGTATTTATGGCCATCATCAATGCTTTGGGGTATTCTTGTTATGTGATATTGCTTTTTGGGGTATTATTGGCCAAAGCCCTCAGAGAGAAAGAAATCGCCGAGAGAGAAGTAAAGAGAGAGCAAACGGATTGATTGTTTTTTATTGAATTGTACTGAAGTAATATAAAAATATTACTTAAAATATGTCAATTACAGTATTAATGATTTATAGCTTTTGTGAAAGCACTAGATATAACTTATGTTTATTATAAATAAGCATATAATGAATTAAAAATATATTTATATTATAAAAAGATTTATCAAAATATCACTTAAAATATGTTATTATAGCTTTTATGAAGGCATTATATAACATATGTTTATTATATATAAGAATATAATGAATTAAAAATATATTTATATTATAAAAAAATTTATAAATATTGATATAATATATAATTTTCAAAAATTTAAAAATTTAAACATATATCTTTTCATTTAAAATCTTATTCGAATAATATTATTCAATTTATTTTTTTAATTCAAATGGTATAATATAAAGTAATGTATTATTTGTATATATTTTAGTTTTTTTTTGAAATTACAATACTTTTAGCATCGATCAAATTTAAGGCGACACATAAAGTACAAAATGGTCAGTTTAGGCGTCGGTTGAGAAAAGATCGACGCTAAAGGGTTAGTTTTAGGTGTCGGTTGTTTATGATCGACGCTAAAAGGTCAATTTTAGGCATCGGTTGAGTAAAGACCGACGCTAAAAGTTCAGTTTTAGGCGTCGGTTGTTTATGACCGACGCTAAAAGTCAATTTTAGGCGTCGGTTGAGTAAAAACCGATGCTAAAGGGTCAATTTTAGGCGTCGGTTGTTTCATGACCGACGCAAAAGGTCCAACACAAATGACATTAAGCGTCGGTTAAGCTAGCAACCGACGCCTAAAATATGTATAGGCCACGGCTCTCTAGAAAACCGACGCCTAAAGTGCGACACTAAAAGCCTATTCTGTACTAGTGCCAGTAATCTTTATTTCTCGTGGGATGTTAGAGTTAATAAGATCATCTTTAAAGTTTCACCTGTACGAAGTAATTCCTTAATCAATATATATGTTCTATTTGATTTTCATTGATAAATTCTATTATGTTACCATTATGTTCAGCACTGAGCCTTTGAGTGACCAACAACTTACTCTAAGTCATACTGAGGTTTTTGCTAGTTCTGCTTCATCAAGTTTTGAGATAGGAGTACATGTACCTTTTTGAGCTATTTATGAGATGTTTAGGGCTCCAACACCCACTTATACTCACACCTCTGCAGCTATGATTATTTTTGATGTTCCGATGGTATATGTTTATGAGACTCCTATGTGTGACACTACACCTCCTACACCGACTCCGACTGTGCCCGTTTCTACTATCATTCCGATTACAGCTCGACCTTCCATTACTGCTTCCCCATCTTTAGTTGGTATAATAGGTATGTTTAGTAAGACTATGCCTACTACCATGTACATGGACCTTAATTTTATAGCACTATCATGGTTTGCTAGATATGAGGAGGTATTTCATACTCGACATGCCTTACTTCGGATGAGGGCGGCCACCGGTGTAGCGAGGGCCCCTCAATGTGGTGGTGGTATAGCTAGAGATGTATCTACTACCATGTACATGGACCTTTTAAAGCACTATCATGGGATGTTTGCTTGATATGAGGAGGTATTTCATACTCGACATGCCTTACTTCGGATAAAGGCGGCCACCGGTGTACCGAGGGCCCCTCAATGCGATGGTGTTATAGCTAGGGATGTATCTACGGAGGTTGCACGTTAGCTTGCTAGGTCAGTTCTCGAGGGACTTAGGGACTACCCTCTCCTAGCTCGGGATAGCTGGATAGGACTTTTGTTTGTACGATGGTGGGCCTGGAGCTATAGCCGGTATAAATTATGCTTTGTAAATAATTTAGGAATAATTTTTTACCTTTAGTAACTTCTTTTTAGTGGAAAAATTTACCAAGTTTTTTGATAGGGTATATATTTATACATATTTTATATGATTTCATCCTTTTATTTATTGTATTTTATAAATAATTGGATATTATTATTTAGAATTTAATTTTTTATAACAGGATATAAAGAATACCAGTGAAGGATATTATTATTATTGTATTTCCATTTGTGAAGGAGACAGAGTCAATCGACGATTTTTGTATGAAGCTTAATGGCCTGGTGACTACTATTCGAGCCCTGGGTGAAGAAATTCAAGAGGCCTATATAGTGAAGAAATTACTACGAGCAGTGCCTAGTAAGTTTCTTCAGATTGCATCAACCATCGAGCAATTCAGAAATTTGGAAACTATGACTGTAGAGGAAACAGTTTGGTCTCTAAAGGCACATGAAGAGAGACTCAGAGGTTCGAGTAATACCAGCGGTGGAGGTTCAAGCAACACTGGTGGTGGAGCACAGTTGCTGTTGACAGCTGAGGAGTGGCTAAAAAGAGAGAAGGACGAGACAAAGTTGCTTCTCACAAGGGAAGAATGGTTGAAACGTAAAGGAAAAGGTGGATCAAAAGGGTATGCAAACCAGAGGGGTCGAGGTAACAGAGAATTCGTGCATGGGACACGTGACAAGAGTAAGGTGCGATGCTTTAATTGTCTTGAATATGGCCATTTCGCCGCAGAATGCAAGAAATCAAAGCCTGGTAAAGGGCAAAAGGAGGAGGCAAATTTATCACAAATGATAGATGAAGAACCTGCCTTGTTAATGACAGAGAAAGTATTATTAGTTGATGAGGGAGGAGTAAAGCCAAGACTGAACAAAACCAGTCAAGGTTTACAAGGTGGCTCGAACGTGTGGTACCTGGACAACGGAGCCAGCAACCACATGTTCGGAGAATTTTCAAAATTCAAGGAGTTGGACAGAAATATTAAGGGACAAGTCAGGTTTGGAGATGGATCCATGGTGCAAATCGAAGGAAGAGGAACAATTCTGATGAAGTGCAAGAATGGAGAAGACAGAATGTTGACCAAGGTATACTATATCCCTGCTTTGTGTAGTAATATAATCTCTCTTGGACAGTTAGCTGAAGATGGTAACAAGGTCATCCTAAACGGAGATTACTTGTGGGTTTATGAAGATGGAGGAAAGTTAATTATGAAGGTAAAACGTTCAACGAACCGCCTTTACAAAATTATCATTAACAGTGAAAATGCAGATTGTTTGTTATCGAAAACAGATGGAAAATTTTGGCTCTGGCACGCCCGTCTTGGGCACGTAAATTTTAAGGCTTTGACCATGATGTCTACCCAAGGAATGGTGACTGGCATCCCTAAAATAAAAGCACAGAGTGAGGTGTGTAAAGGGTGTCTTATGTCGAAACAGTCGAGAAATTGTTTCCCTGGTCAAGCAACCTATAATGCCAAGAAAGCACTTGAAATTGTACATGGAGATTTATGTGGACCCATAACCCCTGCAACCATGGCTGGAAACAAGTATTTCTTTCTGCTGGTAGACGATTACACCCGTGTTATGTGGGTGTATTTCTTGAAAAACAAAGATGAGGCACTTGAGGCATTTAAGAAGTTCAAGGCAAAGGTTGAAAATGGAACCGAGAAGAAAATCAAAATGTTACGGATAGACAGAGGTGGTGAGTTCATCTCAAAACTCTTTAATACTTATTGTGATGAAGCAGGAATCTCCAGACAACTCACAGCTCCGTATTCACCTTAACAAAATGACATGGTCGAAAGGAGAAATCGAACTGTTGTGGAAATGGCCCGAAGTTTTTTGAAAGACAAAAACTTACCAGTCATGTTCTGGGCGGAGGCAGTGAGACACTCAGTATATATACTGAATCGTTTACCTACTAGAGCTTTGTCTGGAGTAACACCATACGAAGCATGGTCTGAAAGGAAGCCGGATATAGGACATGTTAGAGTGTTTGGTTGTTTAGCACACATGAAAGTCCCAACAAATCAGGTGACAAAGCTTAGTGATCGAAGCAGAATGGTGATTAATTTGGGCAAAGAACCAAACTCAAAGGCATATAGAGTATATGATCCTGAAAAAGACAGTGTACATGTGAGTCATGATGTGGTATTTGAGGAAGACAAAGGGTGGAAATGGGAAGAAAATGAGACAACTGAAGGAGAAACTCATGGCACTTTTACTGTGTTCAACTTGCAAACGGGGACGGATAGAAGCGAGACTGAAAGTGAAGATGAACAAAGCAGACACTCTGAACAATCACAATCTATGCAGTCGAGTCCACAATCCAGGCAGTCAAGTCCACAATCTGGACATTCGAGCACCAGTGAATGGAGTGAAAACTCAAGCCATGGGACTCGTAGTGAAGCAAGTACACCACTGTTAGCTCGAAACCTGACACTGAGCTATGATACTGAATCCAGTAGTGAGCGTCCCAGAAAATATCGACCACTTTCAGAGATTTATGATGTCACTGATGTAGTGGAATTGGATGATGATGAACTTATGTTGATGGGAACAATTGAGCCTACAAGTTACAGTAAAGCTGTTATAGAATATAGTTGGAGACAAGCCATGAAAAATGAGATTGATGCAGTTGAAAAGAACAATACCTGGATGTTAACTTAACTTCCAGTTGGAAAGAAGGCAATCGGACTGAAATGGGTGTTTAAAGTGAAGAAAGATGCAAGTGGAGAAGTGGTGAAACACAAAGCTCGTATTGTAGCTAAGGGTTATGTCCAACAACAGGGGAGAGTCTTCAATGAAATTTTTGCGCCTGTAACACGGTTAGAAACAGTGAGACTGCTGTTAGCTCTTACTACAAAAAACTCATGGGAAGTACATCACTTAGACGTCAAGACTGCGTTTTTGAATGGGGAACTTCAAGAAGAAGTTTATGTTACCCAACCTGAAGGGTTCGAGAAGAAAGGGAAAGATCATCTTGTCTATAGACTTGTTAAAGCTTTGTACGGCTTGCGACAAGCACCTCGCCCCTGGTATGCAAAGTTGAGTAAATGTCTGGAGGAACTCAAGTTTGTTCGATGCCCATACGAACATGCTGTGTATACGAAGAAAATTGGAGAAGACTTACTGATAATCGGGGTTTATGTTGACGATTTACTGGTAACAGGTACAAAGGTGTCCATTATCGAGGAATTCAAGGACCAAATGAATAAACGTTTCGAGATGAGCAACTTGGGGAAGCTGTCATATTATTTGGGGATAGAAGTATAGCAAGGGACAGATTTCATCGAATTGAGGCAAACAGCGTATGCAAAGAAGGTTCTCGAAAAGGCTGGTATGCTGGGATGTAATCCTACTAAGTATCCTATGGACCCTAAGGAGTCTATAACTAAAGATGAGGGGGGCAAGATGGTGGATCCAACTGAGTTCAAAAGCATTGTTGGGGGTCTACGCTATTTAGTCCACACAAGGCCAGATATAGCCTATTCAGTGGGAATAATAAGCAGGTATATGGAGAAGCCAACTGTAATGCATCAACATGCTGCAAAACGGATTCTCAGATATGTTAGAGGCACACTAAAATACGGGCTGGTTTACTCGAAAGACAGTAGCAATAATATGCTAAGTGGATATTCTGATAGTGATCTTGCTGGACATGTGGATGATCGTAGGAGTACTATGTTAGTGTAGGTGCCCTAGAGGCAATACATTATTTATTTTGATAAACCTTTATGTCATTTGATTATTTAATAAATGTATTTATTATGACTTTAATTACTGCGATATATTTGTTAGCATAATAAATGTCCTTAGAATAATGATACACATTATATAGTTTAAGTATTTAACTTGAACTTGAGATTATATAATATATCATATTCTTAAAGGTCCCTAGTCGAGTATTATTATATAGGACAATAATAATACATAAATAGACTAGTATGTTGTTGACTGATAACCACATCTCATTGGTTATAAGTATGGAGATACTAAAGTCAAAACATAGGTACATGTAAGGGTACATGGCACTGGACAGACCCACCGTGAGATTCTTCATGTTAATAAAGTCATAAGAAAGACTCGTAGTGATAATGGTGTAATGATCCTTTGACTTGAGATCATTATATTTCTATACGAGGATAATATACTTTGACTACATTAAAAGTTACCTTTGACCGGGTGATGATAAAAGTGGACATCGGGTATATTGTGAATCGTATGAGAAATATGAATGATAGATAAAGGATTTAACCCTCCTATCAGATAGGAGAGATATTATTGGCCTCTTGATTGAGTGAGACTATAAAATGCATGGCCATGCTCAAATAGTGATTTGTTTTAATAGTCTACTCATGGATCAAGTAAACCCGGATTAAATTATGAAGAGGATGACATGAAACATGCCTCGAGTTTAATCTATAATATTTGGTTAAAGGGATTATATTACACGGGAACATTAATCACAAAAGGTTTTATCGAATCACGATTTAATTATTATTTAATTGGGTAGCAATGATGTATTACTAGATGCCGCTCATTGTTTATAATTTTATTAGAGAATAAAATTATTGCCAATTAAATGATAGCCTACAGGGTCACACACATAGAACATTTTAAGGAAGAATTAATTTAATTTATGAATTTAAATTAATCAAATGATTAGTTGTATTTTATTATATTAATTAAGTGGGACTTAATTAAGATATAATAAAATACAAATGAGATATGATTTTAATAATTAAGTATGTCTTAATTATTATTTATTTAAATAATAGGATTTGATTCTATTATTTAATTAATCAAACTTGGGCTAGGTTTTTAGTTGGGCTTTTACCTTACACTATCATATAAATATATGATGATAGGTAAAGAAGGTAATTAATTTTGTACGACAAAAATAATCCCCAGCCGCTTGAACCAAAACCTAAAAAGAAGATCTCATATTTTCATTGGAGGCTAGTACCTCCCTTCCAATCAAGAATCGTTCTTGGAGTGTTCATGTGGATACCGTAGAGGAGGCTTCGAAGAGTAGCACTCAACGATCGTGAAAGCTTGGATCTCCATTAGACATACAATCGTAAAGCTTCTTTAAGGTAAATCATCAATCTCCGAATTAAATATCATGTTTTTGCATGGATCCTGCGGTAGGGTTTCGATAATTATTGTTTTTGTTTTAATTTTCCGCTGCGTTTGATGCTCGAAACCCTTCAATGGCATCAGAGCTACTTGCAAAAACGTTTTAATTCGGTTATATGTTACAGTTTTGATATATATACGAGCATGTTTGATGATTGTCATGTATGATGCGTTGATTTTGATATATATGTATAAACTGTATGTTAATGATGATTGGGATGATCATATGATGATCATATAATCTGTATGTATATTGATATATACATGATTTTTGTTTGTTCATGATATGGGGATTGTATACGATACGATTTCTGTATACGCTGCGCAGATCTGGTGAAATCTGTGTCCAGTGTCCGATTTTCGCAAACGATATGTGTTTTCTCACTGGAAACGAGCGTCTGAACAAAACTGATACCAAAGGTATCACCAACTCGTCTGTAAGGCGTTTGACGCCGTTTAGTGCATGAAAAACGCGATTTATTGTTTTCAGAATTTGATTCTGATTTTCTGATTTTTGCGTTATATGATTTCTTTGATTGGATCATCTGAAATATGATATGGTATAACATGATTAGATAATATGACATGTTATTTAATTGTTACTTGAGCATGGTGGATGGTTATGGCCTTGAGACCCATAGGATAGAGGTTTTTGTTTATGGTTTGGTTTCTAAATACGACTTGCATGTCGTCATTCCTTGTAATGATTAAATCTCGAATGTAACTCGAGTTCTCCTTGTAAGTATATTAGTATAGTTGTTTTGTTTATGTAATGTACATGAATACATGAAGACAAGCAAGCAAGGAGGCAATCCAAGGAGGCATTGTAGCGACATGTAATAGTATAGTATTTTAAACCACCCATAGATTGTCCTTGATCCTTTCATTAGCTTGAAAGGATCATATAGGATAAAGGACATAACCAATCACGTTTACATAATGCACTTACTTTACATATGATGTATGAATGTATGTGTAGGATACATAGAAATGCATGCTTTAATTAGATTAATCATGTATGAATGAATGTATTAGATACATCACCCATGCCATGTCTGCTTAATCAAGATAAAATTTGTAACGATTCAAGATTTTAAAATTAACAAACGATCATGAGATTCTTGTGTTTTTAAAATATGGATTTTAAAGCACGGAACTAAATATGGATTTTGATATCTAAAATTTGGGATTTTCTGTCAAAAGCGGATATGCGTATTCGTAAGGTTGATGGGTTTTAAGTGTGACCTTTGGTATCCTCCATCTACCTTGGAAATGAACAATTTAGGATGTCAATATGAAATATTTGGTTCAAGGAAAAATTGAGGATCTCTTTATGATGTGATCATGATCGTTATAATTTTTCTAAATCCCTTAACAAAATATTAAGTTTTAATCAGATGCTTTCCAATGAATGAACACTCATCGAATCCTAGATCGATAAGGGGAAGGGTGAAGGGTTTCGAGCATCAAACGCAGCGGAAAATTAAAACAAAAACAATAATTATCGAAACCCTACCGCAGGATCCATGCAAAAACATGATATTTAATTCGGAGATTGATGATTTACCTTAAAGAAGTTTTACGATTGTATGTCTAATGGAGATCCAAGCTTTCACGATCGTTGAGTGCTCCTCTTCAAAGCCTCCTCTACGGTATCCACACGAACACTCCAAGAACGATTCTTGATTGGAAGGGAGGTACTAGCCTCCAATGAAAATATGAGATCTTCTTTTTAGGTTTTGGTTCAAGCGGCTGGGGATTATTTTTGTCGTACAAAATTAATTACCTTCTTTACCTATCATCATATATTTATATGATAGTGTAAGGTAAAAGCCCAACTAAAAACCTAGCCCAAGTTTGATTAATTAAATAATAGAATTAAATCCTATTATTTAAATAAATAATAATTAAGTCATAATTAATTATTAAAATCATATCTCATTTGTATTTTATTATATCTTAATTAATATAATAAAATACAACTAATCATTTAATTAATTTAAATTCATAATTTAAATTAATTCTTCCTTAAAATGTTCTATGTGTGTGACCCTGTAGGCTATCATTTAATTGGCAATAATTTTATTCTCTAATAAAATTATAAACAATGAGCGGCATCTAGTAATATATCATTGCTACCCAATTAAATAATAATTAAATCGTGATTCGATAAAACCTTTTGTGATTAATGTTCCCGTGTAATATAATCCCTTTAACCAAATATTATAGATTAAACTCGAGGCATGTTTCATGTCATCCTCTTCATAATTTAATCCGGGTTTACTTGATCCATGAGTAGACTATTAAAACAAATCACTATTTGAGCACGGCCATGCATTTTATAGTCTCACTCAATCAAGAGGCCAATAATATCTCTCCTATCTGATAGGAGGGTTAAATCCTTTATCTATCATTCATATTTCTCATACGATTCACAATATACCCGATGTCCACTTTTATCATCACCCGGTCAAAGGTAACTTTTAATGTAGTCAAAGTATATTATCCTCGTATAGAAATATAATGATCTCAAGTCAAAGGATCATTACACCATTATCACTGTGAGTCTTTCTTATGACTTTATTAACATGAAGAATCTCACGGTGGGTCTGTCCAGTGCCATGTACCCTTACATGTACCTATGGTTTGACTTTAGTATCTCCATACTTATAACCAATGAGATGTGGTTATCAGTCAACAACATACTAGTCTATTTATGTATTATTATTGTCCTATATAATAATACTCGACTAGGGACCTTTAAGAATATGATATATTATATAATCTCAAGTTCAAGTTAAATACTTAAACTATATAATGTGTATCATTATTCTAAGGACATTTATTATGCCAACAAATATATCGCAGTAATTAAAGTCATAATAAAAACATTTATTAAATAATCAAATGACATAAAGGTTTATCAAAATAAACAATGTATTGCCTCTAGGGCACCTACACTAACAATCTCCCACTTGCACTAGAGCCAATCACCCATGTATCTAATACCCATGGAACTAGTGTGACCGTCGTGCTTCTGCTGCGACAAGCCTTTGGTCAGTGAGTCTACTATGTTATCATTTGTGTGTACTTTACATATGTGTATATCACCCTTTTCATTTATCTCTCGAATGAGGTGAAATCTCCTGAGTATATGTTTGGATCGGGAGTAATATCTAGGTTCTTTAGCCTGTGCAATGGCTCCATTATCATCGCAGTACTTGTTTATGGGATCTGCGATCGATGGAACCACTCCCAATTCAGTAATGAATTTTCGAATCCAAACATCTTCCTTACCGCTTCACAAGCTGCAATGTACTCAGCCTCCATTGTAGAAACATCGACTGTTTCTTGTTATGAACTCTTCTAGCTTACAGTACCTCCGTTTAGACAAAACAAAAACTAGACTATGATACAGTATCATCCCTGTCTATTTGGAAACTTACATCGGTGTAACTTTTTACAACCAGTTTCTCCTCTCCTCCATACACCAAGAATAAATCTTTAGTCCTTTTTAGGTACTTAAGAATATTCTTGACTACCGTCTAGTGACCTTCACTTGGATTAGACTGGTGTATGCTCGTCATGCTCAAAGCATACGAGACATCAGGACGAGTACATACCATTGCATACATGATAGATCCAATTGCTGAGGCATATGGAACTTTCCTCATGTTGTCCTTATCATCCAATGATTTCGGACACTGGTCTTTAGAGATCGTTATCCCTTGAGACACGGGGACACATCCCCTTTTCGCATTTTGCATACCAAAATGATGCAAAACCTTATCAATGTATGTACTCTTACTTAGACCGATCATCCTTCTAGATCTATCCCTATAGATCCTCATTCCTTGAATGTAGAATGCATCTCCTAAGTCTTTCATAGAGAAGTTGCTCCGTAACCAAGTCTTAACAGCCTTTAGAGAAGGTATGTCATTCCCCATTAGTAGTATATCATCAACATATAATACTATGAATGCCACATGGCTCCCACTAACCTTCTTGTAAACACAAGGTTCATCTTTGTTTTGAACAAAGCCATACTCTTTGACTATTTCATCAAAACGGATGTTCCATCTCCTAGAGGCTTGCTTCAATCCATAAATGGATCGACGTAATTTACATACCTTGCCAACATTCCTTGGATCGACAAAACCTTCAGGTTGTGTCATGTACACATCCTCTTCAAGGCTTCCATTAAGGAAGGCTGTTTTGACATCCATTTGCCAGATTTCATAATCATGGAATGCTACAATTGCAAGCAAAATCCTTATGGACTTGACCATAGCCACTGGTGAGAAAGTTTCATCATAGTCAATACCATGAATTTGTTTGAAACCTTTTGCAACCAGCCTTGCTTTGTAGGTCTGAACATTTCCATCCACGTCAGTTTTCCTTTTGAAAACCCATTTGCACCCTACGGGTTTTACCCCTTCGGGTGGATCAACCAAAGTCCATACTTGGTTTTCGTACATGGAATCCATCTCGGATTTCATGGCTTCTAGCCATCTCTTAGAGTCTGGATTGTTCACAGCATCTTGGTATGTGAGAGGCTCATCTTCAACTTTGAGCATCAAATCACCACATTGAGTCAAGAGAAATCCATATCTCTCTGGCTCATGGCGAATTCTACCAGATCTACGAACAACCTGTGTTTCTTGAGCATTATCCTGCTCCTGTTCCACTTCAGGTTCAATGCTATTTTGCGGTTCTCGATCTTCATCGAGATCTATAGTTCTTCCACTGTTTCTTTTGGAAACAAAATCTCTTTCCATAAAGACAGCATCTCGAGCAATAAACACTTTCTGCTCAGAGGGACTATAAAAATAATACGCCTTTGTTTCTTTAGGGTATCCCACAAATATGCACTCTTCGGATTTAGGTCCAAGCTTATCTGATACTTGACGTTTCACAAACGCCTTGCATCCCCAAACTTTCATAAAGTTCATGCCTGACCGTTTCTCCTCCCATATCTCATATGGAGTCTTTTGAACCTTCTTAGTAGGAACACGGTTAAGTGTGAAAGCCGCTGTTCCTAGAGCGTGACCCCAGAAACTAATTGGAAGATCTGCATGACTCATCATCAATCGCACCATGTCCAACAGGGTACGATTTCTCCTCTCTGAAACTCCATTCCATTGAGGTGTTCCTGGCAGAGTGAGTTGTGATACAATACCACACTCTTTTAAATATTCTTTAAATTCGGTGCTTAAGTATTCACCCCCACGATCGGATCGTAAGATCTTAATACTTGCACCTCCGCCAATTTGCTTCTCTACTTCAGCCTTATATTCTTTGAACTTTTCAAAAGAATCGGATTTATTCTTCATAAGATTTACATATCCATATCTACTGTAATCATCAGTAAATGTTATGAAGTAGTAGTAGCCTCCTCTAGCCATCACACGTATTGGGCCACATACATCACTATGTATAAGCTCCAGACGTTCAGTGGCCCTTTGACCCTTACCAGTGAAAGGCGCTTTGGTCATCTTACCAAGCAAACAAGATTCACATTCTTGGTATGATTCAAAATCAAATTTATCCAAGTATCCATCTTTATGTAATTTGGATATGCGTTTCTCATTTATATGGCCTAGACGACAATGCCAGAGGTATGTATGATTTGAGTCATTAATTTTAAGTCGTTTGTTTTCTATATTATAGACAGGATTATCTAAATCAAGAACATATAAACCATTAAACAAACGTGCAACACCATAGGTCAAATCATTCAAAGCAAAAGAACAACTGTTGTTCCTTATTATAAATGAAAAACCTTTCTTGTCCAAACAAGAAACTGAAATAATGTTTCTGCAAATCGCAGGCACATAAAACAGTTATCAAGTTCTAAAACAAGCCCAGAGGGCAAAGATAGATAATAAGTGCCTACAGCCAAAGCAGCAACTTTTGCTCCATTGCCAACTCGTAGGTCTACTTCTCCCTTAGCCAATGACCTACTTCTCTGCAGCTCCAGCACATTTAAACAAATGTGAGAAGCACATCCAGTATCCAATACCCAAGATGTAGAAGTAGACATATTGACTTCTATAATATATATACCTGAAGTAGAAGCTTGTTGAGCCTTCTTCTTCTTCAGATCCTCCATGTAAACTGAACAGTTTCTTTTCCAGTGACCAGTTTTCTTACAGTAGTGACATTCACCCTTATCAACTGGTTCACTTGCCCCTTATTTGCAATTAAAAATGACTTACTCGTGTTGATCCTTTCTTGACGAGTTTGGCTTGCAAACATACTTTGCAAGTGCTCATAGGTAGTGTATGCATCCATATACATATGCTGCCTTTGAAGCTCAGCAATCATAGTTGCCAACATAAGACATGCAACATCATTTGCATCATTCTTATCCTTTGTGTGGGCCGCTCGTTCCTCAACAGTAGCGCCCTCAGGAAGGGGATCTGGCGGAGGGATGTCAATGACATGAAGCTTGCGCTCCTGCTTGAGGACAATCCTCAAATTCCTCTGCCAGTCTAGGAAGTTATTTCCTCCTTTCAGTTTATCCTTCTCAAGGATCGATCGAACGGATAGAGAGTTTGTGTTGTTTGCCATTTCTTAGTATCTACAATGTTAAAAGCACAAAATAAACATTAGATTGTCTGAGTTATCAATTATTATGTTCAAATGATTATGATATATTCATAATATATCTCCCACTATTTTTATCAAATTAATAGCCCTTACTATCAATTCGGAAAGTATATCCCATAATTCTTTCTAGTGAGCCAAGATCCATATTTCGTCATATTTTAAGTCAACCACTGGAAGTCCTTAAAAATGATTATTTAGGTAGACAACCATTGTCAATTATATCATATATAATTCTTGGATAGTTTGGTGAACAACCATTGTTCTAATCTATCTAATAGATTTTAACCAAACTCTATGCTTCTAAGTTCATAATGGTCGAATATAACCGTTTATTTTCACCTTATTATGACGACTTAGTTAAGTTTGACCCAATGATCCAACGGCCGAATATAACCGTTTATATTCATCGCATCTTACCACGATAGATAGGAGTCCCCTGCCACTGACAGCCCTTCCCCTTATCGATCTAGGATTCGATGAGTGTTCATTCATTGGAAAGCATCTGATTAAAACTTAATATTTTGTTAAGGGATTTAGAAAAATTATAACGATCATGATCACATCATAAAGAGATCCTCAATTTTTCCTTGAACCAAATATTTCATATTGACATCCTAAATTGTTCATTTCCCAGGTAGATGGAGGATACCAAAGGTCACAATTAAACCCATCAACCTTACGAATACGCATATCCGCTTTTGACAGAAAATCCCAAATTTTAGATTTCAAAATCCATATTTAGTTCCGTGCTTTAAAATCCATATTTTAAAAACACAAGAATCTCATGATCGTTTGTTAATTTTAAAATCTTGAATCGTTACAGATTTTATCTTGATTAAGCAGGCATGGCATGGGTGATGTATCTAATACATTCATTCATACATGATTAATCTAATTAAAGCATGCATTTCTATGTATCCTACACATACATTCATACATCATATGTAAAGTAAGTGCATTATGTAAACGTGATTGGTTATGGCCTTTATCCTATATGATCCTTTCAAGCTAATGAAAGGATCAAGGACAATCTATGGGTGGTTTAAAATACTATACTATTACATGTCTTCTTCTTTGCTGCTACAATGCCTCCTTGGATCGCCTCCTTGCTTGCTTGTCTTCATGTATTCATGTACATTACATAAACAAAACAACTATACTAATATACTTACAAGGAGAACTCGAGTTACATTCGAGATTTAATCATTACAAGGAATGACGACATGCAAGTCGTATTTAGAAACCAAACCATAAACAAAAACCTCTATCCTATGGGTCTCAAGGCCATAACCATCCACCATGCTCAAGTAACAATTAAATAACATGTCATATTATCTAATCATGTTATACCATATCATATTTCAGATGATCCAATAAAAGAAATCATATAACGCAAAAATCAGAAAATCAGAATCAAATTCTGAAAACAATAAATCGCGTTTTTCATGCACTAAACGGCGTCAAACGCCTTACAGACAAGTCGGTGATACGATGTATCAGTTTTGTTCAGACGCTCGTTTCCAGTCAGAAAACACATATCGTTTGCGAAAATCGGACACTGGACACAGATTTCACCAGATCTGCGCAGCGTATACAGAAATCGTATCGTATACAATCCCCATATCATGAACAAACAAAAATCATGTATATATCAATATACATACAGATTATATGATCATCATATGATCATCCCAATCATCATTAACATACAGTTTATACATATATATCAAAATCAACGCATCATACATGACAATCATCAAACATGCTCGTATATATATCAAAACTGTAACATATAACCGAATTAAAACGTTTTTGCAAGTAGCTCTAATGCCATTGAAGGGTTTCGAGCATCAAACGCAGCGGAAAATTAAAACAAAAACAATAATTATCGAAACCCTACCGCAGGATCCATGCAAAAACATGATATTTAATTCGGAGATTGATGATTTACCTTAAAGAAGCTTTACGATTGTATGTCTAATGGAGATCCAAGCTTTCACGATCGTTGAGTGCTCCTCTTCAAAGCCTCCTCTACGGTATCCACACGAACACTCCAAGAACGATTCTTGATTGGAAGGGAGGTACTAGCCTCCAATGAAAATATGAGATCTTCTTTTTAGGTTTTGGTTCAAGCGGCTGGGGATTATTTTTGTCGTACAAAATTAATTACCTTCTTTACCTATCATCATATATTTATATGATAGTGTAAGGTAAAAGCCCAACTAAAAACCTAGCCCAAGTTTGATTAATTAAATAATAGAATTAAATCCTATTATTTAAATAAATAATAATTAAGTCATACTTAATTATTAAAATCATATCTCATTTGTATTTTATTATATCTTAATTAATATAATAAAATACAACTAATCATTTAATTAATTTAAATTCATAATTTAAATTAATTCTTCCTTAAAATGTTCTATGTGTGTGACCCTGTAGGCTATCATTTAATTGGCAATAATTTTATTCTCTAATAAAATTATAAAAAATGAGCGGCATCTAGTAATACATCATTGCTACCCAATTAAATAATAATTAAATCGTGATTCGATAAAACCTTTTGTGATTAATGTTCCCGTGTAATATAATCCCTTTAACCAAATATTATAGATTAAACTCGAGGAATGTTTCATGTCATCCTCTTCATAATTTAATCCGGGTTTACTTGATCCATGAGTAGACTATTAAAACAAATCACTATTTGATCACGGCCATGCATTTTATAGTCTCACTCAATCAAGAGGCCAATAATATCTCTCCTATCTGATAGGAGGGTTAAATCCTTTATCTATCATTCATATTTCTCATACGATTCACAATATACCCGATGTCCACTTTTATCATCACCCGGTCAAAGGTAACTTTTAATGTAGTCAAAGTATATTATCCTCGTATAGAAATATAATGATCTCAAGTCAAAGGATCATTACACCATTATCACATTGAGTCTTTCTTATGACTTTATTAACATGAAGAATCTCACGGTGGGTCTGTCTAGTGCCATGTACCCTTACATGTACCTATTTTTTGACTTTAGTATCTCCATACTTATAACCAATGAGATGTGGTTATCAGTCAACAACATACTAGTCTATTTATGTATTATTATTGTCCTATATAATATTACTCGACTAGGGACCTTTAAGAATATGATATATTATATAATCTCAAGTTCAAGTTAAATACTTAAACTATATAATGTGTATCATTATTCTAAGGACATTTATTATGCTAACAAATATATCGCAGTAATTAAAGTCATAATAAATACATTTATTAAATAATCAAATGACATAAAGGTTTATCAAAATAAACAATGTATTGCCTCTAGGGCACCTACACTAACAAAGGGCTGTCAGTGGCAGGGGACTCCTATCTATCGTGGTAAGATGCGACGAATATAAACGGTTATATTCGGCCATTGGATCATTGGGTCAAACTTAACTATGTCGTCATAATAAGGTGAAAATAAACGGTTATATTCGACCATTATGAACTTAAAAGCATAGAGTTTGGTTAAAATCTATTAGATAGATTAGAACAATGGTTGTTCACCAAACTATCCAAGAATTATATATGATATAATTTACAATGGTTGTCTACCTAAATAATCATTTTTAAGGACTTCCAGTGGTTGACTTAAAACATGACGAAATATAGATCTTGGCTCACTAGAAAGAATTATGGGATATACTTTCCGAATTGATAGTTAGGGCTATTAATTTCATAAAAATAGTGGGAGATATATTATGAATATATCATAATCATTTGAACATAATAATTGATAACTCAGACAATCTAATGTTTATTTTGTGCTTTTAACATTGTAGATACTAAGAAATGGCAAACAACACAAACTCTCTATCCGTTCGATCAATCCTTGAGAAGGATAAACTGACAGGAGGAAATAACTTCCTAGATTGGCAGAGGAATTTGAGGATTGTCCTCAGGCAGGAGCGCAAGCTTCATGTCATTGACATCCCTCCGCCAGGTCCCCTTCCTGTGGGCGCTACTGTTGAGGAACGAGCGGCCCACACAAAGGATAAGAATGATGCAAATGATGTTGCATGTCTCATGTTGGCAACTATGAGTGCTGAGCTTCAAAGGCAGCATATGCATATGGATGCATACACTACCTATGAGCACTTGCAAAGCATGTTTGCAAGCCAAACTCGTCAAGAAAGGATCAACACGAGTAAGTCATTTTTAATTGCAAACAAGGGCCAAGTGAACCAGTTGATAAGGGTGAATGTCACTACTGTAAGAAAACTGGTCACTGGAAAAGAAACTGTTCAGTTTACTTGGAGGATCTGAAGAAGAAGAAGGCTCAACAAGCTTCTACTTCAGGTATATATATTATAGAAGTCAATATGTCTACTTCTACATCTTGGGTATTGGATACTGGATGTGCTTCTCACATTTGTTTAAATGTGCGGGAGCTGCAGAGAAGTAGGACATTGGCTAAGGGAGAAGTAGACGTACGAGTTGGCAATGGAGCAAAAGTTGCTACTTTGGCTGTAGGCACTTATTATCTATCTTTGCCCTCTGGGCTTGTTTTAGAACTTGATAACTGTTTTACGTGCCTGCAATTTGCAGAAACATTATTTCGGTTTCTTGTTTGGACAAGAAAGGTTTTTCATTTATAATAAGGAACAACAGTTGTTCTTTTGCTTTGAATGATTTGACCTATGGTGTTGCACGTTTGTTTAATGGTTTATATGTTCTGATTTAGATAATCCTGTCTATAATATAGAAAACAAACGACTTAAAATTAATGACTCAAATCATACATACCTCTGGCATTGTCGTCTAGGCCATATAAATGATAAACGCATATCCAAATTACATAAAGATGGATACTTGGATAAATTTGATTTTGAATCATACCAAGAATGCGAATCTTGTTTGCTTGGTTAGATGACCAAAGCCCCTTTCACTGGTAAGGGTCAAAGGGCCACTGAACGTCTGGAGCTTATACATAGTGATGTATGTGGCCCAATGCGTGTGATGACTAGAGGAGGCTACTACTACTTCATAACATTTACTGATGATTACAGTAGATATGGATATGTAAATCTTATGAAGAATAAATCCGATTCTTTTGAAAAGTTCAAAGAATATAAGGCTGAAGTAGAGAAGCAAATTGGCGGAGGTGCAAGTATTAAGATCTTACGATCCGATCGTGGGGGTGAATACTTAAGCACCAAATTTAAATAATATTTAAAAGAGTGTGGTATTGTATCACAACTCACTCTGTCAGGAACACCTCAATGGAATGGAGTTTCAGAGAGGAGAAATCGTACCCTGTTGGACATGGTGCGATTGATGATGAGTCATGCAGATCTTCCAATTAGTTTCTGGGGTCACGCTCTAGAAACAACGGCTTTCACACTTAACCGTGTTCCTACTAAGAAGGTTCAAAAGACTCCATATGAGATATGGGAGGAGAAACGGTCAGGCATGAACTTTATGAAAGTTTGGGGATGCAAGGCGTTTGTGAAACGTCAAGTATCAGATAAGCTTGGACCTAAATCCGAAGAGTGCATATTTGTGGGATACCCTAAAGAAACAAAGGCGTATTATTTTTATAGTCCCTCTGAGCAGAAATTGTTTATTGCTCGAGATGCTGTCTTTATGGAAAGAGATTTTGTTTCCAAAAGAAACAGTGGGAGAACTATAGATCTCGATGAAGATCGAGAACTGCAAAATAGCATTGAACCTGAAGTGGAACAGGAGCAGGATAATGCTCAAGAAACACATGTTGTTCGTAGATCTGGTAGAATTCGCCATGAGCCAGAGAGATATGGATTTCTCTTGACTCAATGTGGTGATTTGATGCTCATAGATGAAGATGAGCCTCTCACATACCAAGATGCTATGAACAATCCAGACTCTAAGAGATGGCTAGAAGCCATGAAATCCGAGATGGATTCCATGTACGAAAACCAAGTATGGACTTTGGTTGATCCACCCGAAGGGGTAAAACCCGTAGGGTGCAAATGGGTTTTCAAAAGGAAAACTGACGTGGATGGAAATGTTCAGACCTACAAAGCAAGGCTGGTTGCAAAAGGTTTCAAACAAATTCATGGTATTGACTATGATGAAACTTTCTCACCAGTGGCTATGGTCAAGTCCATAAGGATTTTGCTTGCAATTGCAGCATTCCATGATTATGAAATCTGGCAAATGGATGTCAAAACAGCCTTCCTTAATGGAAGCCTTGAAGAGGATGTGTACATGACACAACCTGAAGGTTTTGTCGATCCAAGGAATGTTGGCAAGGTATGTAAATTACGTCGATCCATTTATGGATTGAAGCAAGCCTCTAGGAGATGGAATATCCATTTTGATGAAATAGTCAAAGAATATGGCTTTGTTCAAAACAAAGATGAACCTTGTGTTTACAAGAAGGTTAGTGGGAGCCATGTGGCATTCATAGTATTATATGTTGATGATATACTACTAATGGGGAATGACATACCTTCTCTAAAGGCTGTTAAGACTTGGTTACGGAGCAACTTCTCTATGAAAGACTTAGGAGATGCATCCTACATTCTAGGAATGAGGATCTATAGGGATAGATCTAGAAGGATGATCGGTCTAAGTCAGAGTACATACATTGATAAGGTTTTGCATCATTTTGGTATGCAAAATGCGAAAAGGGGATGTGTCCCCGTGTCTCAAGGGATAACGATCTCTAAAGACCAGTGTCCGAAATCATTGGATGATAAGGACAACATGAGGAAAGTTCCATATGCCTCAGCAATTGGATCTATCATGTATGCAATGGTATGTGCTCGTCCTGATGTCTCGTATGCTTTGAGCATGACGAGCATACACCAGTCTAATCCAAGTGAAGGTCACTGGACGGTAGTCAAGAATATTCTTAAGTACCTGAAAAGGACTAAAGATTTATTCTTGGTGTATGGAGGAGAGGAGAAACTGGTTGTAAAAAGTTACACCGATGCAAGTTTCCAAATAGACAGGGATGATACTGTATCATAGTCTGGTTTTTGTTTTGTCTAAACGGAGGTACTGTAAGCTAGAAGAGTTCATAGCAAGAAACAGTCGCTGTTTCTACAATGGAGGCTGAGTACATTGCAGCTTGTGAAGCGGCAAAGGAAGATGTTTGGATTCGAAAATTCATTACTGAATTGGGAGTGGTTCCATCGATCGCAGATCCCATAGACAAGTACTGCGATGATAATGGAGCCATTGCACAGGCTAAAGAACCTAGATATTACTCCCGATCCAAACATATACTCAGGAGATTTCACCTCATTCGAGAGATAAATGAAAAGGGTGATATACACATATGTAAAGTACACACAAATGATAACATAGCAGACTCACTGACCAAAGGCTTGTCGCAGCAGAAGCACGACGGTCACACTAGTTCCATGGGTATTAGATACATGGGTGATTGGCTCTAGTGCAAGTGGGAGATTGTTAGTGTAGGTGCCCTAGAGGCAATACATTGTTTATTTGGATAAACCTTTATGTCATTTGATTATTTAATAAATGTATTTATTATGACTTTAATTACTGCGATATATTTGTTAGCATAATAAATGTCCTTAGAATAATGATACACATTATATAGTTTAAGTATTTAACTTGAACTTGAGATTATATAATATATCATATTCTTAAAGGTCCCTAGTCGAGTATTATTATATAGGACAATAATAATACATAAATAGACTAGTATGTTGTTGACTGATAACCACATCTCATTGGTTATAAGTATGGAGATACTAAAGTCAAAACATAGGTACATGTAAGGGTACATGGCACTGGACAGACCCACCGTGAGATTCTTCATGTTAATAAAGTCATAAGAAAGACTCCAAGTGATAATGGTGTAATGATCCTTTGACTTGAGATCATTATATTTCTATACGAGGATAATATACTTTGACTACATTAAAAGTTACCTTTGACCGGGTGATGATAAAAGTGGACATCGGGTATATTGTGAATCGTATGAGAAATATGAATGATAGATAAAGGATTTAACCCTCCTATCAGATAGGAGAGATATTATTGGCCTCTTGATTGAGTGAGACTATAAAATGCATGGCCGTGCTCAAATAGTGATTTGTTTTAATAGTCTACTCATGGATCAAGTAAACCCGGATTAAATTATGAAGAGGATGACATGAAACATGCCTCGAGTTTAATCTATAATATTTGGTTAAAGGGATTATATTACACGGGAACATTAATCACAAAAGGTTTTATCGAATCACGATTTAATTATTATTTAATTGGGTAGCAATGATGTATTACTAGATGCCGCTCATTGTTTATAATTTTATTAGAGAATAAAATTATTGCCAATTAAATGATAGCCTACAGGGTCACACACATAGAACATTTTAAGGAAGAATTAATTTAATTTATGAATTTAAATTAATCAAATGATTAGTTGTATTTTATTATATTAATTAAGTGGGACTTAATTAAGATATAATAAAATACAAATGAGATATGATTTTAATAATTAAGTATGACTTAATTATTATTTATTTAAATAATAGGATTTGATTCTATTATTTAATTAATCAAACTTGGGCTAGGTTTTTAGTTGGGCTTTTACCTTACACTATCATATAAATATATGATGATAGGTAAAGAAGGTAATTAATTTTGTACGACAAAAATAATCCCCAGCCGCTTGAACCAAAACCTAAAAAGAAGATCTCATATTTTCATTGGAGGCTAGTACCTCCCTTCCAATCAAGAATCGTTCTTGGAGTGTTCGTGTGGATACCGTAGAGGAGGCTTCGAAGAGGAGCACTCAACGATCGTGAAAGCTTGGATCTCCATTAGACATACAATCGTAAAGCTTCTTTAAGGTAAATCATCAATCTCCGAATTAAATATCATGTTTTTGCATGGATCCTGCGGTAGGGTTTCGATAATTATTGTTTTGTTTTAATTTTCCACTGCGTTTGATGCTCGAAACCCTTCATACTGGAGGTATGGCATTCTATTTAAATGAGAGTCTTGTGACTTGGGTCTCACAAAAGCAGCGATGTGTGGCACTCTCTTCTTGTGAAGCAGAGTTTATGGATGCAACAGCAGCTGCGTGCCAAGCAATTTGGCTAAGGAACTTACTGGGTCAAATCACTGGGAGTTATGTTGGTCCTGTTGTGCTCTATGTTGATAACAAGTCGGCTATTGATTTGGCTAAGAATCCAGTCTTTCATGGGCGTAGCAAGAACATAGATATTCGTTACCATTTTATTCGTGAATGCATTGAAAGGGGAGAGATTCTAATTAAGCACATAAGCACTGAACTTCAAAGAGCTGATACGTTGACAAAAGCTTTGGCCACTATGAAATTTGAACGAATGAGAGCCTTGTTGGGTGTTAGAGATCTGCACAAGCTCGCTTAGATTAAGGGGAGAATGTTGGTTTTTAATCAAAGCGTGCTTGCTTAGTTTATTTGTTTTGTTTCCAGAAATAGTATATGACTTGGTCATATATTAGTTGAGAGAGTTTAGGAGATTGATTGAATAAGTCTGGTAGTTAGTTGAATAAAGATTTGTTTAGCTGATTTCTAGGATTAGTTTGTTCCTTAGTTTGTTCCTTGTTTTTAGCCAAAACACCTGCATGTAGGTGTATTTATATTCTGTAAATTCTATTGAATGAAAGCAGCACGTTCAGAGTATTCTTTTGTTCTCTGTAGTTCCATATAAACACTTTGTTTACTAGATTAGGGTTAAGTAATATCCCTACAAAGACCACACTCTCACCTCATTTTCTCTCCTCTATTTTTCTCTCTCTACTCCTCATCCAACCAAATACTCTTAATCGGGAATTTGGGACTTTCATTTCGGTAGTCATCTCTAATTGATTTCGATTTTAGTTTAGGTAGACGTCGGAGTCACCAGATTCCTCCTAATTCTCTCCACCCCACTCTTTCTCCTCCTCCACCGCCGCTCTTTCTCTCTCCTCAAACGTCTCTCTCCCTCCACTCTCTCCTCTCTCCCCACCCACCCTAATCTCTCTCTCTCTAACCCACTCCCCATCACCACCACTTCTTGTTCTTCTTCTTCACAACCCCTTCACCCCCAATCAAATTCAATCCAAGATACTGTTCATTACAACAACTATTCTAACAACAATCAACAACACCCTTGGCCTGAATGGTCTTATTTTGTTCACACCTTATCTTCTTTTGTAGGTACTGAGCCTCAAGGGATTGGTTCTGATTATTTGTTTGTTTCGAATCAGTACTTGTCGCAGGAGTTTGTTGGGCTTGCTGCTTCTTGCTTGGCTTTTGCTTGAAACCGGCCTCAAGCTCATGGGTTCGATAATCTATGCTTCTCTCAATGTGTTTCATTTATTTATTTGTAAATGTGCTTATGCTGTTACTAACCATTTGAGCTTGCAAACTCGGTTGAATTTTGTTTCGTACTTGTTTAATTAATCGATTTCATTCTGATTGATAATAAGCTACATTTCTTTGTTTGGGTTATTGTGTTTGTATATTTATTAGTGAAAAGTTTGTTTTTTGTGATGAATATATGTGCAGGTTGTTATCCAGAAGGGGTGGTGGTGCAGAATGGGACTCCTTTTCTTTTCAGAGTGCTATTGATACTTCCAGGAGGATGAGGGCATTTCTCGCCACTTCTGGAACTACTGTAAGAATAATTATTATCGCTGTTTGTGTTTTTTTTTCCTCCATGAAATATGCTGTTATGGATGAAATTTAATAGTTTTGAGCATTAAAAAGTCTAGCAGTGACTATAGAAATGTCCTCTAATGTTGGTGTCTGCACTTTGGTTTTTTTCTATTTGTAAGGCAAGGGTAGGAATGCTAAAAACAAAAACTACTGCTACTTATCTTGCATTAGCAAAAGTTGTATGAAATGAATACAATGATGTGAAGATTAAACCTACTGAATTACTTAACTTTTATTATCCATTAATTATGAAAAGAGCTGAAGAATGTAGATCGTAGAGCCTAATTAGTGTATAATGTTATACTAATTACCAATGCATATGATGAAACTGGAAGGACATTGAGGAGCAAATGGCTTGAGGCTCTTGTAAGTGATGTTTACTTTTACCTATTTAAAAAAAAACAGGTTAGAGTTGGCCCAGATCAGAATAATTAAGACATGTTTATACAGAACAATGTAGGCAATGTAGAGAGACAACCCTAACTAATACTCCACCCCCCAATCGGCAGTTTATATTTACAATTGTGCTTCTTCTTTTTTCTTCTTTTCCCTTCCTCCTTACTCTTCTTTCTTATTTTGTGTGGTCCGCTTCTTCTTAGTAATATGTAGATTGTTATTCATATATATGCTTCAGGTTCGACTTTAAGATTTCTAATTACATTAAATATTATAAATAATGTCATGACATCTGTCTATCAATAAACCTAATATAAAGAACTACATGGAGAACAATCATATAAAAATCCAAACAAGACATACATTTGTTCTCGTCAAGGTCCAGGGAGGTCAGGTGTCATATACGGAGAACTAAGGTCTAAGGGTATTGATTACTTACTGTGCCTCAATTTCTTGCAGGGAATCAAGAAACTGCTTGAGACACTTGTTGTAGATAAAGGGTCTTTCTAAGTGAACCAGGTGGCCTGCTTTCTTTATGCCCTGAAATGTTGCCAAGTTGCTTGTTATATTCCGCGGTATGCAGTACTCAATCAGTTCATGCTTACTTACATATTATAACTTGTAAGGACATAATCTATTGCTATAATCTGTTGGTTTACCAGCCATTGTTGATAATGAAGCAAAATTATTTGTTTCCAACTTGGATAGTGGAGTTTCAAATCAAGACATACGGGTACAGCTTGAACCATCCTCTTAGCCTTGTGTATATTTTCGTGAATTGGCTTTTTAATGGAGGCTAATAGACTTTTGCGGTTCAGGAACTTTTCTCTGAGATCGGGGAGCTAAAGCGGTATGCCATTCATTATGACAAGTATGGAAGGCCAAGTGTAAGTATCCACTCTCAGAAACGTTTTTTGGGTATTGTTTTTGAAGTACATCTTTTATGTTCTTGTAGTAAAGTGTCTTTTCTGTAAGGGTTAGTATGTGATCAAAGTTGAGTTTGTACTGCTGCTTTAAATTACAGTGATGTTTTACCATTTGTTAGTAACTTGGATCATATTAATTTCCTAGGTTTGATACTTTTAATTGTACATTTAGTTTAGCTTATTCTTCTTTATTTCTGTACGTAGGTGAATCCTTCTACCATTTAATTCTGCAAACTAGGTTGTACGGGGTGAACAAGTAATACTACTACCTTCTCTGGAAAATGTTAGGAGGAGAAAATGGAAATACAACATTTCCTATTTTTATACTGCTAATGTATCAAACCAGTTGCGGCTCCACTTCTTAGTAATTTTTTGTAGCTTTAACTAGCTAGTATTAGAACTTTGTAATTTAGTACTTTTGAAGTTAGAATTTGCTACTTTCAAAGTTAGGATGGTATTATGTATGAACAAAGCTGCCATTTCAAAATATTTGTAAAAAATCGTTGCATTTGACTCTATTTAATGTTGCATTAGCATAGTTTTAAAGTTGCTATAAAAAAGAATGGTGTTGCATTTGACAAGATTGGTATTGCTTAAAAAAAAATTTAGTGTTGCATTAGACTAAAATAGCATTGCGTTAGATAGTGGCCCCACTGCTGACGTGGCACCTTGGTGGGCCCCTTGCTGACGTGGCATGGCCCCCCCCATTTGTGACGTAGCATTTGTGGGCCCCACTAATGACATGTCATCATGCTGACGTAGCACCTGCTTACATGTCAGCATGCTGACGTGGCACATTGATTACATGTCAGCATGCTGACATGGTTGAAACATCTAATGCAACGCCCTGTAGCGTTGCATTTGCATGCTTTTACCGTTGCATAAGGCCTCTAACGTAACGCTTTCGTGGTGTTGCAATAGCTTGGCAAAGCGTTGCATTAGGGGTCTTACGCAACGCCAGTATTGGCAACGCCCCTCTAGCGTTGCGTAAGACCTAATGCAACGCTTTTCAGGTCTTTTGCAACGCTTTTCGGGGGTTGCATTAGCGCGTTTATGGCGTAGTGATTTAGCAATATAACTTAAGCTGAATTTGTCTCTTAAATTTTTATAGGGAAGTGAAAGCAAGAAAAATTATGCTTTCCAAAGTGAGAATGATGCATTCCAAGATCGAGAAGCTGTGGGAAGAGAAACATGTCCGTAGCGTAATTTTGGCAGTTTTCAACAAACAATGAAAAGAAACAACCTGATATTGGAAAATAGCCATTTAAGAAAAGAGGTACGATTAACTTAATTTCACCCATATTAAATATTTTAAGCTCATTAACTTGAGTTTTTAGCTCGATTTTCTTATTCTTCTCTTTTTTAATATACTATTTTGATTCTATTTTTTAGTTGGGGTTGCTTTAATCAACAATTGCATGGTAGAAGGCGGATCAAAATCTACAAAACCACCCTATAACATTTCAGGATCCACGAAACCCCTCAATAATATCTTAGAATCAACAAAACCCCCTCCACGACATCACCTGGTCCACCAAATCTCTCCATAATATTTGAGAACCATGTGATATTATTGAGATTTGGGAGGTTTTTTGAGTTCTCACATATTATCGAGAGATTTGGTGGACCATGTGATGTTATGGAGATGTGTTGTTGATTCTGAGATATTATTGAGGGCTTTGGTGGAATAGGAAGGTTTTGTAGATTTTGACCCACCTTATACCCTACAATCATTGATTAAGCAACCCAACCCAAAAAATAAAATCAATATAGTACTTTTAAAAAGAGAAAAATAAGAAAATCGAGCTAAAAACTCAAGTTAATGAGCTTAGAATTATTTAATAATGGTGAAATTAACTTAATTATAGCTCTTTTCTTAAATGGATTTTTTTCGATATCATGTTGTTTTTTTCATTATTTGTTGAGAACTAGCAACACTACAATGAGGACATGTTTTTCTTCTTAGAGCTTCTATTACTTATTGTTTCTTTGCCAAGAGCATATTGTTCTTATTTTGGAGTGCATCGTTTCACTCGCTTTCATTCTGGGCTATAGAAAAATTTAGATATAAATCCAACTTGAGTTAAATTGTTAAATGTAACTTACAAAATAAATTCGACTTATAAGAGAGATGGATGATGGAGGTATACAAGTATCAAGAAAATAAATAAGAATAAACATAACTGTACACCTAACTAATTAAGTTATCTTAGTAATACCAACATACACATACAAATCAAGGCATATTCTACGCAATATGGGAAAAAATTGGCGACAACATTAAAATATAAACAATTTAGTACCATTACTTGAGTGTGCTTGTTTAGAACCAAAATTTGAGTTGAGTAGTTTCCAATCCTATCCACCTAGGAAGCTCACTTCTTTGCTACTAGTTATAGTGTGGATCATCCTTAAAGTCGCAAGATTAATAAAAATAGTTTATTTAAGAGAAGGAAAAAAGGGAAACAAATAAATTGCAAGACATGACAAAATGAACCAAGTTTGAGAGAGTTTAACATCACCATTTACCTAAAATGAATTTAATCAACTCCCTCTTTTTCTACGTAGTTTACATATATGACCATGTTTATATACCGTAAACAACAATTCTAAACTACAAGAATGGGTAAATGAAAATTTTCATTATTTCCTTTTTGTGGGGATGGCCAAATTTTTTATCTCGGCCCATTTTTCTAAATGGATATCATCATCATGTATGTGAAATTTTTTTTATAACAAATTTTTTGAGATTTTCACCATTCATATTGTTGAGATTTGAGGGGGTTTTCATTGAATAAATAGAGTATGTAATTGAATAAGTAAAATTTTGGTAAAAATTGTCTTACCTTTTTTGTGAGCGTTGGTTCTACATTCGGATAAAGAATGGCTTCCAAATATTTCATTTTATCTGATCACTTTTGATGTGAAAACTTGGTAATACTGACATTTAAAATATTATTTCTTCGTCTTTGATAAAGTTTTTGATTTTCAAAATATGTTACGGAGGAGGGTGGAGACCGCCCGGTAGTGTCTTCTATTTTCTGATGTTGAGTGATTTCGACCACTGTGCGCGAAAACACATTCATAAAATAGAAGACACAATCTGGCGGCATCGACCATGCAACACATTCTGAAAATCGAAGACTGAAGAAACCATATTATAAATTTCGGTACAACAAATTTTGACATCGAAAGCAATTAGATGAAAACATTTGAAAGCCATTCTTTATCCAAATGTAGAAGCAATAAGAACTTTGGCTTATGTGCAATGAATTTTTGTTTTAAATGTGTGCAGGATAAGGAAGAGATTTAGCATGTTCGAAAAACTAGATGATATAATATCTCAAAAAGATATATTTTGTATTAAAATATATAAAAGTAAAAGTAGGTCTTTTTTAGAAAATTTTATAAGTATTTAATGAGCATTATATATTCATAATGACATGAAAGATGCTTTCTTGCTTGTAAGATGATACATACTAAATTAATTAAATTTATTTAAAAATCAAAACTAAGGGAAGAAAAAAATTATGTAAGATTAGTTTAATATGTTGAACAGATCTTATTAGAAAAAGGTAATTGTAAAAAACAAATTGTAGAAAAAAGTTTGGCATCTAAAAATGAACCATATGTAATCTTATATAAATTAGTAACTAAACCAAAAATTGCACAATTTCTATGTACATGGTTTACAAAAAGATTTTTATAGTAAAATATTCTAAATAAATATTGGCATAAGCTTCATGTCACTTTTTCTCCAAAAAATTGTAGAGAAGAAAATTACAGGAAAAATCATATTTTTGGTTAGCAAATAGCTTCATCCCATTTTTCCTGTAAATGAATTTTTCTTTATAAAGTACATCGATCAAAATGAAACAATAACTAAATTACAAATATGTATATATATATATACACACACAAATATATATAACACAAAAGATAATAAAACAAAATTATGAGATATGTTTGGCATCCCATAGAAAATGAAAAAATGTTGTTTCATGTCCAGATATATCAATATAGATACATAATTATAGATGATAAACAACTTGTAATATATATCATATAAGAACAACAAGTTTTGAGAAAGAACAAGTGAAAATGGAGTTTTGTAAGAAGAGGAGGTGCAAGAAAGCCACAAGGTGTTGGGAGTTTTTTGTAAACAAAAAAAGTGTTAAAATGCGAGTATTTGAGGGTCATTGTGCTGGAACGCCACAAGGTGTTGGCCAAAGAGTATTTGAGGGTACAAAGACCATGCTTGTATGTTTATATAGGACGGGAAAGAATTTTTACAAAAGAATCTAATATTTGTTTGAGATATTTATTAATTGTATTTTTACAAGAAAATCTTATATTTGTTTGAGATATTTACTTACTTTATATGTTTATTTGAATAAATCTGTGGTCATGATGGTAATCCTTATGGGTGTGCATGAGTGAGGATGGGGGTATTCCAAAAACTAGATCATTTTCAGTCTAATTTTTTTATTATTAATTTTTCAAAATTACAATAATTTTAGCTTTGAGTACATATTGAAAAATAAATGATTGTGTATGTGATTTTAAGATTGTATATAAAATGACCTGAAAAACTTCCAAAAAGGAAAATCTTAGTTTGTTTGATAAATTGTGTTATTTGTTAATGAGGAGAGCCGTAAAATAGTGATATTCGAAAAAAATAGATCATTTTCTCTAAAAAAATGCTAGATATTTTAATGATAAAATTGTTCAACTCAGATGTACAATTTTTCTCTTCCTATTCAAATTTATTTTTTAATTTGTGATACCATATCGATTAAGTAATGAATATAATTCTTCTAATCCGAAATTAAATGCAATTTTGAAATTTAGATGTAAATTTGAAAAAAATAAAATTTTATCAATTGTCTTCTGAGTATCGATATAAAATTTAAATAATAAAAACTGTTATTAAATAATGTGAAATTTACTAGGCTTCAAAATTTATACAAAAACACGAAGTAGTAGATAAATTGTAAAGAAAGAGACAATTGATATTTTTTGTTGTTATTTGTATGATTACGTAATTATTTACTTGCCTTGTTCTAAATTTAATGAGTTTTACATATACTTTAATTTTTAAATTTAAATTCATGTCACAAGATAAATGTTTCAATATTTATACTGAATAAATTATGCAAATAACAATAACACCCGTGTTAATATACTTTATGTTAAAGATTATAAATGTTTCTAAAATAAAAATGTATTTCTTTTTCTTTTTATTATATTATTACATGTACATTATTGTATGAAATGTTATTATTACACATAAAATCCTCTCTAAGGTGCTTTCAAACATCCCTTAATGGGTTGATCAAAGTATAACTACTATTAAGAACCAAAAAATTTTAGTTTCGTAATTCGCATATCAATCTCTCTGAATCTAATATATATTAGAATTATAACTTATACTAGAATTACAACTCCTCTCCCTCGGCTATCTTATTCTCTTGTATTGTACATTCTATGAATTGTTATCGTGTCTCTTCCTACAATATTTGTAAATAACCTAATATAATAAACAGAACTAATGCTTTCCAATAAAATACAAGTAATTTTCCGAAACAAATTGAAATTTGAATATGAAATTAGTAGTCTAACTTTAAGCGTGCTTTTAGGCTCCTCTAGTTGGAATATTAATGTTGGACCACTTTTGAGTTGTAGATAATTTGTTTAGTTTCGCATGGACTATGAAATCGCCAAATTCTAATGTAAATGGCCCAATTCTCATGTCTAAAACTGGAGTTAGTGCCCAAATAGTGATGTATATGCATGTTCCTTCTAATTTTGGGAATTCTTTATATCCTGTTATAAAAAATTAAATTCTAAATAATAATATCCAATTATTTATAAAATATAATAAATAAATTATTTACAAAGCATAATTTATACCGGCTATAGCTCGAGGCCCACCATCGTACAAAAAAAAGTCCTATCCATCTATCCCGAGTTAGGAGAGGGTAGTCCCTCTACTCGAAGTCCCTCGAGAACTGACGTAGCAAGCTAACGTGCAACCTCCGTAGATACATCCCTTGCTATAGCACCATCGCATTGAGGGGCCCTCGGTACACCGGTGGCCGCCTTTATCCGAAGTAAGGCATGTCAAGTATGAAATACCTCCTCATATCTAACAAACATCCCATGATAGTGCTTTAAAAGGTCCATGTACATGGTAGTAGATACATCCCTAGCTATAGCACCACCACATTGAGGGGCCCTCGCTACACCCGTAGTATGGCATGTCGAGTATGAAATATTACCTCCTCATATCTAGCAAACCATGATAGTGCTCTAAAAGGGCCATGTACATGGTAGTAGGCACAGTCTTACCAAACATACATATTATACCAACTAAAGATGGGGAAGTAGTAATGGAAGATCCATCTGTACTCGGAATGATAGTAGAAACGGGCACAGTCGGAGTCGGTGTAGGAGGTGTAGTGTCACACATAGGAGTCTCATAAACATATACCATCGGAACATAAAAAATAATCATAGCTGTAGAGGTGTGAGTATAAGTCGGTGTTAGAGCCCTAAACATCTCATAAATACCTCATAAAGGTACATGTACTCCTATCTCAAAACCTAATGAAGCAGAACTAGCAAAAACCTCAGTATGACCTAGAGTATGTTGTTGGTCACTCAAAGGCTCAGTGCTGAGCATAATGGTAACATAATAGAATTTATCAATGAAAATCAAATAGAACATATGTATTGATTAAGGAATTACTTCGTACAGGTGAAACTTTAAACCTGATCTTATTAACTCTAACATCCCACGAGAAATAAAGATTACTGGTCTTCCATCCACTCGGTACCCCCATGATACGATCAACTACCATGCCCCAAGAATCGTCCTTCTGTGATACCCGACACAGTCGATCACGACTGTAATGTGGTACCACCGAAATTTCCTCTTTGCTAGCATAAAATGGGTTATTATTTTCAACCCAACATTAGTGCCTTTAATGTTATCCAAATTTTTAGATGATATCCCTCGCAGAAACCACGGGTAAATAACCTTGTTGACCAATCTATAAAAGACTTCTAGACTACAATCTCTTCATCATAGAAATGGATTCTTCCACTCTAAGTAAGATTACTTTCTAGCCTAAATGGATAACCAGGCTTTCACAACATCTCTGTTAATCTTATCAATAGATTAATTATATATGAATCTAAATATATTTCCTTCAATGATACGATTGATGCACAACTTGGATTTTGACAAAAAAGTAGCTATGGCGAAAGAATGAGAATAGCTCTTACTAAAACTATCTATTGACTGGACAACAAAACTTTTAGGAATCTGTTATCAAACATTCTTATACTGACTGCCAAGAAATGACGGTTCTCGAATGGAATTATCGATGGAGCATAATCGAGATTGTTTATCAATAACGATTCGATCAACTATTTCTCCGATATCAATAAAGGTAATCAAGATTTGAAATACAAATCCGATTGATAATTAATAAGTATTTAGCTATCTTGAACAATAAGACTAGCTTTTATGGATGAAAGATAAGTTAAATCTTGATAATAGGACTGACAGAGATTTGAAAAAAATTCGGCTCCAATATGATAGGTACTAATCAAACCTACTCGTATTTTTTCAGTGATCCTTCAACAGACTTTAGAATTACTTCTGTTATTCTAATTCTTTATATTTGCGACGTCTTCATTTCTTCTTGATTCCTATGTAGTTATAGTATTATTTACTTGTCATGTCCTATTGTTGAGTTATCGTGTCTTCCTATTTATAGTGACTTGTAGTCTCACCCACGTGTATTACCATGTCTCAAGAATATAAGTGTCTACAATCTAAGTTGCTACATATTCTCCAGAGGTCTATATATTACTCCCTCCGTCCCTTCGAATTCTTTACGTTTGTGGACCAGTTTCCGATACGGATTTTAAGGTGCATTTTAAGGATAGTTCTATAACTTATTTTTGATATTTTCTTTTTTGTATAAAAATAGAACACTCCTATTTTTATACAAAAAAAGAAAATATCAAAAAAAATGTTATAGAACTATCCTAAAAATGCACCTTAAACTGCGTGTCAGACATGCACTTTTTTATGTATAGAAATGGGTGGGACAGAGGGAGTATCTCTTACATATAAGATATCAATTATTTTTAGAACTCAAAAGATCATAATCCAGTAGAGTAATAGTATATTTTCGTATAGTCCTCGTGTGATCATTGATATACAAAATCCAAACATTAGTTTCATTATCCTTTCCATGGAGTTCTCATATCCATATAAATAAAAGGATACTTTATTTGCTATATATGCTCATTCAAAACAAGCAAACGGTAAATTATGTGCTTCCAGACAATGAAATAATATGTCCAAAAAATCACCATGGAAAAACATTGAACTTCTACCACACTTCATTGAATTTAAACACATGCGTACGACACTAACTAAAAAATAATTACCAAGGTATAATGAATGTTAGCTAAATATATGTTCACATTCATGACTAGAAGCTAAAAAGTAAATAAGTAAACAAACACACCAGCTAGAATGAAAAAATACGTATATCTTATACAACGCATTCATATATATATATATATATATATATGTATGACATATAGCAAATATTGTCATGTTCTACAAAATAGTTCTATTCACCACAAAAAAAAATTTGATCAATTATAGTTTGTATTTAAAAATGGTCATATACATAAAGAAGAGAGGGAGTGAGAGAGAGAGAGAGAGATATCTAGTGCATTTTGGGTAATCTCTTTCAAACTCGGTTCATTTTGTCATGTCTTTGCATTTTATTTGTTTCCCTTTTTCTTTTTCTTGTGAAAATGTTTTTCTTAATATAGCCACTTCAATGATGATCCACATCCCAGCAAGTTGCAAAGAAATGCACTTACTAGTAGGATAGGGTTGGAACCTACTAAGTCAAGTTTTGGTTTCAGAACAAGCGAACTAAGTAAAGGTACTAAACTATTTTTACATTTTAATGATGTTGTTGATTTTTCCTATATTATATACAATGTGTCTTGATCTGTATATGCATGTTGGTATTAGTAAGATAACATAGGTAGTTTTACAATTATGTTGATTCTTGTTTAACCTTGATCTCTCTTACAAGTCAAACTTATTTTATAAGTTACATTTAGCAATTTAACTTAAGCTGAATTTGTCTCTTAAATTTTTCTAGGGAAGTGAAAGCAAGAAAAATGATGCTTTCCAAAATGAGAATGATGCATTCCAAGATCGAGAAGCTGTGGGAAGAGAAACATGTCCGTAGCGTAATTTTGGCGGTTTTCAACAAACAATGAAAAGAAACAACCTGATATTGGAAAATAGCCATTTAAGAAAAGAGGTACGATTAGCTTAATTTCACACATATTAAATATTTTAAGCTCATTAACTTGAGTTTTTAGCTCGATTTTCTTATTCTTCTCTTTTTTAATATACTATTTTGATTCTATTTTTTAGTTGGGGTTGCTTTAATCAACAATTGCATGGTATAAGGCGGATCAAAATCTACAAAACCACCCTATAACATTTCAGGATCCACGAAACCCCTCAATAATATCTTAGAATCAACAAAACCCCCTCCACGACATCACCTGGTCCACCAAATCTCTCCATAATATTTGAGAACCATGTGATATTATTGAGATTTGGGAGGTTTTTTGAGTTCTCACATATTATCGAGAGATTTGGTGGACCATGTGATGTTATGGAGATGTGTTGTTGATTCTGAGATATTATTGAGGGCTTTGGTGGATCCTGGAATGTAATAGGGAGGTTTTGTAGATTTTGACCCACCTTATACCCTACAATCATTGATTAAGCAACCCAACCCAAAAAATAAAATCAATATAGTACTTTCAAAAAGAGAAAAATAAGAAAATCGAGTTCAAAACTCAAGTTAATGAGCTTAGAATTATTTAATAATGGTGAAATTAACTTAATTGTAGCTCTTTTCTTAAATGGATTTTTTTCGATATCATGTTGTTTTTTTCATTATTTGTTGAGAACTAGCAACACTATAATGAGGACATGTTTTTCTTGTTAGAGCTTCTATTACTTATTGTTTCTTAGCCAAGAGCGTATTGTTCTTATTTTGGAGTGCATCGTTTCACTCGCTTTCATTCTGGGCTATAGAAAAATTTAGATATAAATCCAACTTGAGTTAAATTGTTAAATGTAACTTACAAAATAAATTCGACTTATAAGAGAGATGGATGATGGAGGTATACAAGTATCAAGAAAATAAATAAGAATAAACATAACTGTACACCTAACTAATTAAGTTATCTTTGTAATACCAACATACACATACAAATCAAGGCACATTCTACGCAATATGGGAAAAAATTGGCGACAACATTAAAATATAAACAATTTAGTACCATTACTTGAGTGTGCTTGTTTAGAACCAAAATTTGAGTTGAGTAGTTTCCAATCCTATCCACCTAGGAAGCTCACTTCTTTGCTACTAGTTATAGTGTGGATCATCCTTAAAGTCGCAAGATTAATAAAAATAGTTTATCAAGAGAAGGAAAAAAGGGAAACAAATAAATTGCAAGACATGACAAAATGAACCAAGTTTGAGAGAGTTTAACATCACCATTTACCCAAAATGAATTTGATCAACTCCCTCTTTTTCTATGTAGTTTACATATATGACCATGTTTAAATACCGTCAACAACAATTCTAAACTACAAGAATGGGTAAATGAAAATTTTCATCATTTCCTTTTTGTGGGGATGGCCAAATTTTTTATCTAGGCCCAATTTTCTAAATGGATATCATCATCATGTATGTGAAATTTTTTTTATAACAAATTTTTTGAGATTTTCACCATTCATATTGTTGAGATTTGAGGGGGTTTTCATTGAATAAATAGAGTATGTAATTGAATAAGTAAAATTTTGGTAAAAATTGTCTTACCTTTTTTGTGAGCGTTGGTTCTACATTCGGATAAAGAATGGCTTCCAAATATTTCATTTTATCTGATCACTTTTGATGTGAAAACTTGGTAATACAGACATTTAGAATATTCTTTCTTCGTCTTTGATAAAGTTTTTGATTTTCAAAATATGTTAGGGACACGAGGGTGGAGACCGCCCGGTAGTGTCTTCTATTTTCTGATGTTGAGTGATTTCGACCACTGTGCGCGAAAACACATTCATAAAATAGAAGACACAATCGGGCGGCCTCGACCATCGTGTCCGGCAACACATTCTGAAAATGGAAGACTGAAGAAACCATATTATAAATTTCGGTACAACAAATTTTGACATCGAAAGCAATCTGATGAAAACATTTGAAAGCCATTCTTCATCCAAATGTAGAAGCAATAAGAACTTTGGCTTTTATGCAATGAATTTTTGTTTTAAATGTGTGCATGATAAGGAAGAGATTTAGCATGTTCGAAAAACTAGATGATATAATATCTCAAAAAGATATATTTTGTAATAAAATATATAAAAAGTAAAAGTAGGTCTTTTTTAGAAAATTTTATAAGTATTTAATGAGCATTATATATTCATAATGACATGAAAGATGCTTTCTTGCTTGTAAGATGATACATACTAAATTAATTAAATTTATTTAAAAATCAAAACTAAGGGAAGAAAAAAATTATGTAAGATTAGTTTAATATGTTGAACAGATCTTATTAGAAAAAGGTAATTGTAAAAAACAAATTGTAGAAAAAAGTTTGGCATCTAAAAATGAACCATATGTAATCTTATATAAATTAGTAACTAAACCAAAAATTGCACAATTTCTATGTACATGGTTTACAAAAAGATTTTTATAGTAAAATATTCTAAATAAATATAGGCATAAGCTTCATGTCACTTTTTCTCCAAAAAATTGTAGAGAAGAAAATTACAGGAAAAATCATATTTTTGGTTAGCAAATAGCTTCATCCCATTTTTCCTGTAAATGAATTTTTCTTTATAAAGTACATCGATCAAAATGAAACAATAACGAAATTACAAATATATATATATATATATATATATATATATATATATATATATATACACACAAATATATATAACACAAAAGATAATAAAACAAAATTATGAGATATGTTTGACATCCCATCGAAAATGAAAAAATGTTTTTTCATGTCAGATAGTATCAATAGATGATAAACAACTTGTAATATATATCATATAAGAACAACAAGTTTTGAGAAAGAACAAGTGAAAATGGAGTTTTGTAAGAAGAGGAGGTGCAAGAAAGCCACAAGGTGTTGGGAGTTTTTTGTAAACAAAAAAAGTGTTAAAATGCCAAAGAGTATTTGAGGGTCATTGTGCTGGAACGCCACAAGGTGTTGGCCAAAGAGTATTTGAGGGTACAAAGACCATGCTTGTATGTTTATATAGGACGGGAAAGAATTTTTACAAAAGAATCTAATATTTGTTTGAGATATTTATTAATTGTAATTTTACAAGAAAATCTCATATTTGTTTGAGATATTTACTTATTTTATATGTTTATTTGAATAAATATGTGGTCATGATGGTAATCCTTATCGGTGTGCATGAGTGAGATGACGGGGGTATTCCAAAAACTAGATCATTTTCAGTCTAATTTTTTTTATGATTAATTGTTCAAAATTACAATAATTTTAGCTTTGAGTACATATTCAAAAATAAATGATTGTGTATGTGATTTTAAGATTGTATATAAAATGACCTGAAAAACTTCCAAAAAGGAAAATTTGAATTTGTTTGATAAATTGTGTTATTTGTTAATCAGGAGAGCCATCGATAACCGTAAAATAGTGATATTCGAAAAAAATAGATCATTTTCTCTAAAAAAATGCTAGATATTTTAATGATAAAATTGTTCAACTCAGATGTACAATTTTTCTCTTCCTATTCAAATTTATTTTTTAATTTGTGATACCATATCGATTAAGTAATTAATATAATTCTTCTAATCCGAAATTAAATGCAAATTTGAAATTTAGATGTAAATTTGAAAAAAATAAAATTTTATCAATTGTCTTCTGAGTATCGATATAAAATTTAAATAATAAAAACTGTTATTAAATAATGTGAAATTTACTAGGCTTCGAAATTTATACAAAAACACGAAGTAGTGGATAAATTGTAAAGAAAGAGACAATTGATATTTTTTGTTGTTATTTGTATGATTACGTAATTATTTACTTGCGTTGTTCTAAATTTAATGAGTTTTACATATACTTTAATTTTTCAATTTAAATTCATGTCACAAGATAAATGTTTCAATATTTATACTGAATAAATTATGCAAATAACAATAACACCCCTGTTAATATACTTTATGTTAAAGATTATAAATGTTTCTAAAATAAAAATGTATTTCTTTTTCTTTTTATTATATTATTACATGTACATTATTGTATGAAATGTTATTATTACACATAAAATCCTCTCTCAAGGTCCTTTCAAACATCCCTTAATGGGTTGATCAAAGTATAACTACTATTAAGAACCAAAAATTTTTAGTTTCGTAATTCGCATATCAATCTCTCTAAATCTAATATATATTAAATTATAACTTATACTAGAATTACAACTCCTCTCCCTCGGCTATCTTATTCTGTACGTTCTATGAATTGTTATCTTGTCTCTTCCTACAATATTTGTAAATAACCTAATATAATAAACAGAACTAATGCTTTCCAATAAAATACAAGTAATTTTCCGAAACAAATTGAAATTTGAATATGAAATTAGTAGTCTAACTTTAAGCGTGCTTTTAGGCTCCTCTAGTTGGAATATTAATGTTGGACCACTTTTGAGTTGTAGATAATTTGTTTAGTTTCGCATGGACTATGAAATCGCCAAATTCTAATGTAAATGGCCCAATTCTCGTGTCTAAAACTGGAGTTAGTGCCCAAATAGTGATGTATACGCATGTTCCTTCTAATTTTGGGAATTCTTTATATCCTGTTATAAAAAATTAAATTCTAAATAATAATATCCAATTATTTATAAAATATAATAAATAAAAGGATGAAATCATATAAAATATGTATATATATACCCTATCAAAAAACTTGGTAAATTTTTCCACTATAAAGAAGTTACTAAAGGTAAAAAATTATTCCTAAATTATTTACAAAGCATAATTTATACCGGCTATAGCTCCAGGCCCACCATCGTACAAACAAAAGTCCTATCCAGCTATCGTCCCTCTACTTGAAGTCCCTCGAGAACTGACGTAGCAAGCTAACGTGCAACCTCCGTAGATACATCCCTTGCTATAGCACCATCGCATTGAGGGGCCCTCGGTACACCGGTGGCTGCCTTTATCCGAAGTAAGGCATGTCAAGTATGAAATACCTCCTCATATCTAGCAAACATCCCATGATAGTGCTTTAAAAGGTCCATGTACATGGTAGTAGATACATCCCTAGCTATAGCACCACCACATTGAGGGGCCCTCGCTACACCGATGGCCGTCCTCATCCGAAGTATGGCATGTCGAGTATGAAATATTACCTCCTCATATCTAGCAAACCATGATAGTGCTCTAAAAGGTCCATGTACATGGTAGTAGGCACAGTCTTACCAAACATACCTATTATACCAACTAAAGATGGGGAAGTAGTAATGGAAGATCCAGCTGTACTCGGAATGAGAGTAGAAACGGGCACAGTCGGAGTCGGTGTAGGAGGTGTAGTGTTACACATAGGAGTCTCATAAACATATACCATCGGAACATAAAAAATAATCATAGCTGCAGAGGTGTGAGTATAAGTCGGTGTTAGAGCCCTAAACATCTCATAAATAGCTCATAAAGGTACATGTACTCCTAACTCAAAACCTAATGAAGCAGAACTAGCAAAAACCTTAGTATGACCTAGAGTATGTTGTTGGTCACTCAAAGGCTCAGTGCTGAGCATAATGGTAACATAATAAAATTTATCAATGAAAATCAAATAGAACATATGTATGTATTAATAAGTATTTAGCTATCTTGAACAATGAGACTAGCTTTTATGGATGAAAGATAAGTTAAATCTTGATAATAGGACTGACAGAGATTTGAAAAAAATTCGGCTCCAATATGATAGGTACTAATCAAACCTACTCGTATTTTTTCAGTGATCCTTCAACAGACTTTAGAATTACTTCTGTTATTCTGATTCTTTATATTTGCGACGTCTTCATTTCTTCTTGATTCCTATGTAGTTATAGTATTATTTACTTGTCATGTCCTATTGTTGAGTTATCATGTCTTCCTATTTATAGTGACTTGTAGTCTCACCAACGTGTATTACCATGTCTCTAAGTGTCTACAATCTAAGTTTCTACATATTCTCCAGAGGTCTATATATTACTCCCTCCGTCCCTTCGAATTCTTTATGTTTGCGGACCAGTTTCCGATATGGATTTTAAGGTGCATTTTAAGGATAGTTCTATAACTTATTTTTGATATTTTCTTTTTTTGAATAAAAATAGAACACTGCTATTTTTATACAAAAAAAGAAAATATCAAAAAAAAAGTTATAGAACTATCTTAAAAATGCACCTTAAACTACGTGTCAGACACGCACTTTTTTATGTATAGAAATGGGTGGGACAGAGGGAGTATCTCTTACATATAAGATATCAATTATTTTTAGAACTCAAAAGATCATAATCCAGTAGAGTAATAGTATATTTTCGTATAGTCCTGGTGTGATCATTGATATATAAAATCCAAACATTAGTTTCATTATCCTTTCCATGGAGTTCTCATATCCATATAAATAAAAGGATACTTTATTTGCTATATATGCTCATTCAAAACAAGCAAACGGTAAATTATGTGCTTCCAGATAATGAAATAATATGTCCAAAAAATCACCATGGAAAAACATTGAACTTCTACCACACTTCATTGAATTTAAACACATGCTTACGACACTAACTAAAAAACAATTACCAAGGTATAATGAATGTTAGCTAAATATATGTTCAGATTCATGACTAGAAGCTAAAAAGTAAATAAGTAAACAAACACACCAGCTACAATGAAAATATACGTATATCTTATACAACGCATTCATATATATATATATATATATGTATGACATATAGCAAATATTGTCATGTTCTACAAAATGGTTCTATTCACCACAATAAATATTTTGATCAATTATAGTTTGTATTTAAAAATGGTCATATACATAAAGAAGAGAGGGAGTGAGAGAGAGAGAGAGATATCTAGTGCATTTTGGGTAATCTCTTTCAAACTCGGTTCATTTTGTCATGTCTTTGCATTTTATTTGTTTCCCTTTTTCTGTTTCTTGTGAAAATGTTTTTCTTAATATAGCCACTTCAATGATGATCCACATCCCAGCAAATTGCAAAGAAATGAACTTACTAGTAGGATAGGGTTGGAACCTACTAAGTCAAGTTTTGGTTTCAGAACAAGCGAACTAAGTAAAGGTACTAAACTATTTTTACATTTTAATGATGTTGTTGATTTTTCCTATATTATATACAATGTGTCTTGATCTGTATATGCATGTTGGTATTAGTAAGATAACATAGCTAGTTTTACAATTATGTTGATTCTTGTTTAACCTTGATCTCTCTTACAAGTCAAACTTACTTTATAAGTTACATTTAGCAATTTAACTTAAGCTGAATTTGTCTCATAAATTTTTCTAGGGAAGTGAAAGCAAGAAAAATGATGCTTTCCAAAATGAGAATGATGCATTCCAAGATCGAGAAGCTATGGGAAGAGAAACATGTCCGTAGCGTAATTTTGGCGGTTTTCAACAAACAATGAAAAGAAACAACCTGATATTGGAAAATAGCCATTTAAGAAAAGAGGTACGATTAACTTAATTTCACCCATATTAAATATTTTAAGCTCATTAACTTGAGTTTTTAGCTCGATTTTCTTATTCTTCTCTTTTTTAATATACTATTTTGATTCTATTTTTTAGTTGGGGTTGCTTTAATCAACAATTGCATGGTATAAGGCGGATCAAAATCTACAAAACCACCCTATAACATTTCAGGATCCACGAAACCCCTCAATAATATCTTAGAATCAACAAAACCCCCTCCACGACATCACCTGGTCCACCAAATCTCTCCATAATATTTGAGAACCATGTGATATTATTGAGATTTGGGAGGTTTTTTGAGTTCTCACATATTATCGAGAGATTTGGTGGACCATGTGATGTTATGGAGATGTGTTGTTGATTCTGAGATATTATTGAGGGCTTTGGTGGATCCTGGAATGTAATAGGGAGGTTTTGTAGATTTTGACCCACCTTATACCCTACAATCATTGATTAAGCAACCCAACCCAAAAAATAAAATCAATATAGTACTTTCAAAAAGAGAAAAATAAGAAAATCGAGCTAAAAACTCAAGTTAATGAGCTTAGAATTATTTAATAATGGTGAAATTAACTTAATTGTAGCTCTTTTCTTAAATGGATTTTTTTCGATATCATGTTGTTTTTTTCATTATTTGTTGAGAACTAGCAACACTACAATGAGGACATGTTTTTCTTCTTAGAGCTTCTATTACTTATATTGTTTCTTAGCCAAGAGCGTATTGTTCTTATTTTGGAGTGCATCGTTTCACTCGCTTTCATTCTGGGCTATAGAAAAATTTAGATATAAATCCAACTTGAGTTAAATTGTTAAATGTAACTTACAAAATAAATTCAACTTATAAGAGAGATGGATGATGGAGGTATACAAGTATCAAGAAAACAAATAAGAATAAATATAACTGTACTCCTAACTAATTAAGTTATCTTAGTAATACCAACATACACATACAAATCAAGGCACATTCTATTTTTGAACGATCCAACCGTACGGATGTCAATATATATCTAATATAATGATATTCCCCAAGTTTCAGAAAATAAAAAATTAATTTGATTGGAGATCTTAGTAGATCACTACTATTTTCAATATGACTCGTAACTAGTGCTTTGTTACGGATTATTGTTTCTATTTTTTAAAAAATATTTTTGAACGATCCAACCGTACGGATGTCAATATATATCTAATATAATGATATTCCCCATGTTTCAGAAAATAAAAAATTAATTTGATTGGAGATCTTAGTAGATCACTACTATTTTCAATATGACTCGTAACTAGTGCTTTGTTACGGATTATTGTTTCTATTTTTTAAAAAATATTTTTGAATGATCCAACCGTACGGATGGCAATATATATCTAATATAATGATATTTCCCAAGTTTCAGAAAATAAAAATTAATTTGATTGGAGATCTTAGTAGATCGCTACTATTTTCAATATGACTCGTAACTAGTGCTTTGTTACGGATTATTGTTTCTATTTTTTAAAAAATATTTTTGAACGATCCAACCGTACGGATGTCAATATATATCTAATATAATGATATTCCCCAAGTTTCAGAAAAAAAAAATTAATTTGATTGGAGATCTTAGTAGATCACTACTATTTTCAATATGACTCGTAACTAGTGCTTTGTTACGGATTATTGTTTCTATTTTTTAAAAAATATTTTTGAATGATCCAACCGTACGATTGTCAGTATATATCTAATATAATGATATTTCCCAAGTTTCAGAAAATAAAAAATTAATTTGATTGGAGATCTTAGTAGATCACTACTATTTTCAATATGACTCGTAACTAGTGCTTTGTTACGGATTATTGTTTCTATTTTTGAACGATCCAACCGTACGGATGGCAATATATATCTAATATAATGATATTCCCCAAGTTTCAGAAAATAAAAAATTAATTTGATTGGAGATCTTAGTAGATCACTACTATTTTCAATATGACTCGTAACTAGTGTTTTGTTACGGATTATTATTTATATTTTTTAAAAAATATTTTTGAATGATCCAACCGTACGGATGTCAATATATATCTAATATAATGATATTCCCCAAGTTTCAGAAAATAAAAAATTAATTTGATTGGAGATCTTAGTAGATCACCACTATTTTCAATACGACTCGTAACTAGTGCTTTGTTACGGATTATCATTTCTATTTTTCAAAAAATATTTTGAACGATCCAACCGTACGGATGTCAATATATATCTAATATAATGATATTACACGTCACCCTTGTGGGTCCCACACTGCCACGTCAGCAGTGGTGGGTCCCACATCTGCCACGTCATATTTTTTTTAAAAAAAATATAAATTTATCTAATGCAACACTTCAAACAGCAAATGCAACACTACAGGTATCTAATGCAACGCTTTCTGCCACGTCAGCAAATGCCACGTCAGCAAAGGTGGGCCCCACTTCTGCCACGTCAGTAATTGTGGGTCCCACAATTGCCACATCAGCATGATGGGCCTCCTGCCACGTCACCCTTGTGGGTCCCACACTGCCACGTCAGCAGTTGTGGGGCCCACATCTGCCACGTCAATTTTTTTAAAAAAAATATGAATATATCTAATGCAACACTTCAAAGAGCAAACGCAACACTACTGGTATCTAATGCAACGTTTTTTGCCACGTCAGCAAATGCCACGTCAGCAAAGGTGGGCCCCACTTCTGCCACGTCTGCAAATATGGGTCCCACATGTGCCATGTCAGCAAATGCCACGTCAGCACATGTGGGTCCCTCTCCTGCCACGTCACCATTTATAAAAATAAAAAATTATCTAACGCAACGCCATCAGTTAGTGTTGCATAATGTGAAACACTGTGGGTAATACGCAACGCTAATCTATATCTAACGCAACACCAATTCAGCTCAGTTGCAAAAGACCCAAAACTTCTATCTAACGAAACGCTTTCTGTGCAACGCTTTGTAAAAATCAACAACATCATTAAAATGTAAAAATAGTTTAGTACCTTTACTTAGTTCGCTTGTTCTGAAACCAAAACTTGACTTAGTAGGTTCCAACCCTATCCTACTAGTAAGTTCATTTCTTTGCAACTTGCTGGGATGTGGATCATCATTGAAGTGGCTATATTAAGAAAAACATTTTCACAAGAAAAAGAAAAAGGGAAACAAATAAAATGCAAAGACATGACAAAATGAACCGAGTTTGAAAGAGATTACCCAAAATGCACTAGATATCTCTCTCTCTCTCACTCCCTCTCTTCTTTATGTATATGACCATTTTTAAATACAAACTATAATTGATCAAAATTTTATTGTGGTGAATAGAACTATTTTGTAGAACATGACAATATTTGCTATATGTCATACATATATATATATATATATATATATGAATGCGTTGTATAAGATATACGTATTTTTTCATTCTAGCTGGTGTGTTTGTTTACTTATTTACTTTTTAGCTTCTAGTCATGAATCTGAACATATATTTAGCTAACATTCATTATACCTTGGTAATTGTTTTTTAGTTAGTGTCGTACGCATGTGTTTAAATTCAATGAAGTGTGGTAGAAGTTCAATGTTTTTCCATGGTGATTTTTTGGACATATTATTTCATTGTCTAGAAGCACATAATTTACCGTTTTCTTGTTTTGAATGAGCATATATAGCAAATAAAGTATCCTTTTATTCATATGGATATGAGAACTCCATGGAAAGGATAATGAAACTAATGTTTGGATTTTATATATCAATGATCACACCAGGACTATACGAAAATATACTATTACTCTACTGGATTATGATCTTTTGAGTTCTAAAAATAATTGATATCTTATATATAAGAGATACTCCCTCAGTCCCACCCATTTCTATACATAAAAAAGTGCGTGTATAACACGCAGTTTAAGGTGCATTTTTTAGGATAGTTCTATAACTTTTTTTGATATTTTCTTTTTTTTTTTGTATAAAAATAGGAGTGTTCTATTTTTATACAAAAAAAGAAAATATCAAAAATAAGTTATAGAACTATCCTTAAAATGCACCTTAAAATCCGTATCGGAAACTAGTCCGCAAACGTAAAGAATTCGAAGGGACGGAGGGAGTAATATATAGACCTCTGGAGAATATGTAGCAACTTAGATTGTTAGGTCCCAAACAAGGGACAACCCTTGACGCAACGGAATAACACCCCAAAGAGAAGACTACGACCACAAGTTATAAGCTATAACAAGACAATAATCAAAGTAAACACACAAAGAAGAAGGAATTTGTTGGCCAAGTGAAAAAGCCTTTTTCTTGTATATATTGATACGTTTCTGTTTTCTGTATACAATATCACAAGCATTAAAACCTAGCTAATTCACTACCGTTTACATATCATATTAACTATGGGCCTAGTTTAAGAATTAACCCAAAAATACTTTTGGGCCAAAAATACCCGCTCCAAGTCGCCTCACCACGGGGAGCTTAATCCACACCGTGGTGCAAAAACTTCTGCCTCTACCTCAATAAACAGGCCTTCTGCACCTCCAAATCCGATCTCCACCGTTCAGAATTTAGATACATGAGTAAGGAAGACGCTGTCCAAAATTTAGGACGATCCGACCGTTGGAACTCCGGGAAACGTAAAAACAAAACAGCTAACGCAACCAGAAAAATTTCTACGAATTTTTCACATTAGCACCAAAAACTAGCCCAACCTTTCAATCTCACAATTCTCCACCTCGTACATCATTTGATCAACCTCAAATTATGGACGAACACTGAGAATACCATGAAAGCCTTGATATGTAAACCCCAACCGACTGCGCCATATTACCATGACTGCCTACGTACCCTTAACCGGGATCAAGCCACCGTAGTTCACACCATGGGATGAAATCTCCACCTCACCCCAACACTGCCCCGAAGGGCAATCAATATCGGATGATATTTAGCAAGTCCAAGCAATGTTGAACCTTGCTCCCTGTAGGCAATGAGACTAAATCCCAAGTTTGTTTCTTTTCCAGAGTCTCCGTCTCTTCTTCCTTCGCTGCCAACCAACTCTCACTATTACAATTCCGAATAGCTTCTTTGAAGGAAATAGGCTCACCATCCTCCACCGAGAGTGCATACTCTACTGCATTAACCTGCCCGTAGTGTTTCAAAGGCTTATCTGACCCAAGCTTTTGAACTTGTTTGTATGCCCGTTTTGGCCTAGCAGAAGCCAAACTTTTCTCGAACTGTTGCCGTTCGCGTGCCTGCACATTTTCTTGCTCAATAGTCTCATATTCAAACTCATCATCCTCATCATCATGAGTGTCTCCATGATCTTCCTGTTGAACATGACTAGAACCTGGATGACTTACAGATTCTATCTCAACCACTTGAGACTTAGAAGTCTCAATGTCACCACCACTAGTCACCTTAGCTTTCGGAGAAGCTACCATAGTGTCCTCATCAAACGTAACATCCCTGCTGATTATAAACTTAGAATCATCAATAGACCAAAGACGATAACCTTTTGTACCTGTTGCATACCCCAAGAATATAGCCTTCTTGGCCTTCGCATCAAGTTTTCCCTCGTCAACATGGTAGTAGGCTGTGCACCCAAAAATTCTAAGTCTCCCATAATCTGCATGTTTTCCAGACCATACGTTATAAGGTACATCTCCATTTAGAGATGCATGAGGTGACCGGTTGACAATATAGCGAGCTGTATTAATTGACTCCGCCCACCATTCTTTACCCAAACCAGCATAGGATCGCATACACATTGATTTTTCCCGCAATGTGCGATTGAGCCTTTCCGCAACCCCATTCTGCTGTGGTGTTTTTCTGACTGTCCAGTGTCTAACAATGCCTTCCTGATCACAAAACTCCTTGAAAGCACCATCTGTATACTCTGTACCGTTATCAGATCGCAGTGTCTTCAACTTTTTACCAGTTCTGTTCTCAACCATTGTTTTCCACTTCTTGAATATGTTGAATACCTCATTCTTATGTTTCATGAAATACACCCAAACATACCTAGAATAATCATCAACAAAAGTGACAAAATACCTCGAGCCTCCCTTGGAAGTGACTGAAGCTGGACCCCAAACATCTGTATGCACATAGTCTAATATACCTCTGCTTCTATGTTTACTTGCCTTGAACTGAACCCGGTGTGCTTTACCATACACGCAATGCTCACAAAAATCCATGCAAGCCTTTTTCAAGTTCTTCAGCAAACCCTCTTCACCAAGATAATTTAGACCTTTCTCCGACATATGCCCAAGCCGTCTATGCCATAACCTAGTGCATTCACATGGGTCTCCACCACTGCCAGTAGCTGCAACTGCCACACTATCAGTCACCGTTGTGCCCAAAAGCGCATAAAGATTTCCTCGAGAAATACCTTTCATCACTACCAAAGAACCACGAACAACTTTCAGCTCACCGTCTTGTGTAACAATTTTGCACCCACCAGAATCCAAAGCACCAATAGAAATAAGGTTTTTCTTCAATTCAGGGACATGTCTCACATCCGTCAACGTTCTTACCACTCCATCATGCATCCTAATCCTTATAGAACCAAGTCCTACCGTTTTACAAGCATGGTTGTTCCCCATCACTACGGTTCCACCTTCGACGCCTCTATAAGTTGTAAACCAATTCCGATTTGGACACATATGGTAAGAGCAACCAGAATCGAGAATCCACCTGTTTGTGATTTCTCCTTCACATGTGACAGAATAACAATCATCACTGACCCCTTCCTCCGAAGCATAACCAACCTCTTGTTTCTCTTTCTCTTGTACTTTTCTGGTATCCTTGTTGTTCTTGTTCTTCTTCCATGCAACCCTTTTATTAGGACAATTTGCTTTATAATGTCCAGACTCACCACACTTGTAGCACTTTCTCTCCGCAGGAGGTCTAGAATTTGACTTAGACTTACCTCTCCTACCTTTTCCTCGATCATTGCCTCTACCCCTTACAAACAACCCTTGTGCCTGCTCATTATTACCACTAGTATCCATACTGCTAGTTGCAATCTTCCGAAGATCATCCGCTAGAAGTGAAGTTCTAGTATCATCCATCGTAAGAGTGTCACCCACAAGCATCAATGTTTGTACATGGTTCTCATATGACTTCGGCAACGAAAGAAGTAACAGAAGTGCTTGATCTTCATCACCTACCTCCACATCAATATCCTTCAAATCTGATATGCACCTATCAAACTTGTTGATGTAGTCCCGGATAGATGACCCTTCCTCCATCTTGCAAGTATATAGTCTCGACTTCAAATAGATCCGATTAGTTAGAGTCTTCGTCATGAAGTTGGACTCCAACTTTATCCAAACAGACGCAGCCGTTTTCTCGCCATCAACCAAGAATGCAACATCTCTCTCGAGGCATAACATGATTGAAGCCCGTGCTTCGAGATCTAATTCTTCCCAGTCTTCATCCGACATATCCTTGCCCCCCTTTGCCTTACCCGACAAAGCTTTGTGTAACTTTTGCGAGATAAGCAAATTCTTCATCTGCATCCTCCAATAGGAAAAATCATTCTTCCCATTAAATTTCTCTATCTCGTACTTCCCAACTTTGACTACACCGCCTGTAGAAGCCATACCTAACTTGTTACACAACCAGTCTCTCTCAGGAATTTCACCAAACACCTTGTGTGCACCACACAAGACTCAACCCAGAAACACCTCAAATCGGAGCTTTACCACCCAAATCTGATTCTGGCTCTGATACCAATTGTTGGGTCCCAAACAAGGGACAACCCTTGACGCAACGGAATAACACCCCAAAGAGAAGACTACGACCACAAGTTATAAGCTATAACAAGACAATAATCAAAGTAAACACACAAAGAAGAAGGAATTTGTTGGCCAAGTGAAAAAGCCTTTTTCTTGTATATATTGATACGTTTCTGTTTTCTGTATACAATATCACAAGCATTAAAACCTAGCTAATTCACTACCGTTTACATATCATATTAACTATGGGCCTAGTTTAAGAATTAACCCAAAAATACTTTTGGGCCAAAAATACCCGCTCCAAGTCGCCTCACCACGGGGAGCTTAATCCACACCGTGGTGCAAAAACTTCTGCCTCTACCTCAATAAACAGGCCTTCTGCACCTCCAAATCCGATCTCCACCGTTCAGAATTTAGATACATGAGTAAGGAAGACGCTGTCCAAAATTTAGGACGATCCGACCGTTGGAACTCCGGGAAACGTAAAAACAAAACAGCTAACGCAACCAGAAAAATTTCTACGAATTTTTCACATTAGCACCAAAAACTAGCCCAACCTTTCAATCTCACATAGATTGTAGACACTTATATTCTTGAGACATGGTAATACATGTTGGTGAGACTACAAGTCACTATAAATAGGAAGACACGATAACTCAACAATAGGACATGACAAGTAAATAATACTATAACTACATAGGAATCAAGAAGAAATGAAGACGTCGCAAATATAAAGAATCAGAATAACAGAAGTAATTCTAAAGTCTGTTGAAGGATCACTGAAAAAATACGAGTAGGTTTGATTAGTACCTATCATATTGGAGCCGAATTTTTTTCAAATCTCTGTCAGTCCTATTATCAAGATTTAACTTATCTTTCATCCATAAAAGCTAGTCTTATTGTTCATGATAGCTAAATACTTATTAATTATCAATCGGATTTGTATTTCAAATCTTGATTACCTTTATTGATATCGGAGAAATAGATCATTGATCGAATCGTTATTGATAAACAATCTCGATTATGCTCCATCGATAATTCCATTCGAGAGCCGTCATCTCTTAGCAGTCAGTATAAGAATATTTGATAACAGATTCATTAAAGTTTTGTTGTTCAGTCAATAGATAGTTTTAGTAAGAGCTATTCTCATTCTTTCGCCATAGCTACTTTTTTGTCAAAATAGAAGTGGTGCATCAATCGTATCATTGAAGGAAATATATTTAGATTCATATATAATTAATCTATTGATAAGATTAACAGAGATGTTGTGAAAGCCTGGTTATCCAGTCAGGCTAGAAAGTAATCTTACTTATAGTGGAAGAATCCATTTCTATGATGAAGTGATTGTAGTCTAGAAGTCTTTTATAGATTGGTCAACAAGGTTATTTACCCGTGGTTTCTGCGAGGGATATCATCTAAAAATTTGGATAACATTAAAGGCACTAATGTTGGGTTGAAAATGATAACCCATTTTATGCTAGCAAAGAGGAAATTTCGGTGGTACCACATTACAGTCGTGATCGACTGTGTGGGGTATCACAGAAGGACGATTCTTGGGGCATGGTAGTTGATCGTATCATGGGGGTACCGAGTGGATGGAAGACCAGTAATCTTTATTTCTCGTGGGATGTTAGAGTTAATAAGATCAGCTTTAAAGTTTCACCTGTACGAAGTAATTCCTTAATCAATACATATGTTCTATTTGATTTTCATTGATAAATTCTATTATGTTACCATTATGCTTAGCACTGAGCCTTTGAGTGACCAACAACATACTCTAGGTCATACTGAGGTTTTTGCTAGTTCTGCTTCATTAGGTTTTGAGATAGGAGTACATGTACCTTTATGAGCTATTTATGAGATGTTTAGGGCTCTAACACCGACTTATACTCACACCTCTGCAGCTATGATTATTTTTTATGTTCTGATGGTATATGTTTATGAGACTCCTATGTGTGACACTACACCTCCTACACCGACTCCGACTGTGCCCGTTTCTACTATCATTCCGAGTACATCCGAGTACATCTGGATCTTCCATTACTACTTCCCCATCTTTAGTTGGTATAATAGGTATGTTTGGTAAGACTGTGCCTACTACCATGTACATGGACCTTTTAGAGCACTATCATGGTTTGCTAGATATGAGGAGGTAATATTTCATACTCGACATGCCATACTTCGAATGAGGGCGGCCATCGGTGTAGCGAGGGCCCCTCAATGTGGTGGTGCTATAGCTATGGATGTATCTACTACCATGTACATGGACCTTTTAAAGCACTATCATGGGATGTTTGCTAGATATGAGGAGGTATTTCATACTTGACATGCCTTAGATAAAGGCGGCCACCGGTGTACCGAGGGCCCCTCAATGCGATGGTGCTATAGCAAGGGATGTATCTACGGAGGTTGCACGTTAGCTTGCTACGTCAGTTCTCGAGGGACTTCGAGTAGAGGGACTACCCTCTCCTAACTCGGGATAGATGGATAGGACTTTTGTTTGTACGATGGTGGGCCTCGAGCTATAGCCGGTATAAATTATGCTTTGTAAATAATTTATTTATTATATTTTATAAATAATTGGATATTATTATTTAGAATTTAATTTTTTATAACAGGATATAAAGAATTCCCTAAATTAGAAGGAACATGCGTATACATCACTATTTGGGCACTAACTCCAGTTTTAGACACGAGAATTTGGCCATTTACATTAGAATTTGGCGATTTCATAGTCCATGCGAAACTAAACAAATTATCTACAACTCAAAAGTGGTCCAACATTAATATTCCAACTAGAGGAGCCTAAAAGCACGCTTAAAGTTAGACTACTAATTTCATATTCAAATTTCAATTTGTTTCGGAAAATTACTTGTATTTTATTGGAAAGCATTAGTTCTGTTTATTATATTAGGTTATTTACAAATATTGTAGGAAGAGACACGATAACAATTCATAGAACGTACAATACAAGAGAATAAGATAGCCGAGGGAGAGGAGTTGTAATTCTAGTATAAGTTATAATTCTAATATATATTAGATTCAGAGAGATTGATATGCGAATTACGAAACTAAAAATTTTTGGTTCTTAATAGTAGTTATACTTTGATCAACGCATTAAGGGATGTTTGAAAGCACCTTGAGAGAGGATTTTATGTGTAATAATAACATTTCATACAATAATGTACATGTAATAATATAATAAAAAGAAAAAGAAATACATTTTTATTTTAGAAACATTTATAATCTTTAACATAAAGTATATTAACACGGGTGTTATTGTTATTTGCATAATTTATTCACTATAAATATTGAAACATTTATCTTGTGACATGAATTTAAATTTAAAAATTAAAGTATATGTAAAACTCATTAAATTTAGAACAACGCAAGTAAATAATTACGTAATCATACAAATAACAACAAAAAATATCAATTGTCTCTTTCTTTACAATTTATCTACTACTTCGTGTTTTTGTATAAATTTTGAAGCCTAGTAAATTTCACATTATTTAATAACAGTTTTTATTATTTAAATTTTATATCGATACTCAGAAGACAATTGATAAAATTTTATTTTTTTCAAATTTACATCTAAATTTCAAAATTACATTTAATTTCGGATTAGAAGAATTATATTAATTACTTAATCGATATGGTATCACAAATTAAAAAATAAATTTGAATAGGAAGAGAAAAATTGTACATCTGAGTTGAACAATTTTATCATTAAAATATCTAGCATTTTTTTTAGAGAAAATGATCTATTTTTTTCGAATATCACTATTTTACGGTTATCGATGGCTCTCCTGATTAACAAATAACACAATTTATCAAACAAATTCAGATTTTCCTTTTTGGAAGTTTTTCAGGTCATTTTATATACAATCTGAAAATCACATACACAATCATTTATTTTTCAATATGTACTCAAAGCTAAAATTACTGTAATTTTGAAAAATTAATCATAAAAAAAATTAGACTGAAAATGATCTAGTTTTTGGAATACCCCCGTCATCCTCACTCATGCACACCGATAAGGATTACCATCATGACCACAGATTTATTCAAACAAACATATAAAATAAGTAAATATCTCAAACAAATATGAGATTTTCTTGTAAAAATACAATTAATAAATATCTCAAACAAATATTAGATTCTTTTGTAAAAATTCTTTCCCGTCCTATATAAACATACAAGCATGGTCTTTGTACCCTCAAATACTCTTTGGCCAACACCTTGTGGCGTTCCAGCACAATGATCCTCAAATACTCTTTGGCATTTTAACACTTTTTTTGTTTACAAAAAACTCCCAACACCTTGTGGCTTTCTTGCACCTCCTCTTCTTACAAAACTCCATTTTCACTTGTTCTTTCTCAAAACTTGTTGTTCTTATATGATATATATTACAAGTTGTTTATCATCTGTAATTATGTATCTATATTGATACTATCTGGACATGAAACAACATTTTTTCATTTTCTATGGGATGTCAAACATATCTCATAATTTTGTTTTATTAACTTTTGTGTTATATATATTTGTGTATATATATATATATATATATATATATATATATATATATATTTGTAATTTAGTTATTGTTTCATTTTGATCGATGTACTTTATAAAGAAAAATTCATTTACAGGAAAAATGGGATGAAGCTATTTGCTAACCAAAAATATGATTTTTCCTGTAATTTTCTTCTCTACAATTTTTTGGAGAAAAAGTGACATGAAGCTTATGCCTATATTTATTTAGAATATTTTACTATAAAAATCTTTTTGTAAACCATGTACATAGAAATTGTGCAATTTTTGGTTTAGTTACTAATTTATATAAGATTACATATGGTTCATTTTTAGATGCCAAACTTTTTTCTACAATTTGTTTTTTACAATTATCTTTTTCTAATAAGATCTGTTCAACATATTAAACTAATCTTACATTATTTTTTTCTTCCCTTAGTTTTGATTTATAAATAAATTTAATTAATTTAGTATGTATCATCTTACAAGCAAGAAAGCATCTTTCATTTCATTATGAATATATAATGCTCATTAAATACTTATAAAATTTTCTAAAAAAGACCTACTTTTACTTTTTATATATTTTAATACAAAATATATCTTTTTGAGATATTATATCATCTAGTTTTTCGAACATGATAAATCTCTTCCTTATCCTGCACACATTTAAAACAAAAATTCATTGCACATAAGCCAAAGTTCTTATTGCTTCTACATTTGGATAAAGAATGGCTTTCAAATGTTTTCATCTGATTGCTTTCGATGTCAAAATTTGTTGTACCGAAATTTATAATATGGTTTCTTCAGTCTTAGATTTTCAGAATGTGTTGCCGGACACGATGGTCGAGGCCGCCTGATTGTGTCTTCTATTTTATGAATGTGTTTTCTGGTCGAAATCACTCAACATCAGAAAATAGAAGACACTACCAGGCCGTCTCCACTCAACATCAGAAAATAGAAGACACTACCGGGCCGTCTCCACCCTCGTGTCCGTAACATATTTTGAAAATCAAAAACTTTATCAAAGGCGAAGAAAGAATATTCTAAATGTCAGTATTACCAAGTTTTCACATCAAAAGTGATCAGATAAAATGAAATATTTGGAAGCCATTCTTTATCCGAATGTAGAACCAACGCTCACAAAAAAGGTAAGACAATTTTTACCAAAATTTTACTTATTCAATTACATACTCTATTTATTCAATGAAAACCCCCTCAAATCTCAACAATATGAATGGTGAAAATCTCAAAAAATTTGTTATAAAAAAAATTTCACATACATGATGATGATATCCATTTAGAAAAATGGGCCTAGATAAAAAATTTGGCCATCCCCACAAAAACGAAATGATGAAAATTTTCATTTACCCATTCTTGTAGTTTAGAATTGTTGTTTACTGTATTTAAACATGGTCATATATGTAAACTACGTAGAAAAAGAGGGAGTTGATCAAATTCATTTTGGGTAAATGGTGATGTTAAACTCTCTCAAACTTGGTTCATTTTGTCATGTCTTGCAATTTATTTGTTTCCCTTTTTTCCTTCTCTTGATAAACTATTTTTATTAATCTTGCGACTTAAGGATGATCCACACTATAACTAGTAGCAAAGAAGTGAGCTTCCTAGGTGGATAGGATTGGAAACTACTCAACTCAAATTTTGGTTCTAAACAAGCACACTCAAGTAATGGTACTAAATTGTTTATATTTTAATGTTGTCGCCAATTTTTTCCACTCTACTATCCACTCTACTATCATAAGTGAGTTTTGGCTAGTACAACCACTCTACTATCCACTGGTTGTATGTGTCTATCATCAAATGTTATAATGAATCCTTTGGTAAAAGAGTTTAACATACAGTCAATCCATTGAAAAAGGTTGGGGGCATATATGAGGTATATATTACTTTAAATCTTTTGCTGTTATTATGTTAATTTGCAATCTTTTGTTTTATGTATTATGTCATGTCTTTACATGGAATTCTTCTTGCTATCTTCTTATAAAAGTTATCAAGGTTACCTCATACTGTCTGATAGCATTTGTCATCTTCTGCTGCAGGCTGAGCTGTACAGAGTCTACAGAGTTCAAAAGGTATTCGATAAAGCGGAAACCGTGTATTTAGACTCCATCCATTAGTTTATCATGTAGCGGACACACCTATTTTTTTGCTAATAAAGAACCAAGTTCCATATCTAGTGTAAAATGAGTGTATGAGTTTTTTAATTCCTCTAATTTACCAGGTAGAATGACAAATTATGTACATATGACAAGGCAAAATTAGATTTTTTTTTATGATTTGGAAAGAGATTTGATGGGTAGATCTTGACCAGGCAGGTTTTAAAATGCAGGTGGATGACAAGTATCAATATTCGACAGAGGACAAGGATACTAGGGTACATGGATGGATTTGCTCCAACCCTGCTACCGGGTTCTGGATGATCACACCCAGTAATGAGTTTCGTACTGCTGGACCTCTGAAGCAAGACCTTACTTCCCATGTCGGACCAACTACTCTCTCGGTAAGCATTTTTGTATTTTCTTGTGCCATTGTACAAGTTAATTTACTAGCCACTAATCTCGATACCTCCATTTATCGTGCAATATACTCGCTTATAACCTATTTTTCTAAGTTTTTATAATGATTTGCAAGTCAAATTTTGTGTTTCCTCTAAAAGTAGTTAAAAGTTTAATTTCTTTTAATCTTTTACTTCTATATATCTATTAAAACTGTGTATGCTATCTAGTTTGTTTGACATTATACAAAAAAACATTAGATGCATGTGAAAATGCATACAATAACAAACATTAATTACTTTGAAATGCACATGTTCTTTAGCACTCATTATGCCGGAAAGTCACCAGGACTAGAGTTTGAAAACGGGGAACCCTGGAAAAAGGTTTTTGGCCCAGTTTTCATCTATCTAAACTCCGGTTTGGGCAAGGCAAATACAATTTCACTGTGGCAAGATGCTAAAAAACAGGTATCAGCTTTGTTTTACAGCCATTTTTCCTACTTATATAAGTTATCAACTAAATGGACCTTATTTAACGGTCATCGGGATTTGTATCAGATGCTAAAAGAAACTGAAAGCTGGCCATATGATTTCCCGCATTCTGCTTATTATTTTCTTGCAAATAAGCGTGGCACACTTAGTGGAACGCTACTGTTAGGAGACAGCAGGTAAGACAGGGCTAAGACATTCTGCTGATATTGTAGGTATCATTTGTGAATGGAATTATTATGGGAGGAGATGCAGGTGCTTCAATCCATGGCAGATTTCGAATTGCAACTGAAAATTTGGTGTGCCTTTATTTTTTCCACTTTGCTACTGAATTTCTAAGCTCTGTACTCATCCGACTCCACTAAATTATCTGTAGCACTGCTTCCTTATGGCGTTCTTGCCTATAGAATTATACTTTTTACAAGTTTATGTAATATTCTTGGTGTGACTAATATTGATGTAGAGAATGATTATGTAATATTTTTTTATTAATGAGATTGATTGTGGTCACTTCCTTTTTGAAGTTTGAGATTAGTTCTTTAGATGATAGATCTCATGTTTGTTGGCAGGGTATAATTGTAATTTTAATTGTAATATACTATATATTATTTGTTGGTGTGAATTGAAGGTTACTGAAATTGCAATTTTATTTTTTTTAAAAAAAATTGACTTTAAGAGTCGGTTCTTGAAAAACCCGACACTTATAATCTAATTTTAAGCGTCGGTTCTTTAAGCAACCGACGCCAATAGCAGGACCTTAAGTGTCGGTTCTTTAAGCAACCGACGCCAATAGTAGGACCTTAAGCGTTGGTTCTTAAGCAACCGACGCCAATAGTAGGACCTTAAGCGTCGGTTCTTTAAGCAACCGACGCTATTAATATATTATATGCGTCGCCCAATTAACCGACGCCATAGGCCTATACCTATAGTGTCGCCTTCATATACTACGCCCAATAACCGACGCCTAATGCCTATTTTGACCGATGCTAAAAGCCTATTTTGTACTAGTGATGTTGGGTTGAAAATGATAACCCATTTTATGCTAGCAAAGAGGAAATTTCGGTGGTACCACATTATAGTCATGATCGGACTGTGTGGGGTATCACAGAAGGTCGGTTCTTGGGGCATGGTAGTTGATCGTATCATGGGGGTACCGAGTGGATGGAAGACCACACTAGTACAGAAAGGGCTTTTAGCGTTGGTCAAAATAGGCATTAGGCGTCGATTATTGGGCGTAGTATATGAAGGTGACGCTATAGGTATAGGCCTATGGCGTCGGTTAATTGGGCGACGCATATAATGCACTAATAGCGTCGGTTATTTAAACAACCGATGCCTAAAAGTTGCTAATAGCGTCGGTTACCTAAAGAACCGACACATATAGTCTTACTATTGGCGTCGGTCATTTAAACAACCGACACTTAAAGTCTGTTATAGGCGTTGGTCATTTAAAAAACTGACGCTTAAAGTCTACTTATAAGCGTTTGTCATTTAAATAACCGACGCTTAAAGTCTGGTTATAAGCATCGGTCAATTAAACAACCGACGCATAAAGTCAATTTTTTTTTTAAATTGCAATTTTTGGAAAGAATTGATTAATTGCCTGAACCACTTATTCAGCTTATACATGTAATTGTACCAGAATACTAACCCTACTCTAATAAATCATTTTTTACAAAATAACAAAACCTCAATATATGATACATATCTATTATTAACACATTTGGCCTCTTCATTTCTAATTATGCCTGGGGATTGCCGTCTCTATCCTGCGACACGAAAAGAGTTTTATTAGAACTACTAAACTTAAGACCAAAATGCGGTAAATGGACAGAGACAGAAACAATACCACTGTATAATTGTAACAGCAACCATATTGAATTGTGATACGCCCTTTTCCTCGCAGCCACTTGCTTGGTTCTGAATATGCCGTTCTGATAATTTACAAGGAGACAAGAAAATGATATCAAGATAGGATTAGGAGAGTCTACAACTTCAAATTACCTCTATGCATTCCCTTAAAAACAGATATAGAACTGAGTTTATTCTAGGATTGATATAAATGGCAATTCAATACCAGAAAGTACAATAAATTTTACCATACATCAGAGCCCACTTCACATTATACTCATAGAGCAAACAAAAAAAAAGTTATCGAGATAAATACCTCTAAGCTACCCGTTCTGCCTCCTACGTTAAACAGTCATAAACAATCTTCTTCTGCTTATCAGCATTAAGACTTTAGTGTGTAGCTCAATCCCTTGAAGCTCTTCTGTGATGTTTCTAAATTTGATGAATTAGCAGACTTGAACTCCGGAGAAGATTCAAAAGCATTTTCTTATATGGACATATTTATGTACCTTTCTGCAGATTAAAAGGGAATGTAATAAAACAACTTAAATTGTTATCCAGGATAAAAATATTCCAAAACCAAATCATAAATTAACACATGTCTGATTTGTAATCGAAATTCACACGCTAAAGCCACTCATAAATATTCATCAAAATCAGCAACTGCTTACAAAATTGTCTCGGCTTGTTGGTTGGAAATAAAGCATCACATGCTGCTAGTAAATATAACCATATAGTATCTAGTCCTGCCCTGTTTATTCAAGTTTCTTTATCTTATATTTACATGCCACTTGGCCACATACATGTTGTTGGGGAATTGATCATGTCGAAGATGTTATCAACACCACAAGTATGCCACCTTCTAGAAGTATTTATTTACTATGCAAAACTAGAGGGATTTTGTGTTTTTAACCCAGGAATCACATAATAGCCTTACTCGTAAGTCGTACGAATGTGTGAAGAGATAACATCTTAATAAACAAACAAACATTCAGTTGCAAATTAGTCATTTACCAAAGAAATGCTGGTAAGCTCACCTTTTGCTTGAACCATTTACTCGACTCCTGCAGACATATAAAAAGAAGAGCACAAAATATATCAGGTTGGAATTTTCAAAGTTGCACTACAAAATAGTTGGATGTGTACTGCAAGTATGTTAGGGTACCCAAAGAAGAATAAATCGATGAAAAATAGAAGAGTGATAACTAACTTGTCGACAATGTAAACTTATGGTAAAGAATATACATGTACAACCATAATTTTAAGAAAAAATATGTACAACCAGACTTTTTAGAAGAAATATGTACAACCAAAAGTTTTAGTAATAACATGTACAATCATATATTATAGTAAAATGGTAAAGAAAATCAATTTTAAAATTCAAAGGAAAGGTTTGCTGCGTATAGAAATTTTGGGCGGCCAATTTCTGAAAATAACAATTGTGGACTTCATTAAAACGATCAATTATTTTACTTTTATAGCTAGCAGTTGATATTCATTAATCACTGAGCACATTAAATATAATACCTTTACCACATTTGGGAATTGGCCTCCTAAAAACCTCAGTAGTTTGGCATAGAGTTCTGAGTCCCTTTTGATACGACTGATCAACTCCACTATCAAGATTTGCATTTGCTTCCCTGTTATTAAGCTCCCCACAGTAAGGTCCAAAGATGCGCAAAAAAAACAAAATCAAGTATACACGAAAGGTAGAACAAAAAGAAGCCAATTACCAAAAAATTGATATTAAAAACGCCAACTCCTTCGCAAGAAGCTAAGAATATTTTGTTCTCGAGTAGCTTAACGTCCCCCAACCACTATTTTATATCATTAGGATAGAGAAACCATGTCTTTACATCAATAGTACCTGTCATTCATATACATCAATAATCATAACAAAATCAAACTACATTACTACAAAATCGCTCCGAAACACTTCAACCACAATTACTAAAGCAACTCTTCACAACGAAACACAAAACCTGACATATTAAACACAAATCTCAAACATCGAAATCAAAACCTGTACATACACAACTAAAACTACAAACTCACATACTTCTCAAAATCATTAGATACAGAAGTAAATAATCGATCAATAGCACAATAGAAAAATAACCTATAAATAATAGTGATTTACTTGAACTAATTAAGTTAATAGCACAAATTAGTTTATAACTTACAATCAATCAACTCTCTCTCTCTCTCTGGTTCCACTTGGTGGTTGTTGGATCCGAAAAAAAAGCAGAGAGGAGGTCGTGTGTGTGTGTTGTTTGCGTATGTGTGCGTGTGTGTTTTGTTCGTGTATGTGGGTGTGTGTGTATTGTGTGTACTGTATGTGTGCGTGTGTGGGTGACCTTGTTGGGCTTCTCCAATGAAGAAGAGGAGGCCCATCGTGTAATGCTGGAAACCGAGATAAGGATCTTGGACGTTCACCGTTGACTACTAAATGGACGATTTCACCGTTGATTTCAGATTTCAACCTTTGCCTTCGATTTTGACCTCGTTCAACTTAGATTGAGCTGTAGGACTCGATTTTGACCACTTTCAAGTTCGACGGAGCTGCTAATTGGTGCTAATCGGAGCTAATTGAAGCAGGGAGATGGGTTAGGGTTCTTGAGCGGGGAGAGATAACACAAGGGGGGTGGGTTTAGTTTATGTGCAGATGTTTTTGTTAAGAAAATGGGGAAAACAGAGCCGAGAATGGCTGGTGTAATCTCAATCACTGAAGACTTCAGAGCAGAAGCCATTGAAGAACTATTGCACGGTGTACTAATACTAACAGCTATAGAAAGTATTCTCAAGTTATTTAAAGGTAGATTTCACTTTTATTGTGGCACATACTTAAAAGGGAACTAATTCATTTGGGACCGAGTAATATTTATAGTAGCAAACATGCTACAAGGAAGGTAACATAATTTTAACAAAGGGTAAGAGACATGTAATACAGAAAACAAATTCAATCAAATAAACAACCTGCCCCACTTCTACTGCTTGAAGCAACTTTTCTTCTGGAAGAAAATCATAGTAACCCTGCAAGAAAATTTTAAAAACACACCACAATATAAAGTCAATAATGTTAATCACGTAGGAAATAGTAGCGTATTAGTGGTAGTCTATAGGAGGATTAAATTATGTAGAATTATAAGGACACTGTTTTCCATAAGGTTCATATGACAACTGACCTCTATCGTTAGTATTGCACTGTCAGTGCCTGCTAGCAATAAATCCAGCTTTGACTATTCCATCTAATTCACACTGCAATCCCGGCTGCTGTAATTGCCAAAGAATCTGGGGGAATGTAAACCATCATAGCTGAACACCTGAAAGCAAATATGACAATAAAAATAAAAACTCTAAGCAGGATGGATAATACATAGCAATTCTGATTTCACTCTATGTAAAAGTATATATTACAACTTTATCTTCCTAAATGCATACCAACCCATCTCTAAAGAAAAATTATATTCAAATCATGCCTGGTAGAGCTAATGACATTATATTACCAAGTGATTTATTTGATTTTTATAAACATAGAGCACAAATTTTGTAAAGGCAAACCAAAATAATATTTGGAAAAGTAATAATAAATGAGAATTTTAAGAGGAACTGATCCTATAACAACAGCTAAAATAGAAATCACATGGTCTGTTCTTCTCTCACTCTGTTACACAAATATTATCCATAAAGAAGGACGGCTTTGAGATTACCTTCATGTGGGTAGTGTCATCATATGTAATAGTTTCATACACAGACAACTGAATCTTCCCAACACACTCATGATCGTCGTGATACATAGGCCACCATTTCATTCTATCATTCTGTATGATTTTGATATTTGACATTAGGTAACAATTAAGAGCACACCGAATAATTATGACTGAAACATATATAATAGTAACATATAGGATTTTCAATCAAAGATGAAACCGGTATGGTAGCTCGAGCCTGGACAGTTTCCTTTGAATCCTGTACTTCGAGTAAAAGGGCATCTCCCTGGCTTTCTGGAAAGCTGGAATCACACACAAATTATAATTAACAATGATGTCAAGGCACTATTAGTGATGTGTGCATTTTTATTAGATGTCTATAATTACCAGCCACATAAATACAACTTAACAAATTTATAAAGGAAATAGAAACTTGCTATTGAAACCTGAATATACAGATTTGCAGGCAACTAGTACAACATGAGGGCTGTCTTTAAACCTCAACATTGCAGCTAAGAAACTTCACTCACCGACAAACTTGGTAAGAAGAAGTCGATAAAGAGCCCACTGCAACTTAGTCATCGATTAAGAATATGCAACTTAGATGTGTGAAAGAATCTGCAACTTGGTGAGAAGCTTGAATTCAAAACTTAAAGCACCTACAAAATCGAAAAAAACAAATTAATTTAAAGAAAAAATTAATTAAAAACCCAAAGGTGCACATTATTGAATAAATAGAGTATGTAAATGAATAAGTAAAATTTTGGTAAAAATTGTCTTACCTTTTTTGTGAGCGTTGGTTCTACATTCGGATAAAGAATGGCTTCCAAATATTTCATTTTATCTGATCACTTTTGATGTGAAAACTTGGTAATACTGACATTTAGAATATTCTTTCTTCGTCTTTGATAAAGTTTTTGATTTTCAAAATATGTTACGGACGAGGGTGGAGACCGCCCGGTAGTGTCTTCTATTTTCTGATGTTGAGTGATTTCGACCACTTTGCACGAAAACACATTCATAAAATAGAAGACACAATCGGGCGGCCTCGACCATCGTGTCCGGCAACACATTATGAAAATCGAAGACTTAAGAAACCATATTATAAATTTCGGTACAACAAATTTTGACATCGAAAGCAATCAGATGAAAACATTTGAAAGCCATTCTTTATCCAAATGTAGAAGCAATAAGAACTTTGGCTTATGTGCAATGAATTTTTGTTCTAAATGTGTGCAGGATAAGGAAGAGATTTAGCATGTTCGAAAAACTAGATGATATAATATCTCAAAAAGATATATTTTGTTTTAAAATATATAAAAAGTAAAAGTAGGTCTTTTTTAGAAAATTTTATAAGTATTTAATGAGCATTATATATTCATAATGACATGAAAGATGCTTTCTTGCTTGTAAGATGGTACATACTAAATTAATTAAATTTATTTAAAAATCAAAACTAAGGGAAGAAAAAAATTATGTAAGATTAGTTTAATATGTTGAACAGATCTTATTAGAAAAAGATAATTGTAAAAAACAAATTGTAGAAAAAAGTTTGGCATCTAAAAATGAACCATATGTAATCTAATATAAATTAGTAACTAAACCAAAAATTGCACAATTTCTATGTACATGGTTTACAAAAAGATTTTTATAGTAAAATATTCTAAATAAATATAGGCATAAGCTTCATGTCACTTTTTCTCCAAAAAATTGTAGAGAAGAAAATTAAAGGAAAAATCATATTTTTGGTTAGCAAATAGCTTCATCCCATTTTTCCTGTAAATGAATTTTTCTTTATAAAGTACATCGATCAAAATGAAACAATAACGAAATTACAAATATATATATATATATATAGACACACAAATATATATAACATAAAAGATAATAAAACAAAATTATGAGATATGTTTGACATCCCATAGAAAATGAAAAAATGCTGGTTCATGTCCAGATAGTATCAATATAGATACATAATTACAGATGATATACAACTTGTATTATATATCATATAAGAACAACAAGTTTTGAGAAAGAACAAGTGAAAATGGAGTTTTGTAAGAAGAGGAGGTGCAAGAAAGCCACAAGGGGAGTTTTTTGTAAACAAAAAAAGTGTTAAAATGCCAAAGAGTATTTGAGGGTCATTGTGCTGGAACGCCACAAGGTGGTGTTGGCCAAAGAGTATTTGAGGGTACAAAGACCATGCTTGTATGTTCATATAGGACGGGAAAGAATTTTTACAAAAGAATCTAATATTTGTTTGAGATATTTATTAATTGTATTTTTACAAGAAAATCTCATATTTGTTTGAGATATTTACATATTTTATATGTTTATTTGAATAAATCTGTGGTCATGATGGTAATCCTTATGGGTGTGCATGAGTGAGGATGATGGGGGTATTCCAAAAACTAGATCATTTTCAGTCTAATTTTTTTTATGATTAATTGTTCAAAATTACAATAATTTTAGGTTTGAGTACATATTCAAAAATAAATGATTGTGTATGTGATTTTAAGATTGTATATAAAATGACCAGAAAAACTTCCAAAAAGGAAAATCTGAATTTGTTTGATAAATTGTGTTATTTGTTAATCAGGAGAGCCATCGATAACCATAAAATAGTGATATTCAAAAAAAAGAGATCATTTTCTCTAAAAAAAATGCTAGATATTTTAATGATAAAATTGTTCAACTCAGATGTACAATTTTTCTCTTCCTATTCAAATTTATTTTTTAATTTGTGATACCATATCAATTAAGTAATTAATAAAATTCTTCTAATCCGAAATTAAATGCAATTTTGAAATTTAGATGTAAATTTGAAAAAAATAAAATTTTATCAATTGTCTTCTGAGTATCGATATAAAATTTAAATAATAAAAACTGTTATTAAATAATGTGAAATTTACTAGGCTTCAAAATTTATACAAAAACACGAAGTAGTAGATAAATTGTAAAAAAAGAGACAATTGATATTTTTTGTTGTTATTTTATGATTACGTAATTATTTACTTGCGTTGTTCTAAATTTAATGAGTTTTACATATACTTTAATTTTTAAATTTAAATTCATGTCACAAGATAAATGTTTCAATATTTATACTGAATAAATTATGCAAATAACAATAACACCCGTGTTAATATACTTTATGTTAAAGATTATAAATGTTTATAAAATAAAAATGTATTTCTTTTTCTTTTTATTATATTATTACTTGTACATTATTGTATGAAATGTTATTATTACACATAAAATCCTATCTCAAGGTGCTTTCAAACATCCCTTAATGGGTTGATCAAAGTATAACTACTATTAAGAACCAAAAAATTTTAGTTTGGTATTGTTATCGTGTCTCTTCCTACAATATTTGTAAATAACCTAATATAATAAACAGAACTAATGCTTTCCAATAAAATACAAGTAATTTTCCGAAACAAATTGAAATTTGAATATGAAATTAGTAGTCTAACTTTAAGCATGCTTTTAGGCTCCTCTAGTTGGAATATTAATGTTGGACCACTTTTGAGTTGTAGATAATTTGTTTAGTTTCGCATGGACTATGAAATCGCCAAATTCTAATGTAAATGGCCCAATTCCCGTGTCTAAAACTGGAGTTAGTGCCCAAATAGTGATGTATACGCATGTTCCTTCTAATTTTGGGAATTCTTTATATCATGTTATAAAAAATTAAATTCTAAATAATAACATCCAATTATTTATAAAATATAATAAATAAAAGGATGAAATCATATAAAATATGTATATATATACCCTATCAAAAAACTTGGTAAATTTTTCCACTATAAAGAAGTTACTAAAGGTAAAAAATTATTCCTAAATTATTTACAAAGCATAATTTATACCGGCTATAGCTCCAGGCCCACCATCGTACAAACAAAAGTCCTATCCAGCTATCCCGGAGAGGGTAGTCCCTCTACTCGAAGTCCGTCGAGAACTGACGTAGCAAGCTAACGTGCAACCTCCGTAGATACATCCCTTGCTATAGCACCATCGCATTGACGGGCCCTCGGTACACCGGTGGCCACCTTTATCCGAAGTAAGGCATGTCAAGTATGAAATACCTCCTCATATCTAGCAAACATCCCATGATAGTGCTTTAAAAGGTCCATGTACATGGTAGTAGATACATCCCTAGCTATAGCACCACCACATTGAGGGGCCCTCGCTACACCGATGGCCGCCCTCATCCGAAGTATGGCATGTCGAGTATGAAATATTACCTCCTCATATCTAGCAAACCATGATAGTGCTCTAAAAGGTCCATGTACATGGTAGTAGGCACAGTCTTACCAAACATACTTATTATACCAACTAAAGATGGGGAAGTAGTAATGGAAGATCCAGCTGTACTCGGAATGATAGTAGAAACGGGCACAGTCGGAGTCGGTGTAGGAGGTGTAGTGTCACACATAGGAGTCTCATAAACATATACCATCGGAACATAAAAAATAATCATAGCTGTAGAGGTGTGAGTATAAGTCGGTGTTAGAGCCCTAAACATCTCATAAATAGCTCATAAAGGTACATGTACTCCTATCTCAAAACCTAATGAAGCAGAACTAGCAAAAACCTCAGTATGACCTAGAGTATGTTGTTGGTCACTCAAAGGCTCAGTGCTGAGCATAATGGTAACATAATAGAATTTATCAATGAAAATCAAATAGAACATATGTATTGATTAAGGAATTACTTCGTACAGGTGAAACTTTAAACCTGATCTTATTAACTCTAACATCCCACGAGAAATAAAGATTACTGGTCTTCCATCCACTCGGTACCCCAATAATATGATCAACTACCATGCCCCAATAATCGTCCTTCTGTGATACCCGACACAGTCGATCACGACTGTAATGTGGTACCACCGAAATTTCCTCTTTGCTAGCATAAAATGGGTTATCATTTTCAACCTAACATTAGTGCCTTTAATGTTATCCAAATTTTTAGATGATATCCCTCGCAGAAACCACGGGTAAATAACCTTGTTGACTAATCTATAAAAGACTTCTAGACTACAATCTCTTCATCATAGAAATGGATTCTTCCACTATAAGTAAGATTACTTTCTAGCCTGACTGGATAACCAGGCTTTCCCAACATCTCTGTTAATCTTATCAATAGATTAATTATATATGAATCTAAATATATTTCCTTCAATGATACGATTGACGCACCACTTCTATTTTGACAAAAAAGTAGCTATGGCGAAAGAATGAGAATAGCTCTTACTAAAACTATCTATTGACTGAACAACAAAACTTTTAGGAATCTGTTATCAAACATTCTTATACTGACTGCCAAGAAATGACGGTTCTCGAATGGAATTATCGATGGAGCATAATCGAGATTGTTTATCAATAACGATTCGATCAACTATTTCTCCGATATCAATAAAGGTAATCAAGATTTGAAATACAAATCCGATTGATAATTAATAAGTATTTAGCTATCTTGAACAATAAGACTAGCTTTTATGGATGAAAGATAAGTTAAATCATGATAATAGGACTGCTAGAGATTTGAAAAAAATTCGGCTCCAATATGATAGGTACTAATCAAACCTACTCGTATTTTTTCAGTGATCCTTCAACAGACTTTAGACTTACTTCTGTTATTCTAATTCTTTATATTTGCGACGTCTTCATTTCTTCTTGATTCCTATGTAGTTATAGTATTATTTACTTGTCATGTCCTATTGTTGAGTTATCGTGTCTTCCTATTTATAGTGACTTGTAGTCTCACCAACGTGTATTACCATGTCTCAAGAATATAAGTGTCTACAATCTAAGTTGCTACATATTCTCCAGAGGTCTATATATTACTCCCTCCGTCCCTTCGAATTCTTTACGTTTGTGGACCAATTTTCGATACGGATTTTAAGGTGCATTTTAAGGATAGTTCTATAACTTATTTTTGATATTTTCTTTTTTTGTATAAAAATAGAACACTCCTATTTTTATACAAAAAAAAGAAAATATCAAAAAAATGTTATAGAACTATCCTAAAAATGCACCTTAAACTGCGTGTCAGACATGCACTTTTTTATGTATAGAAATGGGTGGGACAGAGGGAGTATCTCTTACATATAAGATATCAATTATTTTTAGAACTCAAAAGATCATAATCCAGTAGAGTAATAGTATATTTTCGTATAGTCCTCGTGTGATCATTGATATATAAAATCCAAACATTAGTTTCATTATCCTTTCCATGGAGTTCTCATATCCATATAAATAAAAGGATACTTTATTTGCTATATATGCTCATTCAAAACAAGCAAATGGTAAATTATGTGCTTCCAGACAATGAAATAATAGGTCCAAAAATCACCATGGAAAAACATTGAACTTCTACCACACTTCATTGAATTTAAACACATGCGTACGACACTAACTAAAAAACAATTACCAAGGTATAATGAATGTTAGCTAAATATATGTTCAGATTCATGACTAGAAGCTAAAAAGTAAATAAGTAAACAAACACACCAGCTAGAATGAAAAAATACGTATATCTTATACAACGCATTCATATATATATATATATATATATATATATATATATATATATATGTATGACATATAGCAAATATTGTCATGTTCTACAAAATAGTTCTATTCACCACAATAAAAATTTTGATCAATTATAGTTTGTATTTAAAAATGGTCATATACATAAAGAAGGGAGGGAGAGAGAGAGAGAGATATCTAGTGCATTTTGGGTAATCTCTTTCAAACTCGGTTCATTTTGTCATGTCTTTGCATTTTATTTGTTTCCCTTTTTCTTTTTCTTGTGAAAATGTTTTTCTTAATATAGCCACTTCAATGATGATCCACATCCCAGCAAGTTGCAAAGAAATGAACTTACTAGTAGGATAGGGTTGGAACCTACTAAGTCAAGTTTTGGTTTCAGAACAAGCGAACTAAGTAAAGGTACTAAACTATTTTTACATTTTAATGATGTTGTTGATTTTTGCTATATTATATACAATGTGTCTTGATCTGTATATGCATGTTGGTATTAGTAAGATAACATAGGTAGTTTTACAATTATGTTGATTCTTGTTTAACCTTGATCTCTCTTACAAGTCAAACTTATTTTATAAGTTACATTTAGCAATTTAACTTAAGCTGAATTTGTCTCTTAAATTTTTCTAGGGAAGTGAAAGCAAGAAAAATGATGCTTTCCAAAATGAGAATGATGCATTCCAAGATCGAGAAGCTGTGGGAAGAGAAACATGTCCGTAGCGTAATTTTGGCGGTTTTCAACAAACAATGAAAAGAAACAACCTGATATTGGAAAATAGCCATTTAAGAAAAGAGGTACGATTAGCTTAATTTCACCCATATTAAATATTTTAAGCTCATTAACTTGAGTTTTTAGCTCGATTTTCTTATTCTTCTCTTTTTTAATATACTATTTTGATTCTATTTTTTAGTTGGGGTTGCTTTAATCAACAATTGCATGGTATAAGGCGGATCAAAATCTACAAAACCACCCTATAACATTTCAGGATCCACGAAACCCCTCAATAATATCTTAGAATCAACAAAACCCCCTCCACGACATCACCTGGTCCACCAAATCTCTCCATAATATTTGAGAACCATGTGATATTATTGAGATTTGGGAGGTTTTTTGAGTTCTCACATATTATCGAGAGATTTGGTGGACCATGTGATGTTATGGAGATGTGTTGTTGATTCTGAGATATTATTGAGGGCTTTGGTGGATCCTGGAATGTAATAGGGAGGTTTTGTAGATTTTGACCCACCTTATACCCTACAATCATTGATTAAGCAACCCAACCCAAAAAATAAAATCAATATAGTACTTTCAAAAAGAGAAAAATAAGAAAATCGAGTTAAAAACTCAAGTTAATGAGCTTAGAACTATTTAATAATGGTGAAATTAACTTAATTGTAGCTCTTTTCTTAAATGGATTTTTTTCGATATCATGTTGTTTTTTTCATTATTTGTTGAGAACTAGCAACACTATAATGAGGATATGTTTTTCTTCTTAGAGCTTCTATTACTTATTGTTTCTTAGCCAAGAGCGTATTGTTCTTATTTTGGAGTGCATCGTTTCACTCGCTTTCATTCTGGGCTATAGAAAAATTTAGATATAAATCCAACTTGAGTTAAATTGTTAAATGTAACTTACAAAATAAATTCGACTTATAAGAGAGATGGATGATGGAGGTATACAAGTATCAAGAAAATAAATAAGAATAAACATAATGTACACCTAACTAATTAAGTTATCTTTGTAATACCAACATACACATACAAATCGAGGCACATTCTACGCAATATGGGAAAAAATTAATAGTTTCCAATCCTATCCACCTAGGAAGCTCACTTCTTTGCTACTAGTTATAGTGTGGATCATCCTTAAAGTCGCAAGATTAATAAAAATAGTTTATCAAGAGAAGGAATAAAGGGAAACAAATAAATTGCAAGACATGACAAAATGAACCAAGTTTGAGAGAGTTTAACATCACCATTTACCCAAAATGAATTTGATCAACTCCCTCTTTTTCTATGTAGTTTACATATATGACCATGTTTAAATACCGTAAACAACAATTCTAAACTACAAGAATGGGTAAATGAAAATTTTCATCATTTCCTTTTTGTGGGGATGGCCAAATTTTTTATCTAGGCCCAATTTTCTAAATGGATATCATCATCATGTATGTGAAATTTTTTTTATAACAAATTTTTTGAGATTTTCATCATTCATATTGTTGAGATTTGAGGGGGTTTTCATTGAATAAATAGAGTATGTAATTGAATAAGTAAAATTTTGGTAAAAATTGTCTTACCTTTTTTGTGAGCGTTGGTTCTACATTCGGATAAAGAATGGCTTCCAAATATTTCATTTTATCTGATCACTTTTGATGTGAAAACTTGGTAATACAGACATTTAGAATATTCTTTCTTCGTCTTTGATAAAGTTTTTGATTTTCAAAATATGTTAGGGACACGAGGGTGGAGACCGCCCGGTAGTGTCTTCTATTTTCTGATGTTGAGTGATTTCGACCACTGTGCGCGAAAACACATTCATAAAATAGAAGACACAATCGGGCGGCCTCGACCATCGTGTCCGGCAACACATTCCGAAAATGGAAGACTGAAGAAACCATATTATAAATTTCGGTACAACAAATTTTGACATCGAAAGCAATCTGATGAAAACATTTGAAAGCCATTCTTTATCCAAATGTAGAAGCAATAAGAACTTTGGCTTTTATGCAATGAATTTATGTTTTAAATGTGTGCATGATAAGGAAGAGATTTAGCATGTTCGAAAAACTAGATGATATAATATCTCAAAAAGATATATTTTGTATTAAAATATATAAAAAGTAAAAGTAGGTCTTTTTTAGAAAATTTTATAAGTATTTAATGAGCATTATATATTCATAATGACATGAAAGATGCTTTCTTGCTTGTAAGATGATACATACTAAATTAATTAAATTTATTTAAAAATCAAAACTAAGGGAAGAAAAAAATTATGTAAGATTAGTTTAATATGTTGAACAGATCTTATTAGAAAAAGGTAATTGTAAAAAACAAATTGTAGAAAAAAGTTTGGCATCTAAAAATGAACCATATGTAATCTTATATAAATTAGTAACTAAACCAAAAATTGCACAATTTCTATGTACATGGTTTACAAAAAGATTTTTATAGTAAAATATTCTAAATAAATATAGGCATAAGCTTCATGTCACTTTTTCTCCAAAAAATTGTAGAGAAGAAAATTACAGGAAAAATCATATTTTTGGTTAGCAAATAGCTTCATCCCATTTTTCCTGTAAATGAATTTTTCTTTATAAAGTACATCGATCAAAATGAAACAATAACGAAATTACAAATATATATATATATATATATACACACAAATATATATAACACAAAAGATAATAAAACAAAATTATGAGATATGTTTGACATCCCATCGAAAATGAAAAAATGTTTTTTCATGACAGATAGTATCAATATAGATACATAATTACAGATGATAAACAACTTGTAATATATATCATATAAGAACAACAAGTTTTGAGAAAGAACAAGTGAAAATGGAGTTTTGTAAGAAGAGGAGGTGCAAGAAAGCCACAAGGTGTTGGGAGTTTTTTGTAAACAAAAAAAGTGTTAAAATGCCAAAGAGTATTTGAGGGTCATTGTGCTGGAACGCCACAAGGTGTTGGCCAAAGAGTATTTGAGGGTACAAAGACCATGCTTGTATGTTTATATAGGACGGGAAAGAATTTTTACAAAAGAATCTAATATTTGTTTGAGATATTTATTAATTGTATTTTTACAAGAAAATCTCATATTTGTTTGAGATATTTACTTATTTTATATGTTTATTTGAATAAATCTGTGGTCATGATGGTAATCCTTATCGGTGTGCATGAGTGAGGATCACGGGGGTATTCCAAAAACTAGATCATTTTCAGTCTAATTTTTTTTATGATTAATTGTTCAAAATTACAATAATTTTAGCTTTGAGTACATATTCAAAAATAAATGATTGTGTATGTGATTTTAAGATTGTATATAAAATGACCTGAAAAACTTCCAAAAAGGAAAATTTGAATTTGTTTGATAAATTGTGTTATTTGTTAATCAGGAGAGCCATCGATAACTGTAAAATAGTGATATTCGAAAAAAATAGATCATTTTCTCTAAAAAAATGCTAGATATTTTAATGATAAAATTGTTCAACTCAGATGTACAATTTTTCTCTTCCTATTCAAATTTATTTTTTAATTTGTGATACCATATCGATTAAGTAATTAATATAATTCTTCTAATCCGAAATTAAATGCAAATTTGAAATTTAGATGTAAATTTGAAAAAAATAAAACTTTATCAATTGTCTTCTGAGTATCGGTATAAAATTTAAATAATAAAAACTGTTATTAAATAATGTGAAATTTACTAGGCTTCAAAATTTATACAAAAACACGAAGTAGTGGATAAATTGTAAAGAAAGAGATAATTGATATTTTTTGTTGTTATTTGTATGATTACGTAATTATTTACTTGCGTTGTTCTAAATGTAATGAGTTTTACATATACTTTAATTTTTCAATTTAAATTCATGTCACAAGATAAATGTTTCAATATTTATACTGAATAAATTATACAAATAACAATAACACCCCTGTTAATATACTTTATGTTAAAGATTATAAATGTTTCTAAAATAAAAATGTATTTCTTTTTCTTTTTATTATATTATTACATGTACATTATTGTATGAAATGTTATTATTACACATAAAATCCTCTCTGAAGGTGCTTTCAAACATCCCTTAATGGGTTGATCAAAGTATAACTACTATTAAGAACCAAAAATTTTTAGTTTCGTAATTCGCATATCAATCTCTCTAAATCTAATATATATTAAATTATAACTTATACTAGAATTACAACTCCTCTCCCTCGGCTATCTTATTCTGTACGTTCTATGAATTGTTATCTTGTCTCCTCCTACAATATTTGTAAATAAGCTAATATAATAAACAGAACTAATGCTTTCCAATAAAATACAAGTAATTTTCCGAAACAAATTGAAATTTGAATATGAAATTAGTAGTCTAACTTTAAGCGTGCTTTTAGGCTCCTCTAGTTGGAATATTAATGTTGGACCACTTTTGAGTTGTAGATAATTTGTTTAGTTTCGCATGGACTATGAAATCGCCAAATTCTAATGTAAATGGCCCAATTCTCGTGTCTAAAACTGGAGTTAGTGCCCAAATAGTGATGTATACGCATGTTCCTTCTAATTTTGGGAATTCTTTATATCCTGTTATAAAAAATTAAATTCTAAATAATAATATCCAATTATTTATAAAATATAATAAATAAAAGGATGAAATCATATAAAATATGTATGTATATACCCTATCAAAAAATTTGGTAAATTTTTCCACTATAAAGAAGTTACTAAAGGTAAAAAATTATTCCTAAATTATTTACAAAGCATAATTTATACCGGCTATAGCTCCAGGCCCACCATCGTACAAACAAAAGTCCTATCCAGCTATCCCGAGTTAGGAGAGGGTAGTCCCTCTACTTGAAGTCCCTCGAGAACTGACGTAGCAAGCTAACGTGCAACCTCCGTAGATACATCCCTTGCTATAGCACCATCGCATTGAGGGGCCCTCGGTACATCGGTGGCCGCCTCTATCCGAAGTAAGGCATGTCAAGTATGAAATACCTCCTCATATCTAGCAAACATCCCATGATAGTGCTTTAAAAGGTCCATGTACATGGTAGTACATACATCCCTAGCTATAGCACTACCACATTGAGGGGCCCTCGCTACACCGATGGCCGTCCTCATCCGAAGTATGGCATGTCGAGTATGAAATATTACCTCCTCATATCTAGCAAACCATGATAGTGCTCTAAAAGGTCCATGTACATGGTAGTAGGCACAGTCTTACCAAACATACCTATTATACCAACTAAAGATGGGGAAGTAGTAATGGAAGATCCTGCTGTACTCGGAATGATAGTAGAAACGGGCACAGTCGGTGTAGGAGGTGTAGTGTCACACATAGGAGTCTCATAAACATATACCATCGGAACATAAAAAATAATCATAGCTGCAGAGGTGTGAGTATAAGTCGGAGTTAGAGCCCTAAACATCTCATAAATAGCTCATAAAGGTACATGCACTCCTATCTCAAAACCTAATGAAGCAGAACTAGCAAAAACCTTAGTATGACCTAGAGTATGTTGTTGGTCACTCAAAGGCTCAGTGCTGAGCATAATGGTAACATAATAGAATTTATCAATGAAAATCAAATAGAACATATGTATGTATTAATAAGTATTTAGCTATCTTGAACAGTAAGACTAGCTTTTATGGATGAAAGATAAGTTAAATCTTGATAATAGGACTGACAGAGATTTGAAAAAAATTCGGCTCCAATATGATAGGTACTAATCAAACCTACTCGTATTTTTTCAGTGATCCTTCAACAGACTTTAGAATTACTTCTGTTATTCTGATTCTTTATATTTGCGACGTCTTCATTTCTTCTTGATTCCTATGTAGTTATAGTATTATTTACTTGTCATGTCCTATTGTTGAGTTATCGTGTCTTCCTATTTATAGTGACTTGTAGTCTCACCAACGTGTATTACCATGTCTCTAAGTGTCTAAAATCTAAGTTTCTACATATTCTCCAGAGGTCTATATATTACTCCCTCCGTCCCTTCGAATTCTTTATGTTTGCGGACCAGTTTCCGATACGGATTTTAAGGTGCATTTTAAGGATAGTTCTATAACTTATTTTTGATATTTTCTTTTTTTGAATAAAAATAGAACACTCCTATTTTTATACAAAAAAAGAAAATATCAAAAAAAAAGTTATAGAACTATCTTAAAAATGCACCTTAAACTACGTGTCAGACACGCACTTTTTTATGTATAGAAATGGGTGGGACAGAGGGAGTATCTCTTACATATAAGATATCAATTATTTTTAGAACTCAAAAGATCATAATCCAGTAGAGTAATAGTATATTTTCGTATAGTCCTGGTGTGATCATTGATATATAAAATCCAAACATTAGTTTCATTATCCTTTCCATGGAGTTCTCATATCCATATAAATAAAAGGATACTTTATTTGCTATATATGCTCATTCAAAACAAGCAAACGGTAAATTATGTGCTTCCAGATAATGAAATAATATGTCCAAAAAATCACCATGGAAAAACATTGAACTTCTACCACACTTCATTGAATTTAAACACATGCTTACGACACTAACTAAAAAACAATTACCAAGGTATAATGAATGTTAGCTAAATATATATGTTCTGATTCATGACTAGAAGCTAAAAAGTAAATAAGTAAACAAACACACCAGCTACAATGAAAAAATACGTATATCTTATACAACGCATTCATATATATATATATGTATGACATATAGCAAATAATGTCATGTTCTACAAAATGGTTCTATTCACCACAATAAAAATTTTGATCAATTATAGTTTGTATTTAAAAATGGTCATATACATAAAGAAGAGAGGGAGTGAGAGAGAGAGAGATATCTAGTGCATTTTGGGTAATCTCTTTCAAACTCGGTTCATTTTGTCATGTCTTTGCATTTTATTTGTTTCCCATTTTCTATTTCTTGTGAAAATGTTTTTCTTAACATTGCCACTTCAATGATGATCCACATCCCAGCAAATTGCAAAGAAATGAACTTACTAGTAGGATAGGGTTGGAACCTACTAAGTCAAGTTTTGGTTTCAAAACAAGCGAACTAAGTAAAGGTATTAACTATTTTTACATTTTAATGATGTTGTTGATTTTTCCTATATTATATACAATGTGTCTTGATCTGTATATGCATGTTGGTATTAGTAAGATAACATAGCTAGTTTTACAATTAAGTTGATTCTTGTTTAACCTTGATCTCTCTTACAAGTCAAACTTATTTTATAAGTTACATTTAGCAATTTAACTTAAGCTGAATTTGTCTCTTAAATTTTTCTAGGGAAGTGAAAGCAAGAAAAATGATGCTTTCCAAAATGAGAATGATGCATTCCAAGATCGAGAAGCTATGGGAAGAGAAACATGTCCGTAGCGTAATTTTGGCGGTTTTCAACAAACAATGAAAAGAAACAACCTGATATTGGAAAATAGCCATTTAAGAAAAGAGGTACGATTAACTTAATTTCACCCATATTAAATATTTTAAACTCATTAACTTGAGTTTTTAGCTCGATTTTCTTATTCTTCTCTTTTTTAATATACTATTTTGATTCTATTTTTTAGTTGGGGTTGCTTTAATCAACAATTGCATGGTATAAGGCGGATCAAAATCTACAAAACCACCCTATAACATTTCAGGATCCACGAAACCCCTCAATAATATCTTAGGATCAACAAAACCCCCTCCACGACATCACCTGGTCCATCAAATCTCTCCATAATATTTGAGAACCATGTGATATTATTGAGATTTGGGAGGTTTTTTGAGTTCTCACATATTATCGAGAGATTTGGTGGACCATGTGATGTTATGGAGATGTGTTGTTGATTCTGAGATATTATTGAGGGCTTTGGTGGATCCTGGAATGTAATAAATGTAATAGGGAGGTTTTGTAGATTTTGACCCACCTTATACCCTACAATCATTGATTAAGCAACCCAACCCAAAAAATAAAATCAATATAGTACTTTCAAAAAGAGAAAAATAAGAAAATCGAGCTAAAAACTCAAGTTAATGAGCTTAGAATTATTTAATAATGGTGAAATTAACTTAATTGTAGCTCTTTTCTTAAATGGATTTTTTTCGATATCATGTTGTTTTTTTCATTATTTGTTGAGAACTAGCAACACTACAATGAGGACATGTTTTTCTTCTTAGAGCTTCTATTACTTATTGTTTCTTAGCCAAGAGCGTATTGTTCTTATTTTGGAGTGCATCGTTTCACTCGCTTTCATTCTCGGCTATAGAAAAATTTAGATATAAATCCAACTTGAGTTAAATTGTTAAATGTAACTTACAAAATAAATTTGACTTATAAGAGAGATGGATGATGGAGGTATACAAGTATCAAGGAAATAAATAAGAATAAACATAACTGTACACCTAACTAATTAAGTTATCTTAGTAATACCAACATACACATACAAATCAAGGCACATTCTACGCAATATAGGAAAAAATTGGCGACAACATTAAAATATAAACAATTTAGTACCATTACTTGAGTGTGCTTGTTTAGAACCAAAATTTGAGTTGAGTAGTTTCCAATCCTATCCACCTAGGAAGCTCACTTCTTTGCTACTAGTTATAGTGTGGATTATCCTTAAAGTCGCAAGATTAATAAAAATAGTTTATCAAGAGAAGGAAAAAAGGGAAACAAATAAATTGCAAGACATGACAAAATGAACCAAGTTTGAGAGAGTTTAACATCACCATTTACCCAAAATGAATTTGATCAACTCCCTCTTTTTCTACGTAGTTTACTTGACATCGAAAGCAATCAGATGAAAACATTTGAAAGCCATTCTTTATCCAAATATAGAAGCAATAAGAACTTTGGCTTATGTGCAATGAATTTTTGTTTTAAATGTGTGCAGGATAAGGAAGAGATTTAGCATGTTCGAAAAACTAGATGATATAATATCTCAAAAAGATATATTTTGTATTAAAATATATAAAAAGTAAAAGTAGGTCTTTTTTAGAAAATTTTATAAGTATTTAATGAGCATTATATATTCATAATGACATGAAAGATGCTTACTTGCTTGTAAGATGATACATACTAAATTAATTAAATTTATTTAAAAATCAAAACTAAGGGAAGAAAAAAATTATGTAAGATTAGTTTAATATGTTGAACATATCTTATTAGAAAAAGATAATTATAAAAAACAAATTGTAGAAAAAAGTTTGGCATCTAAAAATGAACCATATGTAATCTTATATAAATTAGTAACTAAACCAAAAATTGCACAATTTCTATGTACATGGTTTACAAAAAGATTTTTATAGTAAAATATTCTAAATAAATATAGGCATAAGCTTCATGTCACTTTTTCTCTAAAAAATTGTAGAGAAGAAAATTACAGGAAAAATCATATTTTTGGTTAGCAAATAGCTTCATCCCATTTTTCCTCTAAATGAATTTTTCTTTATAAAGTACATCGATCAAAATGAAACAATAACTAAATTACAAATATATATATATACACACAAATATATATAACACAAAAGATAATAAAACAAAATTATGAGATATGTTTGACATCCCATAGAAAATGAAAAAATGTTGTTTCATGTCCAGATAGTATCAATATAGATACATAATTATAGATGATAAACAACTTGTAATATATATCATATAAGAACAACAAGTTTTGAGAAAGAACAAGTGAAAATGGAGTTTTGTAAGAAGAGGAGGTGCAAGAAAGCCACAAGGTGTTGGGAGTTTTTTGTAAACAAAAAAAGTGTTAAAATGCCAGTATTTGAGGGTCATTGTGCTGGAACGCCACAAGGTGTTGGCCAAAGAGTATTTGAGGGTACAAAGACCATGCTTGTATGTTTATATAGGACGGGAAAGAATTTTTACAAAAGAATCTAATATTTGTTTGAGATATTTATTAATTGTATTTTTACAAGAAAATCTCATATTTGTTTGAGATATTTACTTATTTTATATGTTTATTTGAATAAATCTGTGGTCATGATGGTAATCCTTATGGGTGTGCATGAGTGAGGATGACGGGGGTATTCCAAAAACTAGATCATTTTCAGTCTAATTTTTTTATGATTAATTTTTCAAAATTACAATAATTTTAGCTTTGAGTACATATTGAAAAATAAATGATTGTGTATGTGATTTTAAGATTGTATATAAAATGACCTGAAAAACTTCCAAAAAGGAAAATCTGAATTTGTTTGATAAATTGTGTTATTTGTTAACCAGGAGAGCCATCGATGACCGTAAAATAGTGATATTCGAAAAAAATAGATCATTTTCTCTAAAAAAAATGCTAGATATTTTAATGATAAAATTGTTCAACTCAGATGTACAATTTTTCTCTTCCTATTCAAATTTATTTTTTAATTTGTGATACCATATCGATTAAGTAATTAATATAATTCTTCTAATCCGAAATTAAATGCAATTTTGAAATTTAGATGTAAATTTGAAAAAAATTAAATTTTATCAATTGTCTTCTGAGTATCGATATAAAATTTAAATAATAAAAACTGTTATTAAATAATGTGAAATTTACTAGGCTTCAAAATTTATACAAAAACACGAAGTAGTAGATAAATTGTAAAGAAAGAGACAATTGATATTTTTTGTTGTTATTTGTATGATTACGTAATTATTTACTTGCGTTGTTCTAAATTTAATGAGTTTTACATATACTTTAATTTTTAAATTTAAATTCATGTCACAAGATAAATGTTTCAATATTTATACTGAATAAATTATGCAAATAACAATAACACCCGTGTTAATATACTTTATGTTAAAGATTATAAATGTTTCTAAAATAAAAATGTATTTCTTTTTCTTTTTATTATATTATTACATGTAAATTTTTGTATGAAATGTTATTATTACACATAAAATCCTCTGTAAGGTGCTTTCAAACATCCCTTAATGGGTTGATCAAAGTATAACTACTATTAAGAACCAAAAATTTTTAGTTTCGTAATTCGCATATCAATCTCCTCTGAATCTAATATATATTAGAATTATAACTTATACTAGAATTACAACTCCTCTCCCTCGGCTATCTTATTCTCTTGTATTGTACGTTCTATGAATTGTTATCGTGTCTCTTCCTACAATATTTGTAAATAACCTAATATAATAAACAGAACTAATGCTTTCCAATAAAATACAAGTAATTTTCCGAAACAAATTGAAATTTGAATATGAAATTAGTAGTCTAACTTTAAGCGTGCTTTTAGGCTCCTCTAGTTGGAATATTAATGTTGGAGCACTTTTGAGTTGTAGATAATTTGTTTAGTTTCACATGGACTATGAAATCGCCAAATTCTAATGTAAATGGCCCAATTCTCGTGTCTAAAACTGGAGTTAGTGCCCAAATAGTGATGTATACGCATGTTCCTTCTAATTTTGGGAATTCTTTATATCCTGTTATAAAAAATTAAATTCTAAATAATAATATCCAATTATTTATAAAATATAATAAATAAATTATTTACAAAGCATAATTTATACCGGCTATAGCTCGAGGCCCACCATCGTACAAACAAAAGCCCTATCCATCTATCCCGAGTTAGGAGAGGGTAGTCCCTCTACTCGAAGTCCCTCGAGAACTGACGTAGCAAGCTAACGTGCAACCTCCGTAGATACATCCCTTGCTATAGCACCATCGCATTGAGGGGCCCTCGGTACACCGGTGGCCGCCTTTATCCGAAGTAAGGCATGTCAAGTATGAAATACCTCCTCATATCTAGCAAACATCCCATGATAGTGATTTAAAAGGTCCATGTACATGGTAGTAGATACATCCCTAGCTATAGCACCACCACATTGAGGGGCCCTCGCTACACCGATGGCCGCCCTCATCCATAGTATGGCATGTCGAGTATGAAATATTACCTCCTCATATCCAGCAAACCATGATAGTGCTCTAAAAGGGCCATGTACATGGTAGTAGGCACAGTCTTACCAAACATACCTATTATACCAACTAAAGATAGGGAAGTAGTAATGGAAGATCCATCTGTACTCGGAATGATAGTAGAAACGGGCACAGTCGGAGTCGGTGTAGGATGTGTAGTGTCACACATAGGAGTCTCATAAACATATACCATCGGAACATAAAAAATAATCATAGCTGCAGAGGTGTGAGTATAAGTCGGTGTTAGAGCCCTAAACATCTCATAAATAGCTCATAAAGGTACATGTACTCCTATCTCAAAACCTAATGAAGCAGAACTAGCAAAAACCTCAGTATGACCTAGAGTATGTTGTTGGTCACTCAAAGGCTCAGTGCTGAGCATAATGGTAACATAATAGAATTTATCAATGAAAATCAAATAGAACATATGTATTGATTAAGGAATTACTTCGTACAGGTGAAACTTTAAAGCTGATCTTATTAACTCTAACATCCCACGAGAAATAAAGATTACTGGTCTTCCATCCACTCGGTACCCCCATGATACGATCAACTACCATGCCCCAAGAATCGTGCTTCTGTGATACCCCACACAGTCGATCACGACTGTAATGTGGTACCACCGAAATTTCCTCTTTGCTTGCATAAAATGGGTTATCATTTTCAACCCAACATTAGTTCCTTTAATGTTATCCAAATTTTTAGATGATATCCCTCGCAGAAACCACGGGTAAATAACCTTGTTGACCAATCTATAAAAGACTTCTAGACTACAATCACTTCTTCATAGAAATGGATTCTTCCACTATAAGTAAGATTACTTTATAGCCTGACTGGATAACAAGGCTTTCACAACATCTCTGTTAATCTTATCAATAGATTAATTATATATGAATCTAAATATATTTCCTTCAATGATACGATTGATGCACCACTTCTATTTTGACAAAAAAGTAGCTATGGTGAAAGAATGAGAATAGCTCTTACTAAAACTATCTATTGACTGAACAACAAAACTTTTAGGAATCTGTTATCAAACATTCTTATACTGACTGCCAAGAGATGACGGTTCTCGAATGGAATTATCGATGGAGCAAAATCGAGATTGTTTATCAATAACGATTCGATCAATGATCTATTTCTCCGATATCAATAAAGGTAATCAAGATTTGAAATACAAATCCGATTGATAATTAATAAGTATTTAGCTATCTTGAACAATAAGACTAGATTTTATGGATGAAAGATAAGTTAAATCTTGATAACAGGACTGACAGAGATTTGAAAAAAATTCGGCTCCAATATGATAGGTACTAATCAAACCTACTCGTATTTTTTCAGTGATCCTTCAACAAACTTTAGAATTACTTCTGTTATTCTGATTCTTTATATTTGCGACGTCTTCATTTCTTCTTGATTCCTATGTAGTTATAGTATTATTTACTTGTCATGTCCTATTGTTGAGTTATCGTGTCTTCCTATTTATAGTGACTTGTAGTCTCACCAACGTGTATTACCATGTCTCAAGAATATAAGTGTCTACAATCTAAGTTGCTACATATTCTCCAAAGGTCTATATATTACTCCCTCCGTCCCTTCGAATTATTTACGTTTGCGGACCAGTTTCCGATACGGATTTTAAGGTGCATTTTAAGGATAGTTCTATAACTTATTTTTGATATTTTATTTTTTTGTATAAAAATAGAACACTCCTATTTTTATACAAAAAAAGAAAATATCAAAAAAAAGTTATAGAACTATCCTAAAAAATGCACCTTAAACTGCGTGTTATACACACACTTTTTTATGTATAGAAATGGGTGGGACAGAGGGAGTATCTCTTACATATAAGATATCAATTATTTTTAGAACTCAAAAGATCATAATCCAGTAGAGTAATAGTATATTTTCGTATAGTCCTCGTGTGATCATTGATATATAAAATCCAAACATTAGTTTCATTATCCTTTCCATGGAGTTCTCATATCCATATAAATAAAAGGATACTTTATTTGCTATACATGCTTATTCAAAACAAGCAAACGGTAAATTATGTGCTTCCAGACAATGAAATAATATGTCCAAAAAATCACCAAGGAAAAACATTGAACTTTTACCACACTTCATTGAATTTAAACACATGCGTACGACACTAACTAAAAAACAATTACCAAGGTATAATGAATGTTAGCTAAATATATGTTCAGATTCATGACTAAAAGCTAAAAAGTAAATAAGTAAACAAACACACCAGCTAGAATGAAAAAATACGTATATCTTATACAACGCATTCATATATATATATATATATATGTATGACATATAGCAAATATTGTCATGTTCTACAAAATAGTTCTATTCACCACAATAAAAATTTTGATCAATTATAGTTTGTATTTAAAAATGGTCATATACATAAAGAAGAGAGGGAGTGAGAGAGAGAGAGAGATATCTAGTGCATTTTGGGTAATCTCCTTCAAACTCGGTTCATTTTGTCATGTCTTTGCATTTTATTTGTTTCCCTTTTTCTTTTTCTTGTGAAAATGTTTTTCTTAATATAGCCACTTCAATGATGATCCACATCCCAGCAAGTTGCAAAGAAATGAACTTACTAGTAGGATAGGGTTGGAACCTACTAAGTCAAGTTTTGGTTTCAGAACAAGCGAACTAAGTAAAGGTACTAAACTATTTTTACATTTTAATGATGTTGTTGATTTTTCCTATATTATATACAATGTGTGTTGATCTGTATATGCATGTTGGTATTAGTAAGATAACATAGCTAGTTTTACAATTATGTTGATTCTTGTTTAACCTTGATCTCTCTTACAAGTCAAACTTATTTTATAAGTTACATTTAGCAATTTAACTTAAGCTGAATTTGTCTCTTAAATTTTTCTAGGGAAGTGAAAGCAAGAAAAATGATGCTTTCCAAAATGAGAATGATGCATTCCAAGATCGAGAAGCTGTGGGAATAGAAACATGTCTGTAACGTAATTTTGGCGGTTTTCAACAAACAATGAAAAGAAACAACCTGATATTGGAAAATAGCCATTTAAGAAAAGAGGTACGATTAACTTAATTTCACCCATATTAAATATTTTAAACTCATTAACTTGAGTTTTTAGCTCGATTTTCTTATTCTTCTCTTTTTTAATATACTATTTTGATTCTATTTTTTAGTTGGGGTTGCTTTAATCAACAATTGCATGGTATAAGGCGGATCAAAATCTACAAAACCACCCTATAACATTTCAGGATCCACGAAACCCCTCAATAATATCTTAGGATCAACAAAACCCCCTCCACGACATCACCTGGTCCATCAAATCTCTCCATAATATTTGAGAACCGTGTGATATTATTGAGATTTGGGAGGTTTTTTGAGTTCTCACATATTATCGAGAGATTTGGTGGACCATGTGATGTTATGGAGATGTGTTGTTGATTCTGAGATATTATTGAGGGCTTTGGTGGATCCTGGAATGTAATAAATGTAATAGGGAGGTTTTGTAGATTTTGACCCACCTTATACCCTACAATCATTGATTAAGCAACCCAACCCAAAAAATAAAATCAATATAGTACTTTCAAAAAGAGAAAAATAAGAAAATCGAGCTAAAAACTCAAGTTAATGAGCTTAGAATTATTTAATAATGGTGAAATTAACTTAATTGTAGCTCTTTTCTTAAATGGATTTTTTTCGATATCATGTTGTTTTTTTCATTATTTGTTGAGAACTAGCAACACTACAATGAGGACATGTTTTTCTTCTTAGAGCTTCTATTACTTATTGTTTCTTAGCCTAGAGCGTATTGTTCTTATTTTGGAGTGCATCGTTTCACTCGCTTTCATTCTCGGCTATAGAAAAATTTAGATATAAATCCAACTTGAGTTAAATTGTTAAATGTAACTTACAAAATAAATTTGACTTATAAGAGAGATGGATGATGGAGGTATACAAGTATCAAGGAAATAAATAAGAATAAACATAACTGTACACCTAACTAATTAAGTTATCTTAGTAATACCAACATACACATACAAATCAAGGCACATTCTACGCAATATAGGAAAAAATTGGCGACAACATTAAAATATAAACAATTTAGTACCATTACTTGAGTGTGCTTGTTTAGAACCAAAATTTGAGTTGAGTAGTTTCCAATCCTATCCACCTAGGAAGCTCACTTCTTTGCTACTAGTTATAGTGTGGATTATCCTTAAAGTCGCAAGATTAATAAAAATAGTTTATCAAGAGAAGGAAAAAAGGGAAACAAATAAATTGCAAGACATGACAAAATGAACCAAGTTTGAGAGAGTTTAACATCACCATTTACCCAAAATGAATTTGATCAACTCCCTCTTTTTCTACGTAGTTTACATATATGACCATGTTTAAATACCGTAAACAACAATTCTAAACTACAAGAATGGGTAAATGAAAATTTTCATCATTTCCTTTTTGTGGGGTTGGCCAAATTTTTTATCTAGGCCCATTTTTCTAAATGGATATCATCATCATGTATGTGAAATTTTTTTTATAACAAATTTTTTGAGATTTTCACCATTCATATTGTTGAGATTTGAGGGGGTTTTCATTGAATAAATAGAGTATGTAAATGAATAAGTAAAATTTTGGTAAAAATTGTCTTACCTTTTTTGTGAGCGTTGGTTCTACATTCGGATAAAGAATGGCTTCCAAATATTTCATTTTATCTGATCACTTTTGATGTGAAAACTTGGTAATACTGACATTTAGAATATTCTTTCTTCATCTTTGATAAAGTTTTTGATTTTCAAAATATGTTACGGACGAGGGTGGAGACCGCCCGGTAGTGTCTTCTATTTTCTGATGTTGAGTGATTTCGACCACTGTGCGCGAAAACACATTCATAAAATAGAAGACACAATCGGGCGGCCTCGACCATCGTGTCCGGCAACACATTCTGAAAATCGAAGACTGAAGAAACCATATTATAAATTTCGGTACAACAAATTTTGACATCGAAAGCAATCAGATGAAAACATTTGAAAGCCATTCTTTATCCAAATGTAGAAGCAATAAGAACTTTGGCTTATGTGCAATGAATTTTTGTTTTAAATGTGTGCAGGATAAGGAAGAGATTTAGCATGTTCGAAAAACTAGATGATATAATATCTCAAGAAGATATATTTTGTATTAAAATATATAAAAAGTAAAAGTAGGTCTTTTTTAGAAAATTTTATAAGTATTTAATGAGCATTATATATTCATAATGACGTGAAAGATGCTTTCTTGCTTGTAAGATGATACATACTAAATTAATTAAATTTATTTAAAAATCAAAACTAAGGGAAGAAAAAAATTATGTAAGATTAGTTTAATATGTTGAACAGATCTTATTAGAAAAAGATAATTGTAAAAAACAAATTGTAGAAAAAACACTACAAGAAAAATGGGCTTTTCCTACCGTCAAATCGGTAGGAAAAGGCCTTAAATCGGTAGGAAATGCCGCATTTCCTACCGGCCCCCTTCGGTAGGAAATGCTTAAGTGGGAAATGTCTTTGGTAGGAAATGATAGTGACCGGGTCAAACGTGGGTCCCACACGCTGACGTGGCCTTCCAAGTCAGCTTCCAAGTCATACGCCACAACAGAAACGCATTCAACATATAAAGAAATTCAAACATTTATCATAACCATAAACAATCATTCTCCCTTATTGCAATCATAATATTCAAAAGTTATAAATTATTCTAAAATAACAACAAGAAATCAAGAACATTTTATACAAACTTAATTAACCATTGCCTTCAACATCTTTATCCTTATCTACAATGATCATTTATCTCCACCCATTTTCTTGGCCCATTTGTCTTTGGCTTCATCCATGAAGTTAGATTCATATATAATAGCCTTGTTATCCTCATCAAGTACCTACAATTTACATAAGAAACAAAAATAAGTAAGTAGTACTAGGATGTGAAATAATCAAACAACAAACTAAGTAGGGGATAAATTTTACCTAATAATCAAGATGTGAAAAATGAAAGAGATTATGTATGTGGTTGCTAATGATATATATTAGAGATTGAAACTAAAAATTTTCAGTGGTATAAGATGAAGAGGTGGAGAAGAGAGTTGGAATGAAGGGGAATGAAGAAAGGTATTGTTTTATAAATTTGAATTACACATTTCCTACCGAATTTTTATATTTCCTACCAATTTGCGGTGGGAAATGATTTTGGGCGCCATTTTAAAATTTTGGTTTGGGCGGTCATTTCGAATTTTTGGTTTAGGCGCTCATTTTGAATTTTTCATGAATTATCATTTCCTACCGACTAGCGGTAGGAAATGACTATGGGCGACATTTTTGAATTTTAATTTGGGAGCTTATTTCAAATTTTTGGTTCAGGCGCTCATTTTAAAATTTTCGTGAATTATCATTTCCTACCGCATGATACCATTACCTACCGTAAACCGGTAGAAAATGGAAAAAAATGAAAAATGAGATAGCGAGGATTCGAACCCCCGTCTCCAACGAAATTTGTACTACCTCCAACCACTATGCCAAGGTGTTTTTTGTGTTTTAATGTTACTCTAAAATTATATAACCACAATACCTTGTTTATCACTTTTTCATTAAAAAGTCCTTACAAATGAACTTTAAAAGTCCTTACTAGTACTCGAAACTAGGGCTCTATCCGATATTATTATTTCTATTTTCTTAATATATTTCTCGATGAACGAACCGTACGGATGTTATGATATATCTAATTTAATGATATTACCAAATTTTCAAAAAATAAAAAATTAATTTGGTTGGAGATCATAGTAGATCACTACTATATTTACTAGTACTCGAAACTAGGGCTCTATCCGATATTATTATTTCTATTTTTAAAATATATTTCTCGACGATCGAACTGTACGGATGTCAAGATATATCAAATTCAATGATATTCCCAAATTTTCAAAAAATAAAAAATTATTTTGGTTGGAGATCTTAGTAGATCACTACTATATTGGCTTACTCGAAACTAGGGCTCGATTCGATATTATTATTTCTATTTTTAACATATATTTCTCGAAGATCGAACCGTACGAATGTCAAGATACATCTAATTTAATGATATTCCCAAATTTTCAAAAAATAAAAAATTATTTTTGTTGGAGATCTTAGTAGATCACTACTATATTTACTAGTACTCGAAACTAGGACTTATCCGATATTAATATTATTTTTTGAAAATATATTTCTCGATGATCGAACTGTACAAATGTCAAGACATATCTAATTCAATGATATTCCCAAATTTTCAAAAAATAAAAAATTAATTTGGTTGGAGATCTTAGTAGATCACTACTATATTGACTTACTCGAAACTAGGGCTCTATCCGATATTATTATTTCTATTTTTAAATTATATTTCTCGACGATCGAACCATACGAATGTCAAGATATATCTAATTTAGTGATATTCCCAAATTTTCAAAAAAAAAAAATTATTTTGGTTGGAGATCTTAGTAGATCACTACTATATTGACTAGTACTCGAAACTAGAGCTCTATCCGATATTATTATTTCTATTTTTAAAATATATTTCTCGATGATCGAACCATACGGATGTCAAGATATATCTAATTCAATGATATTCCCAAATTTTCAAAAAATAAAAAATTATTTTGGTTGGAGATCTTAGTAGATCACTACTATATTTACTAGTACTCGAAACTAGGACTTATCCGATATTATTATTATTTTTTGAAAATTTATTTCTCGACGATCGAACTGTACGAATGTCAAGATATATCTAATTCAATGATATTCCCAATTTTTCAAAAAATAAAAAATTATTTTGGTTGGAGATCTTAGTAGATCACTACTATATTGACTTACTCGAAACTAGGGCTCTATCCGATATTATTATTTCTATTTTTAAATTATATTTCTCGACGATCGAACCGTACGAATGTCAAGATATATCTAATTTAGTGATATTCCCAAATTTTCAAAAAAAAAAATTTATTTTGGTTGGAGATCTTAGTAGATCACTACTATATTGACTAGTACTCGAAACTAAGGCTCTATCCGATATTATTATTATTTTTTTAAATATATTTCTCGACGATCAAACCGTACGAATGTCAAGATATATATAATTTAATGATATTCCTAAATTTTCAAAAAATAAAAAAAATTATTTTGGTTGGAGATCTTAGTAGATCAGTACTATATTGACTAGTACTCGAAACTAGGGCTCTATCCGATATTATTATTTCTATTTTTTAAATATATTTCTCGATGAACGAACCGTACAGATGTCAAGATATATCTAATTTAATGATATTCCTAAATTTTCAAAAAATAAAATATTATTTTGGTTGGAGATCTTAGTAGATACTACTATATTGACTAGTACTCGAATGAGGTCAGGTGTTCGAGTCATACTCCTAACAAATGAATTTTTTTTTATTTTAAGCATCGTCACTACCGCAATAAAGCATTGCAACTACCACAATGAAACATTACACAAGCAGCAATGAAGTACTCGTAACTAGTACTCGTAACTAATTTTCAAATGTATCAAGTAATTCTATAAACTACTTAAAAATGAGGGAAATATCAAATTATTATAAAATTATGTAATATTCATCACCAAAATAGTTAGCATGAATACGTGGATGTAGATAAATTTTAAATTAAATTTATTATTTTTTTCATTTTTTTGAGTTTTTTACTTTTTTATTTAAATATCAGATTCATGCCCTCAGTGTTTCATTGAGGGTGCCCTCAATGTTTCATTGTGGGCAAGCCCTCAATGAACATTGAGGGGGGATGTACATAGGGGGATCTGGACCAATCCCCATATATATATATATATATATATATATATATATATATATATATTAAACGAGGTTTTCTCTAGATCCTTACTCATATATATATATATATATAAACATTGAATATTAATAAATAAAATTAAAAACTCGACACAGCTCATTTCCTACTGCTTGTCGGTAGGAAATGTCAACCTGACACGTCAACCAATTAGAAGCCGCCAAGCTGTCATTTATTGGTGAAAAGGCGAGCCATTTCCTACCGCCTTAACGCGGTAGGAAATGCTGAGCATAAAGCGACATTGCCACATGGCACTTGGGACCCACAAGATTCATTTCCTACCGTAGTCGGTAGGAAATAATTGTCTCATTTCCTACCGAGTTCAGTCGGTGGGTAATGGTGTCAATGAAACGACGTCGTACCATTGTGGTCGGCCATTGACGTGGCGTTGTGGGTCCCGTTCGACTCATTTCCTACCAATTTCGGTAGGAAATGTCTACATATTTCCTACCGACTAGTGGTCCGGTAGGAAATAGCCGTTTGACTTGAAAATCGGTAGGAATTGGTCGGTAGGAAATGCGTCGGTAGGAAAAAAATGGTAGGAAAAGCCCGTTTTTCTTGTAGTGAAAGTTTGGCATCTAAAAATGAACCATATGTAATCTTATATAAATTAGTAACTAAACCAAAAATTGCACAATTTCTATGTACATGGTTTACAAAAAGATTTTTATAGTAAAATATTCTAAATAAATATAGGCATAAGCTTCATGTCACTTTTTCTCCAAAAAATTGTAGAGAAGAAAATTACAAGAAAAATCATATTTTTGGTTAGCAAATAGCTTCATCCCATTTTTCCTGTAAATGAATTTTTCTTTATAAAGTACATCGATCAAAATGAAACAATAACGAAATTACAAATATATATATATATATATATATATATATATACACACACAAATATATATAACATAAAAGATAATAAAACAAAATTATGAGATATGTTTGACATCCCATAGAAAATGAAAAAATGTTGTTTTATGTCAAGATAGTATCAATATAGATACATAATTACAGATGGTATACAACTTGTATTATATATCATATAAGAACAACAAGTTTTGAGAAAGAACAAGTGAAAATGGAGTTTTGTAAGAAGAGGAGGTGCAAGAAAGCCACAAGGTGTTGGGAGTTTTTTGTAAACAAAAAAAGTGTTAAAATGCCAAAGAGTATTTGAGGGTCATTGTGCTGGAACGCCACAAGGTGGTGTTGGCCAAAGAGTATTTGAGGGTACAAAGACCATGCTTGTATGTTCATATAGGACGGGAAAGAATTTTTACAAAAGAATCTAATATTTGTTTGAGATATTTATTAATTGTATTTTTACAAGAAAATCTCATATTTGTTTGAGATATTTACATATTTTATATGTTTATTTGAATAAATCTGTGGTCATGATGGTAATCCTTATCGGTGTGCATGAGTGAGGATGATGGGGGTATTCCAAAAACTAGATCATTTTCAGTCTAATTTTTTTTTATGATTAATTGTTCAAAATTACAATAATTTTAGCTTTGAGTACATATTCAAAAATAAATGATTGTGTATGTGATTTTAAGATTGTATATAAAATGACCTGAAAAACTTCCAAAAAGGAAAATCTGAATTTGTTTGAAAAATTGTGTTATTTGTTAATAGGAGAGCCATCGATAACCATAAAATAGTGATATTAAAAAAAATAGATCATTTTCTCTAAAAAAATGCTAGATATTTTAATGATAAAATTGTTCAACTCAGATGTACAATTTTTCTCTTCCTATTCAAATTTATTTTTTTATTTGTGATACCATATCGATTAAGTAATTAATAAAATTCTTCTAATCCGAAATTAAATGCAATTTTGAAATTTAGATGTAAATTTGGAAAAAATAAAATTTTATCAATTGTCTTCTGAGTATCGATATAAAATTTAAATAATAAAAACTGTTATTAAATAATGTGAAATTTACTAGGCTTCAAAATTTATACAAAAACACGAAGTAGTAGATAAATTGTAAAGAAAGAGACAATTGATATTTTTTGTTGTTATTTTATGATTACGTAATTATTTACTTGCGTTGTTCTAAATTTAATGAGTTTTACATATACTTTAATTTTTAAATTTAAATTCATGTCACAAGATAAATGTTTCAATATTTATACTGAATAAATTATGCAAATAACAATAACACCCGTGTTAATATACTTTATGTTAAAGATTATAAATGTTTAAAATAAAAATGTATTTCTTTTTCTTTTTATTATATTATTACATGTACATTATTGTATGAAATGTTATTATTACACATAAAATCCTCTCTCAAGGTGCTTTCAAACATCCCTTAATGGGTTGATCAAAGTATAACTACTATTAAGAACCAAAAATTTTTAGTTTCGTAATTCGCATATCAATCTCTCTGAATCTAATATATATTAGAATTATAACTTATACTAGAATTACAATTCCTCTCCCTCGGCTATCTTATTCTCTTGTATTGTAAGTTCTATGAATTGTTATCGTGTCTCTTCCTACAATATTTGTAAATAACCTAATATAATAAACAGAACTAATGCTTTCCAATAAAATACAAGTAATTTTCCGAAACAAATTGAAATTTGAATATGAAATTAGTAGTCTAACTTTAAGCGTGCTTTTAGGCTCCTCTAGTTGGAATATTAATGTTGGACCACTTTTGAGTTGTAGATAATTTGTCTAGTTTCGCATGGACTATGAAATCGCCAAATTCTAATGTAAATGGCCCAATTCTCGTGTCTAAAACTGGAGTTAGTGCCCAAATAGTGATGTATACGCATGTTCCTTCTAATTTTAGGAATTCTTTATATCATGTTATAAAAAATTAAATTCTAAATAATAATATCCAATTATTTATAAAATATAATAAATAAAAGGATGAAATCATATAAAATATGTATATATATACCCTATCAAAAAACTTGGTAAATTTTTCCACTATAAAGAAGTTACTAAAGGTAAAAAATTATTCCTAAATTATTTACAAAGCATAATTTATACCGGCTATAGCTCCAGGCCCACCATCGTACAAACAAAAGTCCTATCCAGCTATCCCGGAGAGGGTAGTCCCTCTACTCGAAGTCCGTCGAGAACTGACGTAGCAAGCTAACGTGCAACCTCCGTAGATACATCCCTTGCTATAGCACCATTGCATTGACGGGCCCTCGATACACCGGTGGCCACCTTTATCCGAAGTAAGGCATGTCAAGTATGAAATACCTCCTCATATCTAGCAAACATCCCATGATAGTGCTTTAAAAGGTCCATGTACATGGTAGTAGATACATCCCTAGCTATAGCACCACCACATTGAGGGGCCCTCGCTACACCGATGGCCGCCCTCATCCGAAGTATGGCATGTCGAGTATGAAATATTACCTCCTCATATCTAGCAAACCATGATAGTGCTCTAAAAGGTCCATGTACATGGTAGTAGGCACAGTCTTACCAAACATACTTATTATACCAACTAAAGATGGGGAAGTAGTAATGGAAGATCCAGCTGTACTCAGAATGATAGTAGAAACGGGCACAGTCGGAGTCGGTGTAGGAGGTGTAGTGTCACACATAGGAGTCTCATAAACATATACCATCGGAACATAAAAAATAATCATAGCTGCAGAGGTGTGAGTATAAGTCGGTGTTAGAGCCCTAAACATCTCATAAATAGCTCATAAAGGTACATGTACTCCTATCTCAAAACCTAATGAAGCAGAACTAGCAAAAACCTCAGTATGACCTAGAGTATGTTGTTGGTCACTCAAAGGCTCAGTGCTGAGCATAATGGTAACATAATAGAATTTATCAATGAAAATCAAATAGAACATATGTATTGATTAAGGAATTACTTCGTACAGGTGATACTTTAAAGCTGATCTTATTAACTCTAACATCCCACGAGAAATAAAGATTACTGGTCTTCCATCCACTCGGTACCCCCATGATACGATCAACTACCATGCCCCAAGAATCGTCCTTCTATGATACCCCACACAGTCATTCACGATTGTAATGTGGTACCACCGAAATTTCCTCTTTGCTAGCATAAAATGGGTTATCATTTTCAACCCAACATCAGTGCCTTTAATGTTATCCAAATTTTTAGATGATATCCCTCGCAGAAACCACAGGTAAATAACCTTGTTGACCAATCTATAAAAGACTTGTAGACTACAACTCTTCATCATAGAAATGGATTCTTCCACTATAAGTAAGATTACTTTCTAGCCTGACTGGATAACCAGGCTTTCACAACATCTCTGTTAATCTTATCAATAGATTAATTATATATGAATCTAAATATATTTCCTTCAATGATACGATTGATGCACCACTTCTATTTTGACAAAAAAGTAGCTATGGCGAAAGAATGAGAATAGCTCTTACTAAAACTATCTATTGACTGAACAACAAAACTTTTAGGAATCTGTTATCAAACATTCTTATACTGACTGCCAAGAAATGACGGTTCTCGAATGGAATTATCGATGGAGCATAATCGAGATTGTTTATTGTAACGCCCCCAAATCCGGGGTCAGGAGATTTGGTCGTTACGCAAAAATCCTCAAAATAATCACCTGATTAATAACACAATATTCCTTGTAATTGTCCAAAATTGAAATATAAAATATGTGACCCCAACTACCAAGATCTTTTAGGTTATAGTGCTAAAAACAAGAATCCAAATTCCATTTAAAATGACAACTTTCTTCTTTACAACAATCCCTTGATCAAATCTTAAACCGCTGGTAAAACTTCGACAAGAAGTATATCAGGCCAACTAATCTAATACATAATAATAATTATTAGAGTTCAACTATATAAAATAGATCTTACGCTAAATCCAGACCTCCTGCGCCACGTCATCTTCAAAACAGCGTCCGTTTCTTCTCTTTTCGAACTGTGCGAATAAGTCTCGCCAAACTACTTTACTGAAAATTTAGAATATCGAAACAAACAAGTATGAGCGGAAGAAATGCTCAGCAAGCGTATAGTAAAATAGGAATTGTAATAAATCATTGCTAGTAAAGCAGATATCTTTTGTCAAAAGCTCAAATCACAAGATAAGTATTTTCAAGCTAAAATCTTACATTACAGCATGGATTAATTAAAAGATAAGTATTCAAACATGAAAGGTTCAATATTTCTACTAGTGGGATCCCGACTAGCTAAACAATTGGTTTAGTTTTATTTCCAACAAGCATCATTAATGAATAAACAAGAAAAACAATAAATGTCAGCAAGATCGACAATAAATGGAATGAGACCATAATCAACATAATTAAAATAATTTCACTTGAACAAGACGTGAAGAGAAAACACTTGCCTCGATATACGAAGTTTCCAATTCCAACACATCAACTCGTTATTCACTTTATATTCGTCTCTGCTTCTTTATACATTACCTCTGCTTGACTATACATTCGTCCTTCCTCCATAATTCATCAGCTTCTAATAGCATACACTCGTTAACTCCGATACACAGTTCCTTTCTTAGAATCCCATGCTCTTATCCGGGTCTCCTACTTGTACCTTTATAATCACATATGCTCTAAAATTTTTTGACAAAACCAGCTTTGTATTATTACACTATTCGTCAGAATACAACCGACTCAACCATTCAACCCAATACTTTTCAATCTCGTATCAAATAATAATTCAATATTCAATAATTACCCCCTAACAATATCCCACGCAGCATCACGTTACAACTTACACAAATTTCAAAACCACTTATATATTAGGTAACCGTCATTCAAGACAAGATAGTACTCTAATCAATCCAGAATAAAATCCTTAATTCATTATAACTCCGAGTGAAAACTACAACCATTATTTTGCAAAACTAGTCACATAATCCGAACTGCAACTTTTAAATGTACTCATTCCCGTTAACAACCCATAATCTGATTACGAGAACCCAAAAATCTAAAATTTTCGGATTAGAACCCAATATTATCCTAATAAAACTAAACCCCAAACAAATACTACTTTTCCAATTATTAGCTTGTTGAAGCACAAATATTTACCCACGCACAAACACCAGACCAGTGCACACCTACATTTACAAACACCTGACGCTACAACCTTCTTCTCCCTCTCTGTATATTTATCTCTCTCAATCTCTTGACCTTTCCTGCTCTGCACCTACCACACTTTCACATACTACTACACAAACATCACCTCCCCTGTCTCCTCATTCCTGCCTCCCCTGCCTCCTGATTCGAACCATCTCAAACTCACACACTCGAACACATAATATACACACTCACACTTACTTTAGAGTACTCCAACACACACAATTCATCAAATCCCAACACACTCATAGCCTCATCATCCTCCTTACCCATCCAAAAACTTAAGAAGTTAACCTCCTCTCTTCACCCCTACCTCTGTTCTCTCAATCTCTAGAATTCACAGTCCTACAGCCCAAACACACCCACGCAACCTGCTGCTCACGACACCAACTCCAACTACTCATAAACTTCGTACATAACATTCGAATTCCTACACACACCCTGCCACGCCATGTCTACCACACACTACACCACCTCTCTCTCTCTCTCGGCTTCACAGCCTAACATACACCCGCGGCAACCACCCAACAGAACCGCCTCCTCTTTCTTTCGATCCATCCCTGTCCTTTCTCATCTCTCTCTCTCAATACCATAACACATACATGTACACTCACACACGGACACAATCATACTCACACCACACTCTTCCCCTCCATTTCTCTCTCTCAGAAATATCTCATCCCCCTTCCCTGCAACCACACACGACCCCCAGCGCCACCCTCTAATTCACTGCAAAACACAACCAACATCTCAACTACTCCACACACGCCTCCATACGCACACCGTAGTGGTACACACGCTGCACTCACGCAGCCACATCTCAGCCCAATTAGTACTACTATCGAAACTTACACACACTCACAGTATCACAGTACCCACATACACTGCTCGACATAATCACACAATCTGCAAAGCTGCTGCAACACGCACACACACGCAGTTGTTTGCAACAACCTACACAATCTAAACCCCCAATTCAACTCACACCCACAACCATTTTCACGCACACACGCACGGTATACACACACAGTCCACTACATACTCGCACCTATACACACACAGCGTAAGGGGAAAAGAGGGGAGAGGGCCAGAGATATATTCCGGGAGAGAGAAAGAGCTATGCGGGAGAGATTAAGAGATAGTAAGTGATAGAGATGAACTCTCTAGAAAGCAAAACCCGGAGCCACCCGTACTGAAGAAGAATCGAGAGATTAGAAAAAAAAAAAAAAAAAACTCAGCCCCTAGAACAATCCAGAGAAGGCTGGCCTTGATTAAGAAAAGAAAAGGGCAAAACTCCCCACTAAAAAATTAAATTAAAACAATTATCCAGTCATTTTTTTAAAAAATTGATATAAAACAGAGAATGGGTGAAAATTAAATTTTTCATTTTTTTAAAATAAAGAGTATAAAATTACGAATACACCCATATTTTTAAAATATTTTTAGGATAAAAAACGAATTAAATATGAATTTTAAAATTTTTGATCCTTTAAATGCATCATAACTCTTAAAATCATTTCCAAATATTTAAGCACCCAAAATAATTCTCCCAATAATATTAAAAACTCAATAATTATGCAAAGATAATATTACAAAAGATTTCTTGATTTTTTTATCAACTCCAATGATTTTTATAAAATTCTCAGAAGATCAATAATGCATGATTTAAATAGATTTAATCGCCAAAATGAAATTAAAAAAAAGACAAGCTCACTGGCACTCCTAAATCATCATATAAATATGTAAATCACTATACATTTACCAGATGATACATCAAATTGGAACAAAATATCCACAATCTTATTTCCCCTTTTATGAAAAAAAATTAATAAAGTATTTAAATAAACATAATAATTCATAAAATTTAGGGTTATTACATTCTACCCCCTTAAAAGGATTCCGAGAATCTACTGAGAGAAATCCCTTTCATCAACTTCTCAATTCTGATAACATCCGCAACAATGCAATTCCTTAATCTTTGATACTCGTTCTTTGCTATCTGGAATTTCTACCGGTTCCCAATATAAGACCCATCCGGTTGTATCACAATATGTTCATGCTCTCTTATGAGCCCATCCTTTGAGATTAAACATTCCCCCTTAGACACAAGAAACATATTCTACACTATTATAAATCCGGTTATAGCGTCTATCCATATGCAACTTTTCCAAATTCCGAATCAAATCTTGGATCACTTAGAATATCATCATGTTTGTCTTTACTACTTTCAATCACTGATAACTTTAGGAATCATAAGGGTTTATAACAAAAGGAATCGATAGAATACATTGGTATTAACATGTTTGAATATAGCTTGAGTTTTGTTTAGTAGGTGTAAAAGAATTTAACCGAGAGATCAATATGATCATTGAACTATTATCAGGTTGCATTTGCCACTTAGGTCAACCACCATAGTACGAAAAGGTGGCCAGCCTTTAGTACTTTCATGACAAACACAAACAGTGGCGTCCCACCAAAATTCTATCACATAGATAGTATGTCCCTGAATCCCCTGCATACATAGGGTTGTTCATCCCAGTTTGAATAAAGACGATTAAATATTCAAAAAAATAAAGAAAGAGTTCAAAGGTCTCAAAAATTTATATGTACAATGTTGGACCAAGTAACCCTTGAATAATAGAGGTATATATCCTCGAAAGAATAGGAATGTGCTTAAGTGAATCGGATATGCAAAGCTCATCATCATTGAGGTATAATTGATTATCAAATGAGATATGGTACCAACAAAACAAGGAAGAACAAAATAGGTTAAATATCCTTAGACGATGAATTAAATAGGATTGACGGCTGGTAGTAGATAACCACACTCTTACTCCCAACACATGCAGTATTCGTATTTCACATCCTTTCTATAGTCCTTTCGTACTCTTCACAACGTTCGCTAGGAAATTAAAGTCGCAAAAAGAAATTCCAGAAGGTACATGAAGGTTTACAGGTAGTATCTCCCAAACTGGTAGCTCCGGTTGCCCAGTTAGCTCATGCGGCCTTGAATTAACTGCCTCGTCCGAATCCGAATCTTCGGATGAATCGAACTCCTGCTCATGCAATATGTCGTGATACCAAATAACGTCGCAAAACTCGTCGTAATAACCTGAGGCGAACCTCATCCTAAATCATTCTACCTAACGTCTATATGTTCATTCCAGCTTTTTGTTTCCCCATGTCCGGGTAAAAGTCTTTGATAGCCTTCAATACCATTTTCTTTCCACGTATGCTTTCTTTATCGGCTCTTTCGCTGGCTCGTCATCTGATCTAAACTCTTCTTCTCCATGTCCTAAGTTTATCGATACCCTACATCATCGTCAATTCGTAATAATCTCTAAAAATTCTAAAGTAGACATCTCCAGCCATAAGAAGTTCTGTCCAGTTCAGCCTAATCATCTCAAGTGAGCACGTCATCTCGACTCGTAATAGTCTCTTCTTTAATTCCTGAAAACTTTCTTGGTCATCACGTCCCTGTTCACGTAAAGTTGTATTATACAATCATAACCAAAACAAATACCACATATTTTATTGCTTCGCCCCACATCTCAAAGGATTCCATTTGTCCTTTTTGTTTCTATTCGAAAAAACTCATTATTCCCGCCTTTGACTGTTAGAACATTATAATAATAACCAAGGGTGAGCACATAAAATGTTCGGCAAGTTCACTATCCCAAATATTATACAAGAATATTTTATGACACGTGGTGATAAAATATAATGATTGAACAAATAGGAAACTTATATGATATTCAATCGTGAAAGCCATATAGGCAACTTCTCAAAATTTTTGAGAATATAAAATTTTTATCAAAACCTCTGACAACTCAAGGAATTCAGATCATCTCAACCACAAGAACATCATAAACGAACTTCTCAACAACTTCAAGAATTTCAAGAAAATCAACAACTTATTTGGCAGCTCAGAATTTAAGAAAAGATTACTGGTCTTCCACCGCTCGGTACCCCCATGGTGCGATCAACTACCGTGTCTCAAGGTACCGTCCTCCTGTGATACCCCACCCAGCCTGATCAGGGCTATGATGTGGTAGCACCGAAATTTTCTCTTTGCTAGCATAAAATGGGTTATCATTTTCAACCCTGGCAACATTAGTGCCAAAATAATTATCCGCATTTTCGGATAATAATACCTCGCCGAAACCATGGGTTATTACCCATGTTGACCAGTTCACACCAGAGTTCCCGAGTAAAACTTATTGAAATCAATATAGCTGCCAAAATTTCGCAATTAGATGTCAAGCACGACACACAGTCAATGCTTTCTCAAACTCCACTGCTAATCCGAATAATGGATTAACCTTAAAGATTAAAATAAAATTTATTTGACGATACGAATAATGTATCATCCGCTTTGACAAAGGAGGTAGTTATCTCGAACTAATGAGCATAACTATATTTATCAAGAAAATAGAATTTAAGGTATTCAAAATGAGCGAAACCAACAATGGTTAGCAATCTATTAATCTTCAACAATTTTAGCAAAGTAGACGCCTCAAGAAGTATAACTTGATTATCAAGGAATAAAATAAATAAATGTTACCATTTTAATAAATGGTTCGAACTATGAACCATTACTCAACGTCAAGAAAAGTGGTTGAATTTGAGAGATAAATTCAACTGGTAGGAATAAATATTTAGATATCTCGAAGCAATAAGACAAGTCTCAGTTGAATAAATTTAAAGAGTCATCCCGATCAATGAGACCGACTAAAATTTTTAAATGTCATCTTCCTCGCAAAAAGGATTAATTATTCGATAATATAATCAATCCAACATTTGAAGCAATTATTTGAGTAATCAACAATTTCACCAAAGAGTTTCACCACAACAATAACATCTTTGAGAACAATAATGTTCACGGAAATCTCATGAATTCTTTAAGGGATAGAATGAACTTGCCTCAGTCTTTGTGCTTGCTCAAACCCACTTAAGACTCACCCTCTGAAATTCCATAATAAACATTTACAGTCGTAAGGTGTTTCATCGAGTCTAGCACATCCATCTCACGCGAGCACTCAAATCTTAACTTACTAATTGGTACTACATCCAATAGCCCAACACGAACTCTATATGAGCTGTGACGTTCCTTACTTAGCTATACACACTCCTACACACTCTCGTTTCTAGTTTTCTATAACCTTTCTCTGATACCATTCTGTAACGCCCCCAAATCCGGGGTCAGGAGATTTGGTCGTTACGCAAAAATCCTCAAAATAATCACCTGATTAATAACACAATATTCCTTGTAATTGTCCAAAATTGAAATATAAAATATGTGACCCCAACTACCAAGATCTTTTAGGTTATAGTGCTAAAAACAAGAATCCAAATTCCATTTAAAATGACAACTTTCTTCTTTACAACAATCCCTTGATCAAATCTTAAACCGCTGGTAAAACTTCGACAGGAAGTATACCAGGCCAACTAATCTAATACATAATAATAATTATTAGAGTTCAACTATATAAAATAGATCTTACGCTAAATCCAGACCTCCTGCGCCACGTCTTCTTCAAAACAGCGTCCGTTTCTTCTCTTTTCGAACTGTGCGAATAAGTCTCGCCAAACTACTTTACTGAAAATTTAGAATATCGAAACAAACAAGTATGAGCGGAAGAAATGCTCAGCAAGCGTATAGTAAAATAGGAATTGTAATAAATCATTGCTAGTAAAGCAGATATCTTTTGTCAAAAGCTCAAATCACAAGATAAGTATTTTCAAGCTAAAATCTTACATTACAGCATGGATTAATTAAAAGATAAGTATTCAAACATGAAAGGTTCAATATTTCTACTAGTGGGATCCCGACTAGCTAAACAATTGGTTTAGTTTTATTTCCAACAAGCATCATTAATGAATAAACAAGAAAAACAATAAATGTCAGCAAGATCGACAATAAATGGAATGAGACCATAATCAACATAATTAAAATAATTTCACTTGAACAAGATGTGAAGAGAAAACACTTGCCTCGATATACGAAGTTTCCAATTCCAACACATCAACTCGTTATTCACTTTATATTCATCTCTGCTTCTTTATACATTACCTCTGCTTGACTATACATTCGTCCTTCCTCCATAATTCATCAGCTTCTAATAGCATACACTCGTTAACTCCGATACACAGTTCCTTTCTTAGAATCCCATGCTCTTATCCGGGTCTCCTACTTGTACCTTTATAATCACATATGCTCTAAAATTTTTTGACAAAACCAGCTTTGTATTATTACACTATTCGTCAGAATACAACCGACTCAACCATTCAACCCAATACTTTTCAATCTCGTATCAAATAACTAATTCAATATTCAATAATTACCCCCTAACAATATCCCACGCAGCATCACGTTACAACTTACACAAATTTCAAAACCACTTATATATTAGGTAACCGTCATTCAAGACAAGATAGTACTCTAATCAATCCAGAATAAAATCCTTAATTCATTATAACTCCGAGTGAAAACTACAACCATTATTTTGCAAAACTAGTCACATAATCCGAACTGCAACTTTTAAATGTACTCATTCCCGTTAACAACCCATAATCTGATTACGAGAACCCAAAAATCTAAAATTTTCGGATTAGAACCCAATATTATCCTAATAAAACTAAACCCCAAACAAATACTACTTTTCCAATTATTAGCTTGTTGAAGCACAAATATTTACCCACGCACAAACACCAGACCAGTGCACACCTACATTTACAAACACCTGACGCTACAACCTTCTTCTCCCTCTCTGTATATTTATCTCTCTCAATCTCTTGACCTTTCCTGCTCTGCACCTACCACACTTTCACATACTACTACACAAACATCACCTCCCCTGTCTCCTCATTCCTGCCTCCCCTGCCTCCTGATTCGAACCATCTCAAACTCACACACTCGAACACATAATATACACACTCACACTTACTTTAGAGTACTCCAACACACACAATTCATCAAATCCCAACACACTCATAGCCTCATCATCCTCCTTACCCATCCAAAAACTTAAGAAGTTAACCTCCTCTCTTCACCCCTACCTCTGTTCTCTCAATCTCTAGAATTCACAGTCCTACAGCCCAAACACACCCACGCAACCTGCTGCTCACGACACCAACTCCAACTACTCATAAATTTCGTACATAACATTCGAATTCCTACACACACCCTGCCACGCCATGTCTACCACACACTACACCACCTCTCTCTCTCTCTCGGCTTCACAGCCTAACATACACCCGCGGCAACCACCCAACAGAACCGCCTCCTCTTTCTTTCGATCCATCCCTGTCCTATCTCATCTCTCTCTCTCAATACCATAACACATACATGTACACTCACACACGGACACAATCATACTCACACCACACTCTTCCCCTCCATTTCTCTCTCTCAGAAATATCTCATCCCCCTTCCCTGCAACCACACACGACCCCCAGCGCCACCCTCTAATTCACTGCAAAACACAACCAACATCTCAACTACTCCACACACGCCTCCTTACGCACACCGTAGTGGTACACACGCTGCACTCACGCAGCCACATCTCAGCCCAATTAGTACTACTATCGAAACTTACACACACTCACAGTATCACAGTACCCACATACACTGCTCCACATAATCACACAATCTGCAAAGCTGCTGCAACACGCACACACACGCAGTTGTTTGCAACAACCTACACAATCTAAACCCCCAATTCAACTCACACCCACAACCATTTTCACGCACACACGCACGGTATACACACACAGTCCACTACATACTCGCACCTATACACACACAGCGTAAGGGGAAAAGAGGGGAGAGGGCCAGAGATATATTCCGGGAGAGAGAAAGAGCTATGCGGGAGAGATTAAGAGATAGTAAGTGATAGAGATGAACTCTCTAGAAAGCAAAACCCGGAGCCACCCGTACTGAAGAAGAATCGAGAGATTAGAAAAAAAAAAAAAAAACTCAGCCCCTAGAACAATCCAGAGAAGGCTGGCCTTGATTAAGAAAAGAAAAGGGCAAAACTCCCCACTAAAAAATTAAATTAAAACAATTATCCAGTCATTTTTTTAAAAAAATTGATATAAAACAGAGAATGGGTGAAAATTAAATTTTTCATTTTTTTAAAATAAAGAGTATAAAATTACGAATACACCCATATTTTTAAAATATTTTTAGGATAAAAAACGAATTAAATTTGAATTTTAAAATTTTTGATCCTTTAAATGCATCATAACTCTTAAAATCATTTCCAAATATTTAAGCACCCAAAATAATTCTCCCAATAATTTTAAAAACTCAATAATTATGCAAAGATAATATTACAAAAGATTTCATGATTTTTTTATCAACTCCAATGATTTTTATAAAATTCTCAGAAGATCAATAATGCTTGATTTAAATAGATTTAATCGCCAAAATGAAATTAAAAAAAAATACAAGCTCACTGGCACTCCTAAATCATCATATAAATATGTAAATCACTATACATTTACCAGATGATACATCAAATTGGAACAAAATATCCACAATCTTATTTCCCCTTTTATGAAAAAAAATTAATAAAGTATTTAAATAAACATAATAATTCATAAAATTTAGGGTTATTACATTTATCAATAACGATTCGATCAACTATTTCTCCGATATCAATAAAGGTAATCAAGATTTGAAATACAAATCCGATTGATAATTAATAAGTATTTAGCTATCTTGAACAATAAGACTAGCTTTTATGGATGAAAGATAAGTTAAATCTTGATAATAGGACTAACAGAGATTTGAAAAAAATTCGGCTCCAATATGATAGGTACTAATCAAACCTACTCGTATTTTTTCAGTGATCCTTCAACAGACTTTAGAATTACTTCTGTTATTCTGATTCTTTATATTTGCGACGTCTTCATTTCTTCTTGATTCCTATGTAGTTATAGTTTTATTTACTTGTCATGTCCTATTGTTGAGTTATCGTGTCTTCCTATTTATAGTGACTTGTAGTCTCACCAACGTTTATTACCATGTCTCAAGAATATAAGTGTCTACAATCTAAGTTGCTACATATTCTCCAGAGGTCTATATATTACTCCCTCCGTCCCTTCGAATTCTTTACGTTTGTGGACCAGTTTCCGATACGGATTTTAAGGTGCATTTTAAGGATAGTTCTATAACTTGTTTTTGATATTTTCTTTTTTTGTATAAAAATAGAACACTCCTATTTTTATACAAAAAAAGAAAATATAAAAAAAAATGTTATAGAACTATCCTAAAAATGCACCTTAAACTGCGTGTAGACATGCACTTTTTTATGTATAGAAATGGGTGGGACAGAGGGAGTATCTCTTACATATAAGATATCAATTATTTTTAGAACTCAAAAGATCATAATCCAGTAGAGTAATAGTATATTTTCGTATAGTCCTCGTGTGATCATTGATATATAAAATCCAAACATTAGTTTCATTATCCTTTCCATGGAGTTCTCATATCCATATAAATAAAAGGATACTTTATTTGCTATATATGCTCATTCAAAACAAGCAAATGGTAAATTATGTGCTTCCAGACAATGAAATAATATGTCCAAAAAATCACCATGGAAAAACATTGAACTTCTACCACACTTCATTGAATTTAAACACATGCGTACGACACTAAATAAAAAACAATTACCAAGGTATAATGAATGTTAGCTAAATATATGTTCAGATTCATGACTAGAAGCTAAAAAGTAAATAAGTAAACAAACACACTAGCTAGAATGAAAAAATACGTATATCTTATACAACGCATTCATATATATATATATATATATATATATATATATATATATATATATATATATATATATATATATATATGACATATAGCAAATATTGTCATGTTCTACAAAATAGTTCTATTCACCACAATAAAAATTTTGATCAATTATAGTTTGTATTTAAAAATGGTAATATACGTAAAGAAGAGAGGGAGTGAGAGAGAGAGAGAGATATCTAGTGCATTTTGGGTAATCTCTTTCAAACTCGGTTCATTTTGTCATGTCTTTGCATTTTATTTGTTTCCCTTTTTCTTTTTCTTGTGAAAATGTTTTTCTTAATATAGCCACTTCAATGATGATCCACATCCCAGCAAGTTGCAAAGAAATGAACTTACTAGTAGGATAGGGTTGGAACCTACTAAGTCAAGTTTTGGTTTCAGAACAAGCGAACTAAGTAAAGGTACTAAACTATTTTTACATTTTAATGATGTTGTTGATTTTTCCTATATTATATACAATGTGTCTTGATCTGTATATGCATGTTGGTATTAGTAAGATAACATAGGTAGTTTTACAATTATGTTGATTCTTGTTTAACCTTGATCTCTCTTACAAGTCAAACTTATTTTATAAGTTACATTTAGCAATTTAACTTAAGCTGAATTTGTCTCTTAAATTTTTCTAGGGAAGTGAAAGCAAGAAAAATGATGCTTTCCAAAATGAGAATGATGCATTCCAAGACCGAGAAGCTGTGGGAAGAGAAACATGTCCGTAGCGTAATTTTGGCTGTTTTCAACAAACAATGAAAAGAAACAACCTGATATTGGAAAATAGCCATTTAAGAAAAGAGGTACGATTAGCTTAATTTCACCCATATTAAATATTTTAAGCTCATTAACTTGAGTTTTTAGCTCGATTTTCTTATTCTTCTCTTTTTTAATATTCTATTTTGATTCTATTTTTTAGTTGGGGTTGCTTTAATCAACAATTGCATGGTATAAGGCGGATCAAAATCTACAAAACCACCCTATAACATTTCAGGATCCACGAAACCCCTTAATAATATCTGAGAATCAACAAAACCCCCTCCACGACATCACCTGGTCCACCAAATCTCTCCATAATATTTGAGAACCATGTGATATTATTGAGATTTGGGAGGTTTTTTGAGTTCTCACATATTATCGAGAGATTTGGTGGACCATGTGATGTTATGGAGATGTGTTGTTGATTCTGAGATATTATTGAGGGCTTTGGTGGATCCTGGAATGTAATAGGGAGGTTTTGTAGATTTTGACCCACCTTATACCCTACAATCATTGATTAAGCAACCCAACCCAAAAAATAAAATCAATATAGTACTTTCAAAAAGAGAAAAATAAGAAAATCGAGCTAAAAACTCAAGTTAATGAGCTTAGAATTATTTAATAATGGTGAAATTAACTTAATTGTAGCTCTTTTCTTAAATGGATTTTTTTCGATATCATGTTGTTTTTTTCATTATTTGTTGAGAACTAGCAACACTACAATGAGGACATGTTTTTCTTCTTAGAGCTTCTATTACTTACTGTTTCTTAGCCAAGAGCGTATTGTTCTTATTTTGGAGTGCATCGTTTCACTCGCTTTCATTCTCGGCTATAGAAAAATTTAGATATAAATCCAACTTGAGTTAAATTGTTAAATGTAACTTACAAAATAAATTCGACTTATAAGAGAGATGGATGATGGAGGTATACAAGTATCAAGAAAACAAATAAGAATAAACATAACTGTACACCTAACTAATTAAGTTATCTTAGTAATACCAACATACACATACAAATCAAGGCACATTCTACGCAATATGGGAAAAAATTGGCGACAACATTAAAATATAAACAATTTAGTACCATTACTTGAGTGTGCTTGTTTAGAACCAAAATTTGAGTTGAGTAGTTTCCAATCCTATCCACCTAGGAAGCTCACTTCTTTGCTACTAGTTATAGTGTGGATCATCCTTAAAGTCGCAAGATTAATAAAAATAGTTTATCAAGAGAAGGAAAAAAGGGAAACAAATAAATTGCAAGACATGACAAAATGAACCAAGTTTGAGAGAGTTTAACATCACCATTTACCCAAAATGAATTTGATCAACTCCCTCTTTTTCTACGTAGTTTACATATATGACCATGTTTAAATACCGTAAACAACAATTCTAAACTACAAGAATGGGTAAATGAAAATTTTCATCATTTCCTTTTTGTGGGGATGGCCAAATTTTTTATCTAGGCCCGTTTTTCTAAATGGATATCATCATCATGTATGTGAAATTTTTTTTATAACAAATTTTTTAAGATTTTCACCATTCATATTGTTGAGATTTGAGGGGGTTTTCATTGAATAAATAGAGTATGTAAATGAATAAGTAAAATTTTGGTAAAAATTGTCTTACCTTTTTTGTGAGCGTTGGTTCTACATTCGGATAAAGAATGGCTTCCAAATATTTCATTTTATATGATCACTTTTGATGTGAAAACTTGGTAATACTGACATTTAGAATATTCTTTCTTCGTCTTTGATAAAGTTTTTGATTTTCAAAATATGTTACGGACGAGGGTGGAGACCGCCCGGTAGTGTCTTCTATTTTTTGATGTTGAGTGATTTCGACCACTGTGCGCGAAAACACATTCATAAAATAGAAGACACAATCGGGCGGCCTCGACCATCGTGTCCGGCAACACATTCTGAAAATCGAAGACTGAAGAAACCATATTATAAATTTCGGTACAACAAATTTTGACATCGAAAGCAATCAGATGAAAACATTTGAAATCCATTCTTTATCCAAATGTAGAAGCAATAAGAACTTTGGCTTATGTGCAATGAATTTTTGTTTTAAATGTGTGCAGGATAAGGAAGAGATTTAGCATGTTCGAAAAACTAGATGATATAATATCTCAAGAAGATATATTTTGTATTAAAATATATAAAAAGTAAAAGTAGGTCTTTTTTAGAAAATTTTATAAGTATTTAATGAGCATTATATATTCATAATGACATGAAAGATGCTTTCTTGCTTGTAAGATGATACATACTAAATTAATTAAATTTATTTAAAAATCAAAACTAAGGGAAGAAAAAAATTATGTAGAATTAGTTTAATATGTTGAACAGATCTTATTAGAAAAAGATAATTGTAAAAAACAAATTGTAGAAAAAACACTACAAGAAAAATGGGCTTTTCCTACCGTCAAATCGGTAGGAAAATGCCTTAAATCGGTAGGAAATGCCGCATTTCCTACCGGCCCCCTTCGGTAGGAAATGCTTAAGTGGGAAATGTCTTTGGTAGGAAATGATAGTGACCGGGTCAAACGTGGGTCCCACACGCTGATGTGGCCTTCCAAGTCAGCTTCCAAGTCAACTGCCACGTCATACGCCACGTGTATTTTTGTGACATGCTGGCAGCCCATTTCCTACCGACTATCCTTTAACAAGTTGGTAGGAATTATTTTAGAAGTCAAATAAAAAGCCATTTCCTACCGTTCATTTCCTACCGAGTTCCAATATTTCCTTCCAGACATTTCCTACCGTTCTTATGAATGCGGTAGGAAATGGCTTGAAGACGGTAGGAAATACTGGGTTTCGAATGGTAAAACGGTAGGAAATGGCTTGAAGACGGTAGGAAATACTGGGTTTTTTAAAAAAATAAATTAGTCTTGTTGGTTTTCATTTACAATAAAATGCTCAAATAATAATAAAAACTACAAAAACACAACCATAAAAACGCAACCACAACAGAAACGCATTCAACATATAAAGAAATTCAAACATTTATCATACCCATAAACAATCATTCTCCCTTATTGCAATCATAATATTCAAAAGTTATAAATTATTCTAAAATAACAACAAGAAATCAAGAACATTTTATACAAACTTAATTAACCATTGCCTTCAACATCTTTATCCTTATCTACAATGATCATTTATCTCCACCCATTTTCTTGGCCCATTTGTCTTTGGCTTCATCCATGAAGTTAGATTCATATATAATAGCCTTGTTATCCTCATCAAGTACCTACAATTTACATAAGAAACAAAAATAAGTAAGTAGTACTAGGATGTGAAATAATCAAACAACAAACTAAGTAGGGGATAAATTTTACCTAATAATCAAGATGTGAAAAAAGAAAGAGATTATGTATGTTTCAATATTTATACTGAATAAATTATGCAAATAACAATAACACCCGTGTTAATATACTTTATGTTAAAGATTATAAATGTTTCTAAAATAAAAATGTATTTCTTTTTCTTTTTATTATATTATTACATGTACATTATTGTATGAAATGTTATTATTACACATAAAATCCTCTCTAAGGTGCTTTCAAACATCCCTTAATGGGTTGATCAAAGTATAACTACTATTAAGAACCAAAAATTTTTAGTTTCATAATTCGCATATCAATCTCTCTGAATCTAATATATATTAGAATTATAACTTATACTAGAATTACAACTCCTCTCCCTCGGCTATCTTATTCTCTTGTATTGTACGTTCTATGAATTGTTATCGTGTCTCTTCCTACAATATTTGTAAATAACCTAATATAATAAACAGAACCAATGCTTTCCAAAAAAATACAAGTAATTTTCCGAAACAAATTGAAATTTGAATATGAAATTAGTAGTCTAACTTTAAGCGTGCTTTTAGGCTCCTCTAGTTGGAATATTAATGTTGGACCACTTTTGAGTTGTAGATAATTTGTTTAGTTTCGCATGGACTATGAAATCGCCAAATGCTAATGTAAATGGCCCAATTCTCGTCTCTAAAACTGGAGTTAGTGCCCAAATAGTGATGTATACGCATGTTCCTTCTAATTTTGGGAATTCTTTATATACTATTATAAAAAATTAAATTCTAAATGATAATATCCAATTATTTATAAAATATAATAAATAAATTATTTACAAAGCATAATTTATACCGGCTATAGCTCGAGGCCCACCATCGTACAAACAAAAGTCCTATCCATCTATCCCGAGTTAGGAGAGGGTAGTCCCTCTACTCGAAGTCCCTCGAGAACTGACGTAGCAAGCTAACGTGCAACCTCCGTAGATACATCCCTTGCTATAGCACCATCGCATTGAGGGGCCCTCGATACACCGGTGGCCGCCTTTATCCGAAGTAAGGCATGTCAAGTATGAAATACCTCCTCATATCTAGCAAACATCCCATGATAGTGCTTTAAAAGGTCCATGTACATGGTAGTAGATACATCCCTAGCTATAGCACCACCACATTGAGGGGCCCTCGCTACACCGATGGCCGCCCTCATCCGTAGTATGGCATGTCGAGTATGAAATATTACCTCCTCATATCTAGCAAACCATGATAGTGCTCTAAAAGGGCCATGTACATGGTAGTAGGCACAGTCTTACCAAACATACCTATTATACCAACTAAAGATGGGGAAGTAGTAATGGAAGATCCATCTGTACTCGGAATGATAGTAGAAACGGGCACAGTCGGAGTCGGTGTAGGAGGTGTAGTGTCACACATAGGAGTCTCATAAACATATACCATCGGAACATAAAAAATAATCATAGCTGCAGAGGTGTGAGTATAAGTCGGTGTTAGAGCCCTAAACATCTCATAAATAGCTCATAAAGGTACATGTACTCCTATCTCAAAACCTAATGAAGCAGAACTAGCAAAAACCTCAGTATGACCTAGAGTATGTTGTTGGTCACTCAAAGACTCAGTGCTGAGCATAATGGTAACATAATAGAATTTATCAATGAAAATCAAATAGAACATATGTATTGATTAAGGAATTACTTCGTACAGGTGAAACTTTAAAGCTGATCTTATTAACTCTAACATCCCACGAGAAATAAAGATTACTGGTCTTCCATCCACTCGGTACCCCCATGATACGATCAACTACCATGCCCCAAGAATCGTCCTTCTGTGATACCCCACAAAGTCGATCACGACTGTAATGTGGTACCACCGAAATTTCCTCTTTGCTAGCATAAAATGGGTTATCATTTTTAACCCAACATTAGTGCCTTTAATGTTATCCAAATTTTTAGATGATATCCCTCGCAGAAACCACGGGTAAATAACCTTGTTGACCAATCTATAAAAGACTTCTAGACTACAATCACTTCTTCATAGAAATGGATTCTTCCACTATAAGTAAGATTACTTTATAGCCTGACTGGATAACAAGGCTTTCACAACATCTCTGTTAATCTTATCAATAGATTAATTATATATGAATCTAAATATATTTCCTTCAATGATACGATTGATGCACCACTTCTATTTTGACAAAAAAGTAGCTATGGCGAAAGAATGAGAATAGCTCTTACTAAAACTATCTATTGACTGAACAACAAAACTTTTAGGAATCTGTTATCAAACATTCTTATACTGACTGCCAAGAGATGACGGTTCTCGAATGGAATTATCGATGGAGCATAATCGAGATTGTTTATCAATAACGATTCGATCAATGATCTATTTCTCCGATATCAATAAAGGTAATCAAGATTTGAAATACAAATCCGATTGATAATTAATAAGTATTTAGCTATCTTGAACAATAAGACTAGCTTTTATGGATGAAAGATAAGTTAAATCTTGATAATAGGACTGACAGAGATTTGAAAAAAAATTCGGCTCCAATATGATAGGTACTAATCAAACCTACTCGTATTTTTTCAGTGATCCTTCAACAGACTTTAGAATTACTTCTGTTATTCTGATTCTTTATATTTGCGACGTCTTCATTTCTTCTTGATTCCTATGTAGTTATAGTATTATTTACTTGTCATGTCCTATTGTTGAGTTATCGTGTCTTCCTATTTATAGTGACTTGTAGTCTCACCAACGTGTATTACCATGTCTCAAGAATATAAGTGTCTACAATCTAAGTTGCTACATATTCTCCAAAGGTCTATATATTACTCCCTCCGTCCCTTCGAATTATTTACGTTTGCGGACCAGTTTCCGTTACGGATTTTAAGGTGCATTTTAAGGATAGTTCTATAACTTATTTTTGATATTTTATTTTTTTGTATAAAAATAGAACACTCCTATTTTTATACAAAAAAAGAAAATATCAAAAAAAAGTTATAGAACTATCCTAAAAAATGCACCTTAAACTGCGTGTTATACACGCACTTTTTTATGTATAGAAATGGGTGGGACAGAGGGAGTATCTCTTACATATAAGATATCAATTATTTTTAGAACTCAAAAGATCATAATCCAGTAGAGTAATAGTATATTTTCGTATAGTCCTCGTGTGATCATTGATATATAAAATCCAAACATTAGTTTCATTATCCTTTCCATGGAGTTCTCATATCCATATAAATAAAAGGATACTTTATTTGCTATATATGCTCATTCAAAACAAGCAAACGGTAAATTATGTGCTTCCAGACAATGAAATAATATGTCCAAAAAATCACCATGGAAAAACATTGAACTTCTACCACACTTCATTGAATTTAAACACATGCGTACGACACTAACTAAAAAACAATTACCAAGGTATAATGAATGTTAGCTAAATATATGTTCAGATTCATGACTAGAAGCTAAAAAGTAAATAAGTAAACAAACACACCAGCTAGAATGAAAAAATACGTATATCTTATACAACGCATTCATATATATATATATATATGTATGACATATAGCAAATATTGTCATGTTCTACAAAATAGTTCTCTTCACCACAATAAAAATTTTGATCAATTATAGTTTGTATTTAAAAATGGTCATATACATAAAGAAGAGAGGGAGTGAGTGAGAGAGAGAGATATCTAGTGCATTTTGGGTAATCTCTTTCAAACTCGGTTCATTTTGTCATGTCTTTGCATTTTATTTGTTTCCCTTTTTCTTTTTCTTGTGAAAATGTTTTTCTTAATATAGCCACTTCAATGATGATCCACATCCCAGCAAGTTGCAAAGAAATGAACTTACTAGTAGGATAGGGTTGGAACCTACTAAGTCAAGTTTTGGTTTGAGAACAAGCGAACTAAGTAAAGGTACTAAACTATTTTTACATTTTAATGATGTTGTTGATTTTTCCTATATTATATACAATGTGTCTTGATCTGTATATGCATGTTGGTATTAGTAAGATAACATAGGTAGTTTTACAATTATGTTGATTCTTGTTTAACCTTGATCTCTCTTACAAGTCAAACTTATTTTATAAGTTACATTTAGTAATTTAACTTAAGCTGAATTTGTCTCTTAAATTTTTCTAGGGAAGTGAAAGCAAGAAAAATGATGCTTTCCAAAATGAGAATGATGCATTCCAAGATCGAGAAGCTGTGGGAAGAGAAACATGTCTGTAACGTAATTTTGGCGGTTTTCAACAAACAATGAAAAGAAACAACCTGATATTGGAAAATAGCCATTTAAGAAAAGAGGTACGATTAACTTAATTTTACCCATATTAAATATTTTAAGCTCATTAACTTGAGTTTTTAGCTCGATTTTCTTATTCTTCTCTTTTTTAATATACTATTTTGATTCTATTTTTTAGTTGGGGTTGCTTTAATCAACAATTGCATGGTATAAGGCGGATCAAAATCTACAAAACTGATAGTGTTAGTGCCCTAGAGACAATGTAATTGTGCTTCTAGGATAAACTATTTTGTTATTCAGTGATTATGTTATATCGATTATTCAACAATGATTTATTATATCTTTATTTACTGCGATATAAATATTAGAACAATAAATGTCCTTGCGGTTTTCAACAAACAATGAAAAGAAACAACCTGATATTGGAAAATAGCCATTTAAGAAAAGAGGTACGATTAACTTAATTTTACCCATATTAAATATTTTAAGCTCATTAACTTGAGTTTTTAGCTCGATTTTCTTATTCTTCTCTTTTTTAATATACTATTTTGATTCTATTTTTTAGTTGGGGTTGCTTTAATCAACAATTGCATGGTATAAGGCGGATCAAAATCTACAAAACTGATAGTGTTAGTGCCCTAGAGACAATGTAATTGTGCTTCTAGGATAAACTATTTTGTTATTCAGTGATTATGTTATATCGATTATTCAACAATGATTTATTATATCTTTATTTACTGCGATATAAATATTAGAACAATAAATGTCCTTGGAATATGTAACATGTATTCTATATCTTTAAGTATGTGACTTAAAAAATGAGATTATAAGAATAGTGTTAATATTCCTAAATATCCCTAATCGAGCATTATTAATATGGGACAATTATAATGCATAAAGATTAGTATGTTTGTTGACTGATGACCACATCTCATTGGTCATAGGTATAGTGATACTAAAGTCAAAAACATAGGTGCATGTAATATTCTACATGGCACTGGACTGACCCACAGTGAGTTTCTACATGTTGATAATGTCATTAGAAAGACTCACAGTGATAATGGTGTAATGATCCTTAGACTTGAGATCATTATATTTCTATACGAGGATTAATATACTTTGACTACAATTAGCAAAAAAAAAAAAAAATATACTTTGACTACATTAAAAGTTACCTTTGACCGGGTGGTGATAAAAATGTACATCGGGTATATTATGAGACGTATGAGAAATATGAATGATAGATAAAGGATTTAACCCTCCTATTATTAGGAGAGATATTATTGGCCTCTTGATTGAGTGAGACTATAAAATGCATGGCCGTGCTCAAATAATGATTTGTCTTAATAGTCTACTCATGTATCAAGTAAACCCGGATTAAATTATGAAGAGGATGACTAAATACATGCCTCGAGTTTAATCTATAATATTTGGTTAAAGGGATTATATTACACGGAAACATTATATCACGAAAGGTTTAATTGGATCACCAATTATTATTATTACTTGGGTAGCAATGATGTATTACTAGATGCCACTCATTGTTTATAATTTTATTATTGGATATTAAAATTATTGCCAACGTAATAATAACCTAAAGGGTTACACAATAAGAACGTTTTAAAAGGAGTTTTAATTTAAATATTAGATTTACATTAAATAATTAAAATTCGAAATTGATTATGGAATCAGATTTCGTTTTTAATTAAATGATTATAAATTCGAAATTGGATAAATAATTAATTGAGTTGGACTTAGTTAATTAAATGTTATTTCGAATTTAATTCATTAAAAAAAAACCCAAATCAGTTTGTTTTAATTGAAGCCTAAGCTGATTAGGGTTAGGCCCATCTTTCTCCCTATAAATACATAGGCCCATCTTTCTCCCTATAAATACATAAAGATGTATTGGTTAGGGGAACACTTTTGCAAAATCGTTTTTCTTAAAAAACCCTAGCTGCTCTATTCTTTGAGAGGCTAGAGAGAGAGAGGCTGATTTTGGCTAGTACCTGCTCCTTGGATCGTTGGACGATCGAACGTTCGTGTGGAAGATTTAGAGACGCGGATCTTGCATCAAAGGTTTGCGTGGTGATCACAATCTAGGATCTCCATCTGTCAACCGAATTCGTAAAGCTTCGTAAAGGTACTGATTCTATTCACCATAATCAGCATGTCTTATACATGGATCCTATGATTAGGGTTTCGGATTTTTATTGTTTTTATGACTGTTTTTCGCGGCGTTTATGCCCCGAAACCCTTCAAAAACCACCCTATAACATTTCAGGATCCACGAAACCCCTCAATAATATCTTAGGATCAACAAAACCCCCTCCACGACATCACCTGGTCCATCAAATCTCTCCATAATATTTGAGAACCATGTGATATTATTGAGATTTGGGAGGTTTTTTGAGTTCTCACATATTATCGAGAGATTTGGTGGACCATGTGATGTTATGGAGATGTGTTGTTGATTCTGAGATATTATTGAGGGCTTTGGTGGATCCTGGAATGTAATAGGGAGGTTTTGTAGATTTTGACCCACCTTATACCCTACAATCATTGATTAAGCAACCCAACCCAAAAAATAAAATCAATATAGTACTTTCAAGGGAAAATGAATTTTTTTACCACTAAACTATTGTCTTTTTTAGAAATCTACCACCGAACTAAAATTTGATTTATTTTAAGCACTAATGTTAGGTTCTGTTTTGTTTTTAGCCACTAAACTTATTTTCAAATTTTTTTTTATCACTAAACTTAGGTTCAAATTTGATTATTAGCATTATGTTAATTTTATTTACTCACTCCTTATATTTAGACTGAACATGTCAATTTAAATTTTAATACTTAAAAATGATGCATTATAAAAGATATTTTGTTAAATTTTAATACTTGAAAATGATACATTAACCTTTATCTTAAAAATTAATCAATTCAATTTAATAAGAAAAAATATACATCAAACTTATTTTGAAAATAAATCGATGAAGTTTAATAAGATAAATTTAATTTTAACTTCTTATATCTTATTAAACTTTATCTTATTATGATTTTCAAGATATAGTAAAATCTCAATAAATGTTAAACGAATAACCTTGTTAAATGAATATCTCCTTTCGGTCCCAATATAATAAAGATAGTGTAATTTTGACCTTAATAAATGAATAATCTTGATTAATGAATAAAATTTTTAGATTCCGATCGTATTCATTTATCGAGGTTTAACTGTAAAGATAAATCCTTAGAGATGATAACTTTATCTTATTAAACTCTATTGATTTATTTTATCTTACTAAATTTAATACATCATTTTTAAGTATTAAAGTTTTCATTGACTTGTTCACTCTAAATCTAAGGTTAGTGAATAAAATAAAATTAACATAATGCTAATAATCAAATTTGAACCTAAGTTTAGTGATATAAAAATTTGAAAATAAGTTTAGTGGCTAAAAACAAAACCGAACCTAACGTTAGTGCTTAAAATAAATCAAATTTTAGTTCGGTGGTAGATTTCTAAAAACGACAATAGTTTAGTGGCAAAAAAAAATCATTTTCCCTACTTTCAAAAAGAGAAAAATAAGAAAATCGAGCTAAAAACTCAAGTTAATGAGCTTAGAATTATTTAATAATGGTGAAATTAACTTAATTGTAGCTCTTTTCTTAAATGGATTTTTTTCGATATCATGTTGTTTTTTTTATTATTTGTTGAGAACTAGCAACACTACAATGAGGACATGTTTTTCTTCTTAGAGCTTCTATTACTTATTGTTTCTTAGCCAAGAGCGTATTGTTCTTATTTTGGAGTGCATCGTTTCACTCGCTTTCATTCTGGGCTATAGAAAAATTTAGATATAAATCCAACTTGAGGTAAATTGTTAAATGTAACTTACAAAATAAATTTGACTTATAATAGAGATGGATGATGGAGGTATACAAGTATCAAGAAAATAAATAAGAATAAACATAACTGTACACGTAACTAATTAAGTTATCTTAGTAATACCAACATACACATACAAATCAAGGCACATTCTACGCAATATGGGAAAAAATTGGCGACAACATTAAAATATAAACAATTTAGTACCACTACTTGAGTGTGCTTGTTTAGAACCAAAATTTGAGTTGAGTAGTTTCCAATCCTATCCACCTAGGAAGCTCACTTCTTTGCTACTAGTTATAGTGTGGATCATCCTTAAAGTCGCAAGATTAATAAAAATAGTTTATCAAGAGAAGGAAAAAAGAGAAACAAATAAATTGCAAGACATGACAAAATGAACCAAGTTTGAGAGAGTTTAACATCACCATTTACCCAAAAAGAATTTGATCAACTCCCTCTTTTTCTACATAGTTTACATATATGACCATGTTTAAATACCGTAAACAACAATTCTAAACTACAATAATGGGTAAATGAAAATTTTCATCATTTCCTTTTTGTGGGGATGGCCAAATTTTTTATCTAAGCCCATTTTTCTAAATGGATATCATCATCATGTATGTGAAATTTTTTTTATAACAAATTTTTTGAGATTTTCACCATTCATATTGTTGAGATTTGAGGGGGTTTTCATTGAATAAATAGAGTATGTAAATGAATAAGTAAAATTTTGGTAAAAATTGTCTTACCTTTTTTGTGAGCGTTGGTTCTACATTCGGATAAAGAATGGCTTCCAAATATTTCATTTTGTCTGATCACTTTTGATGTGAAAACTTGGTAATACTGACATTTAGAATATTCTTTCTTCGTCTTTGATAAATTTTTTGATTTTCAAAATATGTTACGGACGAGGGTGGAGACCGCCCGGTAGTGTCTTCTATTTTCTGATGTTGAGTGATTTCGACCACTGTGCGCGAAAACACATTCATAAAATAGAAGACACAATCGGGCGGCCTCGACCATCGTGTCCGGCTACACATTCTGAAAATCGAAGACTGAAGAAACCATATTATAAATTTCGGTACAACAAATTTTGACATCGAAAGCAATCAGATGAAAACATTTGAAAGCCATTCTTTATCCAAATGTAGAAGCAATAAGAACTTTGGCTTATGTGCAATGAATTTTTGTTTTAAATGTGTGCAGGATAAGGAAGAGATTTAGCATGTTCGAAAAACTAGATGATATAATATCTCAAGAAGATATATTTTGTATTAAAATATATAAAAAGTAAAAGTATGTCTTTTTTAGAAAATTTTATAAGTATTTAATGAGCATTATATATTCATAATGACATGAAAGATGTTTTCTTGCTTGTAAGATGATACATACTAAATTAATTAAATTTATTTAAAAATCAAAACTAAGGGAAGAAAAAAATTATGTAAGATTAGTTTAATATGTTGAACAGATCTTATTAGAAAAAGATAATTGTAAAAAACAAATTGTAGAAAAAACACTACAAGAAAAATGGGCTTTTCCTACCGTCAAATCGGTAGGAAAAGGCCTTAAATCGGTAGGAAATGCCGCATTTCCTACCGGCCCCCTTCGGTAGGAAATGCTTAAGTGGGAAATGTCTTTGGTAGGAAATGATAGTGACCGGGTCAAACGTGGGTCCCACACGCTGACGTGGCCTTCCAAGTCAGCTTCCAGGTCAACTGCCACGTCATACGCCACGTGTATTTTTGTGACATGCTGGCAGCCCATTTCCTACCGACTATCCTTTTACAAGTTGGTATGAATTATTTCAGAAGTCAAATAAAAAGCCATTTCCTACCGTTCATTTCCTACCGAGTTCCAATATTTCCTTCCAGACATTTCCTACCGTTCTTATGAATGCGGTAGGAAATGGCTTGAAGACGGTAGGAAATACTGGGTTTCGAATGGTAAAACGGTAGGAAATGGCTTGAAGACGGTAGGAAATACTGGGTTTTTAAAAAAAATAAATTAGTCTTGTTGATTTTCATTTACAATAAAATGCTCAAATAATAATAAAAACTAGAAAAACGCAACCATAAAAACGCAACCACAACAGAAACGCATTCAACATATAAAGAAATTCAAACATTTATCATAACCATAAACAATCATTCTCCCTTATTGCAATCATAATATTCAAAAGTTATAAATTATTCTAAAATAACAACAAGAAATCAAGAACATTTTATACAAACTTAATTAACCATTGCCTTCAACATCTTTATCCTTATCTACAATGATCATTTATCTCCACCCATTTTCTTGGCCCATTTGTCTTTGGCTTCATCCATGAAGTTAGATTCATATATAATAGCCTTGTTATCCTCATCAAGTACCTACAATTTACATAAGAAACAAAAATAAGTAAGTAGTACTAGGATGTGAAATAATCAAACAACAAACTAAGTAGGGGATAAATTTTACCTAATAATCAAGATGTGAAAAATGAAAGAGATTATGTATGTGGTTGCTAATGATATATATTAGAGATTGAAACTAAAAATTTTCAGTGGTAAAAGATGAAGAGGTGGAGAAGAGAGTTGGAATGAAGGGAAATGAAGAAAGGTATTGTTTTATAAATTTGAATTACACATTTCCTACCGAATTTTTATATTTCCTACCAATTTGCGGTGGGAAATGACTTTGGGCGCCATTTTAAAATTTTTGTTTGGGCGGTCATTTCGAATTTTTGGTTTAGGCGCTCATTTTGAATTTTTCATGAATTATCATTTCCTACCGACTAGCGGTAGGAAATGACTATGGGCGCCATTTTTGAATTTTAATTTGGGAGCTCATTTCAAATTTTTGGTTCAGGCGCTCATTTTAAAATTTTCGTGAATTATCATTTCCTACCGCATGATACCATTACCTACCGTAAACCGGTAGGAAATGGAAAAAAAATGAAAAATGAGATAGCGAGGATTCGAACCCCCGTCTACAACGAAATTTGTACTACCTCCAACCACTATGCCAAGGTGTTTTTTGTGTTTTAATGTTACTCTAAAATTATATAACCACAATACCTTGTTTATCACTTTTTCATTAAAAAGTCCTTACAAATGAACTTTAAAAGTCCTTACTAGTACTCGAAACTAGGGCTCTATCCGATATTATTATTTCTATTTTTTAAATATATTTCTCGATGAACGAACCGTACGGATGTTATGATATATCTAATTTAATGATATTACCAAATTTTCAAAAAATAAAAAATTAATTTGGTTGGAGATCATAGTAGATCACTACTATATTTACTAGTACCCGAAACTAGGGCTCTATCCGATATTATTATTTCTATTTTTAAAATATATTTCTCGACGATCGAACTGTACGGATGTCAAGATATATCTAATTCAATGATATTCCCAAATTTTCAAAAAATAAAAAATTATTTTGGTTGGAGATCTTAGTAGATCACTACTATATTGGCTTACTCGAAACTAGTGCTCTATTCGATATTATTATTTCTATTTTTAAAATATATTTCTCGAAGATCAAACCGTACGAATGTCAAGATATATCTAATTTAATGATATTCCCAAATTTTCAAAAAATAAAAAATTATTTTGGTTGGAGATCTTAGTAGATCACTACTATATTTACTAGTACTCGAAACTAGGACTTATCCGATATTAATATTATTTTTTGAAAATATATTTCTCGATGATCGAACCGTACGAATGTCAAGACATATCTAATTCAATGATATTCCCAAATTTTCAAAAAATAAAAAATTATTTTGGTTGAAGATCTTAATAGATCACTACTATATTGACTTACTCGAAACTAGGGCTCTATCCGATATTATTATTTCTATTTTTAAATTATATTTCTCGACGATCGAACCGTACGAATGTCAAGATATATCTAATTTAGTGATATTCCCAAATTTTCAAAAAAAAATAAATTATTTTGGTTGGAGATCTTAGTAGATCACTACTATATTGACTAGTACTCGAAACTAGAGCTCTATCCGATATTATTATTTCTATTTTTAAAATATATTTCTCGACGATCGAACCATACGGATGTCAAGATATATCTAATTCAATGACATTCCCAAATTTTGAAAAAATAAAAAATTATTTTGGTTGGAGATCTTAGTAGATCACTACTATATTTACTAGTACTCGAAACTAGGACTTATCCGATATTATTATTATTTTTTGAAAATTTATTTCTCGACGATCGAACCGTACGAATGTCAAGATATATCTAATTCAATGATATTCCCAATTTTTCAAAAAATAAAAAATTATTTTGGTTGGAGATCTTAGTAGATCACTACTATATTGACTTACTCGAAACTAGGGCTCTATCCGATATTATTATTTCTATTTTTAAATTATATTTCTCGACGATCGAACCGTACGAATGTCAAGATATATCTAATTTAGTGATATTACCAAATTTTCAAAAAATAAAAAATTAATTTGGTTGGAGATCATAGTAGATCACTACTATATTTACTAGTACTCGAAACTAGGGCTCTATCCGATATTATTATTTCTATTTTTAAAATATATTTCTCGACGATCGAACTGTACGGATGTCAAGATATATCTAATTCAATGATATTCCCAAATTTTCAAAAAATAAAAAAAAAATTGGTTGGAGATCTTAGTAGATCACTACTATATTGGCTTACTCGAAACTAGGGCTCTATTCGATATTATTATTTCTATTTTTAAAATATATTTCTCGAAGATCGAACCGTACGAATGTCAAGATATATCTAATTTAATGATATTCCCAAATTTTCAAAAAATAAAAAATTATTTTGGTTGGAGATCTTAGTAGATCACTACTATATTTACTAGTACTCGAAACTAGGACTTATCCGATATTAATATTATTTTTTGAAAATATATTTCTCGATGATCGAACCGTACGAATGTCAAGACATATCTAATTCAATGATATTCCCAAATTTTCAAAAAATAAAAAATTATTTTGGTTGGAGATCTTAGTAGATCACTACTATATTGACTTACTCGAAACTAGGGCTCTATCCGATATTATTATTTCTATTTTTAAATTATATTTCTCGACGATCGAACCGTACGAATGTCAAGATATATCTAATTTAGTGATATTCCCAAATTTTCAAAAAAAAATAAATTATTTTGGTTGGAGATCTTAGTAGATCACTACTATATTGACTAGTACTCGAAACTAGAGCTCTATCCGATATTATTATTTATATTTTTAAAATATATTTCTCGACGATCGAACCGTACGGATGTCAAGATATATCTAATTCAATGATATTCCCAAATTTTCAAAAAATAAAAAATTATTTTGGTTGGAGATCTTAGTAGATCACTACTATATTTACTAGTACTCGAAACTAGGACTTATCCGATATTATTATTATTTTTTGAAAATTTATTTCTCGACGATCTAACCGTACGAATGTCAAGATATATCTAATTCAATGATATTCCCAATTTTTCAAAAAATAAAAAATTATTTTGGTTGGAGATCTTAGTAGATCACTACTATATTGACTTACTCCAAACTAGGGCTCTATCCGATATTATTATTTCTATTTTCAAATTATATTTCTCGACGATCGAACCGTACGAATGTCAAGATATATCTAATTTAGTGATATTCCCAAATTTTCAAAAAAAAAATTTATTTTGGTTGGAGATCTTAGTAGATCACTACTATATTGACTAGTACTCGAAACTAAGGCTCTATCCGATATTATTATTATTTTTTTAAATATATTTCTCGACGATCGAACCGTACGAATGTCAAGATATATATAATTTAATGATATTCCTAAATTTTCAAAAAAAAAAAAAATATTTTGGTTGGAGATCTTAGTAGATCAGTACTGTATTGACTAGTACTCGAAACTAGGGCTCTATCCGATATTATTATTTCTATTTTTTAAATATATTTCTCGACGAACGAACCGTACAGATGTCAAGATATATCTAATTTAATGATATTCCTAAATTTTTAAAAAATAAAATATTATTTTGGTTGGAGATCTTAGTAGATCACTACTATATTGACTAGTACTCGAATGAGGTCAGGTGTTCGAGTCATACTCCTAACAAATGAATTTTTTGTATTTTAAGCATCGTCACTACCGCAATAAAGCATTGAAACTACCACAATGAAACATTACACAAGCAGCAATGAAGTACTCGTAACTAGTACTCGTAACTAATTTTCAAATGTATCAAGTAATTCTATAAACTACTTAAAAATGAGGGAAATATCAAATTATTATAAAATTATTTAATATTCATCACCAAAATAGTTAGCATGAATACGTGGATGTAGATAAATTTTAAATTAAATTTATGATTTTTTTCATTTTTTTTTAAATTTTTTTGAGTTTTTTACTTTTTTATTTAAATATCAGATTCATGCCCTCAGTGTTTCATTGAGGGTGCCCTCAATGTTTCATTGTGGGCACGCCCTCAATGTTTCATTGAGGGGGGGATGTACATAGGGGGATCTGGACCAATCCCCATATATATATATATATATATTAAACGAGGTTTTCTCTAGATCCTTACTCATATATATATATATATATATATATATATATATATATATATATATATATATATATATATATATATAAACATTGAATATTAATAAATAAAATTAAAAACTCGACACAGCTCATTTCCTACCGCTTGTCGGTAGGAAATGTCAACCTGACACGTCAACCAATTAGAAGCCGCCAAGCTGTCATTTATTGGTGAAAAGGCGAGCCATTTCCTACCGCCTTAACCCGGTAGGAAATGCTGAGCATAAAGCGACATTGCCACATGGCACTTGGGACCCACAAGATTCATTTCCTACCGTAGTTGGTAGGAAATAATTGTCTCATTTCCTACCGAGTTCATTCGGTGGGTAATGGTGTCAATGAAACGACGTCGTACCATTGTGGCCGGCCATTGACGTGGCGTTGTGGGTCCCGTTCGACTCATTTCCTACCAATTTCGGTAGGAAATGTCTACATATTTCCTACCGACTAGTGGTCCGGTAGGAAATAGCCGTTTGACTTGAAAATCGGTAGGAATTGGTCGGTAGAAAATGCGTCGGTAGGAAAAAAATGGTAGGAAAAGCCCGTTTTTCTTGTAGTGAAAGTTTGGCATCTAAAAATGAACCATATGTAATCTTATATAAATTAGTAACTAAACCAAAAATTGCACAATTTCTATGTACATGGTTTACAAAAAGATTTTTATAGTAAAATATTCTAAATAAATATAGGCATAAGCTTCATGTCACTTTTTCTCCAAAAAATTGTAGAGAAGAAAATTACAGGAAAAATCATATTTTTGGTTAGCAAATAGCTTCATCCCATTTTTCCTGTAAATGAATTTTTCTTTATAAAGTACATCGATCAAAATGAAACAATAACGAAATTACAAATATATATATATATATATATATATATATATACACACACAAATATATATAACATAAAAGATAATAAAACAAAATTATGAGATATGTTTGACATCCCATAGAAAATGAAAAAATGTTGTTTCATGTCCAGAACAACAACTTGTATTATATATCATATAAGAACAACAAGTTTTGAGAAAGAACAAGTGAAAATGGAGTTTTGTAAGAAGAGGAGGTGCAAGAAAGCCACAAGGTGTTCGGAGTTTTTTGTAAACAAAAAAAGTGTTAAAATGCCAAAGAGTATTTGAGGGTCATTGTGCTGGAACACCACAAGGTGGTGTTGGCCAAAGAGTATTTGAGGGTACAAAGACCATGCTTGTATGTTCATATAGGACGGGAAAGAATTTTTACAAAAGAATCTAATATTTGTTTGAGATATTTATTAATTGTATTTTTACAAGAAAATCTCATATTTGTTTGAGATATTTACATATTTTATATGTTTATTTGAATAAATCTGTGGTCATGATGGTAATCCTTATCGGTGTGCATGAGTGAGGATGATGGGGGTATTCCAAAAACTAGATCATTTTCAGTCTAATTTTTTTTTATGATTAATTGTTCAAAATTACAATAATTTTAGCTTTGAGTACATATTCAAAAATAAATGATTGTGTATGTGATTTTAAGATTGTATATAAAATGACCTGAAAAACTTCCAAAAAGGACAATCTGAATTTGTTTGATAAATTGTGTTTTTCCAAAAAGGACAATCTGAATTTGTTTGATAAATTGTGTTATTTGTTAATCAGGAGAGCCATCGATAACCATAAAATAGTGATATTAAAAAAAATAGATCATTTTCTCTAAAAAAATGCTAGATATTTTAATGATAAAATTGTTCAACTCAGATGTACAATTTTTCTCTTCCTATTCAAATTTATTTTTTTATTTGTGATACCATATCGATTAAGTAATTAATAAAATTCTTCTAATCCAAAATTAAATGCAATTTTGAAATTTAGATGAAAATTTGAAAAAAATAAAATTTTATCAATTGTCTTCTGAGTATCGATATAAAATTTAAATAATAAAAACTGTTTTTAAATAATGTGAAATATACTAGGCTTCAAAATTTATACAAAAACACGAAGTAGTAGATAAATTGTAAAGAAAGAGACAATTGATATTTTTTGTTGTTATTTGTATGATTACGTAATTATTTACTTGCGTTGTTCTAAATTTAATGAGTTTTACATATACTTTAATTTTTAAATTTAAATTCATGTCACAAGATAAATGTTTCAATATTTATACGGAATAAATTATGCAAATAACAATAACACCCGTGTTAATATACTTTATGTTAAAGATTATAAATGTTTCTAAAATAAAAATGTTTTTCTTTTTCTTTTTATTATATTATTACATGTACATTATTGTATGAAATGTTATTATTACACATAAAATCCTCTCTAAGGTGCTTTCAAACATCCCTTAATGGGTTGATCAAAGTATAACTACTATTAAGAACCAAAAATTTTTAGTTTCGTAATTCGCATATCAATCTCTCTGAATCTAATATATATTAGAATTATAACTTATACTATCTTATTCTCTTGTATTGTACGTTCTATGAATTGTTATCGTGTCTCTTCCTACAATATTTGTAAATAACCTAATATAATAAACAGAACTAATGCTTTCCAATAAAATACAAGTAATTTTCCGAAACAAATTGAAATTTGAATATGAAATTAGTAGTCTAACTTTAAGCGTGCTTTTAGGCTCCTCTAGTTGGAATATTAATGTTGGACCACTTTTGAGTTGTAGATAATTTGTTTAGTTTCGCATGGACTATGAAATCGCCAAATTCTAATGTAAATGGCCCAATTCTCGTGTCTAAAACTGGAGTTAGTGCCCAAATAGTGATGTATACGCATGTTCCTTCTAATTTTGGGAATTCTTTATATCCTGTTATAAAAAATTAAATTCTAAATAATAATATCCAATTATTTATAAAATATAATAAATAAAAGGATGAAATCATATAAAATATGTATATATATACCCTATCAAAAAACTTGGTAAATTTTTCCACTATAAAGAAGTTACTAAAGGTAAAAAATTATTCCTAAATTATTTACAAAGAATAATTTATACAGGCTATAGCTCCACGCCCACCATCGTACAAACAAAAGTCCTATCCTTAGGAGAGGGTAGTCCCTCTACTTGAAGTCCCTCGAGAACTGACGTAGCAAGCTAACGTGCAACCTCCGTACATACATCCCTTGCTATAGCACCATCGCATTGAGGGACCCCCGGTACACCGATGGCCGCCTTTATCCGAAGTAAGGCATGTCAAGTATGAAATACCTCCTCATATCTAGCAAACATCCCATGATAGTGCTTTAAAAGGTCCATGTACATGGTAGTAGATACATCCCAGCTATAGCACCACCACATTGAGGGGCCCTCGCTACACCGATGGCCGTCCTCATCCGAAGTATGGCATGTCGAGTATGAAATATTACCTCCTCATATCTAGCAAACCATGATAGTGCTCTAAAAGGTCCATGTACATGGTAGTAGGCACAGTCTTACCAAACATACCTATTATACCAACTAAAGATGGGGAAGTAGTAATGGAAGATCCAGCTGTACTCGGAATGATAGTAGAAACGGGCACAGTCGGAGTCGGTGTAGGAGGTGTAGTGTCACACATAGGAGTCTCATAAACATATACCATCGGAACATAAAAAATAATCATAGCTGCAGAGGTGTGAGTATAAGTCGGTGTTAGAGCCCTAAACATCTCATAAATAGCTCATAAAGGTACATGTACTCCTATCTCAAAACCTAATGAAGCAGAACTAGCAAAAACCTCAGTATGACCTAGAGTATGTTGTTGGTCACTCAAAGACTCAGTGCTGAGCATAATGGTAACATAATAGAATTTATCAATGAAAATCAAATAGAACATATGTATTGATTAAGGAGTTACTTCGTACAGGTGAAACTTTAAAGCTGATCTTATTAACTCTAACATCCCACGAGAAATAAAGATTACTGGTCTTCCATCCACTCGGTACCCCCATGATACGATCAACTACCTTGCCCCAAGAATCGTCCTTCTGTGATACCCCACACAGTCGATCACGACTGTAATGTGGTACCACCGAAATTTCCTCTTTGCTAGAATAAAATGGGTTATCATTTTCAACCCAACATTAGTGCCTTTAATGTTATCCAAATTTTTAGATGATATCCCTCGCAGAAACCACGGGTAAATAACCTTGTTGACCAATCTATAAAAGACTTCTAGACTACAATCACTTCATCATAGAAATGGATTCTTCCACTATAAGTAAGATTACTTTCTAGCCTGACTGGATAACCAGGCTAAGTACCAATTCAAGAAGTACTTTTGTCTATTAGAGTATTGTTGAGTTATCGTGTCTTCCTATTTATAGTGACTTGTAGTCTCACCAACGTGTATTACCATGTCTCTAAGTGTCTACAATCTAAGTTTCTACATATTATCCAGAGGTCTATATATTACTCCCTCCGTCCCTTCGAATTCTTTACGTTTGCGGACCAGTTTCCGATATGGATTTTAAGGTGCATTTTAAGGATAGTTCTATAACTTATTTTTTATATTTTATTTTTTTGAATAAAAATAGAACACTCCTATTTTTATACAAAAAAAGAAAATATCAAAAAAAAAGTTATAGAACTATCCTAAAAATGCACCTTAAACTGCGTGTCAGACACGCACTTTTTTATGTATAGAAATGGGTGAGACAGAGGGAGTATCACTTACATATAAGATATCAATTATTTTTAGAACTCAAAAGATCATAATCCAGTAGAGTAATAGTATATTTTCGTATAGTCCTGGTGTGATCATTGATATATAAAATCCAAACATTAGTTTCATTATCCTTTCCATGGAGTTCTCATATCCATATAAATAAAAGGATACTTTATTTGCTATATATGCTCATTCAAAACAAGCAAACGGTAAATTATGTGCTTCCAGATAATGAAATAATATGTCCAAAAAATCACCATGGAAAAACATTGAACTTCTACCACACTTCATTGAATTTAAACACATGCTTACGACACTAACTAAAAAACAAATTACCAAGGTATAATGAATGTTAGCTAAATATATGTTCAGATTCATGACTAGAAGCTAAAAAGTAAATAAGTAAACAAACACACCAGCTACAATGAAAAAATACCCGTATATCTTATACAACGCATTCATATATATATATATATAGGGTCCTACTCCACTACAAACTAAAATTAACTACAAACTAAAAACTAAACACTAATCTAATATTTCAAGCTAATCTAAAGATCAAACTAGGGGTACCCCAATACAAAAAATGCTTAAAATAATTGGCTCTATCCAACAAAAAAAAATAAAAAAAAAAAATAATAAAAAAAATCACTGTTCACGTGATGACGTGGCAGTGGATTTCACTGGTTAACGGTGCTTCGCACCTTCTTGTACGGCGCTTCGCGCCTTTATCATTCTAAAGTTGTAAGGAATGGCAATCAATGGTAAAGGCAATAGACGATTGACGGGTGTGTCGAGGACCTTCGGCCCTCATGACTACCTAACTCATTCGTTTACTGTCTTAAATGCTTCGCATTTCCACGGCAGGGATTTTTTTTTTTTTTTTTTTTTTTTTTATTTTTTTGTTGGATAGAGCCAATTATTTTAAGCATCTTTCGTGAAGGTACCCTTGGAGGGAAACTTAGAATAGATGAAATATAATTAATTTAGTGTTAGTTTGTAGTTTGTATTTAAGGATTGGTTTGTATTTGAGCAAAAGCCTATATATATATATATATATGTATGACATATAGCAAATATTGTCATGTTCTACAAAATGGTTCTATTCACCACAATAAAAATTTTGATCAATTATAGTTTGTATTCAAAAATGGTCATATACATAAAGAAGAGAGGGAGTGAGAGAGAGAGAGAGATATCTAGTGCATTTTGGGTAATCTCTTTCAAACTCGGTTCATTTCGTCATGTCTTTGCATTTTATTTGTTTCCCTTTTTTCTTGTGAAAATGTTTTTCTTAATATAGCCACTTCAATGATGATCCACATCCCAGCAAATTGCAAAGAAATGAAATTACTAGTAGGATAGGGTTGGAACCTACTAAGTCAAGTTTTGGTTTCAGAACAAGAGAACTAAGTAAAGGTACTAAACTATTTTTACATTTTAATGATGTTGTTGATTTTTCCTATATTATATACAATGTGTCTTGATCTGTATATGCATGTTGGTATTAGTAAGATAACATAGCTAGTTTTACAATTATGTTGATTCTTGTTTAACCTTGATCTCTCTTACAAGTCAAACTTATTTTATAAGTTACATTTAGGAATTTAACTTAAGCTGAATTTGTCTCATAAATTTTTCTAGGGAAGTGAAAGCAAGAAAAATGATGCTTTCCAAAACGAGAATGATGCATTCCAAGATCGAGAAGCTATGGGAAGAGAAACATGTCCGTAGCGTAATTTTGGTGGTTTTCAACAAACAATGAAAAGAAACAACCTGATATTGGAAAATAGCCATTTAAGAAAAGAGGTACGATTAACTTAATTTCACCCATATTAAATATTTTAAGCTCATTAACTTGAGTTTTTAGCTCAATTTTCTTATTCTTCTCTTTTTTAATATACTATTTTGATTCTATTTTTTAGTTGGGGTTGCTTTAATCAACAATTGCATGGTATAAGGCGGATCAAAATCTACAAAACCACCCTATAACATTTCAGGATCCACGAAACCCCTCAATAATATCCTAGAATCAACAAAACCCCTTCCACGACATCACCTGGTCCACCAAATCTCTCCATAATATTTGAGAACCATGTGATATTATTGAGATTTGGGAGGCTTTTTGAGTTCTCACATATTATCGAGAGATTTGGTGGACCATGTGATGTTATGGAGATGTGTTGTTGATTCTGAGATATTATTGAGGGCTTTGGTGGATCCTGGAATGTAATAGGGAGGTTTTGTAGATTTTGACCCACCTTATACCCTACAATCATTGATTAAGCAACCCAACCCAAAAAATAAAATCAATATAGTACTTTCAAAAAGAGAAAAATAAGAAAATCGAGCTAAAAACTCAAGTTAATGAGCTTAGAATTATTTAATAATGGTGAAATTAACTTAATTGTAGCTCTTTTCTTAAATGGATTTTTTACCAATTGGGAAAAAATTGGCGACAACATTAAAATATAAACAATTTAGTACCATTACTTGAGTGTGCTTGTTTAGAACCAAAATTTGAGTTGAGTAGTTTCCAATCCTATCCGCCTAGGAAGCTCACTTCTTTGCTACTAGTTACAGTGTGGATCATCCTTAAAGTCGCAAGATTAATAAAAATAGTTTATCAAGAGAAGGAAAAAAGGGAAACAAATAAATTGCAAGACATGACAAAATGAACCAAATTTGAGAGAGTTTAACATCACCATTTACCCAAAATGAATTTGATCAACTCCCTCTTTTTCTATGTAGTTTACATATATGACCATGTTTAAATACCGTAAACAACAATTCTAAACTACAAGAATGGGTAAATGAAAATTTTCATCATTTCCTTTTTGTGGGGATGGCCAAATTTTTTATCTAGGCCCAATTTTCTAAATGGATATCATCATCATGTATGTGAAAAAATTTTTATAACAATTTTTTTGAGATTTTCACCATTCATATTGTTGAGATTTGAGGGAGTTTTCATTGAATAAATAGAGTATGTAATTGAATAAGTAAAATTTTGGTAAAAATTGTCTTACCTTTTTTGTGAGCATTGGTTCTACATTCGGATAAAGAATGGCTTCCAAATATTTCATTTTATCTGATCACTTTTGATGTGAAAACTTGGTAATACTGACATTTAGAATATTCTTTCTTCGTCTTTGATAAAGTTTTTTATTTTCAAAATATGTTACGGACACGAGGGTGGAGACCGCCCGGTAGTGTCTTCTATTTTCTGATGTTGAGTGATTTCGACCACTGTGCGCGAAAACACATTCATAAAATAGAAGACCAAATCGGGCAGCCTCGACCATCGTGTCCGGCAACACATTCTGAAAATCGAAGACTGAAGAAACCATATTATAAATTTCGGTACAACAAATTTTGACATCGAAAGCACTCTGATGAAAACATTTGAAAGCCATTCTTTATCCAAATGTAGAAGCAATAAGAACTTTGGCTTTTGTGCAATGAATTTTTGTTTTATATGTGTGCATGATAAGGAAGAGATTTAGCATGTTCGAAAAACTAGATGATATAATATCTCAAAAAGATATATTTTGTATTAAAATATATAAAAAGTAAAAGTAGGTCTTTTTTAGAAAATTTTATAAGTATTTAATGAGCATTATATATTCATAATGACATGAAAGATGCTTTCTTGCTTGTAAGATGATACATACTAAATTAATTAAATTTATTTAAAAATCAAAACATATTGAGAATTGCAGAAAATCCAGTTCAACATTCAAGGACTAAGCACATTGATGTCAGGTATCATTTTATTAGAGAACATATTGAGAATGGTACTGTGGAACTTCATTTTGTTCCTACTAACAAACAACTTTCAGATATTCTAACTAAACCACTTGATGAGGCTACATTCATTAGATTGGTTAGTGAGTTAGGAATGTTAAATTTCTAGATCTTTAACATTTGCATAAGTAGCAAGGTATGTTGTTTCAGCTTATAGACTTGAAATTCTTGTCAGGATCTATATCTGATAGTTAAATGCTTAAGCTGTAACATTTTACTTTGATAAATTATAGTATGATAGAGTTGTTAATAATCATCAGGATCAGGATTGCTCTCAGGATGCTGATGTCATTAGGATTGTATCGTCAGTATCAGGATTGTGAAATTTGTGTGTTAAGTGTTTCAAATCCTGAAGTTCATGTTACTCAGTGATTCAATTCTGAGATTTGTTAAGTCTATGTAATCAAGTTTTAACACAAGCAAACACAAGCATACTGATAATTTATACATTATTCAGATCTGTCAAATAAACAGACAATGGACAAGTAGATAATAAGAAAGCGTGTATTTTCATTAATCGAAAGCATTACATACATGGAAATGAAATACAAACATCTTTTTGTCTAACTTCTACTAATAATCCTATTCTTGTCTAATGTTATTGGATCTTGCTTCTTTCATACATCTAAGATATAGGACAAGGAGCATCTCAAGAAATCCATTAGGGAATTTGAACAACCATATCTGCTCTTAGATTTCTTTTCAGGATGACTTAATGAGAGCAGCTGGCACAAACCCATGTTTATTGAGGACTGACGCATAAATGAATTGCATCTCCATCAAGATCAACCTCAGACTCGTCACCAAATTCTTCATCCTCAAGGTGTGAGGAGATTAGAGGGAGATCTTGTTCAACTGGAAGATGTTTTAGAAGAGACTTTTGGAAATCATTTGTAATTTCATTTTGATCGATGTACATTATAAAGAAAAATTCATTTACAGGAAATATGGGATGAAGCTATTTGCTAACCAAAAATATGATTTTCCTGTAATTTTCTTCCCTACAATTTTTTGGAGAAAAAGTGATATGCAGCTTATGTACATAGAAATTGTGCAATTTTTGGTTTAGTTACTAATTTGTATAAGATTACATATGGTTCATTTTTAGATGCCAAACTTTTTTCTACAATTTGTTTTTTACAATTGTCTTTTTCTAATTAATAAGATCTGTTGAACGTATTGAACGTATAACGGGACACGATCCAGATTCACTGAAATGTATAGGTGCGAATAAAGATAACACAAGACACAATATCACTTTAATCTAATATATTATTAGATAAAGGTTGCTACAATATGTGAATACAAATGATAGTATTCTCAGCTTCATTTTTCTCAGAGAGATATGTCTTAAGTGTGTATGAAAAACTTCTCTTCTAAAAAGATGATTACTTAGGAAGTGAGGATGTATCCTTATAGAACATGAATACAACCTACTTACTACAAATAAGGTAGCTAAAACAAATTACTTTCTGGTCTGTCTATCCTTTTTGAGTAAGTGTCCAAATGGCTACAGATTTGACTTTGCAAAGTTCTGTTCAAATCCACTTCTTTAGCTCTTTGTCTCTTCTATATCTCTCCAAGCTTCTTTGTAGGCTTTCCAGGGCACGTTACAGATTGTGGTCCATAAAGTGCATTGGCTTGTTGCAGGTTTCAGACTTGTACAATTTCTTCAGTATTTTGTCTCCAAGAATGTATTCAAGAAGTGGCTAAGTGATTGATTCGAGAACTATGATTAGATAACTCTGAGTTCTCGAATACTGTATGATTTACATATTGAATCACTTCTCGAATATTAATTTTCTCCAGGATTCCTTGAGTTGTCGAATAGAACACTTGACTTGTCGAATCCCTGAGATATCGAATAGTTCATTCAGAGTCCTTGAGATATCGAATGGAACTTTGACTTGTTGACTCTTTGAGAACTCGAATACCACTTTGACTTGTTGACTTATTGAGTTCTCGAATAGAGCATTTAGACATGTCGAATCTCTGAGATATCGAATGAGATATTAAATAGTTATTCAGAGATATCGAACAATGTCTTCTTAGATATCGAATCTCTGACTTCTCGAATGCTAGACTTCTCGAATAGACAAAAGTACTTCTCGAATTGGTACTTAGCCTGGTTATCCAGTCAGGCTAGAAAGTAATCTTACTTATAGTGGAAGAATCCATTTCTATGATGAAGTGATTGTAGTCTAGAAGTCTTTTATAGATTGGTCAATAAGGTTATTTACCCGTGGTTTCTGCGAGGGATATCATCTAAAAATTTGGATAACATTAAAGGCACTAATGTTGGGTTGAAAATGATAACCCATTTTATGCTAGCAAAGAGGAAATTTCGGTGGTACCACATTACAGTCGTGATCGACTGTGTGGGGTATCACAGAAGGACGATTCTTGGGGCATGGTAGTTGATCGTATCATGGGGGTACCGAGTGGATGGAAGACCAGTAATCTTTATTTCTCGTGGGATGTTAGAGTTAATAAGATCAGCTTTAAAGTTTCACCTGTACGAAGTAATTCCTTAATCAATACATATGTTCTATTTGATTTTCATTGATAAATTCTATTATGTTACCATTATGCTCAGCACTGAGCCTTTGAGTGACCAACAACATACTCTAGGTCATACTGAGGTTTTTGCTAGTTCTGCTTCATTAGGTTTTGAGATAGGAGTACATGTACCTTTATGAGCTATTTATGAGATGTTTAGGGCTCTAACACCGACTTATACTCACACCTCTGCAACTATGATTATTTTTTATGTTCCGATGGTATATGTTTATGAGACTCCTATGTGTGACACTACACCTCCTACACCGACTCCGACTGTGCCCGTTTCTACTATCATTCCGAGTACAGCTGGATCTTCCATTACTACTTCCCCATCTTTAGTTGGTATAATAGGTATGTTTGGTAAGACTGTGCCTACTACCATGTACATGGACCTTTTAGAGCACTATCATGGTTTGCTAGATATGAGGAGGTAATATTTCATACTCGACATGCCATACTTCGGATGAGGGCGGCCATCGGTGTAGCGAGGGCCCCTCAATGTGGTGGTGCTATAGCTAGGGATGTATCTACTTCCATGTACATGGACCTTTTAAAGCACTATCATGGGATGTTTGCTAGATATGAGGAGGTATTTCATACTTGACATGCCTTACTTCGGATAAAGGCGGCCACCGGTGTACCGAGGGCCCCTCAATGCGATGGTGCTATAGCAAGGGATGTATCTACAGAGGTTGCACGTTAGCTTGCTACGTCAGTTCTCGAGGGACTTCAAGTAGAGGGACTACCCTCTCCTAACTCGGGATAGCTGGATAGGACTTTTGTTTGTACGATGGTGGGCCTGGAGCTATAGCCGGTATAAATTATGCTTTGTAAATAATTTAGGAATAATTTTTTACCTTTAGTAACTTCTTTATAGTGTAAAAATTTACCAAGTTTTTTGATAGGGTATATATATACATATTTTATATGATTTCATCCTTTTATTTATTATATTTTATAAATAATTGGATATTATTATTTAGAATTTAATTTTTTATAACAGGATATAAAGAATTCCCAAAATTAGAAGGAACATGCGTACAATACAATTCATAGAACGTACAATACAAGAGAATAAGATAGCCGAGGGAGAAGAGTTGTAATTCTAGTATAAGTTATAATTCTAATATATATTAGATTCAGAGAGATTGATATGCAAATTACGAAACTAAAATTTTTTGGTTCTTAATAGTAGTTATACTTTGATCAACCCATTAAGGGATGTTTGAAAGCACCTTGAGAGAGGATTTTATGTGTAATAATAACATTTCATACAATAATGTACATGTAATAATATAATAAAAAGAAAAAGAAATACATTTTTATTTTAGAAACATTTATAATCTTTAACATAAAGTATATTAACACGGGTGTTATTGTTATTTGCATAATTTATTCAGTATAAATATTGAAACATTTATCTTGTGACATGAATTTAAATTGAAAAATTAAAGTATATGTAAAACTCATTAAATTTAGAACAACGCAAGTAAATAATTACGTAATCATACAAATAACAACAAAAAATATCAATTGTCTCTTTCTTTACAATTTATCCACTACTTCGTGTTTTTGTATAAATTTTGAAGCCTTGTAAATTTCATATTATTTAATAACAGTTTTTATTATTTAAATTTTATATCGATACTTGTGACGCCCCCAAATCCGCCCTGTTCGGGGACCCGGGTCGCAACATCAGGTCTCAGCATCCTGCATCACACGTTAGCTCAATAATAATAAAATCTTTATTACAACGGAGCAGAACAGTCCCACTCCACAGATCCAAGATCGGATTCACACTTTATTACAATACGCTTATTACATCACCGAAAATATCTTGCAAAAGTCTATAAAGGTAAAACAGATAAAAGGTTCGAGCTGGCCATTCTAGTCCTTGTCAGCATAGCCTGGGGCTTTTCCCTTGCCTCTAGATCCCTGGCTGGACGTCTCACATCTTTCTTTCTTGACAGCTGAACAAATGTTGTAAAGCAAGAGTGAGCAACTATGGTGCTCAGCAAATTCTCTCCTTGCTCGGTACATAAATATAGTAATATATACCGAAAGAAAATACTCGAATTTAAATAAACTGATAGGACAACAAACTCTGAAAATTTTGACTCAAGACTCGTCTCGAAAATAGAAATACTCGAAATGACTCTTTTTGTGAAACTCTGATGACTCATGATAAAAGAATAACTGGTCTTCCATCCTTTCGGTATCTCGGCGGGGCGATCAACTATCCGACCCGGAATACCGTCCTCCAATGACACCGCACTTCGCCCGATCACGGCTACAATACGATATCAACGAATATAATAATAGTATGAATGCTAGCATCATAGTGGGTGATTATATCAACCCTGGCATCATAGTGCCTAAAATATTCTTGTGTCCATATAAAGGTACACAAGTCTCTCTTTCTCTAAATGGGCCTCTTCCCCAAAATTGACCAGTAGAATACAGAATTCCCGAACATTTCATGAACTGATACTCTGAGATAAAATTCACAAGAAAGTATTAAATTGATCTGGCGGACTGCCAGTTTTACTCAATGTGCCACCAATCCGAACAATGGATTGATGTAACTCTCAATAAATATGCTTTAATTGGTTGGCACGAACAAAGTGCCAACCCTTGACAAAAAGGGCAACTATCTCGAAATAATGAGAATAGTCTTAAAATGAAATATAATGAGTCGTACTGAACAAGTAGTACTACTCGAATAATTGTAATACTCCAAATTGACGAACGTTAAATAGAATATTTTTTACTTGATCAATGAGTAAAACTCTAACAATTTAAATAGTATACTCCTATTGGTTGATTGGAACAATGAACCAACTAAAAGATAATCAATAATTTATTGTTGAATTTGTACAATAAATTCAACTGAAAAGAATGAGTTTAACTATCTCGAACGAATGAGATTAGTTTCACTGAATCAAAATAATAGTCGTCTCGAATTAATGAGATCGACCTCATAGCAACGAAATTTCTTCTACGCTTATAGGGATTGTATTTCGCAAGTAAACTAATTAACAGTATCGTAATATTTAACGAAAAATAATACTTAAAAAGAAATTATTGTATCATAAGGAGCAGCAAATAAATCTCAAAATTGATAGCTCGAAAATAATCAAGAAATGAAATAATACGAACAGAAATACAAAATTTCCGAGAGTTAGGGTAGGAATGAACTTGCCTCTGTCTCGACGTTAAACGAACCGAATAAATAAAAGCGTTACCCGCGAGCGGAAATCTCAATTCTCGAAAAGGAATCTCTATAGTAATTATCAGAATAATTTTAGTACTCGGGTAAGAATTTAATCACGAAGTGTCAAAATAATTCGGTAATCATGCTCTTGATAAATAATTCTCGAACAAATAAAATTTAAGATATTCTCGTAACTTTAAAATCTCACTGACACCAAATTCTCAATTTAATAAATTAATGGAGGCTCTATTCGCTTTTCCTATTAATTTTAATAATTCGAGTTCTATGGTATCATAAGATTTTAAACAGAATGTACTGGGAAAATCTCGCTCTAGGTATTCTCAAGGGAAAATTTTCCATTAAAATCCTCTATTTAATTTTAATAAGCAATGCTATTTGATTTATTTGAAGTACACTTCAAATATAGAAGTATTACTATTATACTTTTTTTAAGGTCCTCATAAATTATCGACCATTTTCATTTTATGGCGGAGTTTACTAATTTAAATAAATTATTTAATTTGGCTCGTATCAAGTCTCTAAAATTTTATCTAGACATTCTCTATTTATCCAAGAATTCATCTAATTCACTAAAGTTTATTTTAAAGGAGCAATAATATAATTCACCATTTATTCTCAAATAAATAACTCAAGAATTAAATTTTCATCCGAACTGAAATCCATAATATTATCTCTACTTTTAACAAAATGTGAATTTATTGAAACAATTCTATTTTTGAAATCTCACAAATGCTAATTTCCTTCCTATTTTAATATGCCACTAAATAATCGATTAGTTTTATTACTCCGCTATCTTACAATTTCCTTTGATTTTAATAACTCAAGAAACCCTTTCTCTTTTTATGAAAACCACTTAAATTATCTTAACTTAATTTTGATTACCTTATTCCCACTCTTAGAAAATCCACTCCATTTTATTTTTATGATGTACTAAATTTTCCTTTTTATTCTACATTATATTCAATTCCGGTAACCTACTTATTGGAAACAGAATTTCAACAACAATAATTTATTCATGGGAAATTTCACATTTTATTCTATTTTTTCCACATAAATAAATTCTACAATTAATTATTACTTAAATCAATAAAAGTAAAACAGTAAAAATCCATTAACCCCACCAACCATCACCGCCACTGGGCGGTTTCCGGTCGTCCACTGTGACGGCGCCGGCGACGGCGACGAACACCACCGGCCACCGACACCATCACCTCCTCCTCCCTCTCTCCCTGCTCCACTCTCTCTCGACCTCACTCTCTCTCAATCTCTCGACCTCTCCTCCTCTCCCCGTCTCTCACCTTCGATCTCTCTCTCTCTCTCGCCGCCGCGTCTCTCTCTCTCTCTCTCTCGATCTCTCTTTCTCCCTCAATCTCTCGCTTTCTCTCCCTCTCTCTGAATATCTCGCCGGCCCTCTCTCCCTCTCTCAATCTCTCGACTCCCTCCTCTCTAATCTCTCCGCCATCACTCTCTCTTTCTCTCCTCCGATCTCTCTCCCTCCGCCCATCTCCGATCTCTCCCTCTATCTCTCTTTTCCCCGATCATCTCTCTCTCCATCTCCCATCTCTCCCTGGCCTCTCTCGCCTCCTCTCTGCACCCCGAAACAACACCCACCACCGCCGACCACCGTCGCCGACGCGGTGGTGGTCTCCGGTTCACCATGCAACACACACAAACACCCCAAATAACAAAATCCCCAATTTTAAGCACACCCACAACATAGAGCTAAATCAATTAATTAAATTTTTGCAAAAGCCCTAAGTCAAATAAAAATAATTTCCTAAATTAACACAAGGGTTTTCAAGCAAATACAATAACAAAGCATGTATATTCATAATTAGAGAAATTTAGGGGCATAAACTCGTACCCTTTTATGAAAAATCAAGCTTTTAGAATTGATCAAAAAACAACTTTCTTGAAACCCTTTATATATATATATATATCGATTTGAAAAGCTTTTAGAGTGCTCCCACAAATATCAATTTGCATGCAAGATCAACCCACTATTTCATTAACTATAAGCTTCTAAAGGTTTGTTTTTAATGGAGGTGAGAGGATAATATATATATATATATGGTGGTGTTTTGCTCGGATAAAAACAAAGGAAGAGATGATTTCTATATCTCTCTTTTTCTCTTATAAATACTAGGCAACATAATTAGGGCCTTAGTGGGTTAATACTAGTTGGGCCTCAATTGATCAATAAAAAAAACTTTACTAATTAATAGAACTAGGTTGATCTCTAAATGGGCTTGGGTATTAATTAAGGTTAATAAGCACAACCCAATTACTATGAAAATTTCCACCCAAGTCCATTAAATCGATTTTATTAGCAAAGCACTCTCTAAATTCCTAATTATAATTATAGTTGCAACATAAATAAATTAGAAAGAAAGAATTTCTAGCAATAATATTAATAGCAATAATATAAAAATACACCTAAATCATAAAATTTGTATGCAGCATCGCACTAAATAATTATTTATAAACATCCAGAGAAATTAACAAGATCGAGAGAATATTTTATTCGGAGAGGCTCGACATAAAATTATTAAAGAAAATTCGTGGTTATTACAATACTCAAAGACAATTGATACAATTTTATTTTTTTCAAATTTACATCTAAATTTCAAAATTGCATTTAATTTCGGATTAGAAGAATTATATTAATTACTTAATCGATATGGTATCACAAATTAAAAAATAAATTTGAATAGGAAGAGAAAAATTGTACATCTGAGTTGAACAATTTTATCATTAAAATATCTACATTTTTTTTAGAGAAAATGATCTATTTTTTTCGAATATCACTATTTTACGGTTATCGATGGCTCTCCTGATTAACAAATAACACAATTTATCAAACAAATTCAGATTTTCCTTTTTGGAAGTTTTTCATGTCATTTTATATACAATATTAAAATCACATACACAATCATTTATTTTTTAATATGTACTCAAAGCTAAAATTATTGTAATTTTGAACAATTAATCATAAAAAAAATTAGACTGAAAATGATCTAGTTTTTGGAATACCCCCGTCATCCTCACTCATGCACACCGATAAGGATTACCATCATGACCATAGATTTATTCAAATAAACATATAAAATAAGTAAATATCTCAAACAAATATGAGATTTTCTTGTAAAAATACAATTAATAAATATCTCAAACAAATATTAGATTCTTTTGTAAAAATTCTTTCCCGTCCTATATAAACATACAAGCATGGTCTTTGTACCCTCAAATCCTCTTTGGCAAACACCTTGTGGCGTTCCGACACAATGACCCTCAAATACTCTTTGGCATTTTAACACTTTTTTTGTTTACAAAAAACTCCCAACACCTTGTGGCTTTCTTGCACCTCCTCTTCTTACAAAACTCCATTTTCACTTGTTCTTTCTCAAAACTTGTTGTTCTTATATGATATATATTACAAGTTGTTTATCATCTGTAATTATGTATCTATATTGATACTATCTAGACATGAAACAACATTTTTTCATTTTCTATGGGATGTCAAACATATCTCATAATTTTGTTTTATTATCTTTTGTGTTATATATATTTGTGTGTATATATATATATATATGTATATATATATATATATTTGTAATTTCGTTATTGTTTCATTTTGATCGATGTACTTTATAAAGAAAAATTCATTTACAGGAAAAATGGGATGAAGCTATTTGCTAACCAAAAATATGATTTTTCCTGTAATTTTCTTCTCTACAACTTTTTGGAGAAAAAGTGACATGAAGCTTATGCCTATATTTATTTAGAATATTTTACTATAAAAATCTTTTTGTAAACCATGTACATAGAAATTGTGCAATTTTTGGTTTAGTTACTAATTTATATAAGATTACATACGGTTCATTTTTAGATGCCAAACTTTTTTCTACAATTTGTTTTTAACAATTATCTTTTTCTAATAAGATCTGTTCAACATATTAAACTAATCTTACATAATTTTTTTCTTCCCTTAGTTTTGATTTTTAAATAAATTTAATTAATTTAGTATGTATCATCTTACAAGCAAGAAAGCATCTTTCATGTCATTATGAATATATAATGCTCATTAAATACTTATAAAATTTTCTAAAAAAGACCTACTTTTACTTTTTATATATTTTAATACAAAATATATCTTTTTGAGATATTATATCATCTAGTTTTTCGAACATGCTAAATCTCTTCCTTATCATGCACACATTTAAAACAAAAATTCATTGCACATAAGCCAAAGTTCTTATTGCTTCTACAATTGGATAAAGAATGGCTTTCAAATGATTTCATAAAAATTGCTTTCCATGTCAAAATTTGTTGTACCGAAATTTACAATATGGTTTCTTCAGTCTTCGATTTTCAGAATGTGTTGCCGGACACGATCGTCGGGACCGCCCGATTGTGTCTTCTATTTTATGAATGTGTTTTCGCGCACGGGTCGAAATCACTCAACATCAGAAAATAGAAGACAATATCGGGCGGTCTCCACCTCGTGTCCGTAACATATTTTGAAAATCAAAAACTTTATCAAAGACGAAGAAAGAATATTCTAAATGTCAGTATTACCAAGTTTTCACATAAAAAGTGATCAGATAAAATGAAATATTTGGAAGCCATTCTTTATCCGAATGTAGAACCAACGCTCACAAAAAAGGTAAGACAATTTTTACCAAAATTTTACTTATTCAATTACATACTCTATTTATTCAATGAAAACCCCCTCAAATCTCAACAATATGAATGGTGAAAATCTCAAAAAATTTGTTATAAAAAAAATTTCACTTACATGATGATGATATCCATTTAGAAAATTGGGCCTAGATAAAAAATTTGGACATCCCCGCAAAAAGGAAATGATGAAAATTTTCATTTACCCATTCTTGTAGTTTAGAATTGTTGTTTACAGTATTTAAACATGATCATATATGTAAACTACATAGAAAAAGAGGGAGTTGATCAAATTCATTTTGGGTAAATGGTGATGTTAAACTCTCTCAAACTTGGTTCATTTTGTCATGTCTTGCATTTTATTTGTTTCCCTTTTTTCCTTCTCTTGATAAACTATTTTTATTAATCTTGCGACTTTAAGGATGATCCACACTTAGGTGGATAGGATTGGAAACTACTCAACTCAAATTTTGGTTCTAAACAAGCACACTCAAGTAATGGTACTAAATTGTTTATATTTTAATGTTGTCGCCAATTTTTTCCCATATTACGTAGAATGTGCCTTGATTTGTATGTGTATGTTGGTATTACAAAGATAACTTAATTAGTTAGGTGTACAGTTATGTTTATTCTTATTTGTTTTCTTGATACTTGTATACCTCCATCATCCATCTCTCTTATAAGTCGAATTTATTTTGTAAGTTACATTTAACAATTTAACTCAAGTTGGATTTATATCTAAATTTTTCTATAGCCCAGAATGAAAGCGAGTGAAACGATTCACTCCAAAAAAAAACAATACGCTCTTGGCTAAGAAACAATAAGTAATAGAAGCTCTAAGAAGAAAAACATGTCCTCATTGTAGTGTTGCTAGTTCTCAACAAATAATGAAAAAAACAACATGATATCGAAAAAAATCCATTTAAGAAAAGAGCTACAATTAAGTTAATTTCACCATTATTAAATAATTTTAAGCTCATTAACTTGAGTTTTTAGCTCGATTTCCTTATTTTTCTCTTTTTGAAAGTACTATATTGATTTTATTTTTTGGGTTGGGTTGCTTAATCAATGATTGTAGGGTATAAGGTGGGTCAAAATCTACAAAACCTCCCTATTACATTCCAGGATCCACCAAAGCCCTCAATAATATCTCAGAATCAACAACACATCTCCATAACATCACATGGTCCACCAAATCTCTCGATAATATGTGAGAACTCAAAAAACCTCCCAAATCTCAATAATATCACATGGTTCTCAAATATTATGGAGAGATTTGGTGGACCAGGTGATGTCGTGGAGGGGGTTTTGTTGATTCTAAGATATTATTGAGGGGTTTCGTGGATCCTGAAATGTTATAGGGTGGTTTTGTAGATTTTGATCCACCTTATACCATGCAATTGTTGATTAAAGCAACCCCAACTAAAAAATAGAATCAAAATAGTATATTAAAAAAGAGAAGAATAAGACAATTGAGCTAAAAACTCATGTTAATGAGCTTAAAATATTTAATATGGGTAAAATTAAGTTAATTGTACCTCTTTTCTTAAATGGCTATTTTCCAATATCAGGTTGTTTCTTTTCATTGTTTGTTGAAAACCGCCAAAATTACGCTACGGACATGTTTCTCTTCCCATAGCTTCTCGATCTTGGAATGCATCATTCTCATTTTGGAAAGCATCATTTTTCTTGCTTTCACTTCCCTAGAAAAATTTATGAGACAAATTCAGCTTAAGTTAAATTGCTAAATGTAACTTATAAAATAAGTTTGACTTGTAAGAGAGATCAAGGTTAAACAAGAATCAACATAATTGTAAAACTAGCTATGTTATCTTACTAATACCAACATGCATATACAGATCAAGAAACATTGTATATAATATAGGAAAAATCAACAACATCATTAAAATGTAAAAATAGTTTAGTACCTTTACTTAGTTCGCTTGTTCCCAACCCTATCCTACTAGTAAGTTCATTTCTTTGCAACTTGCTGGGATGTGGATCATCACTGAAGTGGCTATATTAAGAAAAACATTTTCACAAGAAACAGAAAAAGGGAAACAAATAAAATGCAAAGACATTACAAAATGAACCGAGTTTGAAAGAGATTACCCAAAATGCACTAGATATCTCTCTCTCTCTCTCTCTCACTCCCTCTCTTCTTTATGTATATGACCATTTTTAAATACAAACTATAATTGATCAAAATTTTTATTGTGGTGAATAGAACCATTTTGTAGAGCATGACAATATTTGCTATATGTCATACATATATATATATATATATGAATGCGTTGTATAAGATATACGTATTTTTTCATTGTAGCTGGTGTGTTTGTTTACTTATTTACTTTTTAGCTTCTAGTCATGAATCTGAACATATATTTAGCTAACATTCATTATACCTTGGTATTTTTTTTAGTTAGTGTCGTACGCATGTGTTTAAATTCAATGAAGTGTGGTAGAAGTTCAATGTTTTTCCATGGTGATTTTTTGGACATATTATTTCATTATCTGGAAGCACATAATTTACGGTTTGCTTGTTTTGAATGAGCATATATAGCAAATAAAGTATCCTTTTATTTATATGGATATGAGAACTCCATGGAAAGGATAATGAAACTAATGTTTGGATTTTATATATCAATGATCACACCAGAACTATACGAAAATATACTATTACTCTACTGGATTATGATCTTTTGAGTTCTAAAAATAATTGATATCTTATATGTAAGACATACTCCCTCTGTCCCACCCATTTCTATACATAAAAAAGTGCGTGTCTAACACGCAGTTTAAGGTGCATTTTTTAGGATAGTTCTATAACTTTTTTTTGATATCGAAGAATCCCTGATTCGAGGAATGCCCTAATAGAAGAGCAATCAAACCAAATTGAAACTTTTAACTGGAGAAATCTCCAACTCGCAGTGTTCTCGGCGTCTAAGATAGATAAAAACATAGAACAGAGAGAGTGAGAATGAGAGAGAGAGAGAGAGAGAGAGTGAATTAAGAATGTTTTGTTCAAAGGCGGTGCTTTGTTGAAAGGTAAAAAATTAGAAAGGGAAACGGCGGTCTTTTTGCCGCTCTCTACCTTTCACCGGGTTGCGTGTAGAAAAGTTTCCTCCTCTTATACAAATAAATTTTTGTATGTTCTTTTTTTCTTAAACAATTTTTAAATGTTCTTAAATAAAATTATTCATGTAAAACTTTATTTTAATATTATAATTAAAATTTTTTTTCTTTTTACATTTTGCGCGATCCAGATTAACTGAATAATTTTTTTGAATATTTTCTTCGACGATCGAACCATACGAAAGTTAATAAACACTCATTTTAGTGTTGGAAAAAATAATCAAAAATAAAAAGGTCGGGTTGTACGATATTTTAACAAAAAACTTGTAAAAATGATGCTTCCTATAACGGGGCACGATCCAGATTCACTAAAATATTTTTTTGAATGATTTCTACGACGATAGAACCGTACGGATGTTAATAAACACCCATTTAAGTGTTGTAAAAAAATAAAACTTGTAAAAATGATGCTTCCTATAACGGGGCACAATCCAGATTCACTAAAATATTTTTTTGAATGATTTCTTCGACGATAGAACCGTACGGATGTTAATAAACACCCATTTAAGTGTTGTAAAAAAATAATCGAAAAAAAAAGGCGGGTTGTATGAGATTTTAACAAAAACTTAGTAAAAGTGCTACTTCCTATAACGGGACACGATCCAGATTCACTGAAATATTTTTTTGAATGATTTCTTCGACGACTAAACCGTACAGATGTTAATAAATACTCATTTTAGTATTGTCAAAAAATAATCCAAAAATAAAAAGGTCGGGTTGTATGAGATTTTAACAAAAACTTAGTAAAAGTGCTACTTCCTATAACGGGGCACGATCCATATTCACTGAAATATTTTTTTGAATGATTTCTTCAACGATCAAATCGTACAGATGTTAATAAACACTTATTTTAGTATTGTAAAAAAATAATCGAAAAATAAAAAGGCCGGGTTGTGTGAGATTTTAACAAAAACTTAGTAAAAGTGTTACTTCCTGTAACGGGACACGATCCAGATTCACTGATATATTTTTTTGAATGATTTCTTCGACGATCGAACCGTACAGATGTTAATAAACACTCATTTTAGTGTTGTCAAAATATAATCGAAAAATGAAAAGGCCGGGTTGTATGAGATTTTTACAAAAACTTAATAAAAGTGCCACTACCTATAATGGGACACGATCCAGATTCACTGAAATATTTTTTTGAATGATTTCTTCAACGATCAAATCGTACAGATGTTAATAAACACTCATTTTAGTATTGCAAAAAAAATAATCGAAAAATTAAAAGGCCGGGTTGTATGAGATTTTAACAAAAAGTTAGTAAAAGTGCTACTTCCTATAACAGGACACGATCCAGATTCACTGAAATATTTTTTTTAATGATTTCTTCGACGATCGAACCGTACAGATGTTAATAAACACTCATTTTAGTGTTGTAAAAAAACAATCGAAAAAAAAAGGCCGGGTTGTATGAGATTTTAACAAAAACTTAGTAAAAGTGTCACTTCCTATAATGGGACACAATCCAGATTCACTGAAATATTTTTTAAAATGATTTCTTCGACGATCGAACCGTACAGATGTTAATAAACACTCATTTTAGTATTGTAAAATGTTGAGTATTGAATACAGTAAAAGAAAACAGAGGGGGGGTGAATGGATTCTTGAACTTTTCTTAGTTCTTGAATCTGTGTAGCAGATAAGTGTTTGTGTGTGCAAATGTATAGGTGCGAATAAAGATAACACAAGACACAATATCACTTTAATCTAATATATTATTAGATAAAGGTTGCTACAATATGTGAATACAAATGATAGTATTCTCAGCTTCATTTTTCTCAGAGAGATATGTCTTAAGTGTGTATGAAAAACTTCTCTTCTAAAAAGATGATTACTTAGGAAGTGAGGATGTATCCTTATAGAACATGAATACAACCTACTTACTACAAATAAGGTAGCTAAAACAAATTACTTTCTGGTCTGTCTATCCTTTTTGAGTAAGTGTCCAAATGGCTACAGATTTGACTTTGCAAAGTTCTGTTCAGATCCACTTCTTTAGCTCTTTGTCTCTTCTATATCTCTCCAAGCTTCCTTGTAGGCTTTCCAGGGCACGTTACAGATTGTGGTCCATAAAGTGCATTGGCTTATTGCAGGTTTCAAACTTGTACAATTTCTTCAGTATTTTGTCTCGAAGAATGTATTCAAGAAGTGGCTAAGTGATTGATTCGAGAACTATGATTAGATAACTCTGAGTTCTCGAATACTGTATGATTTACATATTGAATCACTTCTCGAATAGTACTTTTCTCCAGGATTCCTTGAGTTGTCGAATAGAACACTTGACTTGTCGAATCCCTGAGATATCGAATAGTTCATTCAGAGTCCTTGAGATATCGAATGGAACTTTGACTTATTGACTCTTTGAGAACTCGAATACCACTTTGACTTGTTGACTTCTTGAGTTCTCGAATAGAGCATTTAGACATGTCGAATCTCTGAGATATCGAATGAGATATTGAATAGTTATTCAGAGATATCGAACAATGTCTTCTTAGATATCGAATCTCTGACTTCTCGAACGCTAGACTTCTCGAATAGGCAAAAGTACTTCTCGAATTGGTACATAGCCTGGTTATCCAGTCAGGCTAGAAAGTAATCTTACTTATAGTGGAAGAATCCATTTCTATGATGAAGTGATTGTAGTCTAGAAGTCTTTTATAGATTGGTCAACAAGGTTATTTACCCGTGGTTTCTGCGAGGGATATCATCTAAAAATTTGGATAACATTAAAGGCACTAATGTTGGGTTGAAAATGATAACCCATTTTATGCCAGCAAAGAGGAAATTTCAGTGGTACCACATTACAGTCGTGATCGACTGTGTGGGGTATCACAGAAGGACGATTCTTGGGGCATGGTAGTTGATCGTATCATGGGGGTACGAGTGGATGGAAGACCAGTAATCTTTATTTCTCGTGGGATGTTAGAGTTAATAAGATCAGCTTTAAAGTTTCACCTGTACGAAGTAATTCCTTAATCAATACATATGTTCTATTTGATTTTCATTGATAAATTCTATTATGTTACCATTATGCTCAGCACTGAGCCTTTGAGTGACCAACAATATACTCTAGGTCATACTGAGGTTTTTGCTAGTTCTACTTCATTAGGTTTTGAGATAGGAGTACATGTACCTTTACGAGCTATTTATGAGATGTTTAGGGCTCTAACACCGACTTATACTCACACCTCTGCAGCTATGATTATTTTTTATGTTCCGATGGTATATGTTTATGAGACTCCTATGTGTGACACTACACCTCCTACACCGACTCCGACTGTGCCCGTTTCTACTATCATTCCGAGTACAGCTGGATCTTCCATTACTACTTCCCCATCTTTAGTTGGTATAATAGGTATGTTTGGTAAGACTGTGCCTACTACCATGTACATGGACCTTTTAGAGCACTATCATGGTTTGCTAGATATGAGGAGGTAATATTTCATACTCGACATGCCATACTTCGGATGAGGGCGGCCATCGGTGTAGCGAGGGCCCCTCAATGTGGTGGTGCTATAGCTAGGGATGTATCTACTACCATGTACATGGACCTTTTAAAGCACTATCATGGGATGTTTGCTAGATATGAGGAGGTATTTCATACTTGACATGCCTTACTTCGGATAAAGGCGGCCACCGGTGTACCGAGGGCCCCTCAATGCGATGGTGCTATAGCAAGGGATGTATCTACGGAGGTTGCACGTTAGCTTGCTACGTCAGTTCTCGAGGGACTTCAAGTAGAGGGACTACCCTCTCCTAACTCGGGATAGCTGGATAGGACTTTTGTTTGTACGATGGTGGGCCTGGAGCTATAGCCGGTATAAATTATGCTTTGTAAATAATTTAGGAATAATTTTTTACCTTTAGTAACTTCTTTATAGTGGAAAAATTTACCAAGTTTTTTGATAGGGTATATATATACATATTTTATATGATTTCATCCTTTTATTTATTATATTTTATATATAATTGGATATTATTATTTAGAATTTAATTTTTTATAACAGGATATAAAGAATTCCCAAAATTAGAAGGAACATGCGTATACATCACTATTTGGGCACTAACTCCAGTTTTAGACACGAGAATTGGGCCATTTACATTAGAATTTGGCGATTTCATAGTCCATGCGAAACTAAACAAATTTTCTACAACTCAAAAGTGGTCCAACATTAATATTCCAACTAGAGGAGCCTAAAAGCACGCTTAAAGTTAGACTACTAATTTCATATTCAAATTTCAATTTGTTTCGGAAAATTACTTGTATTTTATTGGAAAGCATTAGTTCTGTTTATTATATTAGGTTATTTACAAATATTGTAGGAAGAGACAAGATAACAATTCATAGAACGTACAATACAAGAGAATAAGATAGCCGAGGGAGAAGAGTTGTAATTCTAGTATAAGTTATAATTCTAATATATATTAGATTCAGAGAGATTGATATGCGAATTACGAAACTAAATTTTTTTGGTTCTTAATAGTAGTTATACTTTGATCAACCCATTAAGGGATGTTTGAAAGCACCTTTTGAGAGGATGTTATGTGTAATAATAACATTTCATACAATAATGTACATGTAATAATATAATAAAAAGAAAAAGAAATACATTTTTATTTTTTGAAACATTTATAATCTTTAACATAAAGTATATTAACACGGGTGTTATTGTTATTTGCATAATTTATTCAGTATAAATATTGAAACATTTATCTTGTGACATGAATTTAAATTGAAAAATTAAAGTATATGTAAAACTCATTAAATTTAGAACAACGCAAGTAAATAATTACGTAATCATACAAATAACAACAAAAAATATCAATTGTCTCTTTCTTTACAATTTATCCACTACTTCGTGTTTTTGTATAAATTTTGAAGCCTAGTAAATTTCACATTATTTAATAACAGTTTTTACTATTTAAATTTTATATCGATACTCAGAAGACAATTGATAAAATTTTATTTTTTTCAAATTTACATCTAAATTTCAAAATTTCATTTAATTTCGGATTAGAAGAATTATATTAATTACTTAATCGATATGGTATCACAAATTAAAAAATAAATTTGAATAGGAAGAGAAAAATTGTACATCTGAGTTGAACAATTTTATCATTAAAATATCTAGCATTTTTTTTAGAGAAAATGATCTATTTTTTTCGAATATCACTATTTTACGGTTATCGATGCCTCTCCTGATTAACAAATAACACAATTTATCAAACAAATTCAAATTTTCCTTTTTGGAAGTTTTTCAGGTCATTTTATATACAATCTTAAAATCACATATACAATCATTTATTTTTGAATATGTACTCAAAGCTAAAATTATTGTAATTTTGAACAATTAATCATAAAAAAAATTAGACTGAAAATGATCTAGTTTTTGGAATACCCCCGTCATCCTCACTCATACACACCGATAAGGATTACCATCATGACCACATATTTATTCAAATAAACATATAAAATAAGTAAATATCTCAAACAAATATGAGATTTTCTTGTAAAAATACAATTAATAAATATCTCAAACAAATATTAGATTCTTTTGTAAAAATTCTTTCCCGTCCTATATAAACATACAAGCATGGTCTTTGTACCTCAAATACTCTTTGGCCAACACCTTGTGGCGTTCCAGCACAATGACCACCTTGTGGCTTTCTTGCACCTCCTCTTCTTACAAAACTCCATTTTCACTTGTTCTTTCTCAAAACTTGTTGTTCTTATATGATATATATTACAAGTTGTTTATCATCTGTAATTATGTATCTATATTGATACAATCTGGACATGAAACAACATTTTTTCATTTTCGATGGGATGTCAAACATATCTCATAATTTTGTTTTATTATCTTTTGTGTTATATATATTTGTGTATATATAGATATATATATATATATATTTGTAATTTCGTTATTGTTTCATTTTGATCGATGTAATTTATAAAGAAAAATTCATTTACAGGAAAAATGGAATGAAGCTATTTGCTAACCAAAAATATGATTTTTCCTGTAATTTTCTTCTTACAATTTTTTGGAGAAAAAGTGACATGAAGCTTATGCCTATATTTATTTAGAATATTTTACTATAAAAATCTTTTTGTAAACCATGTACATAGAAATTGTGCAATTTTTGGTTTAGTTACTAATTTATACTCCCTCCGTCCCACCCAATTCTTAACACTTTTTTTGTTACTTTCTGGCACGTATTTTAAGGTGAATTTTAAGGATAGTTCCATAACTTATTTTTAAAATTTTCTTTTTTTGTATAAAAATAGGAATGTTTTATTTTTATACAAAAAAAGAAAATTGCAAAAATAAGTTATGCAACCATCCTTAAAATGCGTGTCGGACACCCTATTTTGAAATGTTAAAAATGGCCGGGACTGAGGGAGTATAATATTACATATGGTTCATTTTTAGATGCCAAACTTTTTTCTACAATTTGTTTTTTACAATTATCTTTTTCTAATAAGATCTGTTCAACATATTAAACTAATCTTACATAATTTTTTTCTTCCCTTAGTTTTGATTTTTAAATAAATTTAATTATTTTAGTATGTATCATCTTACAAGCAAGAAAGCATCTTTCATGTCATTATGAATATATAATGCTCATTAAATACTTATAAAATTTTCTAAAAAAGACCTACTTTCACTTTTTATATATTTTAATACAAAATATATCTTTTTGAGATATTATATCATCTAGTTTTTCGAACATGCTAAATCTCTTCCTTATCATGCACACATTTAAAACAAAAATTCATTGCACAAAAGCCAAAGTTCTTATTGCTTCTACATTTGGATAAAGAATGGCTTTCAAATGTTTTCATCAGATTGCTTTCGATGTCAAAATTTGTTGTACTATATTGATTTTATTTTTTGGGTTGGGTTGCTTAATCAATGATTGTAGGGTATAAGGTGGGTCAAAATCTACAAAACCTCCCTATTACATTCCAGGATCCACCAAAGCCCTCAATAATATCTCAGAATCAACAACACATCTCCATAACATCACATGGTCCACCAAATCTCTCGATAATATGTGAGAACTCAAAAAACCTCCCAAATCTCAATAATATCACATGGTTCTCAAATATTATGGAGAGATTTGGTGGACCAGGTGATGTCGTGGAGGGGGTTTTGTTGATTCTAAGATATTATTGAGGGGTTTCGTGGATCCTGAAATGTTATAGGGTGGTTTTGTAGATTTTGATCCGCCTTATACCATGCAATTGTTGATTAAAGCAACCCCAACTAAAAAATAGAATCAAAATAGTATATTAAAAAAGAGAAGAATAAGAAAATTGAGCTAAAAACTCAAGTTAATGAGCATAAAATATTTAATATGGGTGAAATTAAGTTAATCGTACCTCTTTTCTTAAATGGCTATTTTCCAATATCAGGTTGTTTCTTTTCATTGTTTGTTGAAAACCGCCAAAATTACGCTACGGACATGTTTCTCTTCCCATAGCTTCTCGATCTTGGAATGCATCATTCTCATTTTGGAAAGCATCATTTTTCTTGCTTTCACTTCCCTAGAAAAATTTATGAGACAAATTCAGCTTAAGTTAAATTGCTAAATGTAACTTATAAAATAAGTTTGACTTGTAAGAGAGATCAAGGTTAAACAAGAATCAACATAATTGTAAAACTAGCTATGTTATCTTACTAATACCAACATGCATATACAGATCAAGACACATTGTATATAATATAGGAAAAATCAACAACATCATTAAAATGTAAAAATAGTTTAGTTCTGAAACCAAAACTTGACTTAGTAGGTTCCAACCCTATCCTACTAGTAAGTTCATTTCTTTGCAATTTGCTGGGATGTGGATCATCATTGAAGTGGCTATATTAAGAAAAACATTTTCACAAGAAACAGAAAAAGGGAAACAAATAAAATGCAAAGACATGACAAAATGAACCGAGTTTGAAAGAGACTACCCAAAATGCACTAGATATCTCTCTCTCTCTCTCTCTCTCTCTCACTCCCTCTCTTCTTTATGTATATGACCATTTTTAAATACAAACTATAATTGATCAAAATTTTTATTGTGGTGAATAGAACCATTTTGTAGAACATGACAATATTTGCTATATGTCATACATATATATATATATATGAATGCGTTGTATAAGATATACGTATTTTTTCATTGTAGCTGGTGTGTTTGTTTACTTATTTACTTTTTAGCTTCTAGTCATGAATCTGAACATATATTTAGCTAACATTCATTATACCTTGGTAATTGTTTTTTAGTTAGTGTCGTACGCATGTGTTTAAATTCAATGAAGTGTGGTAGAAGTTCAATGTTTTTCCATGGTGATTTTTTGGACATATTATTTCATTATCTGGAAGCACATAATTTACCGTTTGCTTGTTTTGAATGAGCATATATAGCAAATAAAGTATCCTTTTATTTATATGGATATGAGAACTCCATGGAAAGGATAATGAAACTAATGTTTGGATTTTATATATCAATGATCACACCAGGACTATACGAAAATATACTATTACTCTACTGGATTATGATCTTTTGAGTTCTAAAAATAATTGATATCTTATATGTAAGAGATACTCCCTCTGTCCCACCCATTTCTATACATAAAAAAGTGTGTGTCTGACACGCAGTTTAAGGTGCATTTTTAGGATAGTTCTATAACTTTTTTTTTTTGATATTTTCTTTTTTTGTATAAAAATAGGAGTGTTCTATTTTTATTCAAAAAAAGAAAATATCAAAAATAAGTTATAGAACTATCCTTAAAATGCACCTGAAAATCCGTATCGGAAACTGGTCCGTAAACGTAAAGAATTCGAAGGGACGGAGGGAGTAATATATAGACCTCTGGAGAATATGTAGAAACTTAGATTGTAGACACTTAGAGACATGGTAATACACGTTGGTGAGACTACAAGTCACTATAAATAGGAAGACACGATAACTCAACAATAGGACATGACAAGTAAATAATACTATAACTACATAGGAATCAAGAAGAAATGAAGACGTCGCAAATATAAAGAATCAGAATAATAGAAGTAATTCTAAAGTCTGTTGAAGGATCACTGAAAAAATACGAGTAGGTTTGATTAGTACCTATCATATTGGAGCCGAATTTTTTTCAAATCTCTGTCAATCCTATTATCAAGATTTAACTTATCTTTCATCCATAAAAGCTAGTATTATTGTTCAAGATAGCTAAATACTTATTAATTATCAATCGGATTTGTATTTCAAATCTTGATTACCTTTATTGATATCGAAGAAATAGATCATTGATCGAATCGTTATTGATAAACAATCTCGATTATGCTCCATCGATAATTCCATTCGAGAACCGTCATCTCTTGGCAGTCAGTATAAGAATGTTTGATAATAGATTCCTAAAAGTTTTGTTGTTCAGTCAACAGATAGTTTTAGTAAGAGCTATTCTCATTCTTTCACCATAAAGTGCATTGGCTTGTTGCAGGTTTCAGACTTGTACAATTTCTTCAGTATTTTGTCTCCAAGAATGTATTCAAGAAGTGGCTAAGTGATTGATTCGAGAACTATGATTAGATAACTCTGAGTTCTCGAATACTGTATGATTTACATATTGAATCACTTCTCGAATAGTACTTTTCTCCAGGATTCCTTGAGTTGTCGAATAGAACACTTGACTTGTCGAATCCCTGAGATATCGAATAGTTCATTCAGAGTCCTTGAGATATCGAATGGAACTTTGACTTGTTGACTCTTTGAGAACTCGAATACCACTTTGACTTGTTGACTTGTTGAGTTCTCGAATAGAGCATTTAGACATGTCGAATCTCTGAGATATCGAATGAGATATTGAATAGTTATTCAGAGATATCGAACAATGTCTTCTTAGAAATCGAATCTCTGACTTCTCGAATGCTAGACTTCTCGAATAGACAAAAGTACTTCTTGAATTGGTACTTAGCCTGGTTATCGAGTCAGGCTAGAAAGTAATCTTACTTATAGTGGAAGCATCCATTTCTATGATGAAGTGATTGTAGTCTAGAAGTCTTTTATAGATTGGTCAACAAGGTTATTTACCCGTGGTTTCTGCGAGGGATATCATCTAAAAATTTGGATAACATTAAAGGCACTAATGTTGGGTTGAAAATGATAACCCATTTTATGCTAGCAAAAAAGAAATTTCGGTGGTGCCACATTACAGTCGTGATCGACTGTGTGGGGTATCACAGAAGGACGATTCTTGGGGCATGGTAGTTGATCGTATCATGGGGGTACCGAGTGGATGGAAGACCAGTAATCTTTATTTCTCGTGGGATGTTAGAGTTAATAAGATCAGCTTTAAAGTTTCACCTGTACGAAGTAATTCCTTAATCAATACATATGTTCTATTTGATTTTCATTGATAAATTCTATTATGTTACCAGTATGCTCAACACTGAGCCTTTGAGTGACCAACAACATACTCTATGTCATACTGAGGTTTTTGCTAGTTCTGCTTCATTAGGTTTTGAGATAGGAGTACATGTACCTTTATGAGCTATTTATGAGATGTTTAGGGCTCTAACACCTACTTATACTCACACCTCTGCAGCTATGATTATTTTTTATGTTCCGATGGTATATGTTTATGAGACTCATATGTGTGACACTACACCTCCTACACCGACTCCGACTGTGCCCGTTTCTACTATCATTCCAAGTACAGCTGGATCTTCCATTACTACTTCCCCATCTTTAGTTGGTATAATAGGTATGTTTGGTAAGACTGTGCCTACTACCATGTACATGGACCTTTTAGAGCACTATCATGGTTTGCTAGATATGAGGAGGTAATATTTCATACTCGACATGCCATACTTCGGATGAGGACGGCCATCGGTCTTGCGAGGGCCCCTCAATGTGGTGGTGCTATAGCTAGGGATGTATCTACTACCATGTACATGGACCTTTTAAAGCACTATCATGGGATGTTTGCTAGATATGAGGAGGTATTTCATACTTGACATGCCTTACTTTGGATAAAGGCGGCCACCGGTGTACCGAGGGCCCCTCAATGCGATGGTGCTATAGCAAGGGATGTATCTACGGAGGTTGCACGTTAGCTTGCTACGTAGTTCTCGAGGGACTTCAAGTAGAGGGACTACCCTCTCCTAACTCGGGATAGCTGGATAGGACTTTTGTTTGTACGATGGTGGGCCTGGAGCTATAGCCGGTCTAAATTATGCTTTGTAAATAATTTAGGAATAATTTTTTACCTTTAGTAACTTCTTTATAGTGGAAAAATTTACCAAGTTTTTTGATAGGGTACATATATATATATATTTTATATGATTTCATCCTTTTATTTATTATATTTTATAAATAATTGGATATTATTATTTAGAATTTAATTTTTTATAACAGGATATAAAGAATTTCCAAAATTAGAAGGAACATGCGTATACATCACTATTTGGGCACTAACTCCAGTTTTAGACACTAGAATTGGGCCATTTACATTAGAATTTGGCGATTTCATAGTCCATGCGAAACTAAACAAATTATCTACAACTCAAAAGTGGTCCAAGATTAATATTCCAACTAGAGGAGCCTAAAAGCACGCTTAAAGTTAGACTACTAATTTCATATTCAAATTTCAATTTGTTTCGGAAAATTACTTGTATTTTATTGGAAAGCATTAGTTCTGTTTATTATATTAGGTTATTTACAAATATTATAGGAAGAGACAAGATAACAATTCATAGAATGTACAATACAAGAGAATAAGATAGCCGAGGGAGAGGAGTTGTAATTGTAGTATAAGTTATAATTCTAATATTTATTAGATTCAGAGAGATTGATATGCGAATTACGAAACTAAAAATTTTTGGTTCTTAATAGTAGTTATACTTTGATCAACCCATTAAGGGATGTTTGAAAGCACCTTGAGAGAGAGGATTTTATGTGTAATAATAACATTTCATACAATAATGTACATGTAATAATATAATAAAAAGAAAAAGAAATACATTTTTATTTTAGAAACATTTATAATCTTTAACATAAAGTATATTAACACGGGTGTTTTTGTTATTTGCATAATTTATTCAGTATAAATATTGAAACATTTATCTTGTGACATGAATTTAAATTGAAAAATTAAATTATATGTAAAACTCATTAAATTTAGAACAACGCAAGTAAATAATTACGTAATCATACAAATAACAACAAAAAATATCAATTGTCTCTTTCTTTACAATTTATCCACTACTTCGTGTTTTTGTATAAATTTTGAAGCCTAGTAAATTTCACATTATTTAATAACAATTTTTATTATTTAAATTTTATATCGATACTCAGAAGACAATTGATAAAATTTTATTTTTTTCAAATTTACATCTAAATTTCACAATTGCATTTAATTTCGGATTAGAAGAATTATATTAATTACTTAATCGATATGGTATCACAAATTAAAAAATAAATTTGAATAGGAAGAGAAAAATTGTACATCTGAGTTGAACAATTTTATCATTAAAATATCTAGCATTTTTTTAGAGAAAATGATCTATTTTTTTTTTAATATCACTATTTTACGGTTATGGATGGCTCTCCTGATTAACAAATAACACAATTTATCAAACAAATTCAAATTTTCCTTTTTGGTACAACACTATAAAATGAAAATGCCAGAAACAAATAATAGAAACCAATTCGATCCATCCGTCCAACACCACCAACAAACGTACACAACCAAGTACATAATTAAAGTCTATCCACATCCAAAACAACAAATACATAAGTCATATTTTTAGGTGAACACATCCACAAAAGAGACGGACTAAAAGTTTAATTTACGCTACTACCAAGTACATGTTCAACTAGAAATACCAATTTCAATAAAAGACGATAGAGTTCAACGAGCCAGGTACTTAAACATATACTTCGCCAAGTCAGTCCTTATATCATTAAGCTCAACCATGCCATAGTTCAAGTTGCTTCTGCGTCGCCACTGCAAAATGGAACATGTATTGGAAGTCATATATCTTCACCACAAAACACAAGGATATCAGAAATGAGAAGAGAGGGACTGGAATTGGTACATTGATGCCAACCTGATTGTCAGGAGAAAATGTTAAACTGATGACAAAATTAATCACATTGAATCGACTTTGCACTTAATTGACATGAGAGGTTTGAATGCAATTATGCAAAAAGGACCAGTATCACTCACCTGAACACGTTTCTGCTCTTAATACATGGGAGAGATTTAAAAGCATTTTCTGTGAACGATTGTAGGACCAGATTCATCATACTCTGCCTTGGTGATCCACATATGAGCAAATGCATTTCATCAAGATATAAGAGGCATGAGCGTGTTTGGCTTAACTTAAAAAATGTTATTTATCACTTAAAAGTGAAAAGTGATAATTTTTACTTAAAGTTAGGTGTATCTGTTTGGCTAATTCCACTTAAAGTAAATTTATTTTTAAAAAATTAATTAAAAAAAAAGAAATTTATATTTTTTTGAAAGTATAAAATACAAATATATGCAAAGAATACAATACAAGTTAAAAGGTGACTCAAATACATAAAAATTGATATACGAAAAAAAATAAGTGGAAAAAAAGTACCTCCAAGCTACTTTTTTTTTTTAGCCTACTTTCCACTTTAAGTGGCTCCACTTTAAGGGGAGCCAAACACGATGGTACCAGCTTTAAGTGAAAAAAAAAAAAAAGGGGGGCCAAACACCCTCATAGACTCATAGAAATGAGCCTGAAAGCATAACCTAATACTAGGATTATTGCCCGCTTCGCATGGGTGTAGAAACTTTTTTTTTTTAACCAAAAATATGATATTTTGGTTTAAAGATAATATCTTTTGTTGGTTTAAAAAAACATTACTTTTTTATAATGTTCTAACTTATGTAACTCCTCTTAAATATTTTGGGCAGAGCAATTTTATTTTGACCTTTTATTACTTTATTATTTATAAAATATTACTTTCCATTGGCTTAAAAAAAATATGTAATACAAAAAATTATTTTAAGTTAATAACATAACTGATAAAACGATATTATGAATTAGTTGCTTTATATGCTGGTAAATTGAGTCACGAATATCAAATATTTTCATATTTTTGTTACTCTATTTAGTGCCAATGGTATTAACAACTGAATTACCACAACTTCTATTCCATGATGTCCATAATGTATTTGTATATTTATAATGTTATAATGGTTGGCTAGATGATAAAAAATGTATTTACCAAAATTATAAAATAAATGAGTTAATCCAACTTTTTATATTATTTAGTTCTTCATCTTTATTTATTATTTTGTTTCTTTTAAGGAAGTAGTTAGATAATATTTCTTTTTCATCTATCATTTTGTCCCTGAGATTAACTGTATATAATAAGATTATGAGTAATGCTAGAGGTAGCAAAATAGGTACCAAAATGACATGGCATTAGTAACATGATAAAATGATTGATTTTAATTGATTCTGTTAATGTGAATATAGAATGCCACATCAATTTTAAAAGCTATTTTAGGTGATATTGTGGGAGCTCTAACATTTTCCTAAGATTATTATCCATTTTGCATGTTGAAAATTTTAAAAATGAAATTTTATTTTTTAGTTCGAAAAATAAAACATTTTGTTACAAAGATTTCTCGCCATCGCCTTCGGCGATACCTCGATTTTTAAATAAAATGTTTAAATATTAAAAATTATTATATATTAGTTTTTGTGACTTATTCTTTTTTTTTGTGCACATAATATATTATAATAATGTGTAAAACCTTACTTGAAATTTAACAAAATTTACAAAACAAACTTCTCTACCACATAAATAATTGGATGGTACAGCTCTCCAAGTAATCTAAAATAGTCATAAAATTTTCCAGAATCTCAGAATTTCAAAATCCTTGAATATGGTAAAGTAAAAAATTGCTTACATAGCAACTATGCAGAACAGAAAATGACACTACTCTACACTATAAAATTAAACTTATCCAACAAATTGTGGCTATTATATCCAACATATTTAAATTCCAACTTTAGTCTACAACCTAATTTACTTATTTTTTTTCCTCCCGCAAATCACATCCATCTTTATGAGCTTCTACGATTTCTCTAATGTTGCTTTGTTCTAATTTGGACCATTTGGCATATCATTCACAGTATGCAAACCTGCCCAGATTAAAAGAAAATTAATCTTACTAAATAATTAAGGAACTGATAAGAAAACCTAATCAAAAACTTGCATTGTGCTCTCCCTCATGAACTAAATATAGATGTACAAAGAATTTTTTGTACAATTATAATCCTGTAAAAGAGAAAAAAAATATTAACACCAACAAACTTTTAGAAAAGAAATAATACTATGATGAATATATTAATTGAATTATAAAAAAACATAGAGATGTAGGCACACCAAGCGATATGAAGTTTATAATCACCTTGAAGATAAATGAGTAAAATCTCTTGACACACAAAAAACATATCATTCCAAAAATTAATTGTAACCAAGTAATTTGATACAATTATATGTAATAAATGATGTCAAAATTTATTGCCCATCACAAAGTTAGGATAGTGTCAAGAGTTAGAGAACATAACAGTGATGACAATATAGTAATGATTGCATACACAAAGTTATTTTAAGTTGTCCACCTACAATCAAATCAAATGACTGTATCTACTCTATTAGTCTATTTAGTGTGAAATCAACAGCATATAGATGATTTTCACCATCCCATGTAGAGGTTATAGGATTTGATCGACCGGTATGTATAAGTACTTCGACTCTCTTAAACAGTTCCATTGATTGTAGGTGTTCTCATATGAAACTTCTTCCAACACTAATTCAAAAAATAGTTCTAATCGACCTCATAATACTTTCAAATATCAAAACTCAAGAATCCGAAAATCATAATACTTTTCCTACGATCTCTCACTTTTATACAAATAGCAAGTTCATTTGCAGATAGTTGGCACATTTCTGTAGAATACAAATGCATTCAAATAAAGATGAGCAATTAATCAAAGTAGAATACAAATGACACATTTTTAACCATGTTTACATGATTACATAATATTAATAATAAAATGACCATTATATTATAATTAAATTTTGATCCTACATTTAAAATGACTACTATCCAAAGACCTAGACATTTAAAATTTACTTTCTATTTCTGAAAAAATCAATTGCATTCCATTGATAAGATTATAGGTACACAACCTCCTGATGGTCCTAGTGAGAACAAAAGGACGAAAACACTCGCTTATAAAGATTGAAAGTCAGAACACATGAATTAAAACTAACTGCCAATACAACACGAAAAATATTAAACAGCAAGACACGTAATGAATATATTCGTCCCAGAATTCACATCATGAACATATTCGTTCCAGAATTCACTCACAACTATAATCAAATAGTGACACCCAATTATAACAATGACGATGCAATATAAGAACAAACCTCAACTTTATGTATAAATTGCATACCTTATTTCATTATAACAAAATCTTAAATTGAACCATGTACTTGATATCACCACGAACATATTACACGCAACCTACAATCAAATAAAAATTAAACATTTGAAATGAGTATGCCCATAACAAAATAGAGAATAGTACAATTGATACATGAAAGGCATGAAGAAGTTTTGTTAAATTTGAAAGCATAATTAAATTTGATGTATAAAGAAAATAGATATATATATTTGAATTTCAAAATTTAAATCGAACACAAAAGGGGGGAGTGTTTTGAAGCATGTATCTTAAGCATAGAGAAAAGGCGGTCACACGTGCCATAGTAGTAGAAACAGTAGAAGTCAACGGGATCAAATGTCATTTTTTGGTAAATACGGTGAATGATCGGAGGGCAAAAAGGTTAATAAATAGCATAAAAGCCTTCAGTCTTTATAATTTAAACACATTCATCAATACCATATTAATTGATAAATCATTGACAAAATAATACGCACATTTCTGAAAAATTACACAGATCATCACGTCAGCCATGACAATGAATTTCCAATCAAGAACACATACATGAAGATCTGCCCCATCTAGGAGAAAGTCAAGAAAAATCGCAGATTAATAATTTACAGGTTCTAAATATCACTATGGACAGTCTCCTAAGTCAAGGTTGACAACAAACTTATAATTGTAATATACGCAAATTAGTAAAAGGCATTCACTCATAGAGCTACTAATCAATATAAATCTTTATACAGTGAACTCGAAATGATAAAATGAACATTAAGAAATATGCTACCTTGGAGAAACTTTTTTCATGCACGTTTCATGCACCACAATGTCTTTGTAGGCAATCAAGATAACTACAAATTCAAATTATTTTTGGACTACATATATGTATGTATGGAGTTGGCAGAGTTAGGAGAAAACATAGTACTGTTCATCTATTTATACTGAAAGATATAGAAGGGCATTGCAATTGTAAGAAACATATTGTTCCCGTGCTTTTGTCAAAGTGTACCTACACATAATTTTAGACCCAGAAAGATGTTGTAAGTTGATAAAATGGAGGCATGTACAATAACTGTTCTTTGGTAGTTAAAAAATATACAAATCAAAAACTATAATTGTCTTCATTGGTAAGCAATACTTTGTAGCTTACACTTTGCGTTCTTAGAAATGGTAAATCCAATGGACTAATCACAATACCATGCAATTTAGTGTTCATGGAATAACTCGTCTATGATATAATAAATATGAAAAGATCAATTTCATATATTCGATCGGTTAATTCATATGTTCTCATATCTACCAAGCATTTTCTTACATGGAGACCCTCTTTCCAGTAATCAAAATTGTGACAATCTAAACTTTGAAAATGAAAAAAAATACACTTTGTTCACTCAATCAAACAGATGTTGGAATATATATTAACTCTATTCATTTTACAAACACATGATATGAATTCAGATTGCTAAGAAAAGGAAGCAAAAACCAACAACAACACTTGGAGGGAGAATAAAAGGGCTTACCTCACAAACAAAATCTCAATTTGTAATTCTTTCCAGTTAATAGTCCTGAATCAAAGACAAATACAGTGGTCAAAACATGAGATTCTTAGTTATATATTAAAACAAATTAAAGTCATTCATGAAAATTAATCGAAAATTAAAGCAAATAAAGTGGTCAAAACGTGAAAATTAAAAATGTACATAACATAAAGCTCCAAAATCATTCACTCATGCATTTTATCAAATAATTGATGGATCAAAATCATAAAGATAAAATTACGCAATCATCCACTGGTGCATTTTATCAAACAGTTGGTGAGATTGAAATCATAAACATAAACTTACAAAATCATTCATTTGTACATTCTATCAAACACTTGATAGGATCAAAATTATAAACATAAAGTAATTTCGAAATCATAAATTATACTACAACAAACTACAATCATAAGAAATATGTAATATAAGAACAAATCACGGCTCCATGTATAAATTGCATACCTTATCCACTGACTAAACTCCGAAGGAATCTAATTCCAAATCACTCGTGCATTTTATCAAGCAGTTGGTGGGATCAAATCACAGACATAAAGTTATAAAATCATCCACTGGTGCATTTTATCGAACTATTGGTGGGATTGAAATCATAAACACAAACTTAACAAATCAATCACTCGTGCATATATCAAACATGGTAGGATCAACATTACAAACATAAAACTTAACTTTCAAGTCATATATCTATGCAATTAACCAAAACCAAAAACAACGATTGTAAGTTAATATATGTATTTACAAAAAAAAAACAGAATAACTTAACTCTTCTTTGTCGTTCGTTATGACATCTAATCTTTAATCTCGCACAAACATCATCCTGAAACAATCCAAAACATCATTAATGATTGAACAAAAATTTTCAATTTTGAAAATTATTAACAGTATGAGGTATAAAGAGGAGGGGATAGATGAAAAAAAGCAATTTGAAATTTAAACATATACGTGGGGATGGGGGAGAGATTTGAAATTCAAAATTAAAGAAAGAAGATCAGATAGATGTAGATAGATGAGTTGTTCACGTGTAACTTTTAGATTATATAAAAGTCACTGTACATATCTACATATATAAACTAAACATGTATGTATGCAATATAGAGCGATGGTAAAATACTGTAATAATACCAAAAGTAGGAGGACATTTTCGTCATTGAATAGCTCAAAAGCCTTCAGGCTTTATATATTAAATAGATAAGTTTTGCATCTTACAATTAACAAAAGAGGCAGGTTTCTTAAAAGCATACACACTCGCATATTAACATCTGTTATGTTTATATAAATGCATTGTACACAATACACCCATGCACTTACAGGAAAATGGCAAAATCTGGAGAGTTTCTCTATCACATTTTCTTCAAGTTCCTGCAAATTACATGAAAGTAGAAATATGTTAACTTGGATACAAGCAAGATTGAAAGGTATACATGTACACAAATGCATGGAATATTAAAAAAAGATGAAAGAGACCGTTGTACTCCTGCAAGCTAGAATATGGGGCGTCAATCCTAAGCTTCTAAGTCCCCTCACACTATGCTGCATCAGCTTAGTTTTCTGCATATGCAAAAAAATAATGAAGCCAAAGCAATACCAGTTTAACATTCCTAAGAAGCAATAAGGTCAAAATTGTTACCTGTTCACCAACATCATTCAAAACAGGTACAAGGCTAACATGTATCAAGCAAAAGTTTCAGGTGCCTGAAGTGGAGGTAAAGTAGTTCACAATTAGAAAACATTCCTTGTTTTTGCTGATGAATTGAACAGAATATCAGTCACATTTGTGTAAATTACCAACACGGTAAGAAAACCGCCCAAGAGCCTCTATAAATGGCATTTGTGTATATCCAGATGAAACAAGTTGCAATTACAAGAATATAGTGAAGGTGCAACATCAGTAATTATCCAAATTTACTTATTTATGGCCATTGCTGTAGTGTAACTGCATAAAGCCTCATAAAACAACAAAATAGACATCAATTTTTAATGACACAAACAATAATATTTATCTAAGAAAAAGCACAAGGCCACGAATGTTTCCTCCAAGTCACAGAATCTATAAGATAATCAAGAATGATCATGTCCCCAAATATCAAGATGAGGGCGCAATAAGAGAAACAAAATTGCTTATCCACATAAAAGTTAACTTACAGAGTCAGTACTCTGTAATACTTTGGACAACAGTGTAGTACTTGTTTTGTGGTAATGCAACTTTCAGCTCTGGTGCAGCAAAGACAAAGGAATCACTTAACAATTATACAACAAAAAAGAGGGGTAAAATGAGAGAGGGATGGAAAAAGAGGGGTGAAATGATACAAACCGAGATGATTAGCACAGATCTTAAGATTCCTGGATTGGCGCATAACCAAACGGACTTTCCCAGTTTCATGATGCTTCAAAAACTAAACAGTACCAGCACCTCTCTCCTTCCGTTGGTTTCCATCTTTATCGAATCTATAAAGCTTCGATTTACTGCACACAAATGAATAACTCATAAATCCTAAACACTAGCTTTCAAACTAAAACACAAAATCAAAACATATAACACAAATCATCAAAGCTTCAATTCAAAAATCACAAACCCTAGCTTCTCAATTTAACTAGATGATGAGAAACAAAAGCACAACACAGATATATAAAGCAACCAAAATAATAATAATCATCTTAAGAGAGTAGATTAAGATGAAGATTCGTACAGATCGAGAACAGTATTTCATTTTCTTCACCAGTAGTAACGGAGACTTGTTCAAGATAGACAATCGGAGCGAACTGAGCCCCGGTGTCTTCGTCTTCGGCGGCGACACTGCTCTTCCTCTTCTTTGCGTTCAGATTCGGCCATTGGTGTTGTGTGTGAAAATAAATATGAAACAGAGTGTGTGTAAAAATAAAATAAGAGACAGAGAGAGCGTGCTGCTGCCACCTATGGAATGGAACCCTGGAGGGTTAATAGAGTGAAATGAGAAAGGGCGGCTGCCGTTTGGGTTATAACTTACTCCCTCCGTCCATTTCATTTCTTTACACTTTCTATTTTGGGCTGTCCATTCCATTTCTTTACATTACTAAAAATAGTAACTTTTAACAATAAAATACATTATTACATCCACTACTTCACTCCACCTTTTCACTATTACACCCACTACTTCACTTATTTTAACAATAAAATTACTATTACACCCACTACTTCATTTATTTTAACAATATTACATCCACTATCTTGGTTTCCGTGCAAAAAGCAAACGTAAAGAAAAGAAAAAAACAGAGGGAGTATAAGTGAAAGGAGGGATGGAAAAGGGGCGAAATATTTATCAAGGGGAGAAATGAATTAAAAGAGGGAAGTGAAATATGTATGAATTTTTTTACTAGATCAATCGAAATAGATAAATGTGAAATTTTTGCAATTTTTTAGTTACTCTTAATTAATTATTACTAAAAATGATTATTAAAATATCATTAATAACATTATTAATTTGAAATGTTATTATAAATTTATTTTTGTTATTAAATTTTCTAATTAATTTAGTGTTGGGAAAAAATAATCGAAAAATAAAAAGGTCCGGTTGTACGAGATTTTAACAAAAATGTTGTAAAAGTTATGCTTCCTATAACGGGGTATCATCCAGATTCACTGAATAATTTTTTTTAATGATTTCTTCGATGATCGAACCGTACGGATGTCAATAAACACCCATTTTAGTGTTGGGAAAAAATAATCAAAAAATAAAAAGGTCGGGTTGCACGAAATTTTAACAAAAAGGTAGTAAAAGTGATGTTTCCTTTAACAAGACACGATCCAGATTCACTGAATACTTTTTTTGAATGATTTCTTCGCCGATCGAACCATAGGGATGTTAATAAACACTCATTTTAGTGCTGGGAAAAAATAATCAAAAAATAAAAAGGTAGGGTGGTACGGGATTTTAACAAAAACGTAGTACAAGTGTTGCTTCCTATAACGGGGCACGATCCAGATTCACTGAATAATTTTTTTGAATGATTTCTTCGACAATCCAATCGTACGGATGTTACTAAACACTCATTTTAGTGTTTGGAAAAAATAATCAAAAAATAAAAAGGTCGGGTTGTACGAGATTTTAACAAAAATGTAGTAAAAGTGTTGCTTCTTGTAACGAGTCACGATCCAGATTAACTGAATAATTTTTTTGAATGATTTCTTCGATGATCGAACCGTACGAAAGTGAATAAACACTCATTTTAGTGTTGGGAAAAAATAATCGAAAAATAAAAATGTCGAGTTGTACGAGATTTTAACAAAAACGAAAACGTTGTAATAGTATAGATTCCTGTAAATATTGTTCTTGAAGATCGAAGTCCTATTCGAAGACGTTATTGAATTCGAATTTTGACGATCCTGTAGTCGAATCGAAGCTCTTAACGAACCCTATGTGTTTTTGCCAACAGATGTGGAGCAGGTGATTTCGATTTTTTTTTCTAAGATTATACTAGTTTGACCAAGTAGTATTTTGATAGTTGACCATTAAAATATCATACAAGAATGATTTGTTTTTTTCTAAATTTTTTTACACATCACTAAATCAGTATATAACATCATCCGTACGGTTGGATCATCGAAAAATATTTTTAAAAAAATAGATCATGTTCAATCGGTACGACACTAGTTAGAGGGAGTAGTACTTTTCACGAATTTATATTATAAACACGTACAAGAATGATTTATTTTTTTCTAATTCTTTGTACACATCACTCAAATCATTAGATATAAACACTTGTTTTAGTGTTGGAAAAAAATAATCAAAAAATAAAAAGGTCGGGTTTTATGAGATTTTAACAAAAAAGTAGTAAAAGTGTTACTTCCTATAACGAGGCACGATCCAGATTCACTCAATACTTTTTTTGAATGACTTTTTCGACGATCGAACCATAAAAATGTTAATAAACACTTATTTTAGTGTTGGGAAAAAATAATCAAAAAATAAAAAGGCCGAGTTGTATGAGATTTTAACAAAAACATAGTGAAAGTATTACTTCCTATAACGAAGCACGATCCAGGTTCACTGATTACCTTTTTTGAATGATTTTTTCGACGGTCAAACCGTACGGATGTTAATAAACACTTGTTTTAGTGTTGGGAAAAAATAATCAAAAAATAAAAAGGTCGGGTTTTATGAGATTTTAACAAAAAAGTAGTAAAAGTGTTACTTCCTATATCGAGGCACGATCCAGATTCACTCAATACTTTTTTTTGAATGACTTTTTCGACGACGAACCATAAAAATGTTAGTAAACACTTATTTTAGTGTTGGTAAAAAATAATCAAAAAATAAAAAGGCCGAGTTGTATGAGATTTTAACAAAAACATAGTGAAAGTATTACTTCCTATAACGAGGCACGATCCAGGTTCAATGATTACCTTTTTTGAATGATTTTTTCGACGGTCAAACCATACGGATGTTAATAAACACTTGTTTTAGTGTTGAGGAAAAATAATCAAAAAATAAAAAGGTCGGGTTGTATGAGATTTTAACAAAAAAGTAGTAAAAAGTGTTACTTCATATAATGAGACACGATCTAGATTCACTCAAGACTTTTTTTGAATGATTTTTTCGACGATCGAACCGTACAAATGTTAATAAACACTTATTTTAGTGTTGGAAAAAAATAATCAAAAAATAAAAAGGTTGGGTTTTATGAAATTTTAACAAAAAAGTAGTAAAAGTGTTACTTCCTATAACGAGCCACGATCCAGATTCACTCAATAATTTTTTGAATGATTTTTTTGATGATCGAACCGTACAAATGTTAATAAACAATTAAATGAGTGTTTATTAACATCCGTACAGTTCGATCGTCGAAGAAATCATTCAAAAAAAATTATTCAGTGAATCTGGATCGTGTCCAATTGAAGGAAGCAGCATTTTTACAACGTTTTTGTTAAAATGTCGTACAACCCGACCTTTTAATTTTTCGATTATTTTTTATTTTGTAACCAACAATTAGATAATTAAATATTAATCTTGTATGCTTTTATAATATAAACCTTCTAAAAGAACTACTCACTCTAAATAGTGTCGTCCCGATTGTACATAATTTTTTTAAAAAAAATTTTACAAGATAAATTTATTATTTGCATTATAATATTATATATAAGTACATGCTTATATGTAAAATTTAAAAATTTAAAATTGAAATCAAATAAATTCTTGATAAAGTTAAAATCAAATTAAAAATTGTACCAAAATATTTAAAAAATTAAAAAAAAAAAGAGCAACATATTGAAAAATGTAAAATTTTGATGGCGCACAAATTTCCCCCTTAACAAAAATTTTCAGTGTTTCATTTCCCCCCTTCTCCCCCTTTATCCCCCTTATCTCCCCTATCTCCGCCAAACTTTCCTCTTCACCGCATGTTCTAAACTTTACTCTTATAAACTAATATACAGATTTTCCTCTCTAATTATAAGCTTTTCTCTACATCATCTATCACAATCTTCTTCGCTAACCGGTAATTAGGGTTTTTCAATCGATTTCTTCCCATCGAATTTCGAATTAGGGGTTTTTCAGTTTAGGTTCTCTTTGATTTCGAATTAAAGGTTGTCTTAGATTTTGAATTAAGAAGCTTTTTGAGGAAACTCGTGCTCGTGTTCGTGTTCTTGATGGTCCTGTTGCCTCTCCTGATCGAATTGTATGTCTCTCTCTCTCCCTCCATCTCTCTCCCCTCCTCTCTCACGCTCTCTCCCTTTATCTCTCTCTCTGTTATGCTCAGCTGTTATAGTTCTGTTTTACAAGTTCAAGGCTTATTTACATGCTTTTACTGTATAGCATTCCGGAAGTTGATAAGCTAAAAGCAATTCCGGAAGTTGAAGAAATTACCTGGACCAGTGTTACTTCTTGGCTCTCAGATGTTGGATTCTTTGAAAAGTGAAGTTAAATTACTTCAGGTAATCTACTCTTATTCCTCTTATTAATTACGCCCTTAAGTTTACCATTTATGAGTTATGATTATGTATAAACCAATACAGTATGCAACCTACAAAATATAGCAAAAAAAAAATAGTATGCAACCTACAAAATGGTGATTAGCATCCCTTATAATTCTATATTATTTTTTAAAGAAAATAATAAAATTGAAATCTTATTATGATTATAATACAATTTTTTTATCATAATTTAGAATCAAAAAATAATACGATCAATTCTCCGAAAGATTTTTCATGGAGAACAACAAGAACATGTTTATATACACTACTCTAGAACAATCTTTCCTGCGATTATATGTTATTTTTTAAAAAAACATAATAAAATTGAAATCTTATTATTATTATAATTTTTATATTGTATTAGCAATTTTTTTATTATGACTTAGAATAAAAAAAGATTACGATCAATTATCTTACATATTTTTTAACGAAAACAACTAAAACGTGTTGTCATGCACTTCTATTAAACAATCTAAGTTTATAGTTTGTTAATCGCATAAATGTTTTATGCAAATAACATAGTTCTTTTTATAATTTTATAATATAATTTTATAATATTTAATTAAATAAAAAAATAATAATTAAATAATATAAATCCCCGAGCCCGTGCTTCGCACGGGTTATCATCTAGTATACTAAAAAGAAAAAGAAATACATTTTTATTTTATAAACATTTATAATCTTTAACATAAAGTATATTAACATGGGTGTTATTATTTGCATAATTTATTCAGTATAAATATTGTATAGAAACATTTATCTTGTGACATGAATTAAAATTTAAAAAATAAAGTATACGTAAAATTCATTAAATTTAGAACAACACAAGTAAATAATTACTTAATCGTTCAAATTCAAATAACAACAAAAAAATCAATAGTTTTTTTCTTTATAATTTATCTACTACTTCGTGTTTTTGTATAAATTTTGAAGCCTAGTAAATTTCACATTTTTAGTAACATTTTTTAATATTTAAATTTTATATCGATAATCAGAAGACAACTTATAAAATTTTATTTTTTTCAAATTTACGTCTAAATTTCAAAATTGCATTTAATTTGTGATTAGAAGAATTATATTAATTACTTAACCGATATGATATCACAAATTAAAAAAAAAATTGAACAGGATGAGAAAAATTGTAAATCCCAGTTGAACAATTTTATCATTAAAATATCTAGCATTTCTTTTTAGAAAATGATCTATTTTTCGGAATATCACTATTTTACGGTTATCAATGGTTCTCCTGATTAACAATTTTCGGGTCATTTTATATACAAACTTAAAATCACATACACAATCATTTGTTTTTGAATATGTACTCAAAGCTAATTATTGTAATTTTGAACAATTTAATCATAAAAAAAATTAGACTGAAAATGATCTAGTTTTTGAAATACCCCCGTCATGCACACCGATAAGGATTACCATCATGACCAATATTTATTCAAATAAACATATAAAATTAGTAAATATCTCAAACAAATATGAGATTCTATTGTAAAAATACAATAAATAAATATCTCAAACAAATATTAGATTCTTTTGTAAAAATTCTTTCCTGTCCTATATAAACATACAAGCATGGTCATTGGAACCTCAAATACTCTTTGTCCAACACCTTGTGGCGTTCTAGCACAATGACCCTCAAATACTCTTTGACATATTAACACTTTTTTTGTTTACAAAAAACTCCCAACACCTTATGGCTTTCAAGCACCTCCTCTTCTTACAAAACTCCATTTTCACTTGTTCTTTCTCAAAATTTGTTGTTCTTATATGATATATATTACAAGTTGTTTATCCTCTGTAATTATGTATCTATATGGATACTATCTGGACATGGACATGAAACAACATTTTTTTCATTTTCTATGGGATGTCAAACATATCCCATAATTTTGTTTTATTATCTTTTGTGTAATATATATATTGGGGTTGATTCAAATGAGAACCATTATCTAAAAGAGAACCGGAGAACCATTGGATCCTGCTGTAGAACCTATTTTGTTTCGTAATAAAAATATAGTGTCCTGCTATTGAATTTCAAATTTATGCACCTGAAATTAAAAGTTTTACAATTGAACTTGATTCTTTTTCAAAGTTTTCCACATGACATTAAAAGTTCTACAACCGAACTTATTTTTCTACAAAGTTCTACGACTGAACTTACTTTTTTCAACAAATATTCTGTTGCTGAACTTAAAGTTCCGTTGCTGAACTTAAAGTTTCGCTGCTGAACTTATTAGAGTTCTCCGGTTCTCAGATTAGTGTGGTTATCCATAGAGAGTGACCCTATATATATATATATATATTTGTAATTTCCTTATTGTTTCATTTTGATCGATGTACATTATAAAGAAAAATTCATTTAGAGGAAATATGGGATGAAGCTATTTTCTAACCAAAAATATGATTTTTCCTGTAATTTTCCTCTCTACAATTTTTTGGAGAAAAAGTGACATGAAGCTTATGCCTATATTTATTTAGAATATTTTACTATAAAAATCTTTTTGTAAACTGTGTGCATAGAATTTGTGCAATTTTTGGTTTAGTTACTAATTTATATAAGATTACAAATGATTCATTTTTAGATGCCAAACTTTTTCTACAATTTGTTTTTTACAATTGTTTTTTTCTAATAAGATCTGTTGAACGTATTAAACTAATCTTACATGATTTTTTTCTTCCTTTAGTTTTAATTTTTAAATAAATTTAATTAATTTAGTATGTATCATCTTACAAGCAAGAAAGCATCTTTCATGTCATTATGAATATATAATGCTCATTAAATACTTTTAAAATTTTCTAAAAAAGACCTACTTTTACTTTTTTATATATTTTAATACAAAATATATCTTTTTGAGATAATAGATCATCTAGTTTTTCGAACATGCTAAATCTCTTCCTTACCAGCACACATTTAAAACAAAAATTCATTGCACATAAGCCAAAGTTCTTATTGCTTCTACATTTGGATAAAGAATGGCTTCAAGATGTTTTCATCTAATCGCTTTTGATGTCAAAACTTGGTAGTACCGAAATTCATAATATGGTTTCTTCATCTTCGATGAAGTCTTCGATTTTCAGATTGTGTTGCAGGGCACGATGGTCGAGTCCGCCCGATTGTGTCTTCAATTTTATGAATGTGTTTTCGCGCACGGTGGTAGAAATCACTCAACATCAGAAAATACAGAAAATAGAAGACACTACCGGGCGGTCTCCACCCTCGTGTCCATAACACATTTTGAAAATCAAAGACTTTATCGAAGACGAAGAAAGAATATTCTAAATGTCAGTATTACCAAGTTTTTGAAGGGTTTCGGGGCATAAACGCAGCGAAAAACAGTCATAAAAACAATAAAAATCCGAAACCCTAATCATAGGATCCATGTATAAGACATGCTGATTATGGTGAATAGAATCAGTACCTTTACGAAGCTTTACGAATTCGGTTGACAGATGGAGGTCCTAGATTGTGATCACCACGCAAACCTTTGATGCAAGATCCGCGTCTCTAAATCGTCCACACGAACGTTCGATCGTCCAACGATCCAAGGAGCAGGTACTAGCCAAAATCAGCCTCTCTCTCTCTCTAACCTCTCAAAGAATAGAGCAGCTAGGGTTTTTTAAGAAAAACGATTTTGCAAAAGTGTTCCCCTAACCAATACATCTTTATGTATTTATAGGGAGAAAGATGGGCCTAACCCTAATCAGCTTGGGCTTCAATTAAAACAAACTGATTTGGGTTTTTTTTTTAATGAATTAAATTCGAAATAACATTTAATTAACTAAGTCCAACTCAATTAATTATTTATCCAATTTCGAATTTATAATCATTTAATTAAAAACGAAATCTGATTCCATAATCAATTTCGAATTTTAATTATTTAATGTAAATCTAATATTTAAATTAAAACTCCTTTTAAAACGTTCTTATTGTGTAACCCTTTAGGTTATTATTACGTTGGTAATAATTTTAATATCCAATAATAAAATTATAAACAATGAGTGGCATCTAGTAATACATCATTGCTACCCAAGTAATAATAATAATTGGTGATCCAATTAAACCTTTCGTGATATAATGTTTCCGTGTAATATAATCCCTTTAACCAAATATTATAGATTAAACTCGAGGCATGTATTTAGTCATCCTCTTCATAATTTAATCCGGGTTTACTTGATACATGAGTAGACTATTAAGACAAATCATTATTTGAGCACGGCCATGCATTTTATAGTCTCACTCAATCAAGAGGCCAATAATATCTCTCCTAATAATAGGAGGGTTAAATCCTTTATCTATTATTCATATTTCTCATACGTCTCATAATATACCCGATGTACATTTTTATCATCACCCGGTCAAAGGTAACTTTTAATGTAGTCAAAGTATATTAATCCTCGTATAGAAATATAATGATCTCAAGTCTAAGGATCATTACACCATTATCACTGTGAGTCTTTCTAATGACATTATCAACATGTAGAAACTCACTGTGGGTCAGTCCAGTGCCATGTAGAATATTACATGCACCTATGTTCTTGACTTTAGTATCACTATACCTATGACCAATGAGATGTGGTCATCAGTCAACAAACATACTAATCATTATGCATTATAATTGTCCCATATTAATAATGCTCGATTAGGGATATTTAGGAATATTAACACTATTCTTATAATCTCATTTTTTAAGTCACATACTTAAAGATATAGAATACTTGTTACATATTCCAAGGACATTTATTGTTCTAATATTTATATCGCAGTAAATAAAGATATAATAAATCATTGTTGAATAATCGATATAACATAATCACTGAATAACAAAATAGTTTATCCTAGAAGCACAATTACATTGTCTCTAGGGCACTAACACTATCAATCTCCCACTTGCACTAGAGCCAATCTCCTATGTATCTAATACCCATGGAACTAGTGTGACCTTCGTGCTTCTGCTGCGACAAAGCTTTGGTCAGTGGGTCCGCAACATTATCATTAGTATGCACTTTACATATATGTATATCTCCTCTCTCGTTTATCTCTCGAAGAAGGTGATATCTCCTAAGTATATGCTTTGCTTTGGAATGGGACCTCGGTTCCTTTGCCTGCGCAATAGCTCCATTGTTATCGCAATACAGATCAACTGGATCTGCGATCGACGGAACCACACCAAGTCCCGAAATAAATTTTCGAATCCAAACAGCCTCTTTGGCTGCTTCACTGGCAGCAATATACTCAGCTTCCATTGTAGAATCAGCTACTGTCTCTTGCTTCGAACTTTTCCAGCTTACAGCACCTCCATTTAGACAAAACATGAATCCAGACTGGGACACAGAATCATCCCTATCTGTCTGGAAACTAGCATCAGTGTAACCTTTTACAACCAGCTTTTCATCTCCTCCGTATATCAAGAACGACTCTTTAGTCCGTTTAAGGTACTTAAGAATATTCTTGACAGCTGTCCAGTGACCCTCACCAGGATTTGACTGGTACCTGCTCGTCATGCTTAAAGCATACGAGACATCAGGACGAGTACATATCATCGCATACATTATAGAACCAATTGCCAAAGCATATGGTACTTTACTCATACGGTCCTTATCATCTGATGATTTAGGACAGTTTTCCTTTGAGATCACTATCCCATGAGACACCGGGACAAAGCCCCTCTTTGCCTCTTGCATTCCAAAACGATGCAATACTTTGTCAATGTATGTACTCTAACTTAGGCCGATTAATCTTTTAGATCTATCTCTATAGATCCTGATCCCTAAGATATAGGTAGCATCGCCTAAGTCTTTCATCGAGAAACTTTTTCCCAACCAAGTCTTCACAGCCTGTAGAGAAGGAATGTCATTCCCTATTAGTAATATGTCATCCACATATAATACTAGGAATGCCACATGGCTCCCACTAACCTTCTTGTAAACACACGGCTCATCCTCATTTTGTATGAAGCCAAAATCTTTGACTGTTTCATCAAAACGGATGTTCCACCTCCTTGAGGCCTGCTTCAATCCATAAATAGATCGTAGCAACTTACAAACCATTCTAGCAAACTTTGGATCGACAAAACCCTCAGGTTGTGTCATGTACACATCCTCTTCTAAGCTTCCATTTAGGAAAGCAGTCTTGACATCCATTTGCCAGATTTCATAGTCATAATAAGCCGCTATCGCAAGCAAAATCCTGATGGATTTGACCATAGCTACCGGTGAGAAAGTTTCATCATAGTCTATACCATGAATTTGCTTGAAACCTTTCGCCACCAGTCTTGCTTTGTAGGTCTGTAAATTTCCATCCATGTCAGTTTTCTTCTTGAAAACCCACTTGCATTCTATGGGTTTAACCCCACCAGGTGGTGCAACCAAAGTCCATACTTTGTTTTCATACATGGAATCCATCTCAGATTTCATGGCTTCCTGCCATCTCTCAGAATCTGGACTATTCATAGCATCCTTGTAGGTGAGAGGCTCATCATTATCTACAAGCATCACATCGCCACTTTGAGTCAGGAGAAATCCATAATATCTCTCTGGCTCATGGCGAATCCTACTTGATCTACGAACGACCTGTGTTTCTTGAGCAGTATTGTTCTCAACATCTTGAGTCTCATTCTGCTCATGTTCCAACTCTGGTTCAACAACATCTTGTAGTTCTCGATCCTCATCGAGATCTATTGTCCTCCCACTGTTTTTCTTAGAAAGCAGTTCTCTCTCTATAAATACAGCCATTCGAGCAACAAACACTTTGTTCTCAGAAGGTTTATAGAAATAATACCCTTTAGTTTCCAATGGGTATCCTACAAAATTACATTTGTCTGATTTCGGTCCTAGCTTATCAGAGATCAAACGTTTCACAAACGCTTCACATCCCCAAACTTTCATAAATGAAACGCTATTACGTTTTTCAGTCCATAACTCATATGGTGTCTTTTGAACCGATTTTGAAGGAACACGGTTTAGTGTTTGTGCAGCCGTCTCTAGGGCATAACCCCAGAAACTAATTGGAAGATCCGCATGACTCATCATCGATCGCACCATGTCCAACAAGGTACGATTTCTCCTTTCAGACACCCCATTCCATTGTGGTGTTCCAGGAGGAGTGAGTTGTGATACGATACCACACTCCTTTAAGAAATTCTTAAATTCTAAGCTTAAGTATTCTCCCCCACGATCAGATCGTAGAGTTTTAATACTTTCGCTCTTTTGCTTCTCTACTTCAGCCTTATACTCTTTGAATTTTTCAAACGATTCGGATTTGTTCTTCAAAAGATACACATATCCGTATCTACTAAAATCATCAGTAAAGGTTATGAAATAGTAATAGCCACCTCTTGCCATCGTACGCATTGGACCACATACATCACTATGTATCAGTTCCAATCGTTTGGTGGCCCTCTCACCTTGACCGGTAAAAGGAGCTTTAGTCATTTTGCCAATGAGACATGGTTCACATTCCTCGTATGATTCGAAATCAAACTTGTCCAAGTATCCATCCTTATGTAACTTGGAAATGCGATTCTCATTTATATGGCCTAAACGACAGTGCCAGAGGTATGTATGATTTGAGTCATTTATTTTAAGACGTTTGTTATTTATGTTATAGACAGAAGTATCAAGATCAAGAACATATAAACCATTAAACAAACGTGCAACCCCATAGGTAACATTATTCAATGAAAAGGAACAACTATTGTTCTGAATTAAGAAAGAAAAACCAATCTTGTCCAAACAAGAAACGGAAATAATGTTTCTGCAAATCGCAGGCACGTAAAAACAGTTCTCAAGTTCTAAAATGAGCCCTGTGGGCAACGATAAATGATAAGTCCCTACAGCTAAAGCAGCAACCTTTGCTCCATTGCCAACGCGTAGGTCAACTTCTCCCTTAGCCAAAGTCCTACTTCTCTGCAGTTCCTGCACATTTATACAAATGTGAGAAGCACATCCAGTATCCAATACCCAAGATGTAGAAATAGACAGATTGACTTCTATAACATAAATACCTGAAGTAGAAGCTTGAGCAGCCTTCTTCTTCTTCAGATCCTCCAAGTAAATAGGACAGTTTCTCTTCCAGTGACCAGGCTTCTTGCAGTAGTGACATTCACCTTTGTCAGCCTGTACGACATCTCCCTTCGGCTTTTTAGCCTTTTTGAAAGAGGGCTCAGAAGGACCAAGATCTTTTGATGCTACCTTTTTCTTGCCCTTCCATTTCCCTTTTCCCTTAGCACCTTTCTTGCCCACCATCATTATGGGAGCTTTCTCAGTTGTCTTGACCATGTTTGCTTCAGTGGTCCTCAGCATGGCCAACAATTCCATAGGAGTCTTATCTTGCTCAGTCATATTAAAAGTCATAATGAACTGAGTATAGTCGCTGTTCAAAGATTGCAAGATTATATCGACTTGAGCCTCTCGCTGAAGCGGGAAACCCAAACGAGAAAGGTAATCACAATACCCGATCATCTTTAGAACATGTGGTCCGACTGGTCCGTTGCCCTGCTTGCACGAGAAGAGTGCTTTGCTTGTGTTGAACTTTTCCACACGAGCCTGTGATTGAAACATCGTCGAAAGATGTTCAAACATAGTATAAGCATTCATATCAAAATGCTGCTTCTGAAGCTCAGCATCTATAGTAGCAAGCATAAGACAAGCCACATCAGTAGCATCATCAATACGCTTCTGATAAGCATTTCGTTGATCTTGAGTGGCATTAGCAGCAGGGGCTGCCGGTGGAGGAATATCAATCACATAAGATTTCTTTTCCTGCATGAGAACAATTCTCAAATTCCTAGACCAGTCAAGGAAGTTTGATCCTGTAAGCTTGTCCTTCTCAAGGACTGATCGCACAGAGAAAGTGTTGTTTGTGTTGTTTGCCATTTCGAATATCTACAATGTTAAAATGCATAAAATAATTATTCTACGGAATTGTTAAATTATGTTCAAGTGATTATTCATATATATTCATAATATATATCTCCCACTATTTTATCAAATTAATAGCCCTACCTATCAATTCAGAAAAGTTTCTCTAAACCTTTCTAGTGAGCCAAGATCCATATTTCATCCCTTTTAAGGTCAGCTTTGGCTTTTCTCCTTAAAATGATTATTTTAGGTAGACAACATTTGTCAATTATATCATATATAACTCTTGGATAGTTTGGTAGAACAACATTTGTTCCTATTCATCCAGTAAATCTTACCAAACTCTATGCCTCTAAGTTCACAATCCTATTGTGGTCACTTAGTTAAGTCAAACCCAAAGGTCTAACATTTGAGTATCACTAACTTACTCGATCACGCCTTACCACGATAAACGAGGGTACTCCGCTTTGGCGCACCTACCCTTTGTCGATCTAGGTCTTGACGAGTGTTTCCCATTTGGAAGGCATCTTAAACTTAATATTCTGTTAGGGGTTTTTTTTTAAAACGACCATGATCCCATCATAAAAAGATTCCCAATTTTTCCTTGAATTAAATACTTCAAATCAATATTCACCAATGGTTTGAATTCCAGGTTGTTGGAGGAGTCACAAGCGGCCTCACTTAATATCCAACTTCCTTACAGGTATGACCCGTTTTTGACAAAATCTCCCCATATCGAAATAATTGAAAATTCGTATTTAATTAATTCCGTATTTCATTAAATACAGAAATCTCATAGTCGTTATAGTAAATTTTAAAATCTCGAGTCGTTACAGATTTTATCTTATTTAAGCAGGCATGTCATGGGTGATGTATCTAATACATACATACATTCTACTTAATCTAATTAAGCATGCATATCTATCATTACGCATACATATCATCATATGTAAAGTGCATGAATGTAAAATCGTGCTTGGTTATGGCCCAATCCTATATGATCTTTCCAAGCTAATGGAAAAATCTAGGTCAATCTATGGTGGTTAATAAAACTAAATTATTACATAGTTGGTCTTCATAAATACATGTCTTCTTTGTGTCATCAACCTTCATCTCCATTGATCCTTCATTGCATGCTTCCAATGATCTTCTTATTACATAGAATATAAAACATAACTATACTAATGTACTTACATAAGAACTCGAGTTACATTCGAGATGAACAATTACAAAGCACCAAGAAAATGACATGCAAGTCGTATTTATAAAACCAAACCACAATAATTAAAACCATTAACCTATGGGTCTCAAGGCCATAACCAATCACCATGCTCAATTAACACTTAAGAACATCATATCAAAATATATCACATGAATAAAGCATATGTCACAAGCCCAAATTTGTCACAAGCCCTAACCACGCGGATCGATGGCGGAAAATTTTGCAATATTACGTATCAAAATACAAGCAAATCCTTACCAGAATTCGATTCCAGAAGCATATATCAGTATACATGCGACCTTAATTCCAGTTACCATAAAACATGTATCAGCATACACATAACCCTAATCCCTGTATACGGATCATATCCAATAACATCCATCCGACAGTTTATATCATTATACAAACCAAGCAGCATGCATATCATTAACAGATCACATACATATGAGTCATGGCAGATTCTAAACATGCTAGCATCATCATATCAGAATATACAGATTCATTATATCATACATATAACATAACTGTATCATGGCAGATTCATCAAACATGCATACTCGTAATAATACAGTAAACACGTAACCAAACCAACCTCTTATACACGTAGCTCTGATACCATTGAAGGGTTTCGGGGCATAAACGCAGCGAAAAACAGTCATAAAAACAATAAAAATCCGAAACCCTAATCATAGGATCCATGTATAAGACATGCTGATTATAGTGAATAGAATCAGTACCTTTACGAAGCTTTACGAATTCGGTTGACAGATGGAGGTCCTAGATTGTGATCACCACGCAAACCTTTGATGCAAGATCCGCGTCTCTAAATCGTCCACACGAACGTTCGATCGTCCAACGATCCAAGGAGCAGGTACTAGCCAAAATCAGCCTCTCTCTCTCTCTAGCCTCTCAAAGAATAGAGCAGCTAGGGTTTTTTAAGAAAAACGATTTTGCAAAAGTGTTCCCCTAACCAATACATCTTTATGTATTTATAGGGAGAAAGATGGGCCTAACCCTAATCAGCTTGGGCTTCAATTAAAACAAACTGATTTGGGGTTTTTTTTTAATGAATTAAATTCGAAATAACATTTAATTAACTAAGTCCAACTCAATTAATTATTTATCCAATTTCGAATTTATAATCATTTAATTAAAAACGAAATCTGATTCCATAATCAATTTCGAATTTTAATTATTTAATGTAAATCTAATATTTAAATTAAAACTCCTTTTAAAACGTTCTTATTGTGTAACCCTTTAGGTTATTATTACGTTGGCAATAATTTTAATATCCAATAATAAAATTATAAACAATGAGTGGCATCTAGTAATACATCATTGCTACCCAAGTAATAATAATAATTGGTGATCCAATTAAACCTTTCGTGATATAATGTTTCCGTGTAATATAATCCCTTTAACCAAATATTATAGATTAAACTCGAGGCATGTATTTAGTCATCCTCTTCATAATTTAATCCGGGTTTACTTGATACATGAGTAGACTATTAAGACAAATCATTATTTGAGCACGGCCATGCATTTTATAGTCTCACTCAATCAAGAGGCCAATAATATCTCTCCTAATAATAGGAGGGTTAAATCCTTTATCTATCATTCATATTTCTCATACGTCTCATAATATACCCGATGTACATTTTTATCATCACCCGGTCAAAGGTAACTTTTAATGTAGTCAAAGTATATTAATCCTCGTATAGAAATATAATGATCTCAAGTCTAAGGATCATTACACCATTATCACTGTGAGTCTTTCTAATGACATTATCAACATGTAGAAACTCACTGTGGGTCAGTCTAGTGCCCTGTAGAATATTACATGCACCTATGTTCTTGACTTTAGTATCACTATACCTATGACCAATGAGATGTGGTCATCAGTCAACAAACATACTAATCTTTATGCATTATAATTGTCCCATATTAATAATGCTCGATTAGGGATATTTAGGAATATTAACACTATTCTTATAATCTCATTTTTTAAGTCACATACTTAAAGATATAGAATACATGTTACATATTCCAAGGACATTTATTGTTCTAATATTTATATCGCAGTAAATAAAGATATAATAAATCATTGTTGAATAATCGATATAATATAATCACTGAATAACAAAATAGTTTATCCTAGAAGCACAATTACATTGTCTCTAGGGCACTAACACTATCAGTTTTCACATCAAAAGTGATCAGATAAAATGAATAATCTGGAAGCCATTCTTTATCCAAATGTTGAACCAACGCTCACAAAAAAGGAAAGACAATTTTTGCCAAAAATTTACTTATTCAATTACATACTCTATTTATTCAATGAAAACCCCCTCAAATCTCAACCATATCAATGGTGGAAATCTCAAAAAATTTGTTATAAAAAAATTTAACATACATGATGATGATATCCATTTAGAAAATTGGACCTAGATAAAAAATTTGGCCATCCCTACAAAAAGGAAATGATGAAAATTTCCATTTACCTATTCTTGTAGTTTATAATTGTTGTTTTCGGTATTTAAACTTGGTCATATATGTAAACTACGTAGAGGAAGAGGGAGTTGATCAAATTCATTTTGGGTAAATGGTGATGTTAAACTCTCTCAAACTTGGTTCATTTTGGAAAGTAATTAAAGATGTTGCATCACCTGGAAGCAACAGATCCTGATTATCTTGACAGGATTAGAGATGGACCTTTTGTTCCAACAAGGGTTGTTGGACAAGCAACTGTCAATGGTGAAGTTGTTCCAGAACATACAGCAGAGAAGCTTAAATCTGAATGGACAGATAAGGAAAAGGAGAACGTTCTTAAAGATGCTAGAGTGAGAAACATACTATTTAATATTCTTGATTCAGTTCTCACTAACTATGTTCTCTCGTGTAAAACTGCTAAGGAGATATGTGACAATCTGAAGGTTCATTGTGAAGGAAATAAACCTGTCAGAAAGATTATGAGAACACTACTTATACAACAGTATGAGTACTTTGAATCCAAGTCTGGTGAGTCACTAACTGATACCTTTGATAGGTTTACTAAACTCATCAATGAGATGGCCATGCATGGTAATATTATGATTTGGAGGATATGAATACTAAGTTCATGAAAGCTCTGCCTGATTTCTACAATGAGAAGATATCTGCAATTGAGGAAGCTAATGATCTGGATGAAATATCATTAGAGGAAGTTTATGGAAAACTTAGGGCTTATGAACTTGACAGGCAGTAGAAGAAGAGCAGGAGTGAAGGAAAGATGAAAACTGTTGCACTCACTGCTCAATCTGAATCAAAGGACTCAAGGAAGAAGAAAAACAAAGAAGGTTCTGAATCAGAGACTACAGATATAGACTCTGACAATGAAGATTCTGAATCAGAGATGCAAGAACTCTTTGCTATGTTTGCTAAAGCTTTCAAGAAAGGAAGATTCAACAGCAGAAGATTTAGCAAAAGATCTTTTCAAAAGAAAGATGAGAAGAAGAGTGACAAGGGCAAAAGTACCTTTGTCAAGCTTGATAAGGCAAAGATTAAGTGCTTCAACTGTAGCGAGCTTGGACACCTTGCCAGTGAGTGTAAGAAGCCTAGGAATTCAGGAAAGGGTAATGCACCCATGGTCACCCAGAAGGATTGGGCTGATTCCAGTGATTCTGAAGATTAATTAGATTATGACAACATTGCATTGATAGCAAATGTTTCAGACAAACCTGGATCTCTAAAGAAAACTTCTCAATCTTCTGTTAAGGTATCACTTCACTCTCTTGATTCATTTGATAGCTTAGATTCTGATAATATTAGATCTATCCATGCTGAGTTTAAGAATCTTATGACTAATTTTAGGATTCTTACTAGTGAAAAAGATGATCTTAAGATTAAGAATGATAAATTAGTTGTTAGAAATAATTTTCTTGAATCTGAGTTAATTCAAATGGAAGAATTAGTTAAGTTCTGATAAAGCTAAGCATGATTATAGTGTTATTATTGAGGCTTATGACTATGTCAGAAAAGAACTAGAGGAAGAGAGAAATACCATTAAAACCATTAATAATTCTGGTAAAAAGACTCAAGAAATCATTGAAAGTCAAATTCTTGGTAAAGTTAATGGTTTAGGTTTTGATAAGGCTAGAAAAGAAGAGAGTTTAGCTATTGTCAATGATAATAGTAAACTAGAAGCTAGCACATCTAAATCTAAAGGTAAGAAGATAATTTCTAAACCTAAACATGTTAAATTTGTTGATTCAAAAGGTAACCTCGTTGTACACAAGAGAATTAACAATAGTAATTCAGATGAGAAAGTGTTAGAGAAACCTAAGAATGTCAATATAGGTTTATGTCAAAGTCACAGTTGAAACAGAGACTAGATGGTCTTTCAGTGTCTAGCAAGATCAAGAGAAATAGGAATGGAAAAGAAGGTATTAATAAAGAGAATAATTATAAGAATGTACCTGATGCACCTAGGAAAAAATGCTATAAGTGTGGAAATCATAATCATTTGGCCCTAGACTGCAATCAAAAACATTCTTAGAAAACTGAGTCTAGATTCCCCAAGACTCAGAAAATTCAATACCAACCACAAAAATCTTGTTATCATTGTGGTAGTTTACATCATTCCATTTACATGTGTAGAGAATATCATGAACTATATTATGACTATTATTCTCTGAAATCTGAAACTCCTAGTCACAAACAGTTTGTGAAATCAGAGTTTAAGATTGACTCTGCAACAAGTAATTCCAAAGCAAAATCTTCAAATCCTGTTGTTTCTAAATCTAGTAAGAAAGGATCCAATCAAAGTTGGGTCCTAAAAATTTGTAACTAGTTACTTTTTTGTTTGCAGGGCACAAGAAAGAATCATTCAATTAACTTGGACAGTGGATGCTCTGGACATATGACTGGAAAGAAGTCCTTGCTTACAAAGTTTGAGAGGAAAGCTGGCCCAGTAATATCTTTTGGAGATGGCAATAAAGGAGAAACTCTGGGATATAGCTCAATTATGTTGGGGAATGTCATCATAGAAAACGTAGCACTAGTTGAAGGCTTGAAACACACACTTTTAAGCATAAATCAACTGGGTGATAAAGGTTACCAATCAATCTTTGAGAAAGAAGGATGCAAAATCTTGAATATGTAGAATGGAGACATTGTTCTAACTGGTCAAAGACATGGTAACATATATGAAGCCAGCTTAAGTGACACATCTAAAGGAATTGTCAGATGTCTTTACAGCAAGGCATCGAATGATGAAAGCTGAAATTGGCACAAAAAGCTCTCACATCTCAACTTTAAGAAGATTAATCAACTTGTTAAGCACAATATGGTGAGAGGCCTACATCCGAAACATTATGTGTAAGATGGACTTTGTGACAATGGTATAGAATTCAAGAAGTCTATAATGGAGGAGTATTGTGCAGACAATGGAATCACTAAACAGTTTTCTGCACCTGGAACACCTCAACAGAATGGTGTAGTAGAAAGAAAGAATAGAACTCTCATAGAGGCAACAAGAACCATGCTTGCAGATGCAAAGCTTCCAACCTATTTATGGGTAGAAGCTATCAACACTACATGTTTCACTCAAAATTGTACCTTGGTAAATAGTCATGGAAAGACTTCCTATGAGATGATTAAAGGAAAGAAACCAAGTATGAAATACTTTCACATTTTTGGATGTAAATGTTATGTCCTAAAAGTTCATCCTGATCAACTTGGGAAGTTTGAAGCCAAATCGGATGAAGCGATCTTTCTAGGATATTCTGCATCAAAGGCCTTCAAAGTTTATAATCTCAGAACTCACATTGTTATGGAATCAATTCATGTTGCATTTGATGACAAGAAATTTAGAATTCTGCAAACTGATGAAAGCCATGACAAATTGAAGTTTGAAAATTTCAAGGAATTTGAGATGCTCTCCAGTGATAATGAAGGTTCTCCAGAAGAAATTTCTATTGTTATTCAATGGAATGCTACCGTTGAAGGGGACCAAGTTAATCAAGGAGAACACAGTGTTCATCAGGAGTAGACTAGTTATTCAGAGTCTACTCCATCAGGAATTGATCCTTTAGAGACTATGGAAGGAAGATCAGAAACTAGCAGCAGTATGAAGTCTACTGATTCTACTGATCAAGGGGGAACTTTTGAAGGAAATGAACACTCTTCTACAAGAGATACCACTAACTTAGGGGGAGAGTCTAGCAGAAGAAATCTACTACCTGTTAGAAAATGGACAAGGGATCATACTGAAGATTTGATAATTGGTGATCCAAATAGTGGTGTTGGAACTAGAAGATCAGTTCAAAATGAATGCTTGTACAGTTGTTTTTTCTCAAAGAATGAACCTAAGAAGGTTGAAGAAGCCTTACAGGATCCTGATTGGGTAATTGCAATGCAAGAAGAATTAAATGAGTTTGAGAGGAACAAAGTCTCGAAATTGGTACCAAGACCTTAAGATAGATCTATTATTGGTGCAAAATGGGTTTTCAGAAATAAGCTAGATGAATCTGGTATGATTGTAAGAAACAAAGCAAGACAGGTGGCCAAGGGTTATTCTCAGGAAGAAGGAATTGATTATGATGAGACATTTGCCCCTGTAGCAAGATTGGAAGTAATCAGAATGTTTCTTGCATTTGCAGCTCATTCAAAATTCAAGGTATACTAGATGGATGTAACGAGTGCTTTTCTAAATGGCAAGCTTTATGAGGAAGTATATGTGGAGCAACCACCTGGTTTTGTTGATCCAAAGTTTCCAAATCATGTCTACAAACTTGACAATGCACTCTATGGACTGAAGCAGGCATCAAGAGCATGGTATGAGACTTTATAAAAATTTCTTCTTGAAAATGGCTTCACAAGACGTACAATTGACAAAACTCTATTCTTTAGAAAGATTAAAGGTGAATTGCTTTTAGTTCAAGTTTATGTTGATGACATCATATTTGGTTCTACTAATGAAAAGTTGTGTGCTAAGTTTAGCAAGCTTATGCAGTCTAAGTATCAGATGAGCATGATGGGTGAGTTAAATTTCTTTTTAGGTTTGCAGGTCAAACAGACTGAGACTGGTATTTTCATTAATCAGTCAAAGTATATCAAAGATCTTTTAAAAAGGTTTGACTTTCAAGATTGTGCAGTTGCAAAAACACCCATGGCAACAGCCACTAAGCTAGATTCTGATCCTAAGGGAAAGAGTGTTGATAACACTAGTTTTAGAGGCATGATAGGCTCATTGTTGTATTTAACTGCAAATAGACCAGATATAATGTTTTATACCTGTTTGTGTGCTAGATTCCAAATTGATCCTAAGGAATCTCATTTAATTGCTGTGAAGAGAATTTTTAGATATCTCAAAGGAACTCCAAATCTTGGTTTGTGGTATCCTAGAGAATCTGATTTCTCCTAATTGGCTATTCAGACTCTGATTATGCAAGATGTAAAATAGACAGGAAAAGCACTACAGGTACATGTCAATTCTTGGGAAACAGATTGATTTCTTGGGCAAGCAAGAAGAAACAATCTGTCTCAACCACAACTGCATAAGCTGAGTACATTGCAGCAAGAAATCAGTTGATGGATTACGGTATGACACTTAGGGGTCATTTGTTAAATCTGAACAGTTATTTCTGAATGATTGGAATTTCTGGATGATTTGGACCATAGGTAATCTGGAAATCTGAATGAGTGATGCTGTTTGTTAGTAATTTTTCTAAATTATCTGGATGATGTTAATTTCCTATAATGCCATGTTGTAGCATTATTTTTTATAGATTATCTATTTCTTATAATTTTGTATGATAAATTATGCTCTTTGAACAGTTAAATGAATGAGACGATAAAAAACAAGAATGTCAATGTTACTAATAAGTTTATTGTACCACAAAAAAAGTCTTTTTGCAAAATCACAATCCTAAAAAAACTATGAAATTATTAAAAATTTCTTTATAAATTTGAAGCAATATGATCCCGAAGGTCATTCATGTATTGAGTGGCTTGAGATCCCCATTGTGTTTCATTTATTGGTCCTTCCAAATCTTCTTCATTTTCTTCTCCATCACTGCTTTCATCGCATCGATCAAATAATTCATCTGCTAATTTCGTTTTTCTTATAAAATTGTGAACAGCAATACAAGCAATCACAATATCTCGTTGCGTAGAAAATGTGTATGGAGCCATCTGTTTCAAGATTGGGAATCTTGCTTTGAGCACACCATAAGCACGCTCGATAACATTTTTTAATCTTGCGTGAGCGTGATTAAATTTTTCCTCCTTACTTAAAGAACGTTGACGATGAAAATCTGCTAACCAATATCTTGTATTACGGAATGGGGTTAAATAACCACGGGTGTTTGTATATGCTGCATCACAAAGATAATATTTATCTGCAATATAAAGCGATTACAAATTATTCTACATTTATCTATATTCAAATAACATCATTTTAAAATATTAGAGATACATACTTGGTGGAGGAACTGGAAATCCGGAATCGGGATCGAGTGTAACCTCTGTTAATATTCGTGAATCATGTGCTACTCCCTCCCATCCAGCCCAGACAAATGTGAATATCATATTAAAATCACATATACCTAAAACATTTTTGTAGCATTCACCTCTTCCCCGTCCTCTATATCGAGCTTGTTGGCCAACTGGAACTATAGCATGAACGAGTGTACCGTCAAGTGCACCAATTGCTCCCTGCAAAAAAAACATGTGAAAACTCATTAAAGAACATTAAAGTTATATCAACAAGCTAATTAATAAAAATTACATAATACAAATAAAAAATGTCACTACTAATCGGAAATATTTTTAGCAGCTCTCTTTGTCTCCTTGAAACATTTGAGTTTTGATTGAATGGTGTAGGAACTATCATTTCTTTTGCAAACTCCATCATTCCATCCAACACCTCATGAAAGTATTTATGTATTGTTTGTGTAGAATGCTGAAATCTATGTTTTACCTTTATAAAGCGATCATTGTGGCTTATAACATGTAAAAATATAGCCATTTTTTCTTCAACGGTTGAATATCGACTATCTTCAAGCCAACCGCGTTGCTTAAAGAGGTTGCAAATTTGAATATATGCAACACGAGAAAGACGCATCATTTCTTGACATTGAGTGTTAGAACCTTCTAATAACTCTAATGTATAAGCAAATCCGCGCAATGATGAATTATTATCTCTTATTCTTGGCACATTTCTAGGGCGAAGTTTTCTTAGGTAACAGTACATAATCATGAAACATAGTAATTGATCCTGTATTTCCATGTTTACCCTGTAAAAAGTACTATCAACTTATAAGTACATACCAAAATTACTAACATATCATGACAACTAAAAATGCATTTATTAAAAGTGTTCAATATGCATTACAACTGAAAAGTACGGAGTTCAAAACTAAACCAATTTTTAAGTTCAACAATGCTAAAAAAGTACCAAGTTCTAAGACAAATCATATACGAAGCAGGAAAATACGGAGGAAATGAACGTAACCAGATGAAAAACTAGTCATCAAATCCTAATTTTTTTGACACCATTTTTACCCAATGCTCATTCTCATCTACATCAAGAAGCATCCACTGTTCTCTATAATTTGCACTCTCACAAAAAATCCCAAGAGCCTTACGGTGCAAGGGATTTGTTGCTCCCCATCCAAGACGGTTCGGTTTCTCTTTACATTCTTTAAGTGATGGTCCACTATTGTTCTGAACCATAAGTTTTAAAGCACTGGTCATCTCATCTTCAAATTGTGTAATTTTTGTAAGTTTCGATGATGTTTTAGCTTTTTTCTTTGGATTTTCTTCAAGAAATGGATTCGAAGTATTTGGTTTCGAAGTATTTGACTGAACTTCTTCGGTTCCAGGATTCTCTATGTCAACAACTAGATCAATAGTCCTGCTCTTCTTAGAGCTAGGTCCCCATCCACTAACTCCTGTAGCCGCAGTTCCATCGTAAAGATGGGTGCAAAGGTCAGGAAAGCTCAAATGTGTGGTTCTTAAAGTGTCTACGATCTTATTTCCCTGTGGACAAGAAAAAAGTCAATTTAATTTATGAAGTTGTCACTAGATTTTATTGAATATAAATTAAAAAATACCTTTCCAAGTTGATCCCATTCTTCTTTTGTGAAGTTGAATGTATTAGTTGTCGGATCATAGTGATTTCCAGTTTTAGATTTGAGCCGACACCAAGCAACATATCGAGATCTTAAATAATCATATCGGTTTCTCATCTGTCTAGCGTGTTAGATATTGATTCAAGTGATGATCAGGATCTGGGTATTACTGATCAGATACTGATGCTGACGTCATCAGGAATACAACGTCAGTATTGGATTATCATCAGGATTAGAAGCTGGTCAGGATTTCATGAAGATTCTCATCAGACCAGAGATCAAGGAAGATTGATATGTCGGTTCCTAATTTGTAGGAATGCAGCTATCATACAAGATATGCTTTCAGAGATATATGTAATTGATTTATAATATCTTATAATTGATAGTGTAACTGTGTACTCTATATAAACACAGTTTAGGTTTTACATTATGTAATAACTTACACGATTTATCTTGTAACCTAGCAGCTCTTAAGAACATAAGAATTTCTTAAGAGAGTTGTGTAACAGTTTTATATCAGAATTAATAAAGCTGTTATTGATTCATACTTGTGTTATTTGTTTTAAGTCAAAAATCTTATACAATTGTATTCAACCCCCCTTCTACAATTGTTATTTACTGGGCAATAATTGGTATCAGAGCTTAACTGATTAATATAAATCAGAAACGATCTTAAGATGTCGACAAGCAAGTATGAAAGCATCAAAATTCCAATTCTCAAGAAGACTGAGTATCCAACCTGGAAAGTGAAAATGATGATGTATCTGGAAGCAACTGATCCTGACTATCTTGACAGGATCAATGATGGACCATTTTTTCAAACAAGACTAGTTGCAAGAACAGAGACTGTTGCTGAACACTATGTCATTAAGGCAAAGAGTGAATGGACGACAGAGGAAAAGGCTCAAGTACTCAAAGATGTAAAGGTAAAAAATATTTTGCATAACAGTCTTGATAATGTCATGTCTAACAGGGTAATAGCATGCAAGACTGCAAAGGAAATTTGGGACACTTTGGAAACTCAATGTCAAGGTACTGAATCTATCAAAAGAAACAGAAGGGCTCTGTTGATTCAGGAGTATGAGCAATTCGATGCTAAATCTGATGAAAGCTTTACTGATATGTATGATAGATTATTAACTTTACTGAACAATCTATCACTGGTTGGCAAAGAGTATGATCCAGAGGATTCAAATACCAAGTATCTCAGAGCTTTAACTGAAGAGTGGGATACTCAAGCTTCAATCATAAGGCATCAATATGATTTGAAGATGCTGTCTCTTGATGAAGTCTATGGGATGCTAAGAACCCATGATCTTGAGGTTCAACAGAGGAAGAACAAGAAAAATGTCAAAGCAAAAGCTGTTGCTTTGAATGTTGAATCAAAATCAAAGGGAAAAGCTGAGGAGGTTTTTAACAGAAAGAGTAGAGTGGAAGAGTCAATTCCTGATGACTCATCATCAGATACTGAGTCTGATCCTGATACTGATGATGACTCTACTGATTTTGATATGATGGAAATGGTTGCTATGATAGTCAAGTGTTTCAAAAAGATGAAGTTCAGAAAGGCTAGGAAGCAAGGGAAATTCCAGAAGAAAACCTTCAATGTTGACAAAGACAGGTACAAGAAGAAAGAAGGAAAAAGCAGCAAATTTGACAAGTCAAAAATCAGATGCTATAACTGTGATGGAATGGGTCATTTTGCAACTGAGTGCAAGAAGACCAAAACCAAAGCTCTCATTTCTTCAAGCAAGGATTGGATGGACTCATCATCTGACTCTGAAGAAGAAAAAGTGAATTATGCTTTGATGGCTAAAACTGATGAGACTTCTGCTGGTGAAAATAAGGTATCTGAAGTTTTATTTGATTTTGACACTAATAATGTTTCTGAGCTAAGATCTTTCTTAAAATCTCTGCATATTAGTTTTAGGAGTCAATCTCTTGAAAATATAAGAATAAAATCTGAAATGGCAGAGGTTGTTAAGAGAAATGATCATTTAGAAGCTGAGTTAATTTTCTTGCATGAAGTTCAAGTAGAATGTGATAATGCTAAACACATGAAACTTGAAACAGAGTTTAAATGTAATGAACTTGAAATGCAACTTAAAGATGCAAATGAAAAACTCAGAACCTGGACACATTCTGGTACAAAAACTCATCAAATTATTACTGATAAAAACTGGAAAGAGTGTCTAGGGTATAAGCCAGAAAATGAGAAAAATGACAAAGGAAAGGTTGTTTCATCTAATCCTGGAAGAGTTATAGTTGATGACTCAACAAATCCAAAAACCTACAGATATGTTACAGACAGTACTAAAACCAAATTAAAACCGGTTAATTATGTGTATCCAGAAATTCCCAAATCTACTTCAGAAAAGGGATCTACTTCTACACATCATTCTGAGTCTAGAACTGTCAAAAACAAAAATGTAGGTCTTTTGTCCAAGAAGCAATTAAGGGATAGAATCTGTGATGTAACAGATAGGAAGAGAGTTCCAACTGTCAAAAGGAACAGGAATGGTAAAGTTGGAATAAACAAGGAGAATAATTATAAGTATATTCCAAATGCACCGAGAAAAGTATGCTTTAACTGTGGTAATTCTAATCATCTTGCTATTGATTGCAGGAGGAGTAAAAAGAAGCCAACTGTAGTTCCTAAGTCTGACATTAGGAATAAATCAGTATTTTATAAACCACAGAATCCTTGTTTCCATTGTGGCAGTAAATGGCATTCTATTTATACATGTGAAGAATACCATAATTTGTACTATAATTATTATGAGCCTTTGCCTAAGTTCAATAAAAGTGCAAATTTTGGAAAAACAAAGAACTTGAATACTAATCATGCATCTGTTAAGAAAAAGATTAATTCTGATGGACTTAATCCTGATGAAGGTGTCGTTACAAGAAAATCTTCTGCTGCTAAAAATGTTAAGTTGCATGAAAAGAGAACCCAACAAGTGTGGGTTCTTAAAAATTCTAACTGAGTTCTTTGTGATTCTGATTACAGGGTAAAAAGAAAAATATGTTAGTCATGGATAGTGGATGCTCTGTGCACATGACTGGAGACAAAACCTTGCTATCAGAATTTGAGGAGAAGGCTGGCCCAACTGTGTCTTATGGAGATGGCAACATTGGACAAACTTTGGGATATGGCAGCATTGTAATTGGAAATGTCATCATTGAAAGAGTAGCTCTGGTGAAATGACTAAAGCACAATCTGTTGAGTGTTAGTCAGATCACAGACAGAGGTTATCGTGTCAACTTTAATGATACTCATTTTGAAGTTATCAGCAAATCTTCAGGAAAGATTGCATTAACAGGTCAAAGACATGGTAACATTTATGAAGCCAACATTTACACCAATACTGAAAATCCAACTACATGCCTCATCAGTAAGGCGTCTGTAGATGAAAGTTGGAATTGGCATAAGAAGCTTTCTCATCTCAACTTCAACAATATAAATGAGTTGGTAAAGAAAGATTTGGTAAGAGGATTACCAAAGGCTCTATATACTCCTGATGGACTCTGTGATGCTTGTTAGAAGGCTAAACAGAGAAGGACATCATTCAAGAGTAAATCTGAATCCTCAATTGATGAACCATATCACACGCTACACATTGACTTGTTTGGACCAGTGAATATTATGTCCATCAGTAAGAAAAGGTATACTCTAGTCATTGTTGATGAATATACTAGATTTACCTGGGTTTATTTTCTTCACAGAAAAGATGAAACTGCTGAAATACTGCTGGACCATGTTAGACTTATTGAAACTAGCACGGAATACAAAGTCAAGATTCTGAGAAGTGATAATGGGACTGAATTCAAGAATTCAGCAATGGAAGAGTTCTGCAAATACAAAGGAATAGTTCAACAATTCTCTGCTCCTGGCACACCTCAGCAAAATGGAGTAGTTGAAAGAAAGAACAGAACTCTTATCGAAGCTGGTAGAACTATGTTGGAAGAAGCTAAACTACCTACATATTTCTGGGCAGAAGCAGTCATCACAGCATGTTACACTCAAAATATTACACTAATCAACAGACATGGTGTAACTCCTTATCAGATGATTAAGGAAAAGAAGCCAAGTTTGAAGCATTTACATGTGTTTGGCTGCAAGTGCTTTGTTCTAAGACCTCATCCAGAACAGCTAGGAAAATTTGAAACAAAAGCTGATGAGGCCATCTTTATTGGCTATCCAACAACAAGAGCCTTTAAAGTCTACAATCTGAGAACAAAGACGGTCATGGAGTCTATTAATGTATCTTTTGATGATAGAAAGCTAACAGGAATAAAAGAAGACTCTCATGACAGTTTGACCTTTGCAAATGAAGCTACCAACAATTCTGATGAAGTCACGTCAGATACTGATATTCTGTCAGATCCTGATGATCGATCAATTTCTGATCAAACACCTGTTACTGATGATGACTCAAATAATGCAAATGTTGAGGGGGAGCAAGAGCGAGACATCACCAGTACTGATACAACTCAAACATCAAGTAGAGATTCATCAGAAATAGACTCAAGTGACAATCAAGACAGTATATCAGAAGGAGATAGCACTATCTCAGGGGGAGCTTCTAACAACTCTGGTTCTTTTGAAGAAAACACCAATCCAGGGGGGGCATCCAGTTCAAGAAATGACTTACCATCAGCAAGGAAATGGACTAAAAGTCATACTCCTGATTTAATCATTGGGAATCCTGAAGCAGGTATTAAGACAAGAAGTGCAACTCAAAATGAATGTTTATATAATAACTTTCTGTCAAAGGAGGAGCCTAAGAAAGTCGAAGATGCACTTAAGGACGCTGATTGGGTAACAGCTATGCAAGAAGAACTGAATGAGTTTGAAAGAAATGAAGTCTGGAAACTTGTACCAAGGCCCAAAGGAAGGTCTATTGTGGGTACAAAGTGGGTATTCAGAAACAAGACTGATTCAGATGGCACAATTGTGAGGAATAAAGCAAGACTAGTAGCAAAGGGGTATTCTCAACAGGAAGGAATAGATTATGATGAGACTTTTGCTCCTGTTGCAAGACTGGAGGCCATCAGAATTTTTCTGGCATATGCAGCCCACAAGAAATTCAAAGTATTCCAGATGGACGAAAAAAGTGCATTTCTCAATGGAGAACTGGAAGAGGAGGTATATGTTGAGCAACCTCCTGGCTTCATTGATCCCAAACATCCAGATCATGTCTATAGACTGGATAAAGCACTTTATGGACTAAAGCAAGCTCCAAGAGCCTGGTATGAAACCCTAGCTCAATTCTTACTGGAAAGTGGATTCAATAGAGGTACAATTGATAAAACCTTGTTTTATTTGAATCATGGTAAGGATTTGCTGTTAGTTCAAATATATGTTGATGATATCATTTTTGGGTCAACTAATACTAAGCTGTGTGAGAAGTTTTCAAAGCTATGCAGTCTAGATATCAAATGAGCATGATGGGAGAAATGAGCTATTTCTTAGGTCTTCAAGTTAAACAGACTGATGAAGGGATTTTATCAATCAGTCAAAGTACACAAAGAATTTATTAAAAAGGTTTAACATGCAAGATAGCTCTACAGCTTCAACTCCTATAGCTACAGCTACAAAGCTTGATCCTGATCAAGGAACTGAAGTAGATGTAACCAACTACAGAGGAATGATTGGCTCACTCTTATATCTAACTGCTAGCAGACCAGATATCATGTATGCAACCTGTCTATGTGCAAGATTTCAAGCAAATCCTAAGGAACCACATCTCATTGCAGTGAAAAGGATTTTCAGATATCTAAAGGGCACTTCTACTCTTGGCCTTTGGTATGCTAGAAAATCAGACTTTAGTTTATGTGGTTATTCAGATGCTGATTTTGCTGGATGCAAAATAGACAGGAAAAGTACTTCAGGCAGTTGTCAGTTTCTTGGAGGAAGACTAGTTTCTTGGTTCAGTAAAAAGCAAAAGTCTATCTCAACATCAACTGCAGAAGCTGAGTACATTGCTGCTGGAAGCTGTTGTGCTCAGATCATGTGGATGAGAAATCAGCTAATGGACTATGGTTTGTCATTTTCAAAAATACCTATTTATTGTGATAACCAAAGTGCTATTGCTATGACAGGAAATCCAGTTCAACATTCTCTTACAAAGCACATCAGCATCTACATCTCCAAAGAGAAGAATTATTGAGATGTCTGTCGATCAAGTAAATGCTATTGCTGCTCAGTTGGGTGTTAAACCATCACCACTTGAAGTAAAAGCTGCTGAAGCAAATGTCTTTCACAGACAGAAGAAACAGAGGACTACTATGTCATCTCTGAGAGGATCTAGCCCACAAGAACCTGAACTTCAAAGGAGTTCAGAAGCTATTGCAGATCCAGCACAAGAACCACCTACTCAAAGTGTAGGTGCAGACATTACTGAAGGAATAGTCACACAAGAACCATCTTCTCAAAGGGAAGGTGAAGACAAGAATATTCCTGCCCCACAAGAACCATCTTCTCAAAGTGAAGATGCTGGCAAAATCATATCAGCAGGGGAGTTACCTGACAATGCTCAAGGGGCTTCTGAAATTGAAATTGAACTTGCTAGAAGTCTGGCAGATAAAGCTGCTCATGATTTGCACATTGCTGAATGTGATAAAGTAATTGCTGACACTGCATTTGAGGGAAGCACACAAGAACCTTTAACTCAAAGTGTTGAAGAAGCTTCAAAACCTCAGGCTACACAAGAACCATCAGTAGCAAATACTGATGCAAGTCATGCTATAGTTGCAGTGGTCAATCCTGATGAAAGTACTACTGATTTGCATATTCTATTACTTATTGAGGCAATTTCAGCAAGGCCAATGGATTCTTTAACTACCTCATCAGGTAACATCTCTTTCTCTACTTCCTTTACTACTGATAGTATGATTACAGATAGACCTGATAAAAGGGATACCTCTATTTGTATGACTTCAGACCACTCTTCTCAGCCACCTCTTATTTCTTCACATTTAATGAGTCAGAACCTTTCTTTTGAGATTGAGAGTGAACATTTAGAGAAAAAGAAGAGTGATGAGAGGCAGTCTCCTGAACTGGCAAAAGGAGAGGTAGAAAAGAGTGAGAAGTTATTAACTTTTAGTGAGGTAGAAGTTGCTATTGAAAGTAACTTAGGTAACATTGTGAGAAGTGATGAGATCACTTTAAAAGAAACGAGAGATTTAGGAAATGTTACTAATTTGTTTGCAGGGCATCAGGATTCACCAGCTGTATCTACTGGTGTTTTGAAAATGAAAGGTGTTATGCTTCCTGATGAAAATGTTGAAAATAAACTTCCTGAGGCTGGTGGTGGCTCAGATGATGATGATGATGATCATGCTGATCTTGAAACAAAGCAAATGCAGGCAGCTATAAAAGCAAGTCTTCAATCTACTTATGGGTCTTCAAGTAGATACATGCAGTCAATGACTCAAGAAGAATTCAGAGGGGAGTATAGTTCAATTCTTCCTCCTGATACTCGAGCTGCAAAGGGATATGAATGGGATACAGAATGGAATGTACCGACTGCTGAGATGAATTTTCAAAATGCTCTTTTTCATTCTGGTCATATTGCTACGAGGATGCCAACTCCTGAACTCAAGGCTCTTCTCAAAACAAATGCTCTTCTAGCTAAGGGATTGAAGAGTGAGCTTGACTCTATAAAGGCTGTAACTGATAAATTTCAAGCGGGTATTCAAACATCAGTTTCTATATCTGCTACTGCTTCTCAAGCACGCCTTCTTGCTGATGATATTAAAGCCCTTGACAAGAGAATGGATTCTAGAATGACTGTCTTGGAATCAAAAGTTGATACTATTGATGAAACCCTCAAGCTTATTTTGTCTTTCTTCATTACGGAAGATGCTGATGTCAAAAAGGGGGAGAAGGTAGTCAAAACAAAATGCTCACCTAATCCAGTTGTACAAAAGGATGATGATAATTCTGGAAATGATGGTGGTGCTAAGTCACATCATAAAGTTGAAACCTCTGATGCTGCTTTAGTAACAAAGAGAACTAATACTCAAACTAAACAGTCAACTCACGTTTCTAGATCTGGAAAGAAGACAGTGACGATAATGATGCAATCTCAGAATCCAAAAGAAGAACAGTTTGTGACACCTGGTCAAACTCTGTCAACTATTCCTGAGGATGATGTGTATATGGAATAGGATGAAGATGTTGCTAATATGTTTCATGAACTTGACACTGGGGATGGTCGTGTTCTTAAACTATTTCATAAAGACAAAAGAGTTCAACAGTATCATGCTGAGAAAGCACTTGTCTTATCTACTGGAGAAAATCCAAACATGACTACTGATGAGTTCTTAGAAGAACAGAACAGGATCTTTGAAGAGTTTGCAAAACAGCATGAAGCTCCTGCTGCAAGAAGAGGAAGAGGCAGAGGAGGAAGATACAGAAGTAGAGGAAGATTATCTGCTCAAACAAGTACAAGGCAAACAAGATCTAGTGGAATCAAATTGAAAGATGTTTCTGAAAATGAAAAGAAGAAAACTCCACTATCTCTTGCATCAACTCCAGACAACATATTCAATGCTCCTAAAGAAATTGAAGAGGAGATTTTGCCTTTGAAAAGAAAGAGTAAGGTAGCTGTTCAATCTACTGCATCTAATGAGAAGTCAGTCGTTGGTTTAATTCCTGATGTTGTTTCTGATTCTGAAGAGGCTGAAATTTTAAAAGAACTTAAGATTATGATTCTTAAGGTTGTGGTTGAATTTCACAATATAGAAGTTTTTGAAGATACACTGGAGTATGAACAAGAAAACTTCAAAAGATTTGAGAGAGAAAGTGAAATCAGAACTAAAGCCAGAGAAGCAGAAAGGATAACAACCAGAGATTACTTAAGAAATGTTCATAGATCAAACAGGAAGTTATGGTATGATAAAGATAGATCTGTTCCTGAACATCAGCAGGATTATCCAACAAATGAGAAGAAGAAGAGTAAGAAAAAGGAGGAGAATAAGGTTGATTATAGGAAACCAGTTGTGTTCAAATCAGCTGGACTGATAACAGAGTCTTCTTTGATCGATGAATTACTGATTGTTAAATCAGAGTCTACTACATTTATTGCTGAAAGTCCACCAAAATGGGTGAGTATGCAATCTGGTTTGAGAGGATGGGAACCTGGCACAAGAGGAGGAATTGGATATAGTCATGCACTGGTTATTTTCATTGCACAAACTGATCAACATGCTCTAGTTGACAAGATTGGGGATGAGTTAACTGTAGATCATCTCTGGAAACTTGAAGCTGTTGCTATCATTGCTGATTGTCATGCTGATGCAAAGAAAATAGAAAAGCTGGTGTACTTCATAAAAGATGGAAGTGTGAAGAAGATTCCTATTCATGAATTGTTGTGTAAATCTGCAAAAGAGCTGAAATATGTTCTGTATCTTCTCAGAAGTAAAAGAATAAATGTTAGTGAAAGAGAAGTTTACCACAATTGGTGTGTCATGATTTACAGGAAGATTAGACAGAGATTCATGGATGGAGGAACGAGGTATGATGGCAATTATATTCCCATGTACTTAAATGTAAGAGATATAGAGATTGAAATGAAGAAAGGTACAGCTGTTAGAGAAGTGTATCTAGGCATGGAACAACTGTCTCTAAATCCAGATGGGAAGGAAATTGCTTATGTATTGCTAGCTGACTTAGATCTTCCAAGAAGCTCAATTCAGAATCTCAGGGCAGCTATCTATCAGATTAATGAGGAAGATGAAGAACTCAAAAATCTGAAGAAGAAACTGATTCAAGTTCTTGAAAGCAAGGAAGAAGAATTGTTATCTGAATTCTTGAGACTGAATCTGTTTTATCAAAGAATTTCTGAAACTGTTCCTGATGATTTTTAGAAGGTATTTTGTTTTGAGTTTTTGACATCTTGAATCAAGGAATTTGTGCTTTGTTTTATAAAGAACAAATTGGGGGAGATTGTTAGATATTGATTCAAGTGATGATCAGGATCTGGGTATTACTGATCAGATACTGATGCTGACGTCATCAGGAATACAACGTCAGTATTGGATTATTATCAGGATTAGAAGCTGGTCAGGATTTCATGAAGATTCTCATCAGACCAGAGATCAAGGAAGATTGATATGTCGGTTCCTAATTTGTAGGAATGCAGCTATCATACAAGATATGCTTTCAGAGATATATGTAATTGATTTATAATATTTTGTAATTGATAGTGTAACTGTGTACTCTATATAAACACAGTTTAGGTTTTACATTATGTAATCACTTACACGATTTATCTTGTAACCTAGCAGCTCTTAAGAACATAAGAATTTCTTAAGAGAGTTGTGTAACAGTTTTATATCAGAATTAATAAAGCTATTATTGATTCATACTTGTGTTATTTGTTTTAAGTCGAAAATCTTATACAATTGTATTCAACCCCCCTTCTACAATTGTTATTTACTGGGCAACATAGCGTCAACCTCAAAGTTGTGGGTTTTCTTAAGAATTTCTCCCACTTTTATCCATGAATGTGGCTTAAGATTGCTACCTAGCCTACCACTAGCAGTAACTTCCTCAATGCATGCTTCAAGAAAAGTTTTAGTTATAAGTTCACACCTCCACAACACTTTTTTCTTTTTTTGAGTTTCACTAGCTTGATTTTCGCTCTCATGAACTTGATTTTGGGTTTCACTATCTTGGTCCATACCTACAAACCCTTTTTAAAGTTAGTAGTACTCTTTGGATAAAAAGTAAGAAAAAAGCCCACAAAGTCACAACATCTTAGTTCTGGAATTGACCTACTAATAATTTACTATATGACGCATAAGACAAGTACCAACACTGGCATTAAGACAATAATGAGATGACATAAGACAATAAGATTTACTAACAAGTTATGACTTTAGCAACTTGCAATATTCAGAATATTAGATGACAATAAGTATGAGTCTCCTCTTTGGCTCTATCAAACAGGTGCATCATAAATTATACTGCTAATGGAGTCATTCAGAGGAAAGAAACTTATAATTATTCACGATGAAATAAGATAGGGTTCTGTATATATGATGGTAGAAGGCAGGACAAACAGAAGCAGAAACATGGCAGCCCTGTATTTTAGAGAGATAATAAATAGGAGCATATATGACTACAGGCAAAAACTTTGTCTTTGTGCTGCAAATTTAAATGAATTCGTATCTATTTATGAATGTTATCAGTTACCATCTAACGCAGAAGGACTGAGGACATGCATACAAATGAGAGGGAAGGAACTAAGCATAATTAGATGATATAAGACAGCTGCTGCTTAAATGTAGTATGACCGTTTAAGCAACAGTTGTCTTATACCTATCATTACTTAAAATTGGAAACCAGAAACCAAGTGAGAAAGACAACGATTTCAAGTTGGACTATAATAGCTTTAAAGTAGATGACTCAAATCCAAGTGTTTGGATGTTTTTTCTTAATCTGACATGTTTTTAAATCTCCTCGACTCACAAACACTTCTGAAATGCAGTACATCACCACAATATAGCACTTCCCTTTACCTACTCAAGTCATACTCCTACATGTCAGTGTTAGCAACACAAAATCACTGAATATAACCTTGTGACGGTTATTAATTGACTGAAAGACATGCATGTATCAACCAAGTTGCATGGTAACAAGTTTGGATTTGAAGAACTAAAAGGCTTTTCTCCTTGTACAGAAAGCTAGATTTGAACAAGCGGAGGCATCTCCGAGACTCCGAGTCGACTTTAACACCCAAGATAAGTTTGAATGCCTCTTTGACAGGAACAGAACTGTGCTTTGCACTTTGTACAAACTCTTTTTCTTTGAATATAGATAGAAACACTTACCACCAGTTTTGTTAAATGAACTATATCTTACATGCAGTACCTTTTCAAAACTAGCTATGATGACTTCCTTTGAGCTAAAAGCATAATTTATAGTTCAATACTGAAATACATCTCAAAAAGGTTCGAAAAACAGAACCTGGCAATTCTAAGGGCATGTTCTATTTATATAGAATTTCAGATGTTCTGTCAATGGTCATACTACATTTAAGCAGCAGCTGTCTTATACCTATCATTACTTAATTCTAGGAATAACGTGTTTTACTTGAAGTGACTCTCATTCCCAACAACAAATAGCATAATATAATGCAAGGGTTAAGGGTTTAGCCTAGTTGTCAAACCATGACAGCAGTACAGTCCAAATTATTTGCTGGTTATTATTGAATAATGTTCAAACCATCTACGATCTCTATACCCATTTCAACAGATAGCATAACAACATTTGATTAGACAATCAAAACGGCTTGGCTGGAAACACTTCAAAAAAAAAAACTCAGATAAATGAAAGTTTCAATATATTGATCATACAATGAGAAGCCACATATGTGCACCAGTCTCTAAAACATTACAAATCTAAAAACAATACACATAATAACCAGAACAGATACAAATCTAAAAGCGCGTAGTACATATAAGAACCAGAACTGAAGAAGAACAAATATAAAACAAGAACCAATTGAGGTAGAGAAAGAAATAATTCGTACCTGATAGAACTAGAAGTGATGAGAGGTGATGAGAAGAGAGCGCTAAACAACTTATATAAGAACCAGAACTGAAGAATAGCGGCAAAAAAACCTAAAAAAGCCGCCAAAAACCTAAAAATCCCGCGAAAAATGATGTATCTGATAATAGGAAAGTAGCGGGTTCCTTAGAAATAGATTAATTGGAGAGTCATCTGAATGATAGAGTGAAAAATATAAGGATCTCTCGTCCAGCAGTTTTTTTTTATTGTCCAGGAGTTTTTTTTCATCCAGATCCATTAAAATTTTATCAAACAATCTGGATGAGCCCAAATCTGGACGAGCCCATAAAATCTTTCATCCAGTTATTATCAAATGGGCCCTTAGTAATATTCCTATGTTTTGTGATAATACAAGTGCTATAAAAATTGCAGAAAATCCAGTTCAACATTCAAGGACTAAGCACATTGATGTCAGGTATCATTTTACTAGAGAACATATTGAGAATGGTACTGTGGAACTTCATTTTGTTCCTACTGATAAACAACTTGCAGATATTCTAACTAAACCACTTGATGAGGCTACATTCATTAGATTGGTTAGTGAGTTAGGAATGTTAAATTTCTAGATCTTTAACATTTGCATAAGTAGCAAGGTATGTTGTTTCAGCTTATAGACTTGAAATTCTTGTCAGGATCTATATCTGATAGTTAAATGCTTAAGCTGTAACATTTTACTTTGATAAATTATAGTATGATAGACTTGTTAATAATCATCAGGATCAGGATTGCTCTCAGGATGCTGATGTCATTAGGATTGTATCGTCAGTATCAGGATTGTTGATAGGTCCATAATTCATCATATTTTTAATACCTATTTTATGTCCGTTTTTGTAATTTTATTAATTAATAAATTGTTTTATTTTGTTTTGTAGGAAAATAAATAAAAACAGATTTCTAGCAGGAAAAGGTGCAAAAAGGGAAAGGAGGTGGAAAATACTTGAAGTCAAAGAAATTGGAGAAAAAATCGAATACTTATCCAGGAAGAAAAGGAAATTGAAGAAATTATATTCAATATCAAATTTGTAATCGAAGACCCAAGCCCAAGTTTTTCCCTATATATATGGGCTCCTCTCTTGTATTTGACACTAATTTAGACATCTAGAATTTTATTCATTGTTGTTAGATCAGATTATTTTCCTTATATGAGCCGTATACTCTATTTCTTTCATTAATAAACTTATTTTCTTGTCTCGTTTTCCTTCCCCGTTTTGTAGTTTAAGCATTAGTTTATGTTAATTGTCTAATCTGTTTTCCTGCCATTCACGTGTATTAAGGTAGACTTTTAAAGTTGTTTAGTTGTCCAGGTAATTCGTATCAATAATATTAGTTTACATTACTTTATTCAATCGTGGTTATTATATGCTTTGAATATAATTGTTTCGTTTATTCTATAATTATGTGTAGCTAATTTTCTTACCCTAGGATGAAGATGAAGTTGATTTAATTACTTTTGATTTATTCTCGTTCCTATTAATTGATTCTCATTATTTTTCTTGGTGCTTAATTGATCGATTGACAAAGTGATTTTGATATATTATTGTTACTGGATTTGTTTTTCATAGCCTATGCTTGCTCTTTGAAGTTTTGATAGGTTATTGTTAGATAACAAGTTTCATAGTATATGCTTGTCTCGTTAATTGATATATCTTATTTGTGAAGGAAAGAGGATTGATTTTAGGGCGAGTTGATATTAATTGTGATTGATTAATGGATTCGGATTCCTAGGTTTTCCATATTATTTGATAATCTTTGCTAATTAGGTTAATTAAAACTCATCTCAAACCTATTTGTCTAGTTCGCCTGATTTAATTATTAGGGTTTTGAAAATTCATAGTCTCTGTGGATCGACCTGTATTTGCTACAATTAACCACTGTGCGCTTGCAGTTATTTTACACATCAAGTTTTTGGCGCCGCTGCCGGGGACTACTGGTATTTTTCACTCCTTGATATTAATTCTTCGGATTAGTTTTTTGTTTTCTTTTGTTTGTTTTTTTTAGGGAATTGTGAAGCGGAGAAAAGCTTGGACAAGAAGATCGTTGGAAGGCCTCGCTGTCTCTTTTGAAATTTTTGGAAGCGCTTTTCGGTATTCCGTATCACCTCTCTCTATTTTTCTTTTCTCATTATAAAAAAAACCCAAAAAAATTAAATATTCAAAAAACCCAAAAATATTAGTTAGTTAATTTTTTTTTTGTTAAAAACCAATTTGTTGCATCATTCATTCTCTCACATAGGATCACATCATCTAGATTTCTTTATTGTATTTATTGATTTCACGTAGTGTAGCGCATCCATAAGTGTTTATTTTCTTGTTCTTTGTGTGTTGCATCATTCAATCAATCTTAATGGTGCCACCCAATTACAAGATAAGGTGAGGGATTTCATCACCCTTTCCTTGGCCCACAAACCACTAATTCGTTCATCTTGCATACCCTTTCCTTAATAAAATTAAGTAGACGTTGGCCCTAGGATCTCGCGCTCAATTAGGAAGAGAATCTGGGAGAAACAAATCACTAAGTATTCTTTCGTTTGGTGTCTAGGCAAGCGTGACGCTTACCTGGCTAATTTGGATTGGTGTCTAGAAAGGTGTTTAGCCTCTTGGCAATGCTTGCACCTGCCTGGCCAGTCAGGACGGATGCTTTTTGAGTTGTGACTTTCAGTAATATCTTATTGTTATGAGCAAGGTCTAGATTTTTCTTAGGATAATATAGATTTTTCTTTTTAATTTTCAATTTTTTAAGGTGTTTACTTATAGCTCTTGTTTGCTACGTGCTTATTTGATTATTTCTCTTGTATGCAAAGTGCTTGGGTTCGAGACACTACATCTAGATTAGTAAGACAAACCAATCTGTCATCTCCTAAAGTAGTAAGGCAACTTGAGTTCTCTTCACCCACTAGAATTGAGTCAAAAGAATTAGAAGGTCAACCCGTAGTCATGGCTGTTTCACTCAAAGACCGTTGTTACCCCGTTCGTACCGCTCAACCCTCATGCATAGTCTTACCCGCAGTAACCGCAAATAATTTTGAAATCAAACATCACAACATTAGCATGTTACCTAGGTTTGCTGGGGTAGAGGGAGAGGATCCATATCTTTTCATTCGAGAGTTTGAGGAAGTGTGTGCTTTACAAAAACTTCAACAATTAAGTGAGGATTCTATTAGGCTCAGACTTATTAATTTTGCTTTAAAAGAAGATGCTAAACAGTGGTTGTATAGTCTACCTGTTAATTCTATTTCCACATGGGAGGGATTTGTTGCTATCTTTCTTAAAAAATATTTTCCAAACCATAAGGCAAACAGGCTTAGGAATGAAATCAACCAATTTCAACAAAATCGGAATGAATCTTTTTGGAAATATTTTGATAGGTTTAAAAAGCTTTTGTCTAAATGTCCTCAACATGGTATAGAAAAATGGAGACTTTGCAAAATTCTTTATGAAGCTTTAGATAGCCAAACCACTGCTTTGTTAGAGTCTATGTGCAATGGTAAGTTTATGGATAAAGATGAAGATGAAGCTTGGAAATTTTTTGAGGAGTTAGCTGAAAGAACAATGTTGTGGGAGTCAACTAGGGAACCTAATCAGGAAGCTGAAAATTCTAACTCATCTAAGGGCTTACGCGTAGTTGATAATTCTATTACAACCGAAGCTAAGTTAGCTACAATCACTAGACGTCTAGAAGCCTTAGAAACCAACAATGTGTCATCTCAAATGTCTCTCTGTGCAAACTGTAGTTCTCCTAATCATGTGGTAGAGAATTGCCCTGAAATTGAACAAGTCAATGCCATGTTTCAACCTAGAGTTAGGAATGATCCTTATGCACCCACATATAATCCTGGTTGGAAGAATCATCCAAATTTCTCATGGAACCAAGGTCAATACAATCAGTACAATCAAAATCCTCAACCTGCTTTTCAAAAGCCCAATCCTGGTCCATACCCAACTCAAAATCCTAATTCATATCCTCCTCAAAATCTTGGTCATTATCCAAACTCAGTCCCCATAAATCCTCCTGGTTTTAGTGAATCTGATAAGAAACTAAATTCTATTGAAAAGAGTATGGAGGCATTACTTAAATCTCAACAATCTTTCATGCAATCTATGACCCAAGATCGGCAGTTATTAAATTCTAACACTCAGGCCATATCTAAGCTAGAGGTCCAAGTCAGTCAATTGGCAAACACAATCAGTGAGAGAGAGAAAAATCGATTTCCTAGTCAACCCGAGACTAATCCTAAATTTCATCCAAATCAAAAGTCTCATGAAAATGTGAATTCTGTTATCTCTCTAAGGTCTGGTAATCAATTCAATAATCATGCTGGTGTCAATACTCAAGAAGAAGATAAGCTAACATCTGAACCAAATCCTTTGCTCTTGAATCCTAGTCTTAAGCGATCTTCAAATCCCGAGAGTTCTGAAGTAGATAAATCTGATGAGTCATCACCATCCGATGAACCACCTTCGAAACCCCAATCGGATGTGTCTAATGAAAAAGTCTTTAAGCCGAAACCCCCATTTCCTCAAAGGCTTACTTCAAACAAACAATCTGCTAAGTTAGATAAGATTTTGGAAGTCTTTAAGCAAGTCAAGATTAACATTCCTCTTTTAGATGCAATTCAACAAGTTCCCTCTTATGCTAAGTGTCTAAAAGATTTGTGTACTCATAAAAGAACCACTCATGTTCCTAAGAAAGCTTTCTTAACATCTCATGTTAGTTCTATTTTATCAAATCAAATCCCTGTGAAGTATAAGGATCCTGGTTGTCCTACCATCTCTTGTGTCATAGGTGATACTTTCATTGATAAAGCTTTACTCGATCTAGGAGCTAGTGTGAATCTTCTTCCATTATCTGTTTATCAAGCCTTGGGTTTAGGTGAACTTAAAAAGACTAGTGTCACTCTTCAGTTAGCTGATCGTTCTGTTAAAACTCCAACGGGTATAGTGGAAGATGTGTTGATTAAGGTTGGTGATTTTGTCTTCCCCGTCGATTTTGTTGTTCTAGAAACCGAATCAGTCAAAAATCTCAAAAATCAAATTCCTATTATTTTAGGAAGGCCTTTTATTGCTACCTCTAATGCTTTAATTAACTGTAGGAATGGTTCGATGAAACTCACTTTTGGTAACATGACGATAGATCTTAATGTCTTTAATGTAGGTAATCAACCTAATGAGCTTTTTGAACAACCTATAGGAGTTAATTTGATAGATGAGGTTGTTTCGTGGTCAACTCTTGAGCATAGTTCAATTGAGTCTTTTCTTGAGAAAGATGTTTTGTTTGAGTTTGAGAATAATAGAGATCTTCATGAGTTGTATAGGAATTTTTCTTGTGATGAGATGTTAGATGAATTGAATGCAATTTGTTCTAAGCATGAAACCCAAATTGAGGATATTTCTTTTGATCCTAGGTCCGTTGTTAAGACTTCTGTAGGTGAGCCACCCACATTCATTCCTAATCCATCTATTTCCACTCTTGATCAGTCTTTGGTAGTTGATAGTGTAACTCGTCATGTTCTTTCTAGTAACATAGTTCATAACCAAGAATTTCAAGTGATTAATTTGCTTAAACAACACAAAGAAGCGTCTAATTGGTCTATGAATGGTGTTAGGTGTACGAGTTTTATTTTGGTGTGTGATCATACTTCTCTAGTGGATAATGATGTTTTTATGGGTGTGTTTCACATGTTTGATGATTGTGGTACATGTGTTGTTTTTTCTCGATCTGGTATTGGTTAATATATCTGTTTCATGAAGTGTCTCCCATATAGTCAAGTTTAGGTATGGGGGAGTGTGTGTGTGTGTGTGTGTTTCTTTTATGTGTGTGTGTGTTTTATAGGTAATTGTGTATCTCCGTCATCCTTTATCAGGTATTCTCGTCCTTTTACTTTGTCATTTTTCTCTCATTTGCATACATTGAGGACAATGCATGATTTAGGTATGGGGGAGGGATTTAGTAGTATTATTATATATAAAAAAAATCCAAAAAAATTGAAAAAATCAAAAAAAATAATTCTAGCCTTGTGAAATGATTATTTGTTAAAAGTTAGCTTGATGCACCCTTACATGCTATAGTACTCTTGTGTTTCTGATGCTTTTGATTAAGAAGTGATATGCTAAGTTCTTGTGCACACACATACACTAGCGAGTTGAAACTAGTAGACTTATTGAATGTTGTAAGTAATTAAAAGGACATGAATATGTGCAAGAAGATTTGGTTTCCATGCTTTGAGTACAAGTAGGTGCATTAAAGAGACTTTTGCTTGGGATTAATTATGTTTTGCCACCAAGTGAGATTTTGAGCCTATATGCATATATTTTGCATTTTATATTCGTTTGCTTGAGTGTCCACATGTTATTTGCATTGCTAGCACTTGTTTGAGACCTTTCTTGAAATGCATGACATTATTTGATGATAAGAGGATAAAGGCATTTAGGAATAACCAATTATTATCCAAATTACCACACCCTTTATATGTGATCAATTAGTTACCCCTTTGAGCTTTAACCTATTTTTTCGGTGACATACCACATTACTTGCCTAGACCTTTTTCTTGTGTAGCCTTATGTATACTTAATCCCAATTTGTCAAAGGCTAGTAGGAAGTTGAGGGAGTAATAAGGTGTGTGAGATGGGTTAACTTTTGTTCATTACTTTTGGAGAATATTGGGTTTTGTTGCTTACTTGTTAGTCGTTCAAGAAATTTTTGAAGAAGGATTGTGGTTGTATATATATTATCTATCTTAGCTCTCCTGCAAAAAAAAAAAGAAAAAAAAAAGAAAAAAAAAGAAAAAAAAAAGAAAAAAAAGGAAAAAAAAAGTATATATTAACTGAGAGCATACTTATGTTTTTCAGATCCTTCTTCTTCATTCGACTAGTCAAGCATTTTGTTGGAAAAATTAGAAAATCTGTGTGGGGAGGATATACTGTGTTGTGTATTATTTATAATGGTTCTTACTAGCTTTTGACACTTCACCTTATTTGGCTTTACTTGACATACCTTGTCCCTAGCCCCGTTACAACCAAAATAAAAGACCTTTTGATTATCGTCATTGATGTATGTTGTGTTAAAGTTAGATTGATATCTAATGTCAAGCATGCTTATGATTTTGTTGGAATTGAGTGATACACTTACGCTTGTTCTTGAGTGAATATTCTATTATGAGTGAAAGGTGAGTTATTACTTGTTTTTGCATATGAGATCCCAAGTTTTGACTCTAAGGTGTACTCTTGTGGGCTTAGCATGGTTACCAGCTTATTTTTACACTTGACATGGACTTTTGAGGACCTATGCATATTTCTTTGAGTAGACTATGTGATTGCTTGTACCTTATACACCAAGACATTGCAAATTCACTTTGATTTCTTTAGTTGATGTAGCATGAGATGACTTGTATGTGTGGTGTTGCATTGAGCAATCTTTTACATGAGCTAGATGGATTTTGTGGGTACATTCACTATAGGCCCTCACGAGACCTCACTCGTCCACTAGGGCTGCCTAGGGGTTTAAAGGGCTTGTTGCATATGACAAATGCAACCGTGATCACCTACGGAAGTGGTATTATATATTAGATAGTATTTTATTTTTTATTTTTCTCGAGGACGAGCAAAAGATAGGTATGGGGGCATTTGATAGGTCCATAATTCATCATATTTTTAATACCTATTTTATGTCCGTTTTTGTAATTTTATTAATTAATAAATTGTTTTATTTTGTTTTGTAGGAAAATAAATAAAAACAGATTTCTAGCAGGAAAAGGTGCAAAAAGGGAAAGGAGGTGGAAAATACTTGAAGTCAAAAAAAATTGGAGAAAAAATCGAATACTTATCCAGGAAGAAAAGGAAATTGAAGAAATTATATTCAATATCAAATTTGTAATCGAAGACCCAAGCCCAAGTTTTTCCCTATATATATGGGGCTCCTCTCTTGTATTTGACACTAATTTAGACATCTAGAATTTTATTCATTGTTGTTAGATCAGATTATTTTCCCTATGTGAGCCGTATACTCTATTTCTTTCATTAATAAACTTATTTTCTTGTCTCGTTTTCCTTCCCCGTTTTGTAGTTTAAGCATTAGTTTATGTTAATTGTCTAATCTGTTTTCCTGCCATTCACGTGTATTAAGGTAGACTTTTAAAGTTGTTTAGTTGTCCAGGTAATTCGTATCAATAATATTAGTTTACATTACTTTATTCAATCGTGGTTATTATATGCTTTGAATATAATTGTTTCGTTTATTCTATAATTATGTGTAGCTAATTTTCTTACCCTAGGATGAAGATGAAGTTGATTTAATTACTTTTGATTTATTCTCGTTCCTATTAATTGATTCTCATTATTTTTCTTGGTGCTTAATTGATCGATTGACAAAGTGATTTTGATATATTATTGTTACTGGATTTGTTTTTCATAGCCTATGCTTGCTCTTTGAAGTTTTGATAGGTTATTGTTAGATAACAAGTTTCATAGTACATGCTTGTCTCGTTAATTGATATATCTTATTTGTGAAGGAAAGAGGATTGATTTTAGGGCGAGTTGATATTAATTGTGATTGATTAATGGATTCGGATTCCTAGGTTGTCCATATTATTTGATAATCTTTGCTAATTAGGTTAATTAAAACTCATCTCAAACCTATTTGTCTAGTTCGCCTGATTTAATTATTAGGGTTTTGAAAATTCATAGTCTCTGTGGATCGACCTGTATTTGCTACAATTAACCACTGTGCGCTTGCAGTTATTTTACACATCAATTGTGAAATTTGTGTGTTAACTGTTTCAAATCCTGAAGTTCATGTTACTCAGTGATTCAATTCTGAGATTTGTTAAGTCTATGTAATCAAGTTTTAACACAAGCATACTGATAATTTATACATTATTCAGATCTGTCAAATAAACAGACAATAGACAAGTAGATAATAAGAAAGCGTGTATTTTCATTAATCGAAAGCATTACATACATGGAAATAAAATACAAACATCTTTTTGTCTAACTTCTACTAATAATCCTATTCTTGTCTAATGTTATTGGATCTTGCTTCTTTCATACATCTAAGATACATGACAAGGAGCATCTCAAGAAATCCATTAGGGAATTTGAACAACCCTATCTGCTCTTAGATTTCTTTTCAGGATGACTTAATGAGAGCAGCTGGCACAAACCCATGTTTATTGAGGACTGACGGATAAATGAATTGCATCTCCATCAAGATCAACCTCAGACTCGTCACCAAATTCTTCATCCTCAAGGTGTCAGGAGATTAGAGGGAGATCTTGTTCAACTGGTAGATGTTTTAGAAGAGACTTTTGGAAATCATTTGTAATTTCGTTACTGTTTCATTTTGATCGATGTACATTATAAAGAAAAATTCATTTACAGGAAATATGGGATGAAGCTATTTGCTAACCAAAAATATGATTTTTCCTGTAATTTTCTTCTCTACAATTTTTTGGAGAAAAAGTTACATGAAGCTTATGTACATAGAAATTGTGCAATTTTTGGTTTAGTTACTAATTTATATAAGATTACATATGGTTCATTTTTGGGTTTTTTTTCTGATATGTCCCATTTGAATAAGCCATTTATGAATATGTCCCATTTTTAATTGTAATTATAAATATGTCCCTTTTTATTAATATGTCCCATTTTTAATTGTAACCATGATTAACTCACTAATTATACATTATTAAAAGACAATTTTATCCTCTACTTATTTATTTTTAATTTTTGTTCATAGATTGTTTTTAACGATACTTGCTAAACATTTAAAAAGGTAAAATACTCATAAAGAAAGCTGCTGCAGGAGGCTTGATGCTATTCTCAGCTGACAAATTATATCTCAGTTCGAGGTAAAGGAACTATTTGTTTAGCACAACGTAATTCACACATGCAGAGAACAGAGTACAGGACAGATGTTTACTTCCATGACAATCATACTTCCAGGGAAAAGGCTGATTCGAAAATGTGGTGAGTACAGTAATTAGTATGCATCCTAGGTTCTCTAAAAATTCATTTCAGCGGGTCATTTCAAGTGGCCGAAAAAAAAGCCAAACTTGTCCAAAATTTGAATAAATTGGAATCAAGTAATATAGATGAAGTTTGGAGGAGATTGTTCAGAGCAGGGGATATGAGTGATACATGTTATCAGCACTAACAACAAATAATCAACTATCAAGATATAATTACATAACAAAAAAGCTCATACAAATCATTTTATACATGATTCTGAAGTCGCTCCTCTCTGTCTTTACTGGCGATGTACGTGATTACGTGATCAGTGGCACATGAAATAACATAATTTCTAGTCTCTTGGTTTATCGGTATTGGGTATGGGCAATATGGTCATAATGTTTATATAATATATATATAATTTTATGTATATGAGTTAAATTTAACAATGGGACATAATTATAATTATTGAATAAAAAAGGATATATTCTTAATTGGGTATTTAATTTGGGACATATTAGACAAATTCCCTTCATTTTTAGATGCCAAACTTTTTTCTACAATTTGTTTTTTACAATTGTCTTTTTCTAATTAATAAGATCTGTTGAACGTATTAAACTAATCTTACGTAATTCTTTTCTTCCCTTAGTTTTGATTTTTAAATAAATTTAATTAATTTAGTATGTATTATCTTACAAGCAACAAAGCATCTTTCATGTCATTATGAATATATAATGCTCATTAAATACTTTTAAAATTTTCTAAAAAAGACCTACTTTTACTTTTTTATTTATTTTAATATAAAATATATCTTTTCGAGATAATATATCATCTAGTTTTTCGAACATGCTAAATCTCTTCCTTACCATGCACACATTTTAAACAAAAATTCATTTCACATAAGCCAAAGTTCTTATTGCTTCTACATTTTGATAAAGAATGGCTTCCAGATGTTTTCATCTGATCGCTTTTGATGTTAAAACTTGGTAGTACCGAAATTTTTAATATGGTTTCTTCGTCTTCGATGAAGTCTTCGATTTTCAAAATGTGTTGCCGGACACGATGGTCGAGGCCGCTCGATTGTGTCTTCTATTTTATGAATGTGTTTTCGCGCATGGTGGTCGAAATCACTCAACATCTGAAAATAGAAGACACTACCGGGCGGTCTCCACCCTCGTGTCCGTAATACATTTTGAAAATCAAAGACTTTATCAAAGACGAAGAAAGAATATTCTAAATGTCAGTATTACCAAGTTTTCACATCAAAAGTGATCAGATAAAATGAAATATCTGGAAGCCATTCTTTATCCAAATGTAGAACCAACGCTCACAATAAAGGTAAGACAATTTTTGCCAAAATTTTACTTATTCAATTACATACTCTATTTATTCAGTGAAACCTCCCTCAAATCTCAACCATGTCAATGGTGAAAATCTAAAAAAATATGTTATAAAAAATTTCACATACGTGATGATGATATCCATTTAGAAAATTGGGCCTAGATAAAAAATTTTGCCATCCCCACAAAAAGGAAATGATGAAAATTTTCATTTACCCATTCTTGTAGTTTAGAATTGTTGTTTTCGGTATTTAAACATGGTCATATATGTAAACTACATAGAGAAGGAGGGAGTTGATCAAATTCATTTTGGGTAAATGGTGATGTTAAACTCTCTCAAACTTGGTTCATTTTGTCATGTCTTGAAATTTATTTGTTTCCCTTATTCCTTCTCTTGATAAAATGTTTTTATTAATCTTGCCACTTTAAGGACGATCAACACTATAACGAGTTGCAAAGAAGTGAGCTTGCTAGGTGGATAGGATTGGAACCTACTCAAGTCAAGTTTTGGTTTTGAACAAGCACACTCAAGTAATGGTACTAAATTGTTTATATTTTAATGTTGTTGCCAATTTTGTCCTATATTGCGTAGAACGTGCCTTGATTTGTATGTGTATGTTGGTATTACTAAGATAACTTAATTAGTTAGGTGTACAGTTATGATTATTCTTATTTATTTTCTTGATACTTGTATACCTCCATCATCCATCTCTCTTATAAGTCGAATTTATTTTGTAAGTTACATTTAACAATTTAACTCAAGTTGGATTTATATCTTAAATTTTTATATAGCCCAGAATGAAAGCGAGTGAAATGATGCTCTCTAAAATAAGAACAATACGATCTTGGCTCAGAAACAATAAATAATAGAAGCTCTAAGAAGAAAAACATGTCCTCGATGTAGTGTTGCTAGTTCTCAACAAATAATGAAAAAAACAACATGATATCGAAAAAAAGCCATTTAAGAAAAGAGCTACAATTAAGTTCATTTCACCATTATTAAATAATTCTAAGCTCATTAACATGAGTTTTTAGCTCGATTTTCTTATTTTTCTCTTTTTGAAAGTACTACATTGATTTTATTTTTTGGATTGGGTTGCTTAATCAATGATTATAGGGTATAAGGTGGGTCAAAATCTACAAAACCTCCCTATGACATTCCAGGATCCACCAAAGCCCTCAATAATATCTCAGAATCAACAACACATCTCCATAACATCACATGGTCCACCAAATCTCTCGATAATATGTGAGAACTCGAAAAACCTCCCCAATCTCAATAATATCACATGGTCCTAAAATATTATGGAGAGATTTGGTGGACTAGGTGATGTCGTGGAGGGGTTTTGTTGATTCTAAGATATTATTGAGGGGTTATAGGGAGGTTTTGTAGATTTTGATCCGCCTTATACCATGAAATTGTTGATTAAAGGAACCCCAACTAAAAAATAGAATCAAAATAGTATATTTAAAATGAGAAGAATAAGAAAATCGAGGTAAAATCTCAAGTTAACGAGCTTAAAATATTTAATATTGGTGAAATTAAGTTAATCGTACCTCTTTTCTTAAATGGCTATTTTCCAATATCAGGTTGTTTCTTTTCATTGTTTGTTGAAAACCGCCAAAATTACGCTGCGGACATGTTTATCTTCCCACAGCTTCTCGATCTTGGAATGCATCATTCTCAGTTTGGAAAGCATCATTTTTCTCGCTTTCACTTCCCTAGAAAAATTTAAGAGATAAATTCAGCTTAAGTTAAATTGCTAAATGTAACTTATAAAATAAGTTTGACTTGTAAGAGAGATCGAGGTTAAACAAGAATCAACATAATTGTAAAACTAGCTATGTTATCTTACTAATACCAACATGCATATACAGATTAAGACACATTGTACATAATATAGGATAAATCAACAACATCATTAAAATGTAAAAATAGTTTAGTACCTTTACTTAGTTCGCTTGTTCTGAAACCAAAACTTGACTTAGTAGGTTCCAACCCTATCCTACTAGTAAGTTCATTTCTTTACAACTCGCTGGGATGTGGATCATCATTGAAGTGGCTATATTAAGAAAAACATTTAAGAAAAACATTTTTACAAGAAAAAGAAAAAGGGAAACAAATAAAATGCAACACTACGTCAAATTTTGGCTTTCGCCACATAAAATATGTGGTTGTTCACCTTATGTCACACTTTTGTTTTCGGCCCAAGTGTCACCAAAGGTGAGAGCATCGTAGGTATCATACAGACACCTCTTTTGATTCGTGGCTGTAACTAAAAAACGAGTGACTAAAGTATGCCACCATTTTTGTCTGACAACCCCCTTTTAAGCTCAAAAGTGTGACTAAATACCAACATTCAGCAACAGAAACCTTAGTGGCTAAAGAGTATTAATAACGTCATATATACATCAAAGACTTAGTTTTGATGGCACTATTTCCTAGAAATCGTGGCAAAAAAGTTTGGTATGGCTACATGAAAATAATTTTGTGGTCGTTTCTATTATATTTTTGTCATTATAAGAAAATTGATTTTAGTCACAAAACTTTTTAGAAACTATAGTGTGACTAAAGGATAGTAATAGCCACACACACTTAACCACTTAACCAAATAACAGGGTATCATTTAAATGATCCATGATGCGAAAAGGCCAAAATCCAAATACAATACCAAAACTCAAACACATTCCAAAATGCAAACAAAGAAACTAAATGCACACAATCCATACTTAACCAAATTCCAACATGGAATCCATTAGGGGTGTAAGCGGTGCGGTGCGGTTCGGTTTTTTGCGGTTATGGCGATTTTTCGATTTTGGCGGTTTTTGAAATTTCCAACCACAACCGCATTTGCGGTTGCGATTATCCGCACATGCGGTTGCGGTTAAAGTCGCGGTTATGTGGTGCGGTTTGCGGTTCAACCACCTATTAAAATTTGTATAAAAAATATATTTTCAAATTGAAAAAATTTGATGGTTTTTTGTGACTAACATTTTCATAAATAATTGGTGATATTTCAAGACTAAAAGTCATGAGTACAAAGAAATGTAAACCAACAGAATACAAAGAAATATGATGTAAGGCCCGAACATCAATGCTAAAAATTAGCACCAAAACTTCTAATTATATAATATAATATATGATTTATTAATTTATATTTATAAAAATAAATAATATATAAAATATATATTTTTAATAATATATATATATATATATATATTGCGGTTTGCGGTTGCGGTTGCGATTTTGCGATTTTCCAATATTCAAATCCGCAGTCAACCCGCAAGTATGCGAGTGGTTGCGATTGCGGTTGCGATTTTGCGATTTTTCGATTTTGGCGATTTTTGCGATTGCGATTGCGAGTGATTTGCGGTGCGATTGCGGATAATATTTACACCCCTAGAATCCATACATACAACCATACTGAATCCATAATCCATAAAAACATATCCACAATTCAGAAAAACCTTACATAATCCAGACTAACCACAAACTTTACAAGTTATCAGATAACATTTTGCCATTTACAATTCAAGTTATTAGAAAAACCATACTTAATCAAGTCATCAGAAATACCAACATCACCAATTCAAGTTCAGTTTACAATTTAACCACTAGCTTTCGCTTCTTCTTGTTGGCCTCAGCCTTTGAACGTGTTGCTGGGGAATGAGTAATGGTATTACATTTCTTGCAATTTTAACTTCAGCATCAACTACTTGCATATGACCTAAAGTTGGAAGATCATCGGACTTGTCCTCGTCAATAGTGGAGGTTGCAGAAAGCTTTGCATCAGAAATAATGCCTGCAGATATGGCTGAGGCAATGTTGCCATTTGCTTCAACATCAACCCACTCATTGCCCACCCAATCTCTTGAAGCTCTTAAGTTCTTTCCATGTACATTCAAAAACAAATTTTCACCAAATATAAAAAAAGTAAAACAATAAGTTTATTGAACAAGAAATATAGGTCTGATCTAAAAGCAGGGTAATTATACATGTCGAGGACAAAAGAAATTTTATGAACATACTTGGAACAAAAACTTGCAGTATTCCATCTTCAGGGTTGCTGATTCCAATTAAAACTCCTTCCCACCAATTAAACATCACTCCACCATGCGTCTACGGGTTCTCCAGCCACCAAAGCCAGATGTGACTCGATGCGAGAAAGAGCAGGCCTAATTATTGGGCACCCTTCATGCCTAGTTCCAAGTTTATCAGGCTCCGCTCGTCTGAATGCAGGGATCCATTCCTATAAAAGTTTCAGAAATCACCAACTTTTATTACGTACACAACAACATCAATCATTTCAGGCTTCCAGATAGTAATTTTCCATGTCATCACATGGTAAGCTTAGATTGAGACTATATAAGATATACTATAACTGGAATGAACGTTTTGATAGGCCATTAATAATGAACATGCATGCCATTTTGTGTGGTGCAACAAAAATCAACAATTTATGCACAAGTTATTGATATTAATAGTGTTTTGTAAGTTTATATTGACAGTTAGATTTAGATTATTACACTTAACAACCATCAGCCTGATATGCAACTACCACTAATGAGTAACCAGGGAAAATTAAAATTTGTTAAGTTGTTGCTGAAGTAAAAGCTTGGACCAAAGCTATGATACTTACTATTAACAGTGATTTTTATTTAAGTTTCCTGATAGTAAGTTTTCATATGGTCACAAAAAGCTGGATAGGTAAGCTCAGATGAGATTATAAGAAAATTTAGGAGCATTTGATTAAAATGGAACCTTTAACCACTGATGTGACTGCATGCTATCATACTCCCTCCGTCTCATAATATGTTTCCTGTTTCTTAAAACACGTTTGCCAACGAACACTTTTAATCGTTAATATCTTCAATTTCTTATTAGTATTAAATATAAAAACTTCACTGTATTAAAGTAATCATAAATATGAATCCAACAACATCATTCATGACTATATTTTGTCTTATAAATTATACGTAAATTAGTATTCAACCGCTTATAATGAATAGTGTAAAAAGTCAAAACGGGAAACACATACTGAGACGGAGGGAGTATCATTTTTGTGCTATCAAGAACACCACATATGACAGTTTATGAAGTAATAACTGCTAGATACATATTCAATTTTTCTAATGTGAAAGATTGACAGACAAATACTTTTACCAATTACTATATTTGGGCAGTGCACAAAGTTCAACCCATCACTTAAGTAATATCATACCTCACGATTCTCAAATCCATCTTCATCCTTCAAGTCGTCATATCGAACTCGTATCTTTTTCTGGGAGAGCTTGAGTTGCGCTTTCCTTCAAGTCTGTTATGATATCAAAAGGACTATTTAAGCAAAAACTGATCAAAAATCTTTTTGTATCTTCAAAGGCACAAGCAATACACACGCACACACCCTTTGCTATTATCCTCTGTTGAACTCAATCCCACTACAGATAGAAATAATAGGAACATCTAGATGCCAAACACAGTATTTAACGGATTTACACCTAGCCCCAGTTACCAAAATAGTGTATTGTAATATGAAAATTCAAATTAAATTATTTGCAGGAATTGTCTCATATTATACAAGCCCTAGTGCTGCCTTATATTTTAAAGGAGATTAAGAAACTGTAAAGATGTGTTGGTTTATAACAGATTGTACTGATAGCAGCAAACAAAAGATTAAACAACAAACCCCATCCCTGCAAGAGGCTGAGCTACTAATTGCAGATTTGAGTAAACAACGTGATCCCTGTGCTAACTGTGAGTGAAGCTCATAATTAGAACCTATCAGCAAGTATAACCAACTACTACAAATCTAGTACGAAAACATAAAGGAAATCGACAAGAAAACAATACTGGAAGTAAACTGATAAAATTGCTGGTAAACAAAGTACAGGAAAGGAAGGAATAGAAAACAGTACAAAAGAAAATACACAAGTCCAAGCTAATCTATTCCTTCAGCTCATGTGCCTTATATTCTCTCTTGGTTTCCACGTGTCTTTCCCTGATAGGATAAAAGCCTCAATTCGTTATACACACGATCCAAGACTAATATGCTACTTTAAGACCAAAACGACATCGTATCAGCTATCATTAAACGACACCGTCCCTTCCATTTATTATTACTAAATAACTTAATATTATAACAGAATGTTTATTCTGTTACAATTCACCCTCCTTAGAACAATCCATGTCCTCATGGATTAAAATTAGGGTACTGCTCCTGTAACTGTGTGGCATCCTCCCAGCTTGCATCTTCAGGAATTGAATGAGACCATTGTATGAGCCACTGAACTGCAGCTGTGTTACCTTTCTTAACAATTCGTCTCTGCAGTACCTTAACTGGATAAACCAGGAATTGACCTTCCTTCCCCAGCTTGGGCAGTGTAGTAGTTACAGTGTACTTAGAACCAACCTTTTTCTTCATAAGACTTATATGAAATACTGGGTGAACCTGACTGCCAGTAGGTAAAGCTAGCTTATAGGCAACTTGTCCCACCCTCTCTGTGATTTGATAAGGGCCAAAATACTTGTGGCTGAGCTTCATATTCTTCCTGATGGCAACAGACAATTGTTTATAGGGCTGTAACTTTAAATACACCCAGTTACCCACTTCGAACGAAGCCTCCGTCCTCTTCTTGTTAGCATAGTGCTCGTACTTGTGTTGAGCAGTGGTAATAGCATCCTTCAATAAATGATTCATGGCCTCCCTCTTCACTTGGAAGTCCTCCACTGAGTCTATGGAGGATCTGTGAGTTGTAGGTACACAAATTTGACGAGGTTTCACACCATATAAAGCTTCGAAAGGACTGCACTTGATTGCACTGTTATAACTCGAATTATACCACCATTCTGCAAGTGCCAACCATTTAGACCATTGCTTAGGTCTCTGACTAACCATAGCTCGTAAATACTGCTCCAAACACCTGTTGAGACGCTCCGTTTGGCCATCCGTTTGGGGATGGTATGAGGTACTCATGTGCAGTTGAGTGCCCAAAGAAGTAAATAGTTCCTTCCAAAAGTTACTTGTGAACACTTTGTCTCTGTCCGATACCAAAGATTTTGGCATGCCATGCAACTTGAAAACGTTGTCAAGGAAGAGTTGAGCTACCTGAGTTGCATTAAAAGGATGAGTCAGAGCAATGAAGTGACCTACTTTCGTTAATCTGTCCACCACTACCATTATGCAATCCTTGCCATTTGAGTTAGGTAACCCTTCTACGAAATCTAAAGAAATATCTTCCCATATTTGTTGGGGAATAGGCAAAGGCTGCAGCAGTCCAAGAGGAAACTGATTACCAGTTTTAATTCGTTGACACACATCGCAGGATTGGACATACTTAATGACATCTTGTTTCAAGTTCGGCCAATGGAAGAACGCTGAAACCCTTCTATAAGTTACTTCCTGTCCTGAATGGCCACCAGAAGGTCCATCGTGTAATTCCCACAATATTTTTGATCTCACACTACCTCCTGAACCCACATAGATCTTCTGTTGGAACTTGAGTAATCCTTGACAATACTGGTACTCTGCAAAGGCATCTTTCTTCTCCACCAACCCTTGAATGATGGCTTGGGCTGAACCATCTTGTTCATAACTGAGAAGTACATCGGACAACCAACTGTATAACACTGTACTTAGAGCATTTAACTCCACTGATGAAACTGATTTGCTGATTACATTTTCCCCATTCAGTGGCTGTTCTGGGAGCCTAGACAGAGCATCAGCAACTGTATTTTCCTTTCCCTTCTTATACAAAATTTCATAGTCCAACCCAAGGAGCTTGGCCAGCCACTTTTGCTGTAAGAGATTGGTCATCCTTTGCTCTAGCAGGTACTTCAAGCTTTGGTGGTCCGTCTTAATTATGCAGTGGTGCCCTTGCAAATAGCTGTGCCATTTTTCTGTGGCCTTGACAATCGCAAGAAGTTCCTTCTCATAAGTAGAGTATGACTGATGTTTAGGTGCCAGCCCTTTACTGAAGTAGGCGATTGGCCTACCTTGTTGCATTAATACAGCTCCAATACCACTTCCACTCGCATCAGCTTCTATAATGAATGGCCGTGTGTAGTCCGGTAGGGCTAGAATAGGGGTGGAGCACATTGCCTCCTTAAGCTGTTTGAAGGCACTATCTGCTGTAGAGGTCCACATAAAGGCCCCTTTCTTCAACAAGGTAGTTAATGGTCTACTAATGTCACCATAGTTCTTGACAAAGCGTCTATAGTAGCCAGTAAGCCCGAGAAATCCTCGAAGCTGTTTAACAGAGGTAGGAGTAGGCCAATTCTGCATTGCCTCAATCTTACTAGGATCAGTGTCTACTCCTTGAGCAGAGATCAAGTGCCCCAAGTACTCCAACTGTTGTTGTCCAAAAGTGCATTTACTTAGTTTGGCAAACAGTTTGTGCTGTCTCATCTTGCAGAGCACTGCTTCCAGGTGACTCAAGTGTTCTTCCAAGCTTCTACTGTAGACCAAGATATCGTCAAAGAAAACGAGGACACTCTTCCTTAGGAATTCCTGAAACACATCATTCATTAAGCACTGAAAAGAGGCTGGGGCGTTTGTCAACCCAAAAGGCATCACCAGGAATTCGTATAATTCTTGGTGTGTCCTAAAGGCCGTTTTTGGAATGTCCTCCTCAGCCACTCGAATTTGGTGATACCCTGACCTAAGGTCGAGTTTAGTAAACCAGCACGCTCCGTTTAACTCGTCTAGTAGCTCGTCAATGATTGGAATGGGATACTTGTTTTTAATCGTAATATCATTTAACTTACGATAATCGACACACATACGCCAAGTGTTGTCTTTTTTCTTAACAAGTATGATAGGTGAGGCAAAAGAGCTAGTACTGGGTCGAATGATACCTGAGCTCAGCATTTCTTTAATCTGTCTTTCTATTTCGGTTTTCTGGATATAGGGCACCCGATAACTTCTCTGGTTCACAGGTTGACTACCTGCCATGAGTGGTATATGGTGATCGTGTTGTCTCAGAGGAGGTAATTCTGTTGGCTCGTTAAAGACATCTTCATATTGATGCAACAGACCTTGCAAGCTGCTCGAGGAAACTTCAGTAGAGGTGTTGAGTGGGTCTAACTCTTTGGCCTGGACCATACAAATGAACCCTTGAGGAGGAACCTTGGATCCTTTAAACATTTTCTGTAGCTGTCTGCCATTAATCTCTTGTAGCTCCCCAGTAGTAGTAGTACCCTTCAGTAAGACATTTTCTGTGCCCTTCTTAATGGTAATATTCATGGCTTGGAAGTCAAATGTAATGGGATTATGTTGCTGCAACCAATCTACTCCCAAAATAATGTCACTGCCCCCTAGTGGATACAATCGAAGATCAGAGGTGAATTGATGCCCTTGTATGTTGTAACTTACATTTTTACAAGCCGTATCAACCACTTTACTGGATCCATCAGCCACAGTGACTGACAAAGGAGAGATAACTTCTGCAGTTAAACCAAGCTGTTTGACCAATTTGGTGTCCACAAAACTGTGGGTGGATCCACTGTCCACCAGAATGTGTACCCTCATGTTCTTTACCTTGCCCTGTAACCGGATGGTACTTAGTGCCTTGCTTCCAAATAAGGCATTGAGAGATATTTCAGCAGAGGGATTCTCTATATTACTAAGCTGCTGCTCAGTGTGGTCTGTATAGGCTGGTTCCTCCCACTCATCGTCTGCAGAGATGAGGTACAATCGAGCTTTACAATCTTTCCCAGGATGATAATTATCATCGCAATGAAAACATAGGCCCTTAGCTCGTCTCTCCGTAATTTCCTTACTAGTGAGTGTAGACTTCATTTTTCGTTGCTCATTGACACCAACAGGCTTGTATGAAGGTGGAAAGGGTATTTGGGTTATGCCAACTACTGGTTTAATTGGGGAATTATTGGGTTTAATCACAGGTTTGGACACACTGCCACTAACAGGTTTGGGTAGTTTGGCCTCCTCTTGCTTCGCCAAAAAGATTACATCACTTAATGTTTGAGGCCTGAACATCTTCACTACCCCTTTGATATGGTCTTTTAGCCCACTGACAAAACTAGATACAAAGTAATCCTCAGTGAAGCCCCTGTTCTTAGCCACGACTAAAGCTCGTAATTCTTCAAACTGGTCTTCGTATTCAGAGACTGTCCCTGTTTGCTTAAGTTTGTTGAAGAGGTCTTGCACATCCCTGTTTTCAGGGTTTTCAAAACGTAGAATCACATCGTTTACAAACGTTCGCCATGGGACAATGCCTCTACTCGCTTGATAAAATCTATACCAAATGTTGGCCCTCCCTTCAAAATGAAGACCAGACAGTTTCATTCTCCTACTATCATCAATGTTGATAAACTCAAAGTACTGCTCAGCTCTTATCACCCACCCTTTAGGGTCTAGACCATCGAACTTAGGAAATTCCAGTTTGGGAATGGGGTTAAAATTTGGGAAGTCAGACCTGGTAAAAGAAGTAGGCGAGGCTGGAGGGTTATGGCTTGGGTGAGAATAAGGGGGCATGTGATTTGGGTAAGAAAACCCTGAAGGAGGTGGAACATATAGCTGTTGTAAGTTTTGGTTTGGCACCGTGGTACTAGTAGTGTAGTATGGTGGACTGCAAGTGAAACTTGTAGATGTCGGAATTGAGAACACTGGTGAGGGGTTTGTAAATACACCAGATAGTGGGATTTGTGTGCTAGGTGGGGTGAACATGTTATTTGTGGGTACCAGTGTATGTGGTGGAACAAAAGGAACCGATACAGGTATAACAGGCGTATTACCTGTGATGGGAGGCGGAGAGTGATTAGTAGATCCGAGCTCCGATGCTTCTCCTTGAATTGACCCACTCACCTTTGTAAGCACAGAGTCTGAGATCTGTTTCTGTGGTTGCAACCCCTCCAAAAGGAAGCGAATCTCCTCCAAACTCTGCTCCACTTTTTTAAGACGAATGTCTACAGATCCAAAACGCAGATTAACACCATCCTTGGTTTGAGTCAACGCCTCCTTAATCTCCTTCAGCTTATTATCCTGAGAGTTAAGCCTCTCCTCGGTCACCACCGTTGCTACCTTACTTCGTGTTCCGTCCGCTATCGTTCCGATTACAACCCGCCAAGGAACGACAGCTCTGATACCACTTATAACCAACTACTACAAATCTAGTACGAAAACATAAAGGAAATCGACAAGAAAACAATACTGGAAGTAAACTGATAAAATTGCTGGTAAACAAAGTACAGGAAAGGAAGGAATAGAAAACAGTACAAAAGAAAATACACAAGTCCAAGCTAATCTATTCCTTCAGCTCATGTGCCTTATATTCTCTCTTGGTTTCCACGTGTCTTTCCCTGATAGGATAAAAGCCTCAATTCGTTATACACACGATCCAAGACTGATATGCTACTTTAAGACCAAAACGACATCGTATCAGCTATCATTAAACGACACCGTCCCTTCCATTTATTATTACTAAATAACTTAATATTATAACAGAATGTTTATTCTGTTACAGCAAGAGACAATTAATCGAAGCCCCAATTAATCACCTGCAAAGTAAAAAACAAATTAGATATAGACAAAAAATCAGAGAGAAGAAAAGAGAGCAAAAAAGAGAGAAAAGAAGAGTGGTATTTGATTAACGGTGGATATCGAAGAATCCCTGATTCGAGGAATGCCCTAATCGAAGAGCAATCAAACCAAATTGAAACTTTTAACTGGAGAAATCTCCAACTCGCAGTGTTCTCGGCGTCTAAGATAGATAAAAACATAGAACAGAGAGAGTGAGAATGAAAGAAAGAGAGAGAGAGAGAGAGAGAGAGAGAGAGAGAGAGAGAGAGAATTAAGAATGTTTTGTTCAAAGGCGGTGCTTTGTTGAAAGGTAAAAAATTAGAAAGGTAACGGCGGTCTTTTTGCCGCTCTCTACCTTTCACCGGGTTGCGTGCATGAAACTTTCCTCCTCCTATACAAATAAATTTTTGTATGTTCTTTTTTTTTTAAACAATTTTTAAATGTTCTTAAATAAAATTATTCATGTAAAACTTTATTTTAATTTTTTAATTAATTTTTTTTTATTTTTACATTTTGCGCGATCCAGATTAACTGAATAATTTTTTTGAATATTTTCTTCAACGATCGAACCATACGAAAGTTAATAAACACTCATTTTAGTGTTGAAAAAAAATTATCAAAAATAAAAAGGTCGGGTTGTACGATATTTTAACAAAAAACTTGTAAAAATGATGCTTCCTATAACGGGGCACGATCCAGATTCACTAAAATATTTTTTTGAATGATTTCTTCGACGATAGAACCGTACGGATGTTAATAAACACCCATTTAAGTGTTGTAAAAAAATAATCAAAAAAAAGGCGGGTTGTATGAGATTTTAACAAAAACTTAGTAAAAGTGCTACTTCCTTTAATGGGGCACGATCCATATTCACTAAAATATTTTTTTGAATGATTTCTTCGACGATCGAACCATACGGAAGTTAATAAACACTAATTTTAGTGTTGAAAAAAAATAATTGAAAAATAAAAAGGCCGGGTTGTACGATATTTTAACAAAAACTTAGTAAAATTGCTACTTCCTATAACGGGACACGATCCGTATTCACTGAAATATTTTTTTGAATGATCTCTTCGACGATCGAACCGTACAGATGTCAATAAATACTCATTTTAGTGTCGTAAACAAATAGTCGAAAAATAAAAAGACCGGGTTGTATGAGATTTTAACAAAAACTTAGTAAAAGTGCTACTTCCTATAACGGGACACGATCCAGATTCACTGAAATATTTTTTTGAATGATTTCTTCGACGATCAAACCATACAGATGTTAATAAATACTCATTTTAGTATTGTCAAAAAATAATCCAAAAATAAAAAGGCCGGGTTGTATGAGATTTTAACAAAAACTTAGTAAAAGTGCTACTTCCTATAACGGGGCACGATCCATATTCACTGAAATATTTTTTTGAATTATTTCTTCAACGGTCAAATCGTACAGATGTTAATAAACAATCATTTTAGTATTGTAAAAAAATAATCGAAAAATAAAAAGTCCGGGTTGTGTGAGATTTTAACAAAAACTTAGTAAAAGTGTTACTTCCTGTAACGGGACACGATCCAGATTCACTGATATATTTTTTTGAATGATTTCTTCGACGATCGAACCGTATAGATGTTAATAAACACTCATTTTAGTGTTGTCAAAAAATAATCGAAAAATGAAAAGGCCGGGTTGTATGAGATTTTTACAAAAACTTAATAAAAGTGCCACTACCTATAATGGGACACGATCCAGATTCACTGAAATATTTTTTTGAATGATTTCTTCGAGGATCGAACCATACAAATGTTAATAAACACTCATTTTAGTATTGCAAAAAAATAATCGAAAAATTAAAAGGCCGGGTTGTATGAGATTTTAACAAAAAGTTAGTAAAAGTGCTACTTCCTATAACAGGACACGATCCAGATTCACTGAAATATTTTTTTGAATGATTTCTTCGACGATCGAACCGTACAGATGTTAATAAACACTCATTTTATTAGTGTAAAAAAACAATCGAAAAATAAAAAGGCCGGGTTGTATGAGATTTTAACAAAAACTTAGTAAAAGTGTCACTTCCTATAATGGGACACAATCCAGATTCACTGAAATATTTTTTTAAATGATTTCTTCGATGATCGAACCGTACAGATGTTAATAAACACTCATTTTAGAATTGTAAAAATGTTGAGTATTGAATACAGTAAAAGAATACAGAGGGGGGGGGGTGAATGGATTCTTGAACTTTTCTTAGTTCTTGAATCTATGTAGCAGATAAGTGTTTGTGTGTGCAAATGTATAGGTGCGGATAAAGATAACACAAGACACAATATCACTTTAATCTAATATATTATTAGATAAAGGTTGCTACAATATGTGAATACAAATAATAGTATTCTCAGCTTCGTTTTTCTCAGAGAGATATGTCTTAAGTGTGTATGAAAAACTTCTCTTCTAAAAAGATGATTACTTAGGAAGTGAGGATGTATCCTTATAGAACATGAATACAACCTACTTACTACAAATAAAGTAGCTAAAACAAATTACTTTCTGGCCTGTCTATCCTTTTTGAGTAAGTGTCCAAATGGCTACAGATTTGACTTTGCAAAGTTCTGTTTAGATCCACTTCTTTAGCTCTTTGTCTCTTCTATATCTCTCCAAGCTTCCTTGTAGGCTTTCCAGGGCACGTTACAGATTGTGGTCCATAAAGTGCATTGGCTTGTTGTAGGTTTCAGACTTGTACAATTTCTTCAGTATTTTGTCTCCAAGAATGTATTCAAGAAGTGGCTAAGTGATTGATTCGAGAACTATGATTAGATAACTCTGAGTTCTCGAATACTGTATGATTTACATATTGAATCACTTCTCGAATAGCACTTTTCTCCAGGATTCCTTGAGTTGTCGAATAGAACACTTGACTTGTCGAATCCCTGAGATATCGAATAGTTCATTCAGAGTCCTTGAGATATCGAATGGAACTTTGACTTGTTGACTCTTTGAGAACTCGAATACCACTTTGACTTGTTGACTTCTTGAGTTCTCAAATAGAGCATTTAGACATGTCGAATCTCTGAGATATTGAATAGTTATTCAGAGATATCGAACAATGTCTTCTTAGATATCGAATCTCTGACTTCTCGAACGCTAGACTTCTCGAATAGACAAAAGTACTTCTCGAATTGGTACTTAGGCAAATTCTTCATTTCTTCAAATCCCAACTGTGATTATTTGACAGTCTTTATCTTCTTGCTTGAGGCATGAACCTTGGAACTTCTTTCAAGCAATATTCTTGACTATATAAGTATAGCTACACAACTATGATTTGATGCCTATTGCAAGTACTAAACAAATAGAAACTCGACAACTAGAGGTTCCCTCAGTTAAGAGGTCATGTAAGTAATGCAAAGCATTATAGACAATTAGGCTTGTTATTAGATGTAAATAGGCATGCCTCTGTGACTAACAATCTCCCCCAAATTGTGAGTGAGACCCTTAGTCACAATTTCATGTCTGATAACAAGCCTAACTTACATAAAGATAAAACTTGAAAAGTACAAGTATGAAATTTGATTGAGCACATGAATGAAATTACAAGATGAATAATCTTACAGTATGATGAAATACTAGCCATTCTCATTTGATTCCATCTCCATTGCTTTGGCTTGTAGATCATCATATGCTTTGGCTGGTTTCAGAATGTTGGCAGGATAGTGACTAAGTAGGTTCATTCTTATATTGACATTATCTCCATTTCTCCTCCTATACTTCACCACATAGGGATTAAATTGAACTCTACACAATCCTTTTGCCCTTAGCTTTTCTGCTTCAACTTCCAGCCTATCAATCTCCTTCTGCCTTTCTAGCCATTTCTCAAAGCACCCCTTTCTTATCTTCTCAGCATAGTCTCTCTTCATCTTTACAAAATCAATCAACTCCAGCTTCCATACTTTCTCCACTTTGTCTTCAAAATCCAATAATGCAATGATTCTTTCTATTTCATATAGCTTGCCCCAATTTTGACACTGTCCTTGTTTGAATCTCTTCTCCCTTCCATCAGCATATTTAATCTCAAGGCAGTTATTCATAATGGTAGCATAGTAGATTCTTTGAGCTCTTAGATATTGCAATTGGTATTCATCAAAGTCTTCATCTAATGGTTGGAGTTTTAAGCCTGGATAGATTGTCAGAGTCCTTGATTTGGATAGCTTTGGTTTCCTTGCAGCTTGTTTGAATTTGATCCTTTTTACATGGTTTCCTGGCAGTAGCATGTGACCTTTGTTTGTAGACCATTGTAATATTCCATTAGCAGTTTGCTTTTTGAAACACACAGATGGTTTCTTGACTTGAATCTTCTTCTCTTCTTGAGGTGGCAAAACAGTTACAGAAGCCATAGATGTAGAGTTTCCTAGGTCACTACTAACAGTATTCACCCTAGACTTAGAGTCTTGTGTTGTGGTGAGGTTACTGTCAGCAATGCCTAAGGCTTGTTGTTTTCTACTTTTACTCTCAGAGACTTTACCTTGATCATCATCATTTCTCTTATTCTTGTCATCCTTCTTCTTCTTCTTCTTATCTTCATCACCCTTATCACTCCTGTGATGTCTTCTCCTTCCATCACTTTTGTCTTTATCCTTGTCTTGATCACCATCCTTGCTTGGGTTGAACTTAGCAGACTCAGGTATAATGCCAGTTGCAATGTATGATCTGAGATAAGATATAGCTTCCAATTTTTCTGCTGTTCTTACACCATTCTTCTTGTTCAGCTTCTCAATGATGGCAATAATGAGAGGTTTGTTCTGAGGGGTTAGATGCTTAGGAATGATCAGCTGCTTGATATCATCAATTCTGGTTGCAGCTTGATAGATGATGGCTCTAGGATTTGTGAATACTTCAGGTAGCCTTGAAGGTTGATCATTCCTTAAGTCATCAAAGAGACTCTAGTTGTTTTCATTCCTCTTTTCAATCAATCCAAGGAACACATCCACTTCTGAGTGCTTTAGGCTTTGTAGGGTGTCGAAAGTTAAATGCCATATCTTGGTCTTTGATACCATCATTATTTCCTTGAACCATAGGCCATCAACCCTTTTTGGTACTACAGTAAGATAGTCAATCTGACTCTTTAAACTCCTTTGATATGATTCTGCATCATCAGCCTGTTCTCTTGAGACTTCCAGGAACTCCAAGAATGAATCATCATGATAGACATTTGAGTTTGCAATTTCTTGTATCTTGGCCTCAGTGACCACCTTAACTTCTACAGGCTTGGTACTTTTAGATATGAAGGATACAGGTTTGTCAGATGGCATACTCCCTGCAACCACTGTGGTTGTGATAGATTGCTTCTGGCCACTTGGAGTAATGACATGCACAGTTGGTAGAATAACAACTGGCAGAGAGGTAGGAGGCTCATCCACTTTAGCTTTCCCTTTTCCTGGCACATGAGTTATGGATTTAGAAGCCCTTTGGTGACCATCCTCATTTAGCTTTATGCCTCTGGCTTGAGGTTTCTCCCCCTTTGGATTTGAATGCCTTGATGTCCTCTTCTCCCCCTTAGGCTTGTTGTCAGGCACAGAGGCTGTAGGAATGACCTTTGGGTTTGAAGAGTCTTCAGGTAGAGGGAGACCCATGTACTTCATTATTGCATAAAGCATCTGTTGTTGATTGAGAAGAACATCAGCATGAGCAGTAGCTTGAGTGTTCAACTTTTCATTCAGAAGATTGACAGATTCTTTCAGCTCAGCGTTGAAGACTTTTTGATCAAACACTTCCTTTTCCAATTTTTCCATTGATTGCTTGAGATGTTCAGCTCTGAAAGAGGAGAGTGATTGTTTCTGGAGCCTTTCCACTTCATACTTGCTCATGTTGTGCATAGGTACCTCAGAGATGACTTTGTCACCATATTGATTCTACCACATAACCTTGAGAAGGGCATTGACATCCTGAGTCTGAGAGGATAGAGTGGCCATTTCACTTGTGAGCTTTGTGAGGCTGTCTTTCAAGGAAGGTAGCTTATGGTCCACAGAGGTGCAAGTCTTTTTACATTCCCTTATTTCTCTGAGTGTGGATGCTAGAGGAGGGAAGTCAGTTGTGAATTTACTCTTGAGCTCACTCACTTCCTTGGTTGTATCTCTGCAGATATTGTCAAGTTCAGTTTTCATCCCTTTTCCAAGATAGTGAATGGCTTTTAGACTTCCCTTGTATGATTCATTCATGGCTTCATAGACATCAGTAGGTGAGAGAGTTCGAGCATTTAAGCCAGAAGTAGTTATATATTCTTCTCTCAAGTATTGTAGAGCCTCAACCAGGGTGCATTCTTTGGTGGTGCTCATCCATGCATCTATATTTCCATCTCTCTCAGCCTCATCTGCTATTTTTTCTTGTTGATTTTCAAAATCTTCTTTGTGACAGAGCAAAATAGCTTCATAGTTGGCATTTGGTAGATTTACTGTGAGGAGATGTTGAGCTATTTTAGAGATCTCATCAAGCTATTCCACATTTAAGCAAGGAAGTGCTTCATCCATCAATAGTGGTGGAACAGTTGATGATCTTGAGACACTGTCATGTTGCACAGGCCTCCGCCATTCTGACAAGGTGGCCTGAGCCAAGTTAGTGCTAGAGCTAGGCAAGCTAGACTCCTCAGTTACAGATGCAACTTCTACAACCGGATGGAATGACTCTACTACTGTTGTCTCCACAGGAGTGGGATGAGTTACAACAGTAGTTGACATAGGCATAGAGTCTCTAGTAAAAACTAGTGAATCCTCTGTGTTTATGATGGTGTCATCAGGATATGCCCCAGCTAGCATTCCCTCACCATCTGAATGTGGTTTCCGGATGGTGAGCACAGTGTCAAGCACCATGTCACTTGAAGTTGTTGGCTCATCAAGAGAGAAGAATTCTTGATGATCAAGTCCTTGCTCCTCAATTGCTTGAGTTACAGGCTGCAAAGAAATTTCAGTTGTAGATTCTGGAAGAGAAGTGTCGTGTGGAATAGATTTTGGCAACTCCCCCTGAGAAATAGAGGGAGTTTCAAATGTGATGTGCTCTCCACTCAGTGTTGTGCCAGCCTTATCACTCCCAGGTGTTGACTCTATACAAGTAGGTGCATTGGGGAGGATGCTTGATTCTATAGATGCACCCTGTTGAGAGGATACATCTAGTGAACTGTTTGCCCCTGATTTTACAACTTTAGCCATTTGTGTGACTGAAGAGGTGGTTTTAGTTTTCTTCTTCTTTGGCCTGACAAGGGATGACTCAGGTTCCTCACTTTCAAATTCTACAGCCAATGCTGCTTCAGATAATATGGTTAATGGTGCAGAAGCAATCTCCTTTCTCTTCTTTTTACTAACATCACCCTTTTGAGAGGATGATGCAGTTGGCTCAATGTTTGGTAGAGTGTTTGGCTAAGAGGGTTGGTTAGCAAGCCCTGGGTTAGCATTGTGATCTACTTGCTTGGGTTGTACTAACTGAGATTTTGAATAAAATATTGGCATTTGTGGGGGTAAGTCCTAAATAGACTCTCCATATGGGGAGTTATTTTGAGTCTTACATCCACATCATTCCTAGTCTCCAAGTTACCAAAAATGAGTTTGGTCAAGGATCTAGGGTAGCCTATTCTAGTCTTATCTAATCCAGGCAATTCAATCAATTTATTATCTACAAAATTGAGTACATATTGAATAAAATGAGGAAAGAAAATTTCAGTACCTCTCTTGGCTGTGTTCTTACCAAGTCTCCCATATAGTTCCTGTAGAATGATCTGTCCAACATCAATCTTTCTCCCATAGGCCAAAGCATAGCCAATTTGCTGTGCAGGTGTACTGATTTGGTCAAAACTAGACTTCCTGGCATCTCTCATAGAGCACATCATATGTAACTTTGTTCAAATCTCTTTCCCTTAGAGAAATGACCCTTTGCTCAAAATGATTTGGTGAAGATAGCAGAAACTTCATGTTCAACTCCTTTGTGATGTAAACCTTGCCATTCATCTGCAACTCAGTAACTAGCTTGTGAAATCTCTCAAACATCTCAGTGATGCTTTCATTGGACTGTGCCATGAAAGCTTCATACTGTGTGACTATCATCTGTTTCTTGTTTTCCTTGACCTCATCCGTTCCTTCACATAACACCTCAATGTGATCCCACATTTCTTTGGCAGATGTGCATGATGCAATGTTTGCAAACATTGACATGTCCATGGAATCAATGATTAGCAATATGAGGTGACTGTCAAGAGCAACCATCTCCTTTTCTGATTGTGTCCATTTAGATGGTTCCTTGGCCACATAAGATCTTGGAACAGTTATGGTTCCAACAGTCTTCTCAGGTATCTCTTGTTGTGGAACAAAGGGACCATTCTTGAGAATCTCAGGATACAAAGGATGAGAGGCTTTGATGAACAACATCATTTTTATCTTCCAGAGGTTGTAATTTTCTTTGTCAAACTTAGGGACTTTCACCGTTCCTGTAGTCTTTGGTGTATTCGAACTCATGATGGTTTTTCTGTTTTTGAATAAACAGCCCGCTCTGATACCATTTGTTGAGTATTGAATACAGTAAAAGAATACAGAGGGGGGGTGAATGGATTCTTGAACTTTTCTTAGTTCTTGAATCTGTGTAGCAGATAAGTGTTTGTGTGTGCAAATGTATAGGTGCGGACACTACGCCATAGATTGCTTATAGTAACCCCCAAACTGTGTTACCATAGACCCCTGTTTGAAGTTACCATAGGCCAAAATAGGGCTATGGTAACACTTCGGCTGTGTTAGGTTCTCAGCAGTAACTATAGATATCTAAGGGAACATCAAAACACAGCCTAAGGTAACATAGCAAATGTGGTTACTAAAGACCTCTATAGCAACATCTTAAACACTCTACAGCAACATAGTTTGTGTGTTACAATAGAGGATATAATTTTGCACATTGACAACTATGGGGCCCACATCTAGATGGGGTCCACAATCTATTATAACACCCTCTTTTACCAATTGTAACACATTTAGTGTTACAAAATTAAAATCATTTATAACTAATTTTAGTAACAAAAGAATTATAAATTATGACATTTAAATATTAAATTTTCCATTAAAAGAAATCAAGAACCAATTAATTACATTTCAATAACCTCATCCAACATCATTTTAATAACATCATCTAATAGACCAACTAGTCATCCAAAAATATCTAACAACACTCTAATGAACAAAACTTAAAATGTACAAGTACTATAGCTAATAACATGGTAAATTTCAAAAGCCATAGCAATGGTTTCCTCCTTTAAGCCATAGCGATTCGTACTTTTCTTTACATATTTCCTATAGTTGCTTCCCATGAGATAAATCAACCACATCGTCTGCAATTCCCTGCACAAACAATTAAGAAAAACCTGATGTTTAGGGTTGAGGTGAAAAGTATGTAGTGGTTGTCGGTTAATTCAAGCATAATTGTTCAATTTTTTATTCTGTATACTGCTGTAAATTCTCAGACCCCATAAGAGCACTTGAAAATAAGCTCAAGTCTGTATATCACTTTCTAGATTGACTTGTTCAAGAGTACAAAAGTTATTATAGAAATACTCCTAAGCAGTTTTAGCAGTTCTCCAGTGATAAGAAAGTAATACAGATGCAAATTTGTGTTTAGCAGTTTTGGTTAACAGCCTACAACAGGTACAACAAGTGCAAAACAGATAATATTACCTTCGCATTCATTGAACCGCTGATGAACCACAACAGCTCTTCAAGGACTCCTCTCCAAAAGTCGCTGTGTCTCTCAATATGTGAATCCTACAATAAAAGTATAGTACAAAGTAAGCCAGCCAGAACAGCATTTTTCACAATGTCAACACCAATCAATACAATACAGCAGTTTTTATATGTATACAGTATTGTTTGCACGGATGCCAGTACCTACTAAAGTATATGCATGCGAGTTCTACTTCTGCATTAGGAAACTCATTTCTATTTTAAGATTAAACACAAGACTTCAAAATTAGATACATGTCTAAGATTATAGATATGTTTGGAAAATGTTGACCTTGATAGTTAAAATGCAAAAGTACTTTTAACTTACCTTCGCTGCATCAAGATTAAAGTCCCAGCCCATATCTGTATCATAGTGGGCATTAAATGAACCCCAACCCGGATCATTAGATCTTCTATCCTCAGACAGCACAGATTCAACACCCCCATGTTCACTGCAATAGTATTAGGTAGATATTAATTAATTTGGGGTAAAGAAAAAATAATACTAAATAACTACAAGACCAGGCAATGAAGCTCAAGGATGTATGAGGATTAAAATGCAGATAAACTACATAATTACATAGAATGAGCTATGATTACTATGAATCAGATAAACTACAAGCCCAGAGCTTGCTTCTGGATAGAAGTTTTGGGATCTGGATGCACTGTAAGAGAATTGAGATTTACATCAGCTTCAACAAACCGTATCATACATGAACTGAATATATGATAAAACAATTGTATCATGTCAACACTTATGGTATGGCCTCCAATGTCATAAGAAGCCTGGACAATACACTAGGTTTCAGGTTATGGAATCAAAAGAAGTTGCAGTCATTTTTGTGAATTCACTTGACGGAACCTGTTATATTACCTTTAGGAGTAAAGAGGTCCTCTTGAGATTACTTCGTGGGATTCCATTTACCAAAAAGACTTTAAATTAAGCATTATTCAAGGGGTTAGTACATATAATAGTCCATCCGAAAATGAAGAACAAAAGATTTTTGTTACGTGTTTAGAACTATATTAGCCCCGGTAATTTTAAATTTCTAGTTCTGTTATGCCACTGTGTGTGTGTGTGTGTGTGTGTGTGAGTTTAAGCAGTATGCTTCGTGATTTGAGAGAAGAGGATGTGGGAGAATAAAAATGAAAAAAAATTCCGCAAAACCTCCCCGTACAGTAGTCTGATCATGAAGAAATTTTATCTGTCATAATATATGTTGATGAGTGGATTTCGTAACAACTTGTTGAGAGGTTTACGGGTAGTTGTATAGGCTAGCGATCAACTGTTCTGTGAAAAGGTTTTGGGTTGTGTTTGTGGGGGTTGAGCTGTGCTCGAGGGTGTCTCCAATAATCTCAAGTGCCTTTAGAGAAAATTAGAGAACTTAATGCGTCTTCCCCCTGAGGTGCCTACGTACCCTTGTATATATAGGGATCAAGCTCACGTAGTTCTAATGTGATTCTGTTTCTTACTGGAATAGCTGTATTCGGTCACCTAGTTCGTGTAGGACTCAGGTTCCTTTAGAGTCTTTCACGAACTAGTTGGCTAAGTAGTGTAGAACTCGATTTTGTACCCTACTATAATTCTCTCATTGACCAAAGATAATTTTAGGATCATCTGCGCCCTAGAATTATACTCCAATATCAATTCGTTTATCTGTTCTAGATGGCTTCTAGAACCTTCTGTTGGCAACTCGTAGGAACCTGGTACTCAGGAACCTATATCTCAGGAGCCTGTTTCTCAGGACATATCACTTAGGGACCTCCCTTTAGGCATCAGTACCTGCACAAATAACAAACTGGTTAGACTAGATAGCTCTTCACATGCTCTCGTCATCTCTATGGCTGTTGTTATGCTAACTCGAACTCTTCTGCAGGGAGGAACCTGGTCTTCTAGTGCTCAGCTCAGCTTCCTGACCATTGGGAACCTCCTGATACTCATACTTCCTTAGTCATTTCTTCTATCTGACCTTCACAACTCGTACTAGATCTATCTTCTGGCTCGTATGGATCGAACCCTATAGCTTAATGGGCCTAAATCTAGCCCATGGAGATTTTGGGCACAACAATTACCCCCCGATTCCTTGAAATCATGTAATGTGAAAGGAACCTATTCTAATTCTACGATCAAAGGTTCAATGCCAAACCATTCTAGTAACAATACAGCGCTTTAACATTTTATATCCAAGCCTACATGAGCTAACACGGCGTAGGAAACAGGACATAAAATATTTTAAGCTTAATATAATCTTGAGTAAGCTTCCTTTATACCAGGGAACCTGTTATCTCGTTATTTTCTTCTTCTTGCTTCAGCCCTCGAAATCAACTCGATGCTTGCATTTAGCTTCACCGGGAAACTAATTTGACTCTTGTTATCTCATCTTCTCAAATTTTTTTTTAAAAAAATTCACATGAGATAATCTTCAACTAAAAATATCTGGAAGGGATAATTCAAAATTTGAAGGAAAACTTATCACTTACCCACTTTGCAGTTAATGTAACCTTTTCCCAAGGTTTACACGCCTCTTGTGCGTGTATCTCTTTAATTACTGCTCCACTAGTTCACTGCCACGTGTACACAATTGTCTCCTATTTACCTTGAGTATATAACCATATGGACGATTTCATCTCCATTTTTACCTTTACCAAAATTTTTCTAAAACCCTCAGATAGAGAGAGAAGAACTGAAGCCCGACGGTCAGCTGCTAAATCCTGTCTCTTCGTCGCCGTTTTCTTCAATTCAAGGTACGATTTCGACCCATTTCTTTCTGCTTTCTCATAATCTCGATTGTTTTTTTAACTATCTGCTTACTTCGATCTTGCATGCTGTCTTTTATCTGATAGTATAGGTATATGTCTACATCTGTTCTTCATACTCCATACTTCGCACACACGAGCGTTCAAGATTTCTGGTTTATCATTACCTTAATTGTCGATTCATTATTGTATCATTGCGATTTTATTATAATCTTTGATTGTCTGTTCATTTTCTAATTCATGTCGTGGTTTGCGTATGCCTTTATTGGGATGTATCCTCCGTTGTGACTTCTAGCACAATCCACACTGTATAATGATGATAGTCTAAATGCCATAGTACTACAATCTTTCCCTGAACAGTCCTTAAACCTGACCCTTTTTCTTTCTTTTCGTCTGTCTCTTGCAGATGTCTTCTGATTCAACACAATCTGACCACAATTCTTCAATAAAACCTGTTCGTACTACGTCGATCAGCCATAGGACTAGGTCTAGAGTTCTAATTCCTGATACCAGTGAACCTCAAGACATCCTCATGAAACCCTTAAGTATTAGTGGTCCAAAAGAACCTTTTAGTCTAATCAATTTAGGAGATGATTGGTCTGACAACGAGGAAGTGTCTAAACCTGACCAGAAAATGTTTCCTGAACCTAATTTTAACATTGAGATAACTGTTGAGAAATAGTTGTATAAACAAGAAATTGTCCCTTTCTGTGAGAAAATGGATTCTATTATGACCTCAGCAAGGCTAGAAAAACTTTATGAGGAATGCCCCCGTCCAACCTGTTCCATTGTGATCCCAGACTCTGGCGAAAAAGCTCACAGGATTTGATGTCAGAACTCCTGATCGTGGGATTCCTAATGCTGTGACCTCAGCCGCCTTTTTTAAGGTCGGTGTGTACTTTCCCCTTCATCCTTTCTTGCAAGAAGTCCTTGATTTCTATGATTTAGCCCCTCTTCAACTGACCCCTAATTCATATAGGCTAGCTATTAGCACATACATTCTGTACACCAGCCTGTTCACCACACCTTTATCTGCACCCGAGCTAGGTTACTTCTTTAGATTAAAAGATACGGGAAAGGGTTCTGGTTGTTTCTATTTGACTGCGTGGCCTGGTCACCAAGGCCAATGTATAAAAGGTATTAAGCAAAACTTTGACCAATGGCAAGAGCAGTTCTTGTACTGTTTTGATTGTCCATCCGTTCGATTTGAGTTCAATCGCCGTCCGTTGATCCCCAAACAAACTATTCTTTCTGGGGTTTGTTTACAAAGAGCTGAAGAGGCCTTAAAACATTCTTCCTCTATAAGAGATTGCATGATTCTGTTGACACCTGACAACCTCATTACCTTAGGTTTTATTCCTGCTTTCCCTGGTAATGCTTTATTTTACTTGTCTTTACTGCATTCCTGTAACTATGTCCATTTATCTCATGCTCTTTATCTATCCTGATTTATTTTCTGACTCTGTATTTACAGGTATGGCTCCCAAGGTCCCTTCTTTCGTAAAAAGATCCAAGAACGTAGAAGAAGTTTTTAAAATTGAGAATAATGAAGTTCCGCTTGTTGCAACTCCTATAAGTCAAGTTCCTACCCCAGCATCTACTCAGAACCAGCCATCAAACTCCTCCAAACGCAAGCTTGCTCAGACTACTCTTGATCTTTCTGGAAGTTCTCAGACTCGGTCCATGAAGAAAGGTAAGGCTGTGAAGGTTGAATCAGCTGTGGCCCAGAATTCATTTAAAGAATTGATCGATACTCATGTGCTTCCGGAAGCAATTGCTAGTTGGGCCAAGATGGATTCCACTGAAGCTATGCATGCCATGAGGTTCTCTGCTGCATAGAATGCATTCTTTGCCCTCAGGTATTGTGATGATTTTGCTGAGAAGACATAGTATGACCTCCGATTGCAAGGAGAAGTTTCAAAATTGAAGGAGGAGCTAACTGCTAAGGAAGAGAGGGTGAACCTAGCTACTGCTGCTGTGAGGAGAGCCAAAGCTATTAAGACCTCTTTGAAGAATGATAAGGAGAAGCTTCAAGCTCAAGTCAAAAATCTGGGTGATGAAAAGCTATCAACGCTGGAAAAGATTAACGAGTTGGAGACTCAAGTGGATGCCTTAAATTCTGCTGCTGATGCTGTCAAATCCTCTATGCTCATACAGGAGAAAGCCAGGTATGATGAAGGTTACAACGAGGGTATCCGAGACTACATGAGGTCCATGTGGGAGAAGATGCCTGAGTTAAATTGGTCTCTCCTTGGTGAAGACGTGGTATGAATGATCCATGATTTTGAAGATGAAGCTGCAATTCTACAGTACCCTGTACCTCCCGTGGCTATGGTTGAGAGGTCTCCAGGTACTATCCCTGAGACTGCAGAGGTCCCTGTCCTTGAGGTCACTCCAACCACCTTGCCAACTCCTCCAGTAGTTGAAGAATCCGACAAAGTACCTCCTTCTTGAACTTGTCTATTTGCTGTTTAAACTTTTGACAACTTTAAGTGAGGCTGCGGGCCCCTCATAGTGCCTCGCCAGATGTAAACTTCAAATTTGGTTTCTTATGGCCTTCGTGCCTTACAATTCTAGTTTTCTAGGGTCCTTGTACCCTATAGCTCTTTAAGCTTTCAATGATCACCGTCTGCTTTTGCCATATCCTCTTATTTACTTATTTAATCATGCATGTTTAACTCCTTATTCGTATCTGAAACTAATACTACACAATTTTTCTCAAAACCTCGTAGAATACGCATGCATCTTAAGAATCAATTAGTGTCTGTACTTATGCACCCAAGCCTACGTGGGCTAACCCGTTGTAAGAAACAGGATGCACTCATACTTTCACTTGTAACTTTCTATGCAGAGACATAACCAAATACGACTTACTTGTAGACATGGAACGCATCTTCACTACTATAACTTGTACTGCAGCTTCCTTTAACAGTCTCTCCTTTACCTAAACCAAGTTCCCTACAAATAATTGATTTTCCCTGCAAATAAAAACATAAAACAGAAAATAGTTAACGTTAGCATAATTTCTTTCGTTCGATTCGGGCCAACTCTTGGAAAGGTTGCCTGCTTGGCTCCCAATCCTAATCTCTAGGTCCCAACATGCCTCGAGGCATATTGGTTCCTTTTTTTCTCTTGGAAAGGTAACCTGCTTGGTTCCCAATCCTATTCTCTAGGTCCTAACATGTCTCGAGGCATGTTGGTTCCTTTTTGTGCCTCGAGGCGATTCTAGGAACCTGTGCGCCGTTCTAGGAGTCCACACAGATTCCTCTTCTTCATGTGTCAGGCTAGACATCTTATGAAGGTAAATGCTAAGGATTTTATCCCTTCTTCCCATGTGCCAAAGGCGGTTCCACATGAGGGAGAGCTTATTAGGCTTCTCTTTAAGAACAAGTGTGCCGGTCTAGGCTCCACACAGGTTCCTTTGGGTGCCTTTGGTCAGGACTTTAGGTGCCTTTTGTCAGGACTTTAGGTGCCTTTTGTCAGGACTTTAGTTCACGTGCTCAAGAAACTTGAGTCTTTTGGCAACAATGTCGTGCTCAGTCGGCTGAGGCTTTTCAATCACATTTGCTCAGGAAGCTACCTGAGGCTTTTCTCGTGCCCAGGAAGCTACCTGGTACTTTGCTTAATGCGCGCTCGGGAAGCTACCCAAGGCTTAATTCATACTCAGGAAGCTACCTGAGGCTTTGGTTCAAGTCAGTCATTCTCAATTTGCATACTTTGTCGAATCACATTCATACTTTGCTCATACTTTCAATGCTACAGGAACCTGTAAATCAAGGTGACCTGCAAATACAATACAATGCTACAGGAACCTGTTAGCCTAGGTATCCTGCAAATACAATACAAGTACTAAAGCAAGCACTTAAAAATTTTCAAATTGGCATATGAAATATCAAATCATATCATGCACAATACTGTCTAAGTAGGAATACTACCCCCAGTTCTTTTGGGTAATTATTATTACATAAAAGAACTATTAAGGAGCTATAGCTGCAAAGAATGCACTCAAAATATTCAACGTAGAGCTATCTATCGCTCAATACTTTAAAAAGAAATCGTCTTGCAAGTAGGGAGGTTCACATCAAGTACCCCCCGAGTACATGCATAATCAAATACTGAAATCAAAATGCTGGTCAGCTATAACTAATAAGCTACCTTTATTCTTGGGCTGAAAGAGCCTTACTTTTCCTAAGAAAAACACATAAAAGAGTTACTGATAATACTTCTTGAGATGTTCTGCATTCCAAGCTCTCGGAATGAGGTTCCCATCCATATCCATCAAGTGGTAGGTTCCTTCCCAAATGGCTGACTTTATCTGGTAAGGTCCCTCCCAATTTGCTCCAAAAGCTCCATGTGCCAGAACCCTGGTATTTGGCATGACTTTTCTCAAAACTAGGTCTCCAACTTTAAAAGGTCTTGCCTTCACCTTTTTGTTGTAATACCTTCGAACTCTCTGTTGATATGCTGCTAACTTCACTTGCGAATCTGCTCTCAACTCTTCGACCATGTCCAAATACAGTCTATGATTGACCTCATTATTCTCGGGGTCAAAATACTTTCTTCTTAAGGAACCTGTTCCAACTTCCACAGGTACCATAGCTTCACAACCATAAGCAAGAGTAAAGGGAGACTCACCAGTTGTAGTTCTAGGCGTGGTGTTATACGACCACAAGACTCCAGGAAGCTCCTCTAGCCAGCTTCCTTTCTTATCTTCAAGCCTTGTCTTCAAAGTGTGATTGATAATCTTATTCACTGCTTCAGTCTGTCCATTACTCTGTGGATAGTACACTGCTGAAAATGCCTTCTGAATTCCAAACTGCTCACACAACCCTCTAAGCTCTCTACTATCAAACTGCTTCCCGTTGTCAGAAATCAGCTTCTGCGGAATGCCAAATCTGCATACAATGGCTCGAAACACGAACTCAGTCAATTTTGATGCTGTAATCTTAGCAAGTGGTTCCGCTTCTGCCCACTTTGTAAAGTAATCAACTGCAACCACTGCATATTTCACTCCTCCTTTTCCTTTCGGGAGTTCTCCAATGAGGTCTATCCCCCAAACAGCGAATGGCCAAGGACTAACAATCTGTTTGATAGGTGCTATAGGACGACTATCAAAATTTGTAAACCTCTGACAATTACTGCATGCCTGTACGAATTTGGTAGCATCTGCTTTGATGGTTGGCCAATAATATCCTTGTCGAAGGACCTTCATGGCTAAAGAATTACCCCCCGAGTGGTTTCCACATACTCCTTCATGAATCTCTTCGAGGATATACTTGCATTGTTCTCCAGCTACACACTTGAGCAAAGGTTGATTGAATCCTCGTCTATACAGAACTCCATCATAGATTACATACTTGGCTGCATGATACCTCAGCTTCCTGGCATCATCTTGACTGGGAGGTAGCTCCCCTTTATCCAGGTAACGATGTATCGGGGTCATCCAGGAATCTTCAACTGGAAACTCGATGTCCATCACTTCTTCTTTGAAAACACTAGGTTGCTCCTGAATCTGAAGTGGAATTACCCCAAATAATGTGGATTCTCTCTGAGATCCTAGCTTGGCTAATGCATCTGCATTGGTATTTTTTCCTCGAGGTATTTGATCTAGCTTCACCTCTTTGAACTTCGCGATCAACTCCTGAGAGTACCTCAAATACAAGTCTGTTCGTGGACCTCTCGCCTGAAAACCACCACGAATCTGCCAAACTACTAACATCGAATCACTGAACACTCTGATATTCTCAACTTTCATCTCCAAGGCTAGCTTGAGACCTGCAATCAATGCCTCATACTCTGCGTCATTGTTCGTGGCTCTAAAAGCAAAATGAATCGAGCTATAGAGTTGATATCCTTCTGGACTAACTAGCTCTATGCCTGCACCTGCTCCACCACTGTTAGCAGCTCCATCTACATACAGTGTCCACCAGGGTGCACAGTTGTCATTCTCTGTCTATTCTTCCACCACCTCTTTTGGCCCCTCCTGGCCAGTAACCTCCACATGAGGTGGAAACTCAATTAAGAAATCTGCTAGATCTTGAGCTTTGATTACTGTCTTTGGCTTGTATTCTATGTCGAACTGTCCTAACTCCACAGTCCACTTTAACATTCTCCCAGAAGTTTCTGGCCGATGCATCACTTGCTTAAGTGGATATGAGGTTCTTACCTCAATCTTGTGAGCTTGGAAGTAAGGTCGCAGCTTCCTGGAAGCCAGAATCAATGCGAAAACCAGCTTCTCCATTCCTGTATACCTCGTTTCTGCATCAAATAACCTTTTACTAACATAGTATACTGGGCTCTGCTGTCCATTCTCTTCTCGAACCAGAACTGCACTAATGGAATACTCTGATACGGCCAAGTAAAGTATCAATGTTTCTCCATCCACAGGTTTGGCTAACAATGGGGGGCTCCCCAAATGCTCCTTTAACTTTCCAAACGCTATCTCACATTCTGCTGTCCACTCAAATTTGCTTCCTTTCTTTATAGCTTTAAAGAACTCCTGACACTTATCAGTGGACTTCGAGATGAATCTATTCAAGGCTGCAACTTTCCCTGTGAGGGACTGAACCTCTCTCACAGTCCTTGGTGATCTCATATCAATCAATGCTTTAATCTTGGCTGGGTTGGCTTCGATACCTCTATGATTCACCATAAAACCCAGAAACTTTCCTGATTCTACTCCGAACACACATTTTTGAGGGTTCAGCTTCATTCTGTACTTTCGCAAGATTCCGAACATTTCTTCTAAGTGCTTTACATGGTCAACAGCTTCCTTGGATTTGACTAGCATATCATCCACATATACTTCCATAGTATGGCCAATTTGGTCTTTAAACATCATATTCACTAATCGTTGGTATGTGGCTCCAGCATTAATCAATCCAAATGGCATGCATACATAGCAATAAAGACCTCTATCCGTAATAAAAGAAGTATGCTCTTGATCAGGTTCATACATAGGGATTTGATTGTAACCTGAATATGCATCCATGAAGCTGAGGAGGGCATGTCCAGCTGTTGCATCCACTAACTGATCAATCCGTGGCAGTGGGAAACTATCCTTCGGGCATGCTTTGTTGAGATCTATGAAGTCCACACAGGTTCTCCATTTCCCATTAGGTTTCTTTACCAAAACAGGGTTTGCCAACCATACTGGGTAGAAAGATTCTTTAACCAATCCTACATCCAATAACCTGTCGACCTCTTCTTTCAATGCTTGAGCTCTTTCTCCACTAACTGGTCTTCGCTTCTGTCTCACTCCTTTCTTTTCTGGATCAATATTCAACTTATGACACATGACCCTTGGATCTATCCCTTCCATATCTGCGTGACACCATGCAAACACATCCAGGTTCTTGCCCCAAAAGGTAATGAGAGATTCCTTTAAGGCTGGGTTGAGTTGAGCTCCAATCTTCAACACTTTTGTACCATCTTTGTCATTGATCTTCACATCCAAAGTTTCACTAGCTGGTCCAGCCTTGACCGTGGTTTCTGGCATTCGAGGATCTAAGTCTACCTCCATCTCTGTAGTTGAGTCCTCTTGAGGTTCCTGGACTGTAATCGGTTCCTGAACTTCGTACATGACATTCCTTCTCTTTGATGCTGGCTGACTGTCTTCATTGCTTCCATTATGTTTTAGTTTTCGGGATTTTTCTTCATCCAATCCTTCTGCCATACACACATCATCATCCTTGTCCGTAGGGGGTGCACTTTTTATCAGCAAGTAAAGGGTATCTGGTCCCCGAAAAACTGGAATCTCAGCATGAGGTTCCTCTTCTATGATCTCTTCAATTCTTATAGCTCCACAGGATGCTTGCACAAAACCTTACAAGGGCGGACTACGCAGGTCGAGCGTTATTTTGTCTGGGTTCTTTCCTGGAAAATCATCAGGAACCTCGTCCATAGGTTCAGGCAACTTAGCAGCCTTAGCAGCATGTTGCAAAGCTTTGGTATAACACTCTCTAGACTCATACTGACATCCTCGAACCACACCAATTCCATTTGGTGTTGGGAACTTCATAGTTAGGTGGTAAATAGAGGTTATCACCCTCATCTCTTTCAAGACGGGTCTTCCCAGAATAGCATTGTAGTTCATATTCTCCTCTATAACAATGAATTCTGCCAGTTGTGTAATGCAACATGGTTTGTTACCTAGAGTTACTGGCAAACGAATCTTACCTTTGATAGGAACCTGATTATTAGTGAATCCGTACAAGGTATCATTTGTTGGAGTTAAGTCTTTATCCAGAAAATGCATCTTCTTGAAAGCTGAGTAAGATAACAGGTTTACAGAGCTTCCATTATCAACTAGCACTCGATGAACCTCATAAGACCCGATTCCTGCCTCGACCACTAAAGCATCGGTATGGGGATGGTGCACCCAAGAAGCATCTTCTTCAGTGAAAGTAATATCTACATCCTTTCCTTCAAACAGCTTTGGAGACCTCTGTGACAGATTGTAAACACTGGTCAAAGAACGTTCTTTAGCTTCACGGGTATATCTCTCCATGGCGCTCCTGCTACTTCCTCCAATGTGGGGACCTCCTATAATTGTGCGTATGCACCCAACCTTAGGTGGTCCTTCCGTCACAATAGGCTCCTGTGTCTATGTCTTCTGAGTCTTTTCATCTCTATACTTTTTGCCTTCTTGAGCCACCCATTCACTTAACTGCCCTTGTCTGATTATAGTTTCAATTAGGTCCCTGAGGTAACGACAGTCTGTAGTATTATGCCCATTGTTATCATGGAAGTCACAGTATGGACACTCATTCTTATTCCCTGGAGGACCAGTTCTGAAAGGCTTCTTAAACCACAAGGACTTCTCATTCACCGCGTAATTGTGATCGATTGGAGCTACCAAAGGGGTGAAAGTTTTATAGATAGGTCTCTCATGTTTGTTGTTATTATAGGAAGCTGGTGGCGGGACCTGACTCATGACATGTCTAGTAGGATTCACAGCTTCAGGCTTCACCTGGGATGTACGACTAACCACCTTTTTATTGTCACGACCATTGGGGCTTCTTGGTCTCGACCTCTTGCTTCCACTTTGCCTTACAAAATCTGGATCGTTCTTTAACTCGGCCAGAGATTCCTCTACAAGACGAAAAGGTTCTGCCAACGTCTCTGGTTCTTTTCCTTGAAGTGCTTTCCAAAAGTTTGAGCCTCCTTTGACTCCAGCAATTAAGAAATTCTTTATCATTTCCTCAGACGCTTTCCTAACCTTCGGAACCTCTGCATTGAACCTCTTGAAGTATTCCGTCAATGTCTCACTAGGTCTTTGCTTGATGTTGGCTAAGGTATTGGTATGTGGTGCGAATGCAACGGATGCTCTAAATTGAGTGACGAAGAGCTTCCCCATACTCGCCCAAGAATTAATCGAATCAGCAGGTAACCTTTTGAACCATTGATGGGCTCCACCCTATAGAGTTGCAGCCAGTAACCTGCATCTGGTGGCTTCCTTCACTTGATAGACATCCATCTCTGTGTCGAAACGACTGAGGTATTCAATGGGGTCAGTAGTTCCATCGAATTTCAACTCATTCGAAGGCCTGTAAGACCTAGGCAGAGCCGACTTTCGAACCTTCTTGGTGAAAGGAGAAGCAGTTATAGGATTCATAGCAAGATTATTTTCGTCCTTGATTTGAGCCAAAATTTTCTTGATATCTTCTGCTGTCACCTCCCCAGTAGCTTCCGCCTTTGTCTTTTTGCTCGTTCCTTCCTCCTCTTGCGACTCTACTGTGCTTGATTCTTCAGTATCCTCGTCTGAATCTGTGTTTTCTTCTTCAATTATCTCAACAGATGGGTCTTTATCTTTCTTCTTTTTCTGTGAGGAACCTCCAGTCTTGGTCTTCTTCTTTCCCTTGGATCCTGTACGACCCTTGCTAACAGTTTTACTCTTCTCAGGATTCTCTAGTTCTTCATCAACATTATTCTGCTTTGGTCCTTCACCATCTTCTGGAACCTCCTCTCCATCCTCAGATTCTTCTTCCTCAAAGTTCAACTGTTTCGGAGTAACCTTCGACTTCTTGCCTTTCTTTGCCTTCTTTTTCTTCTTTTTACTTAAAGCCTGCTCCAAAGACTACAATCGTTCTCCCACAGTTTTTAAGACTTCCATCATAGCTGCTTTGGTAACCTTCGGTGCTTTGTTAGGAGATTTGTTCCCATCGTGAATCTGTCGCTCAGAACGGGTTGCTTCGCTATTAGAGTTGCCTGACATCTTTTCCACTCTTAAGATATTAACTAGCACTCCTTCTAGCGCCAATGTTGATGAGTGGATTTCGTAACAACTTGTTGAGAGGTTTACGGGTAGTTGTATAGGCTAGCGATCAACTATTCTGTGAAAAGGTTTTGGGTTGTGTTTGTGGGGGTTGAGCTGTGCTCGAGGGTGTCTCCAATAATCTCAAGTGTCTTTAGAGAAAATTAGAGAACTTAATGCGTCTTCCCCCTGAGGTGCCTACGTACCCTTGTATATATAGGGATCAAGCTCACGTAGTTCTAATGTGATTCTGTTTCTTACTGGAATAGCTGTATTCGGTCACCTAGTTCGTGTAGGACTCAGGTTCCTTTAGAGTCTTTCACGAACTAGTTGGCTAAGTAGTGTAGAACTCGAGTTCGTACCCTACTATAATTCTCTCATTGACCAGAGATAATTCTAGGATCATCTGCGCCCTAGAATTATACTCCAATATCAATTCGTTTATCTGTTCTAGATGGCTTCTAGAACCTTCTGTTGGTAACTCGTAGGAACCTGGTACTCAGGAACCTATATCTCAGGAGCCTGTTTCTCAGGAACCTCCTTATTTCGGGACATATCACTTAGGGACCTCCCTTTAGGCATCAGTACCTGCACAAATAACAAACTGGTTAGACTGGATAGCTCTTCACATGCTCTCGTCATCTCTATGGTTGTTGTTATGCTAACTCGAACTCTTCTGCTGGGAGGAACCTGGTCTTCTAGTGCTCAGCTCAGCTTCCTAACCATTGGGAACCTCCTGATACTCATACTTCCTTAGTCATTTCTTCTATCTGACCTTCACAACTCGTACTGGATCTATCTTCTGGCTTGTATGGATCGAACCCTATAGCTTAATGGGCCTAAATCTAGCCCATGGAGATTTTGGGCACAACAATATACATTACTCAAACTGGAGGTGCAGTGTTTGGGAAATGAAATAAGACTTTTCCTCAATTGATCATTGATCGTAAATTCATCTAAAGACCGAAACTAGGCATAATATACCTTAATACTGTTCTTCTTAATTTTTTTCATTTGAGAAAAAAGATCATATGCTTGATATACCTCAATTGAACTGTGAGTCTGCTTTGAACTTGGTTACTTACTAGCGTCTTAAGTTCTACAACAGTGCTCAACTACTCAAGTCCGTCTACCAGATAAACAAGGTTTCAAATATGTTCAGTATGTAGAACCTGTCAAGTCCTAATTGAGACAAACAAACACTAATATTAGTGTTTAACTATAACTAATAAGTTTTAGTAACAAGAGACAAGAGACCTGCGACATCCAAAACAACAGAGATGTAACTTTCAAGGAAAGAAAAAATCAATGCATTGCTATATATTATTCAGACTCACTACCTCTCTGCTCCGTGACTTACTAAATACTTGAACCTCTCTGCAGATTCACTAAATTTACAAGCATGTGATAACACAATGAATCTAGGAAGTAAAAAAACCCAAACCAAGTCCCCAATGCTTTTCTTTATTATTGAGTGTTAGTTCTTAATCTAAAGGGCAAAAAAAGAACTAAAACCAGTTTGAATTCACTAGTGCATACCTGTCTCTCACCCTAAGGTTCTCGAAAACGAGGTAGACGAAACTTTCCGTTCCATCAGCTTCTTCTTCTTCACTACCTCAACCGGCTTCTCTTCGATCTCTAACTGCTAAACCAGCAACCACATTCGAAGAATTAACCACCTCTTAGACAAAACACAAAATTAAAATAAAAAGTAAAAGGGGGGAGAGAAATACGGTAGAAGAGGGGTAGAGAGAGAGAGGGAGAGAGACAGAGAGAGATAGAGGGAGGGGGAGAGAGACAGAGAGAGGGGGAGAGATTAACCAAACACCTTCGAAACAAACTTCGATTAACACCAATCCGACAGATCCACCGTAATTGGCAAGCTTCGATTACCCGTTCTGTTCGATTACTAATTGAATTAGAGAGAGAATTGAGAAGTGTGATAAGGGAGAGAAGTGAGAGAATGGAGATAATTGGGGTAAATATTTTCGTTTTGCCGCTCAGCCCAATGCCAATAATTCAGCCCAATCCCAATAATTCAGTGTACATTTTTCTATTGCTTTTCAATTATTTTTTTAATATTTATGAAATATAAATAATTCAATTATTTGATTGAATATTAATTTTTACAATGATAGAAGTTTATTTACCTCCAAATTTCCTCCATACTTGTATTTGACCCTAATTCTAAATTTTTATTTTGCCGCTTTGTGTATTTGTTTGCCGCTCAACCCATCTTATTTATTTACTATGTTGTACTTTTCTTTTATTTTCTTTTCAAAAAAATATTAAAATTTATATTAATTATATTGTAAATATTATCAGTTTATTTTAATTTCTTGAAATTAAAATATAATTATTAAATCTATTGTTTTCATAATTTTGTAATAATTCACAACTTATACATAACTTAGTTTTCTTTATTAAACTTTTAATGAATTTAGTTAAAATTTAATAATATTTAGATATTACTTCATTTTAAAACCTTTTTATGTGAAATTTATAAACAAAATTTAATATTTATGAAAAATCAATAATTTAATTATTTGATGGAATATTACGTTTTAAAATGATTATTTCAATGATTTTGTTAAAATTAATTATTTTTAAAGTCAAATAATTATTAAATCATTAATTTTAAATTAAATAAAAATTTTGTTAATGAATACTCTATGGTAACACACCTCATGGTGTTACCCACTGTTAACACCTTTTATAACTAAAGTAACATACTTTTGTGCCTATGGTAACACCACAATCAAAAGGTTGCGATAGGTAAAAAAATTCATAGCTATGGTAATACCCATAGTGGTAACACCCATGCCAAAATGTTGCCATAGGCCATCTATGGCGTAGTGATTGTGTGATGACTCCACGTTCAGAATCATGAAATCCATCATTTGAGTTACAGAAAGAACTCCTTCCCCAAGAGTTACCGGTAGCTTGATAGCTCCCATGACTTTTACTGACTCACCTGAAAACCCATAGATCCATCCATTGTCTTGAATCATATCTTTATCTAAGAGTCCCAACTTCTTGTAAGTGCTGTAATATAAAATGTTCACCGAACTCCCATTGTCAACGAAAACCCGATGCACATTCCTAGAACCAATCTGAATTGCTACCACCAGAGCATCATTATGAGGATGGTGAACCCATCTAGCATCTTCTTCAGTGAAAGTAATATCTGCACATTCTCCTTTGAATAACTTGGGTGGCCTTAGCTCCAAGCTATTTACATGTGTAAGAGGTCTACACCTTGCTTCCCTGGCATACCTTTCCATAGCATGATTGCTATCACCTCCTAGGTGATGTCCCCCAAAGATGGTGTGAATACTTCCTTCCTTGACGAATTTTTTCTCTTCAGGATTATCATCACTATGGAGGGCGCGCCCTCCATCTCTTCTGTCCGAATTTTCCTTGTGTTTCTTCACCTCTCTAACAATCCACTCTGTCAAGTATCCTTCCTTAATCAAATCCTCAATCTCCTCCCTGAGCTGACGGCATTCATGAGTATTATGCCCCGAAGACTCATGGAATTCACAGTACTTCTTTTTATCTTTACTCTGCCAAGAAGTTAGAGGCTCCGACCTCCTAAAGAATCCTTTGTTTTTATTTACTTCAAAGATGTGCTCAATTGAAGTCGCCAAAGGAGTATAGTTACCTTGCCTTTGATCGTAAGTGTATGTATCGGGAGGACCCCAATTTCTACCAAATTCGGCTAAGTTTACCCGATTTGCACCAGTTGCTATACGGCGAGTAGGACTAGGAGACCTATCCTTCCTCTTACCGGCCTTTACCTTAGAGCTGTTTGGATTGTCAGTCTTTCGATTATCTGCCGAAGATTGTTCCACAATCTTCAAAGATTCAGCTTGTGCAAACACATCAGCCAATGTGGGTGGATCCCGTCCTTGAAGGTGTTTCCAGAAATCAGTTCCTACTGACAATCCGGCTATTAGAAAACTCTTGAGTGTTTCATCAGTTGCTCCCCTGACCAAAGTAGACTCTGAATTAAATCTCTTGAAGTATGATTGCAAACGTTCCCCTTCTCTCTGCTTGATATTAGCCAAGGTTGTGACTGGAGGGGCATATTTTACCGCAGCCTGGAACTTAGTCAAGAATAAATTCCTCATCACATGCCAAGATGTAATTACTCCTGGACCGAGTTTCTGAAACCATTGTTGAGCACCTTCCCTGAAAGTTGCTGCCAACAACCGACATCTAGCAAGTTCTGCTACCTGATATACGTCCATCTCAATATCGAAGCGTCCTAAAAATTCCAAGGGATCAGCATTCCCATGAAAGCGAAGATCATTTGTCATAGACCTATATCCAATAGGAAGCTGTGCCTCCCTGACCTCAGTCGAGAATGGAGAGGATGTTTGTGCAGTGGCGGATATTCTTCCTCCATCCAAATGAGCTAAAAGCTTCTTTAAATCATCCACATTGAATGTTCCAACTCCGGGAATATTCTGGATATTTGGTTGCGCCACAGTCTGAGTACCCCCCGAGGGTGGAGGCGGAGGTGGAGCCGCTGTTTGAGTACCCCCTTGAGCCCCCGCTTGTGGTTGAATCACAACATCCTCTTGGGTTTGAGTTTGAGTCTGCTGACCATCAGGGTTTCTATGAGGTTGATGATTCCCTTGAGAATTTCTCTGATATTGTTCATCTGAGTGAGGACGCGTCCTTGATCTGGACTCACCAGAGGTACTTGAAGGAATTTGATGGATACGGGGAGATCTTCCTCCTGAGGGCACGCCCTAATTACGGGGATGCCCCTTTCCTTGGTTCCAATCCATTCTTCTATCACTGTTATCACGATTTCCTCTTCTTCCAGTACTATCATGAGGAACTTGTTTAAATCCAAGGGGCCGCGACCTGTTGTCAACAGGGGGCGCGCGCTGTGAATTATTATTGCGAGCAAGAGATCGCTCATGTCCAGGGGGCCTCGACCTGTTGTCAGGGGGCGCATGCTGTGGATCATGACTCTGTGGAAGGGCTCGCTCATATCCAAGGGGCCTCGACCTGTTGTCAGGGGGCGCACGCTGTGAATCATGGGGCCGCGATTCCAAATACTTGTTTTTCTTCTGTTGCTCAAGGAGTACCATCCTCAAATCGTCATCACTAAGCCTTATTCCAAGGCGTTCCTTCAAGCTAGCATAATCTCTCCTCTCACTAGCCATCTGCTCCTCATCCCTTTGAATCTCACCAGGAGTGCGTCCTGAACGGTGAGGATGAGGGCGCGCCCGTTCTTGAGGATTTGACAACCTGCGCTCAGAATTATCTTCACTGGGATATTCAACAATTGGATCAGAATAATCTAACCTTCTAGGAGTGACCAGCTGAAATCTCTTTTCCTGATTTTCCTCCCTCCTTCGGGAATCTTCCTCAATCTGAGGAGATTTGCCTGATCAGCGATGATTTCGCGGGACACTCCGAGATTTTCTCCTTGATTCCTGATTTTCCTCCACAGAGTTCAATCTTGCTCCGAAATTATTTAGGGCATCTCTCATACGGTACAGCTGTTCCATTAACGCCACGTTACTGATGAGAACCTGCGGCTGACCACCAACAGTGGCTGGAGTTTCATGATGGCGTGGAGGAATAGGGATCTCCTCCGGAACATAAGCTTCATGGTGGGTTGGATTACCCCCATACTATCTTCAGAGTCATAGTCTTCTTCTCCATGAGAACCTCTGCCTTGGTTATGAGACATCTTTTCCTCCTATGATGAAGATCTTGATTGGCTCCCCTCCTTCTAGCGCCAATTTGTTGATGGAGGAATTTGGTAACAACAAAATTTGAGGTACGTCGCCGGAAACAACATCTGAGACGGTGGTTCTTTGCCGGGAAAAATGGTGGTGCACGGTGGCTTGTGGTTGCTGATTGTAATTGGTGACTGAGATTGGTAGGGTTAGTGGCGGCTATTCAGAGCTCTCGACTTCCAACCCCCCAATCGGCCTACGTACCCTGGTATTTATAGGGATCAAGCCATACGTAGTTCTTGGAGAACAAGAAACCCAAATGGGCTTGGATAACGGACCAGCTTCCGAAATGTTCTACTATGAGGCCTAACCACAAAGGCCCAAGGCTCATCCAGGATCTCAAGACTTCACGTATAAGGAAACTTCCCCCGTCGAGGACTAGTCCTATCCGCTACCGCTATTTCTTGATTTCAAGGATGCAGGTATAGCCATGGTTTACCCCAAGTACAGAACGCATCCCTGTCCCCCGAATGAGAAACACCCACCAGATAGCAGGACAGGTGATCCAGAGCTTTTGGGTGCAAAGTGCAGGATTACTCCAAAGTTCCCCAATGAGGACGCACCCATTCGCTACAGGAACAAAGCTCCCAAAGCACACACTAGAAAGTCCCCATCTTTCCACCTTAGGGCGCGCCCTTAGTGTCTAAGAAGGGTCCTTATATCCAGGCAAACCCCTGGAGGCCTTCTACGACGGACATCCCCCTCCTGAGATATGACAGGAGGGAATTCTTCAATAGTCTTTATAAAAATCAGTTAATAATATCTTCAGTAATAGCTTAACACAGAGGGCGCGCCCTCCTTATAGAGCACGAGAGGGCGCGGCCTGATTTCTTCTTTACATGCCAAAACCCTAAATTATTCTAAAAATCCCCAAATTGAACCCGTATCCGACCCGAATCCATTTTAGAATACCCAAACCGAATTTTGGCTATAACAGGGGGTACCGAGTGGATGGAAGACCAATAATCTTTATTTCTCGTGGGATGTTAGAGTTAATAAGATCATCTTTAAAGTTTCACATGTACGAAGTAATTCCTTAATCAATATATATGTTCTATTTGATTTTCATTGATAAATTTGATGATGTTACCATTATGTTCAGCACCGAGCCTTTGAGTGACCAATAACTTACTCTAGGTCATACTGAGGTTTTTTGCTAGTTCTGCTTCATCAGGTTTTGAGATAGGAGCACATGCACCTTTATGAGCTATTTATGAGATGGTTAGGACTCAAGGTTTTCTAGTATTCTAGAGCTTAATTTGAACTGATTAAAAATGAATTTTGATAAGATTTTGATTTGACTTAGTAGCCCTGTATCATATATGTTACCTAATATTAGGTGCACAATTTAACTGAAACCCATCCATATTTATAATGATAAATGATCCAATTTTACTAGTTCTTTAATGAAAATTATATTTTATGACACTTTTATCATGTGCAAATTTCAATTCAAAAATTGCATAGTAAGGTTTTCAAATGTTGTAACAGTATACATGCGGCAATATGTTTACATATTAATATGAAATAAATTTAAATGAAAGAACCCCATTAAATCGGAATTAAGTAACTTAACAATAAATAAGCTTTTGAAGGACAGGTAAAACTATATGTGTTAGGAAGGAAACATAGATTAAAATAAAAAAAAGGATTTTTCGAAAATATAATTATACAAATTATTATAAATTATTAACAGAAACCTACTGGTGCTAGAATGGATTTTATAGTGCAATATTTGAAAATTATGATTTTAAGTTGAATTAAAATTTAGTATTAATTTTATTGCTAATTTGTCATGATTACGTTGGCAAAAATAGTGATGATTAGGCAACAAATAAATTTCGCCAATAATTTTTGTCATCATTCAGTTATAAAAATGGTTGGTAATTTGTTATTAATTTATCAAAAATTCGTCAGAAACATTTCATTGGCAAAACATTAGTCTTTCTGTTGGCAAATTTGGTGGGAAATTTTGGCACCATAAATTACTAACGAAATATTTCTGTTGGTGAAAAAATTTTAGTAAATGGTTGGCAAATCGTTACAAGAAAATTGACTTTTTTTTTGCTTTAAATTTGGTTGGCATATCATTGGTGATTAATGACAGAAATTATTTTGTCGGTAAATTTTGTTGGGAAAATTGCCATTTCTTGTAATGGTAATGAATTGGGAAAGATCATATATAATGCCAGCGGAGGTCAGAAGTTTTGTGGGATGAGCCAGAAACAATTGAAGGCTACCAATGACTTTACCTAAATAGCTACAATATTGATCAAGTTTACCAGTTGAAACAAGAAGTTTGAATGAACATATAGATGTACGTGAAGAGAGTTTCTAAGAGTTAAGGAGGGTTAATAACCGCTCCAGTAGTAGTGTAATTAACAAGATAAACAAGGAACTTTGTGACTTACTGTGATGTTTCGTATAAGGTATGAGGTTATTTATTTATGTGATATAAGAAAGTATTTACTTATATTCGTAAGCAGAAGTGTTCAACATATGAGTTTGAGTTGGCCGTAATGCTTTTTGCTTAAGAATTTGAAAAGTTAGAAGTTCGAATGCCTAGTTCTATAAACGAAGATAATTTGTATCATGACATTTCAACCAGAGTTCTTTGAGAATTAAGAGGTGATAAGTGGAGTTTATATCCACTTGGAGCGTTCCATATCGGCTTAAATTGATTGTCTTGGACTCAAGTTTGTGGTGGTTTTGATGTGTTTTGTTTAGTTGTGCAGATTTACGAGAATGTTGATTAAGGTTGATGCTTCTATCGTTTTTGGAGAATAAATTAATTAAAATTCGGATTTCTGAGACGGTTGCGCAGTCTACACTGTTTTGAACATATCTGGAGTTCTAGAAGTTAGTTTTCAGCGATCTTACTGCCCACGCGAAGCCTGGGAGATTTTCTACAACTTGGGATAGGATTCCCAGGAGCAAATTGCGCCGGGTAGGAGCAATCTGCGCGAAGAACAGACTGCTGGGCGCAAGTTGCCCCTGAAAAATTACAGTTTTTACTATTTTGGCCATATCTTGAGTTCTACAACTCCGTTTGAGGCCCGTAAGCTGTCCACGCGAAGATAACGAGATTATCTATCATTCTAAGGTGGTCCAGAGGTCCAATTACGTTTGTAACGTTCCAGAATATCTGAAGAAAAGTCAGCTACGAATTTCCCTTTAAATCAGAATCAGTTTAGGAAACGTATTTTGCAGAAATTCTATTATAATTCTGATCTGGTATTTTCTTGCTGGGCAAGATGTCTAGAGCCTATATAAACACATCCAACCCTTATAAATTGTATTAAGATTAAGATCATCATTAGGAATAGAACCATTACATATCAATTACTTAGGTTTATTTGTATCTTTTCATACTTTGTTTTTATCATGGTTTCATCAGATCCCATGATGACGAGAGGTTCGATTATGAACTAATCGTTGTCATGGGATTCTAACGGATTTATTTATGGAGCTTTAGTATTTTGATGCTTTAAAGATCTATGTGTGATGTATATCTGATATCCTCGTATGGTTGTGCTTAATTGATAGATGCGTCATGAACATCTAATTTGTTAATCTCTTGTGAAGTGAAAGTGGATCTTGAAATTTAGAACTTGCCATGCTAGCATAGGTTCATGATTGTTATCAACATGATTCGTAGTATGAGATGAGAATACTTATATTGCCCTATGTGATCATTATGGATAACTTGTTCTTCAACCGTTATGTTTTCAAATTCTATAGACATATAGGGTCTAAGCATAATTGGTGTCTATTCATCTTCTATCTCTTTTGTGGATGTATGTTTAGTTTGGTATTCGTATACTGAGAAGTAGCGTATACTTGTTTCGTGTTGTCCGATCAGATATCATAACCATTGCATATAGTGATTAAAGGCGTCAGATCTAAGCGAAGTATTTAATGAAGTTAGGATTCCATGGTTTTTCTTGCAGAAGTAATTAGATTTTAATTCTTGCTAGTTAGTTAATTTGTAGTTTTGTTAATTTGCTTTTTAGTTAATTTAGATAGTTAAAACCCATATTTGTTATTTGTCTTAGCAGTGCATAATAACCATACATTGTTGCATAGGTGCGTTTACTGAATTAAAACAATAACCAGATCTCTGTGGGAACGAACTTGACTTATATCTGTATTACTTGTGACCACGTACGCTTGCGTGATTTAGTGCAAACAAGTTTTTGGCGCCGCTGCCGGGGATCGTCGGTGTTTTATTTTTGGTTTATGTGCTTGTCAATAGTGGTCGTTAGAGTTCACTGACTCGGATTTCTTTTTCTCATCTATTCTTGTATAGTTCGTTGGTGTTTCAGGTACTTGTCATAGTGTGTGGGTGTCGAATATGGATTTTCTAAATTACTATGGAGTTCAGCAGGTGGTTAGTGTTTGTGAGCTATGTGCGGGCGCACATGAGACGTATCAGTGCTGGAGCAACCAAGGTGGTATTCAACAGCCTCAGCAATGGGAGCGGTGTTTGGGCGTTCATGATCCCTCACAATATTGTTACTACGGAGGAGTTGATCCATATGTCACTTATGAGGAACAACCATATTTTCAATACCATCCTCAACAGTACCAGCAAGATGTTCCAGATATGTCATATTTCTATGGAAGTGAAGATTTTCAACATCAGCAACCTACTCCTACTTTTCAATCTGATGAGGTTCCCACTAGGGAGGAGATTAGGATGCTTGTGAAGAGTAATGAGGAGTCTCTCAAATCTTTGGAGATTCTAGTTGCTCAAGCTGTGAGATCATTGGAACAAGAGACTCTGGAGGAGATTAGGATGCGTATAAAGAGTAACGAGGCGTCTATCAAATCTTTGGAAACAATAGCTGCTCAAGTTAGGAATGCCTTGGATCAAGAGAATCAGCAATTCATGCTAGAGGCAATACCAGAGAATAACGGTGACTTGGAGCAAGGTACTGCATGCATAATTGAGGAAGACAAATTCCAAGAGGAGGTTAGTGTTCACAAGCCATGTGAGGAATTTGATCATGTTAGGATGGTGGATGATTTGGAAAGGGCACTATTTGGGACAGACACTGTTGAGCTGCAGAAATTTCAAGAATTGGTATGTGCGAACCAAGAGGTTGATGATCATGAGAAAGATGCAGGTCTTCTACTTGTCTCAGAGTATAAAGATGGAGGTAGCGCATTAGAGCCAATGGAGGAAGTTCTTTTTGAGGAACCAAAGGCTTCAGCAATTTACATTTACCCTCCTCCATTATATTCAAGCGAACCCCGCGAGTGTGTGTTGTTCTACAAATTGACAGATTTTGGGTCAATAGATGAAGGCAATGGAATAGGTCATGGTTGTTACATGAATAGGCCAAGCGAGGAGAAGTGGCAGAAAGTGTGCCGTCGTAATGACGATGAAGTCTCACGAAGAGAGGACCAGGCGAACTATTATCATCCTTAATGGAGGCTTGGAAGTAACGTCAAGCTATTGACGTTAAAGAAGCGCTTCTTGGGAGGCAACCCAAGGTATGTTTTCTACTTTCCCTTGTATTTACTTCCATTCAATGAGGACATTGAATATTCTAAGTTTGGGGGTGGTTTGAGGGATAAGTAGTGTATATATATGTGATTGTTAGTCATTGTGTTCATGTAGGATTTCATGCTTTGCATATTAGTAGTAGTAAATTATGCACTTATGTTCGTGTTATCTACGTTTGTTTCATATAGGACATTCTATTTTTTTGTTAGTATATCATGTGAGTTCATAATAATTGCATTTGCACCCATGCTTGATAGGAATTTTGTGTTGTTGACGCTTTTGATTGAGAAGTGATAAGCTTTGTTCTTGTGCACACACATACACTAGTAAGTTGAAGCTAGTAGACTTATTGAATGTTGTAAGTGATTAGAAGGACATGAATATGTGTAAGATGATTTAGTTTGCATGCTTTGAATATAAGTCGGTGCATTAGAGAGATTTTTTTGCTTGGGATTGAGTATGTTTTTCCACCAAGTGAGTTTTTGAGCCTTATTGCATATTATTTGCTGCAATTTATTCGTTTGCTTGAGTGTCCACGGATTGTTTGCATTGCTAGCAGTTGTTTGAGATCTTTCTTGAAACGCATGACATTGTTTGACGATTAAAATGATAAAGGCATTAGGAATTACCGCATATTTTCCCATATTACCATACCATATTTACATGATCAATTAGTTTACCCGTTGAGCTTAATCCTATTTTTTTTTCGGTGACATACCACATTACTTGCCTAGACCTTTTTCTTGTATTGACCTTACATTAATTTGAACCCACATTGTCAAAGGCTAGTAGAGTGCTTAAGGGAGTAATAAGGTGTGCAAGGAGGGGTTTATTGTTGGTCATACTTTTGGGGGAAATATTGAAAATTGGGTTTGTTTACTTGATAGTCGACATGTGTAATAAATTCGTGGGATCATTGTTATTGTTATATTATTGTTTGTGTTATATTTAGCTCTCGAAAGAAAAAAAAAAAAAGAAAAAAAAAAGAAAAAAAAAGGGAAAATATATATTATGAGAGCATGTTTGTGTTTGTTGTGATCCTACTTTAGTCGACTAGTCGATTATTTCTGTTGGAAGAAAAATAGAAAAATTTTGTGGGGGGAAAATACGGTGTTGTGTATGATTTATTATGGTACTTACTAGCTTTTGACACTTCACCTGTTTTGGCTTATTTGACATACCTTGTCCCTAGCCCCGTTACAACCCGAATAAAGACCTTTTGATTATCGTCATTGATGTATGTTGTGTTAAGAGTTAGATTGATACCAAATGTCAAGCATGTTTATGATTTTGTTGGAATTGAGTGATACACTTACCCTTGTTCTTGAGTGAATATTCTTTTGTGAGTGGATTGTGAGTGTTTGCTTGTTTTTGCGTATGAGATCCCGAGTTTTGTCTCAAAGATGTGCTCTTGTAGGCTTAGCATGTTTACTAACTTATTCTTACACTTGACATGGACTTGTGAGAACTTATGCATGTTCTTTGAGTAGACTATGTGAATACTTGCACTTTCGACACCAAGACATTGCGCATTTACTTTGATTCTTAAGTTGATATGGCATGAGAGGATTTGAAGGTATGGTGGGATATTAGTACTAGATTATTTGCATTTTCATGTTAGTTGCATTCATGCATTGCATTGCATTGGATTTTGTGGGTACATTCGCTATAGGCCCTCACGAGACCTTACTCGTCCACTAGGGCTGCCTAGGGGTTTAAAGGGCTTGTTGCATATACCAAATGCAACCGTGATCACCTACGGAAGTGGTACTAGTTAGTTAGTTAGTTGTAATTGTTTATGCTTGAGGACAAGCATCGGTTTAAGTTTGGGGGTGTGATAAGTGGAGTTTATATCCACTTGGAGCGTTCCATATCGGCTTAAATTGATTGTCTTGGACTCAAGTTTGTGGTGGTTTTGATGTGTTTTGTTTAGTTGTGCAGATTTACGAGAATGTTGATTAAGGTTGATGCTTCTATCGTTTTTGGAGAATAAATTAATTAAAATTCGGATTTCTGAGACGGTTGCGCACTCTACACTGTTTTGAACATATCTGGAGTTCTAGAAGTTAGTTTTCAGCGATCTTACTGCCCACGCGAAGCCTGGGAGATTTTCTACAACTTCGGATAGGATTCCCAGGAGCAAATTGCGCCGGGTAGGAGCAATCTGTGCGAAAAACAGACTGCTGGGCGCAAGTTGCCCCTGAAAAATTACAGTTTTTACTATTTTGGTCATATCTTGAGTTCTACAACTCCGTTTGTTAGAAATGATTGATGAAAACAGTGTTTGGAAGCTAAAGTCAGAAAACAGAGTTTAGCTGGAAGCAGTCAGAGTTTAGTTAAACACTGACTGGAAGCGCAACAGAGGTTGTTAAACTCTGTAGCGGTATTGTCTGAAGAGTCAACAGTGTTTGAAGATTGATTCAAGATAAATATGGAAGCAATATCTTTGAAGATTGGAAAGCTGTCAAAGAGATTGAGTTGACTTGGAAGACTGGAGCAATCGTGATTGATATCAATTGTATAGCTTGATTATAGGAGAATCAGTTACTGATTGTACGAAGCTGTATGTTCTATAAATACAGTTAGGTTAACCCTAGAAGGGTAGTCGAACATTGAGAAATTCATTGATTGTAACCTAAGCAGCTCTCTGTGATATTTACATCACTGAGAGAGGAATTATTAATTCCAAACAGTTTTTTTTAATTGTTAAACAGTGTGTTCTTGTTAAGTTACTCATACAGTATTTGATTGCTTATTGTGTATTCGACCTAACAAGTGGTATCAGAGCCTAATCTGTTACTTTATTACAGTTAAAGATCCAAACACAAGAGTAATCAATGGCAGAGATACCTCCACCATCTGAGAAAGCCCCTACTACTGTTAGTAGGTATGAGACAATAAGGGTTCCTATACTTAGGCCATCAGAGTATGCAATTTGGAAGGTGAAAATGACCATGTTTCTGGAGGCTACAGATCCAGAATACCTTGATAGAATATATGAAGGACCTCACAAACCAGCAAAATTATCTGCTGCTGCTGCTGGTGAGGAATCAAAGGTCATTCCAAAGGAAAAGAAAGATCTAACTGCTGAGGATCTTTCATCTATTGCAAAGGATGCAAAAGTGAGACATTTACTTCACAGTGCATTAGACAATGTTATGTCTAATAAAGTGATTAACTGCACAACTGCAAAGGAAATATGGGATGCACTTGAGGTTAGGTGTCAAGGAACTCCTGCAATCAAGAAAAACAGAAGAAACATACTCACTCAGGAGTATGAGCACTTTGAGGCAAAGTCTGATGAAACCATGACAGAAACATTTGACAGATTCTGTAAATTGCTCAATGATTTGTCATTAGTTAACAAAGAGTATGATTTAGAAGACTCAAATCTCAAGTTTCTTCTTTCTCTACCTGAAAAGTGGGATGTGAAAACAACCACTATAAGAGATAATTATGAACTTGGTGAAACAGAGATTGATGAAATTTATGGGCTGCTCAAAACTCATGAATTGGAATTGGAGCAGAGAAACAAAAGATCTAGTAGAAAGTCAAAGTCTGTTGCTCTTAAGGTTGAGGAGAAACCATCAAAGAAGGAGGCATCAAGGAGAAAAGCAAAAGGGAAAGCCTTAGTCATACATTCAGAGAATGAGTCATCAAACACTGATGTTGACTCAAACACTGATGGATCATCTGATTCTGAAGATGATGAAGAGATGATGCAAATGGCTGCTTTGATGGTAAAGACCTTCAAGAAGATGGGATACAAGAACTTCAAGAAGGGAAAGAGATTCTCCAGGGACTACTCAAAGTCTGACAAGAAGAATTTCAAGAAATCTGAGGGAAAGGACTTCAAATCTGGTAAGAAAGATAAGTCTGAAATTCAATGCTACAAGTGTAAGGAGATGGGACACTATGCTCCTGAGTGCAAGAAGGGTAAAACTGAAAAGGCACTCTACACCAAAGGCAGAGATTGGGCAGAAACTTCAGATTCAGATGAGGAAGTCAACTATGCTCTCATGGCTACTACTCAGACTGAAAATGATGATCTCAAGGTACCCCCAACTACCTATGCTTATAACACTGATAATATAACTGAATTGAGAATTTATCTTAAGGCATTACATATCAGTTATAGGGATCAGACTTTAGAAAATGAGAGGATAAAGTCTGAGTGCTCTCAACTCAAAGAAAGAAATAAGCTTGTTGAGGAACAGCTAGAGAACATGAATAAAATTCAAAAAGAGAGAGATGATGCAGTGTTTATTGAACAGGAGTTGCTAGGTAAGTATAAGCAACTAGAATCTGAATTGGAGGATACTAAACACATCATTAAAACTTGGACACACTCTGGTAAAGACACTCAAGAAGTGTTTCAGTCAGACACAGTAGGTCTAGGTTACTCTGTAGGAGATGAACTTAGATTTGAAAATCAGGTAAAGGTTAGACCACATTATTCATCTGAGGGTAATGTCATGGGAACAGGTGGACCTAAGACTGAAGCACAGAAAAAGGCTGTTAAAGAGTCATATGCTAAAACTTTTGTTAAAGAGGCTAACATTGGTTTAATGACAGATAAACAACTCAAGCATAAGCTTAAGGAAATAAAGTCTGTCAACATACAGAGAATGCCTAAGAAAAACAGAAATGGAAAGGTAGGCATAACCTCAGGAATTAAGCCAATGCTTGCTTCATTAGCTCCTAGAAAAACATGCTTTAATTGTGGTAGCACTAATCATCTTGCTAGTTTCTGCAGTAAGAATAAAAACATTAATTCTTTGCCCTCTAAAACTGCAGTAAAGAGTGATTATGTGAGAACAAGACCACAGACTTTATGCAAACACTGTGGAAGTACTTGGCATTCTATTTACACTTGCAGAGATTATCATGCTATTTACTATAATTACTATGAACTCAAACCAAATTTGAAATGGGTTAAAGTAAACTCTGCAAATGTAAACTCTGAAAAAGTTAGCTTAAACTCTGTTAATGAAAATTCCGCTGCAAAAGCTAACAGAATTAAGAAAGCCAAAGGATCCAAGCAAGTCTGGATCCTTAAAACTAATAATCAGTGATTGTTTGTGATTGCAGGGCACCAGGGTTAGTACCCTAGTTGTGGACAGTGGATGTTCAGGACACATGACAGGAAACAAAGCCCTGCTATCAGAGTTTGAGGAGAAGGCTGGCCCAGAAGTTTCATATGGAGATGGCAACATAGGACATACACTGGGATATGGCAATATTAATCTTGGAAATGTCATCATCACAAATGTAGCTCTGGTTCCAGGACTCAAGCATGATCTGCTATCTGTGAGTCAAATCTGTGACAGAGGATATCATGTGGATTTTCAACCTGAATATTGTCAAGTGATCAGTAAATCTACAGGGAAAGTTGCTCTAGTTGGAAACAGACACAATAACATCTATGAAATCAAATTGTCAACAAACACTGATGGCAAAGCAGTGTGTCTGTCTACAAGGATGTCCAGTGAAGAGAGTTGGAAATGGCACAAGAAACTCTCTCATTTGAACCTGAACAACATCAATGAGCTAATCAAGAATGATCTTGTAAGAGGTCTACCAAAGTCCTTGTTGAATGTAGAAGGACTGTGTGATTCTTGTCAAAAGGCTAAACAGAGAAAAGTCTCCTTCAAAAGCAAATCTGAGTCTTCAATTGTTGATCCTTATCATCTACTACATGTTGATCTTTTTGGTCCAGTGAATGTAATGTCTCTTGGAAAGAAGAAATATGCTCTAGTCATTGTTGATGAATATACCAGGTTCACATGGGTATATTTTCTTGCAAAGAAGGATGAAACTGCATTAACACTGACAGAACATATATTACAACTGGAAAAAGGGTCAGAGAATCAAGTGAAGATAATCAGAAGTGACAATGGAACTGAGTTCAGGAATTCATCAATGGAAGAATTTTGCAAGAGTAAAGGGATAAAACAAGAGTTTTCTGCACCTGGCACTCCACAACAAAATGGTGTAGTGGAGAGGAAGAATAGAACCTTGGTAGAAGCTGCCAGAACCATGCTAGATGAAGCAAAGTTGCCAACATATTTTTGGGCAGAAGCAGTTCAAACTGCTTGTTTTACTCAAAATGCAACACTGATCAACAAGCATGGTAAAACACCATATGAAATGGTAAAGAAGAAGAAGCCAAATCTAAAATATTTTCATATTTTTGGATGCAAATGCTTTGTGTTGAAGACTCATCCTGAACAGTTGACCAAGTTTGATCTAAAAGCAGATGAAGGAATTTTTGTTGGCTATCCACTGTCAACAAAGGCATTCAGAGTTTATAATCTGAGAACCAGAGTGATCATGGAATCAATTCATGTGTCATTTGATGACAAGAAAATAACTGGACTTGAAGATGTAAATGAACATGATCAACTGCACTTTGAAAATGAAGATTTATTCTCTGAAAAAGTAAACTCTGATCAGACTGATTTGACAAACTCTGTTCATCTAAACTCTGAACCTCTACTGGTAAATACAGAAGAAACTCTTCAATCAGAAACAAGGGAAGAACCAGTTGAGGGGGAGCATGAAGAATCACATCAAAGTGATGATTCAAACACTGATAGTGACTCAGTTGATAATTCTGAATCAAACTCTGTTGATTCAAACTCTGTTGATAATACTGAGAAGTCACATTCAGGGGGAGCATCTGAAAATGAGGAAAGGCACCAAGAAAATCAGGAGAGCATGGATCAAGGGGGAGGATCACATGATGACAGAAGCAATCTGCCTTCTGCAAGAAAATGGACTAAATCACACACACCTGATTTAATTATTGGTGATCCAGATGCAAAAGTAAGGACAAGAAGTGCAACAACAAATGAATGTCTGTTTCATGCATTCTTGTCACAAAGTGAGCCAAAGAAAGTGGAAGAAGCTCTTAAAGATGCTGACTGGATAACAGCAATGCAAGAAGAGCTAAATGAATTTGAAAGAAATGAAGTGTGGACACTTGTACCAAGACCCAAGAACAGATCCATTGTTGGTACTAAATGGGTTGTCAGAAATAAAACTGACAGTGAGGGTGTTATCACAAGGAACAAGGCAAGACTGGTTGCAAAAGGCTACTCACAACAGGAAGGAATAGACTATGATGAAACATTTGCTCCAGTGGCTAGATTGGAGGCAATCAGAATCTTTCTTGCATATGCCTCTCACATGAAATTCAAAGTGTTTCAAATGGATGTAAAAAGTGCATTTTTGAATGGAAAACTTGAAGAAGAAGTGTTTGTGGAACAACCACCAGGGTTTGTAGATCCAAAATATCCAGACCATGTCTACAGGTTAGACAAGGCACTCTATGGACTTAAGCAGGCACCAAGGGCATGGTATAAAACCCTTGCCAAATTTCTACTAGAAAGTGGATTTCACAGAGGTACTATTGACAAAACTCTGTTTTACTTCCAAAATGGTAGTGACTTGCTTTTAGTTCAGATATATGTGGATGACATTATTTTTGGGTCTACTAATGATAAACTCTGTAAGAAGTTTGCCAAACTCATGCAGTCAAGATATCAAATGAGTATGATGGGAGATCTTAGTTATTTTCTAGGCTTACAGGTAAAGCAAACAGATGATGGAATTTTTATAAATCAAGCAAAATATACCAGAAACCTTCTCAAGAAATTTGGTATGCTTGATTGTTCATCTGCAACAACTCCCATGGCAACTGCAACAAAATTGGACAAAGATGCAGGGTCATCAGTAGATATGACAAGTTACAGAGGAATGATTGGTTCTTTACTCTATTTGACAGCTAGCAGACCTGATATTATGTATGCAACTTGTTTGTGTGCAAGGTTCCAGGCAGATCCAAGAGAACCACATTTAACAGCAGTAAAGAGGATATTTAAGTACCTCAAGGGCACTATGACTTTGGGGCTGTGGTATCCAAGAGAATCAGAGTTTAAACTACTTGGTTATTCAGATGCAGACTTTGCAGGATGTAAGATAGACAGAAAAAGCACCAGTGGAAGTTGTCAATTTCTGGGTGACAGACTTGTTTCCTGGTACAGCAAGAAACAGAAGTCAATATCTACATCTACAGCTGAAGCAGAGTATATTGCTGCTGGTAGCTGCTGTGCACAGATTTTATGGATGAAGAATCAACTGCTGGATTATGGATTAAGGTATACCAAGATACCTATTTACTGTGATAATCAAAGTGCTATTGCAATGACAGGTAATCCAGTGCAACATTCAATGACAAAGCACATCAGCATAAGGTATCACTTCATCAGAGAGCATGTAGAGGAAGGAAACATTGAGCTTCATTTTGTGTCTACAGAACAACAACTTGCAGATATCTTCACCAAGCCATTGAGTGAAGCTACATTTACAAGACTGGTCAATGAACTAGGAATGGTCTCTAGTTTTGACTAGAGATGTTGGTTAGACTCAAAAACTTATTGCTCATGTTTTCTGTAAATTGTTAAGTGCTATGTGAACTAAGTATTAAACTCTGTTATGCATGCTTATGTTTAAACCTTGTTAAACTCTGTCAGTATGTCTGTCTGTTAAACACTGTTGATATGTTGGATACACTCAGTGAATTCAGAATTGATTATTGTCTGAATGAAAACACCAATGAAGAAAAATGTATGAAGCATGATTCTCAGTAAATAAATCATGATTCTTTCTGAGTCACTGTAATCTAATCAGACTTTGTGCAGTAAATCAACACAGCATGATACTGTTTCATATTTATAGCATCTCTTAGTTTATTCAGTCCTAAACTCTGAGTCTATGAATATTGTGTGCATTGCCTCTCATAAATAATTTTGGTTATTGATGAACTCTAAACTCTGATAAGTGACATTCTGTTTCCAAAGGTATGGTTCATGATGATTCCTTGTTTGTACTTGTGAAAACCATAAAACTTGAGATGTGTCATTGATTAGTTTGGTGAGTTCAGATTCATGTCTACAACCTGTGAGAGTTTGAGCCAAATCAGTGATTGATACATTTTCTATCAATCAGTATTTATTGTTGTGTGATATTCATCAGGTAGTATGTTTCTCTAGAACATGTATTAGACCATTTTGAGACTACATGATATGTGTGTGCATGAAAATGATAAAGGCAATAGGATTTACTCTTTCTTCAAACACTGTTCAAAATTCTTTTGAACTCTCTTCAAACACTGTATAAACACTGTTCATAAATTCCTTCCTTAGTAAACCCCTTTGAGCCTAATTAACTGCTCATTTTTCTTATACTCTGAAGTATTAAGAGCAGTTATATTTTTTTTCTCATGCAGATGAGTATTTTTCAAGAAAAGAAAAGTCTACTCAGTATATATGCAAAATAAATAAATAAAAAAAAAGAAAAAAAAAAGAGAAAAAGGCATATATACTGATCTTGTACAAATATGTACTGAATACTTTGTTCTATTAAGATGTTCAGCTTGAAGTCACTCATGAATAAAACATCTCTTTTCATCTGTTTGATTTTACTCCATTTAAAACCCTGAATAAAGTCCTTTTGATTTGTGCATACATGTACTCAAAGTAGTGTAGATTTGGTGGACATTCAAGCATATGGTAGATTCTGCTATTTCTGATTGAATGTGAGTGTAAACACTTCACCTAAACACTTGTGTGTTTGAGAGTTTGTGAGATTATCCAGTTCATGACTGTTATTCACTGAATGAAACTCTGATTTCTATCTCTTGATCTTTTTGTCTTCAAAGACTGTGTGCTTACTTGGATAAATCATGGACATCAAAGGAAATAGAAGTTTTCAGATTTCTGTATTACAGTAACTACAGAGTTTAGCATTCATCAAACAATCAGTGTTTAATATGAGAGTTTGTGCATTAAGTGGTTATTGATTTTTGTTATGGATTTTATGAAATATTAGATGCTCTAAAAATTGATTTCAGTAAACTCTGCTTCACACACACTTAATTCACATCTGTGCAATTTTTGAAAGGGTTTTAGTGATAAAGTTGGATAATTGATAAACACTGTTGAGTTGTGTTAAGTACTCTGAGGTAAAATCTCATTGAGATGATTTCACTATTTTGCAGTAATTGGGGTAGTTGACAACTGTTAATTAGTGTAATTGTCGTGATTATAGGAATGACAGCGGTAATTATTAAGTGATCCATTGGTTGTTTGACACGTGTCCCATGTTAATGTCCCACTCACACACTACTCTACAACAGTTGCGCGCTTTTACTAAATAAACGATTGAGTTTTAATTTTACTCAAATCGTCTTTAGTCTCTTACTCTATATCGATTCACATTCACCCACTCACAGTTACTTGCATACTCATTCACTTTCACACTTTTCATATACTCTCCTTCACATTTTGATAAACACTTACAGTGCATACACATCTTTTCTCTGAATATCTTCGTATCACTTTTTACTGATGGCAACTAAAGCGTTTGATGCAGCAGGGTTAGTTTTTCTCCCTAGTAACTATGCAGCACCGTTGGAGACTGTAAATGCTCCAGAGGCGTTTCATGTGTTCCAAAATTTCTTGAAAGACTCTGAAATAGGGAAGGCTCTAACAGCACCACCTACACTATCTGCTTCACAAATTGCTACTTTCTGGACAAACTCTGAATATGATGATGGAGGAGAGTCTGGCACTCCAACAATCATTTTCACTCATGATGAATCAGAGTATATTATTACTCCAACTACTGTTAGGGATGCTCTGGATTTTGAGACACACACTTCTTACAGTGTTGTTGGTCATGATCGTTTGAGGACAATGTTGGAGCAAATTGGATGTGCAGGAAACTTGAATAAGATAGGGTCTTTGAGACGACCAAGTTTGAGAAAGGAATGGAGTTTCTTCTTCGATTGTATAACAAGGGCTTTTGGAAAGAAGACAACAAACTGGGATGCACTTCCTCTGGATACTCTCCAAATTGGTCATGCTCTACTATATGGAGGTAACTTCGATTTTGGTAGACTAGTACTAATGAACTTGGGAGAGCGTTTGTCTGAGTCTACTACTGTTTATTTTGCTCGTTTTTGTCAACTGCTATTTACTGCATGTGTGCCTAACATTCCAATTGATGAAGCTGATGTGATTCAGCCCTTTCAAGTTGCTAAAAGAATGTTTTCTGATTTGACAAACAAAGATATCACTAAACAGCAAATACCAGATATGTTTATGCCTTTAGCCCTACAAAACTATGTAAACCAACCACAAGACCCTCAATCACCACAACAAATGCCTGAACCAATAGACACCATAAACTCTGAACCAACACCTACAACACCCACACCCACTGTACCTACTACATCTCATCAACCACAACCAGAAACAATAAACTCTCCAACAATAAACTCTCCACCATTAAACACTGAAACATTAAACACTGAACCATTAGACACTGAAACTTTAAACTCTGAGCCAGCACCTACTGAACAACCCAAAACCAAGCTAAAAAGAAAGAAACACACTGCCCAAAACACTAAACACTCAAAGGCTAAACAAACAATACCTGGAGCTGTTTATACAAGAAGGAAGAAACAGAAAGCAAACAGACCTTCCCTTTCACCACCAAGAGAGAGCTCAAGTGAAGATGAAGAGGAGAATGTGGTGCCTCAAATCAAGAAAAGGAGATTAATTCTTTCTGATTAAGATGAAGAGAATCTTGTTGAAACTCCAGAGGTGGTTTCACAGCAAACACCTACTGTTGAGGTTACAGTGAATGTTGCTATACCTGCAGAGGTTGAAATGCCTGCAGAGGATATTATCACTGACAAAGTTGAAATACCTGCAGAGGTTCAAATGCCTACAGAGGATAAAATGCCTGTAGAAGAGGATAACAAAGATGGTCTTTCACCAATGGATAATATTTTTGACTCATTTGAACCATTCTCTGATCCTATCTCACCTATTGTTCATCCTGAAGCTCCTGGTGTAGCTGATGAGCCTGCAGTAAATGTTCCTGAAGCTGAAGCATCACACACAGAGCTGGTATCTTCTCCAATTCAAGACAAAGGTGATGAAGTTGATCAGACAACCAAGATAATTTCTGAATCCATACATGTTGAAGCTACAAAGGTAAACTCTGTTGCAGAGCCTGTGCAACATGAGGAGACTGTTGAAAAGGTTGCAGAAGTTGTTGCAGAAACTGTGGCTGACACTGCTCAGCACAGTGGTTCTTTAAAAGATACTCAAGTTAAAGATGCAAGTGCTGAAGATGATTCTGACAGTAGTGCAAACTCTGATTCCTTTGTGAGTGCACCAGCACTGACAGATAATAAGCATACACCTTTTGATCAGCCTTGTCCATCTCATGCAGTTGAAGTAGAGCATCTTGCTAAATCTGCTGAAAATTGGTATAAACAAGACTGTATTTTTCCAAAAGGGAGAGCATCTGAGTTTGTTAAGCAAATTGCAAAGCAAATTTCAAATCCAGAGATCTTATCCTGTTTAAAGGCAACTGTGGTACAAGTCAAGACTCTGGAAGGAAATTTTGCTGAAACAAAACAAGAGATTGCTTCTTTAAAGACTGAGATACAGTCCATAGAATTGAAGATGGAAAGAGAGTCCAAAATAAAAGCTGTCCAGCTGTCTAAAGTTCAAGACACTCTCTTTGCCAGGCTAGGAAAAGTTGAAGAAAATCAGACTGCTTTGTTTTCTAAGGTGGATTCCATTGCTAACTCTTTAGAGCTCATTACATCAATACTTATACCTGATGATGTCAAAAAGGGGGAGAGAGTGGCTAAGTCTAAATGCAAAGTTTCTCAAACTCTGACTCAAAAGGATGATGCTGGAGATGGAGGGGCAAGTGATAAGAGCAAGGTCTTAAACTCTGAAAAGCAAACTCTGAGATCTGGCAAATCTTTTAAATCACAGTCTGTTGGAATAAACACTGAAACTCAAGGTACTTCAAAGACCAAGAGTTTGGAATTAATATCAAATCCAAAGACTGATGAGGAGTTAGCTGTTAAGCTTTTTATGGAAGAGAATGCAGAAGGAGTTACTTTAGAAGATGCTAAAGCTGAAGAGAAGAGTTTACAAGAAAAGCATCTGAAAGCTCTAAAGTCTGAAAAAGCAAAGAAGAATGTGAAAGTTGCTAAAGCTGCAAAGCCTGTTCTTAAAGGCATTCAAATCAAAGAACCTGTTGGTACAAATCAAAGAATGCAAGTATTCAGAAAACCAACAGATGCAGAAGCCAAGCAAAAGCTGAAAAGTATAGTTACAACCTCTGTTGATACACATGTTGTACAGAAGAATGAAAACACAACCTCTGTTGCTGCACAAGTTGTGACCACACCATTATTGTCTTCTCAGTTGAAATCAACATTTAAGAAGGGTGCTCCTCATGATTCAAGACTAGAAGCTACAATTCCAATGGATTTTACTGATGGTAGAGCTTTATCTGGTAAAGTTGGATACAACAAAGGAGGCATAGGCTCACACAGAGATAAAAGGCAATATGTTGGTCCTAGAGATCCTTCTTCACTGTCTGTTCCAGGTCGTGGTGTCACTCAAGAGAGTTTAGACAAACTGGAGTCAGTACAGCTTGTATATCAGAAGAGTCTAGAGAAGGATTTCTTGCTATATTTCATGGCTGATGGAACAATATTTAAAGTCTCTGAAAAGGATATCGAATTAAAATACTGGGAGGAACTTGAATATGTTTTGTATATTTTTAGAGTAAGAAATCAAAGAGCTCAGTCAGTTGCAAATGTGCTTAGACAAAGAATGATTCAAAACCTTGCAAGAAGGCAAATGAAATTCAACAGCAAGTATGTTCCTAAATACAGAGATTGGAATGGCAATCTGATTGAAATGGAGAAGGGAACTACAAAACTGAAGACTGATCTTGGAATCACTGTTCTCGATTTTAATGTGAAATCTGAGGAAGTGAAATACATAAGGCTGGGAAATGAAATGAGAAGAAACAAAATCTACGATCTTAGAGCTGCTATCTATCAAACTGATGAGAATGATCCTCAGTTGAGAGAAATCAAGGAAGCTATGCAGATAGAGCTTGAAAATGCTGAAAGAAGGTTGCTTATAGACTATCTCAGAACAATGCCTGATCTGCAAGAGATTAGAAATTAAAGTCTGTAAGAATTTTCTTATTTTCTGTAGAATTTGTTAAGTAATAGCTTAAACTCTGTTTGTATGTTAAACACTGTAAAACTTTGTATTTGTTTTGACATCATCATTTACTGTAAACTTGTACATTTTGATAATGGACAAGTTGGGGGAGATTGTTAGAAATGATTGATGAAAACAGTGTTTGGAAGCTAAAGTCAGAAAACAGAGTTTAGCTGGAAGCAGTCAGAGTTTAGTTAAACACTGACTGGAAGCGCAACAGAGGTTGTTAAACTCTGTAGCGGTATTGTCTGAAGAGTCAACAGTGTTTGAAGATTGATTCAAGATAAATATGGAAGCAATATCTTTGAAGATTGGAAAGCTGTCAAAGAGATTGAGTTGACTTGGAAGAATGGAGCAATCGTGATTGATATCAATTGTATAGCTTGATTATAGGAGAATCAGTTACTGATTGTATGAAGCTGTATGTTCTATAAATACAGTTAGGTTAACCCTAGAAGGGTAGTCGAACATTGAGAAATTCATTGATTGTAACCTAAGCAGCTCTCTGTGATATTTACATCACTGAGAGAGGAATTATTAATTCCAAACAGTTTTTTTTAATTGTTAAACAGTGTGTTCTTGTTAAGTTACTCATACAGTATTTGATTGCTTATTGTGTATTCGACCTAACACCGTTTGAGGCCCGTAAGCTGTTCACGCGAAGATAACGAGATTATCTATCATTCTAAGGTGGTCCAGAGGTCCAATTACGTTTGGAACGTTCCAGAATATCTGAAAAAAAGTCAGCTACGAATTTCCCTTTAAATCTGAATCAGTTTAGGAAACGTATTTTGCAGAAATTCTATTATAATTCTGATCTGGTATTTTCTTGCTGGGCAAGATGTCTAGAGCCTATATAAACACATCCAACCCTTGTAAATTGTATTAAGATTAAGATCATCATTAGGAATAGAACCATTACATATCAATTACTTAGGTTTATTTGTATCTTTTCATACTTTGTTTTTATCATGGTTTCATCAGATCCCATGATGACGAGAGGTTCGATTATGAACTAATCGTTGTCATGGGATTCTAACGGATTTATTTATGGAGCTTTAGTATTTTGATGCTTTAAAGATCTGTGTGTGATGTATATCTGATATCCTCGTATGGTTGTGCTTAATTGATAGATGCGTCATGAACATCTAATTTGTTAATCTCTTGTGAAGTGAAAGTGGATCTTGAAATTTAGAACTTGCCATGCTAGCATAGGTTCATGATTGTTATCAACATGATTCGTAGTATGAGATGAGAATACTTATATTGCCCTATGTGATCATTATGGATAACTTGTTCTTCAACCGTTATGTTTTCAAATTCTATAGACATATAGGGTCTAAGCATAATTGGTGTCTATTCATCTTCTATCTCTTTTGTGGATGTATGTTTAGTTTGGTATTCGTATACTGAGAAGTAGCGTATACTTGTTTCGTGTTGTCCAATCAGATGTCATAACCATTGCATATAGTGATTAAAGGCGTCAGATCTAAGCGAAGTATTTAATGAAGTTAGGATTCCATGGTTTTTCTTGCAGAAGTAATTAGATTTTAATTCTTGCTAGTTAGTTAATTTGTAGTTTTGTTAATTTGCTTTTTAGTTAATTTAGATAGTTAAAACCCATATTTGTTATTTGTCTTAGCAGTGCATAATAACCATACATTGTTGCATAGGTGCGTTTACTGAATTAAAACCATAACCAGATCTCTGTGGGAACGAACTTGACTTATATCTGTATTACTTGTGACCACGTACGCTTGCGTGATTTAGTGCAAACAAGAGGTACCAAGATGAGGTGATGAATTAGAATGTGAAAGAATTTATTGGGGAGGAATTGAGTAGTTAAAAGAGATAAGTGGTGGACGCGTATTTTTTTTGTATGTTTTGAGGGCAAATTATGTATAAATGTCATAATTTCTATAGTTAATTTGATTACTGTTAAATCTTCGTTTAACATTTCAAAGTTTAAATCTGAGGCCTTGTTGCATATTTAGAGTTATATTTTGGGAGTTGATTTCGAGAACTCGAAATAGTGGAGTTTAGATGATTTCTGAAGATCGTGAGTTATTTATTGGAGACGTGTAATTGGATGGACGTATGTCAAGTTGAGTTTTCATACTAGTAAAAGTTAGAGTTTATCGGAGATTGCTGGAGTAAAAATTGTTTTGTGATTGGTATCGAGAGGGATGTGACCCGAGGATAGACGATGTTATAAACAAGTTATTTCAAAAAATTGTTTTGTAGTGGGATTATATTTCAAAGTCAAGGTTATGAAGATTATTAGTTTTTAAAATTAAAAACATCAAGGATAAAAATGTTTTCGAAAATATTTTATTTTAAAAATTTTTATTCTAAGGTTAATTATTTAAAATGTTTTTAAATGGATTTTAAAAAAAATATTTTCAAAAGGATTTAATTGGATAAAAATAATTTTTTTTTATTTGTTTTAATACAATAAGATATTCGAGGTTGTATCTTCAATGTTTTAACAACCTAAAATGTTTTTATAATATGATAGTCGAGTTATAAACTAATTGTACGTATCAAGAGTAGATGTTATGAGATTTAATTTACAGATTTGAATCAGTGTATCATGGATTTGTTCATTTGCATATTTACTGCAAGTCAAGGCAGATTGCATATTAGCATTGTATATGAATGAATTAAGATGGTGAATAAATTGAGTATGGAAATTAATTGTTTGTGAGTGATTGGTTTGGTATTTTAAGTGGTTACGCAGGGTATAGTTCATTATACGAAAAGGTCATGCCTGATTTTCTGTGGATAAGACATTCATATATGATTAGTAAGTGTTTCGAATTAACGGGACTTGTAAATGGAAGGTTTAAATTTATAATAGAATATTATGGCTCATAAGAGACACGAGATTCAACTAGAGATTTCTAGAGAAGTTTTCAAATTGCTTAGGTACCGAGATATATTTAAGTACTGCTTATCATCCTCAGACTAACGGCCAAAGCGAAAGAACGATTCAAACCATCGAAGACATGTTTAGAGTATATACACTTGATTTCGAAGGCCTCATTGAAAGAATTCTCCTATAACGACAGTTTTCATGCCAGTATTGAAATACCGCCTTACAAAGCGCTATACAAACGAGAGTGTCAATCTTCGGTATATTGGGAAGGAATTGGTAAACGTAAAATATTAGAACCGGAGTTAGTGCCCGTAGATTAAAGGAGTAATCGAATTTATTCAGAAAGGTTGACGATAGCTCAGAATCGAAAGAAGAAATACTCTAACTCATCCAAGATATAGCTTTTTTCTAATTTTTTTTAAGTGTAGATGAATAAAGAGTGGAAAATCTGCAAAATTTATGACAGGGTGGTCAAGCTAATCAATACTCACTAATAATCGAATTTGATAAGCTTTGATTTATATAGTGTACTTTCTTTATAAATGGTCCCAATAAATTATAATGAAATCCATATTCTATTAGTGTACTTTTTATGTGATTAAATCACATTCACTACACTGATTTTCAAAAAATCTGCAATTTTGTTGTCACATTTTTTAAGTTGAGAATTATTACTAATGTATTTTGACGATCGATGAGCATAAATAAAAATAAAACAAAGGGTTTTCCCCAATATGTACTATATCGCTCCTTTTATGTCTAAATTCAATGAGTAAACAAAATTTTATAAAAGAAGTATGTTATGTGAGTCTACCCAACAAACAATTGTGCTAGTAATAGTAAATGCAACTGTGTTTCTTAAGAAGAGTTCTCTCCTTGGCTTGTTTGGAGCAAGTTCAATGCAATGCTATCCTTGGTGCTATTGCTATATTATAGCACCAAGTGCTAAAAAACTCATCTTCAAAGGGGTGATATAGTTGGATGCATCCTTGATGCTATTGCTATATTATGCATCTTTGGTGCTAAATTTGAAACCAATGATGCATTTATGCATCCATGACACATCATCATTTAACTAAAATGAGATGAGTTTGTTGAGAATATTCAATAGAAGTTAAAAGAGTTAGGTTAAAGTTAGAAGAATTGGTTAAATTTGACACTAGTTATAGAACTAGCTTTGGAGGGTAAATTTTATTTTAACATCAAAATTCACTTTTTGGTTCTATATTATAGAAATAGAAATAGCAATTTAACATCTAGCATTGGACTTGCACTTATACATAGACTGTTGTATTTGACATATTTTGTCATATAATATAAGCAAAGTAAATATATACATAAATGTATTTAGTAGTTACAAATATTACAATGATTGTGTAATTATGTATTTGAAGGTTACAAATATTGGTTAAGTGCACATTTAAATATATAAGTTACACATTTGTTTACATAATGACATTGATGGATACTTATTGGGCAGGGTGGAGAAATTATAAGAATTGCCTATATATAGAGATCTGTTTCTATAGAAAAAGGGACTTGTAAGAAAGAAAGAGATACCTTGTTCAATATAATTTCGGAACCCCTAAAAGTGTTATATTCAGTTTTATTCGATTACTCAAACACTTCATTGGTATCAGAGCTAGAATTATTTTTTCGAAGCATCTCCGGTGGACCATCAATTCTTCAGTTTTTCTTTAGGATTTATTAAGGCGGTGGTTGTTTATATAGAGCAGAGCTTTGGAACTATACTGGTTTTATGTCTGCGCAGAGTCGCCACGCTTATTAATATTTGACACAGCGACGACATCAAATAACCAAAGTTAGAAGTCATAATCATTTCTTTGTTATGGGTTTTCCTGTATGTTTTTTTTGATTGTGTTATACTAGCAAAATTTGAGATCTTGTTTAGTGATTTTCCATAACGATTGAGTTTGTTTCGATTGCGTTGATTTCGTCTAAGTTTATAAAGATTGAGAAATTTGGTGGCACCATATATAGAAAGTGGAGGCGAAAAATGAATTATTTAGATACATTTAGAATTTATCATTTAAAATAGATGACACTATCTTCGAGAAAAAATTGTATGGCTCTCATAATGGAGAGCGACAAGGAAAAGAAAATGTGTCAAAATAATTGTGTTTTGTATTTTTATAAACGGAGTTGAAAAAAAAAGTAGGAATATAAATTGTTTGGAGACAATTAGAAAATTTATCGGTTTAAAAGATAATATTTTGTAATTTTTTTTTAATGATACTCAGAATAGAGAGTATATAGAAATGAAAAGAGAAATTTTTTAAATAAGTTTTTTATTTAATTTTCAAGAAAATTGGGGCAAGTGCCTATAATTTAATAAACAAGAATTTGTTGATCTTGTTGAACTTAGGACTTAAGAACTCTAAAAGGTATTTTGAAAAATGATGCAAGCAAGGTGTGGTTAAGTTGATACATCTAGTGAACTAGAAAATGTGTGTTCTTGTTTAAAATAATTCGTTTGGTTGGACCCCGTTGTTATACGTGGTATTATGGTAATTTAGAATCGTTGTTGAAAAAGATAACATTTTAATCCAAGAGATTATAGTGGCTCTTAGAATAGGGAGTGGGAAGGAAAATGTGTTTTTTTTATACTCAGAATAGCTAGCACAAAATTAGAATTTTCGAAATGAAATCGAAAAAATTTGAGTTTATGGAAATGAATAATAGTGGGAGTTGCGTGATCCACCAGAATATAGAAAATTCATTGGTTGTAAATGAATTTTGAAAAGGAAGATGAAGTTGTTGCTATGTTTAATAAATTTTGATATTTGCCTAGTTGTAAAGGTTTTATGAAAATTCGATAATGGAAGTAGACAATTATGTCTGTATTTTAAAAAGTGGGAGCTTGATTAGTAATATTATCGGTGTATGTGGATAATATATTTTCTGATGGAAGTGGACAATTATGTCTGTATTTTGAAAAGTGGTAGCTTGAATAGTAATATTATCGGTGTATGTGGATAATATGTTTTCTGATATTGATAAAGAACAAAGCTAAGTTGGAACTTAGTAAGACGTTGAGATTATATAAATGTTTATGAAATTTGAGAAGTTCAAAGAAATCAAATTTAAGGAAAATAATTTGAATATTGAATATGAGCCATAAAAGGTATTTGAGTAAAATGTTTAATTGTTTTAGGATGCAGAATTGCAGTCCGGTGCCAACCCTATTGGTAATGGGAAAATGATTAATTCAGAAAAGGAACCACTGAATGTATTATGTGCAAGTAGTCAGAAGTTCGATATATTTTGTGTTGTGTAATCAATTGACTTGACTTGACATTTTTAGTTAATTTTGTAAGTGGATTGTGAAGCAATTTTGCTTGAGCCTAGTGAGAGACTGTAAGGAGGATCATGATCATGTACTTGAAGAGTACGTTATGTAGCAAATTGGTGAATCAAGCAGACGTGCTTGGAGTTAATGTTTATTGCGATATAAGTATCGAAGGTGATATTGGTAATAAGAATTCAACTTCGGGATATTTATTTAATTTTGGTGGAGTTGAAGTTGAAAAAAAAAGAAACTTAATTAAGTGTGTGGGAAAATGTAACACCCCCAGATCCGGGGTCAAGGATCTGGTCGTTACGGTCTCAATATCCATCCACAAAACCAACATAATTTAAATTACACCTTGTGACCCAAAACAACAACATAAAACACACCCGTTATAGTCCCAGAGATGAAATCAGAGTAACCATCAATATTACTAATCACAAGTTTGAGTTCTTACAACCCAAAGAATTACAATTTTACCAATACATACTCTTTGCCATCCATTAGTATATGCCATAATATAAATACATTTGAGGCTCAAATGCTAACAACTAGCTTACCAGTAGTTGCATCCTCAATAGTGGTAGCTATGACCTTAGCGGTAACCCTCTGACGGCTGACACCTGCTTATGCTGAGTGCGCCTTGCGCGGCCATCTGATCTAGCTGTTGTTGTGATATAGATACATAAAGCAAGGGTGAGCAATAGCCCACCTAAAAGTATATAACTGAACAGTAATAATATATAACAGTTCAAATATCTTTGATACCATATGCCATGCATTAACGAACGTAGTACCAATATAAGGTATGAGATGAAGTTACAAGGTAACTCAAAATATAATTGTTCCGAAGAAATATCTGCTATGTCAAAGATAAGCAAGATATTATCAAATTTTCATGATAGAGGAACTTGCTGGAAGAATATTGCAATTCCAGTTCAAGCACTTTTCAATCCTGCCAACAATGATAATGTTCCAGAAAATTTCCCAATTTGGAAGATGAACTAATACGGGAGCTTGCCGCGCCAGGAGCCACAACATTTACGATGATCAGTCTCATGTCATGCTCCCCATCATTTGTTCTCTACATGTAGAAGGAAGCACCGACGGATCGCCCGCCCTCTGGAACCCCCCGGCCAACGGTTGGGCCATTACTGGACCGGTGCCACTCGGCCACTTACGCGTCTCCTAGTTCGAATAACATCCATAACTCTGAAACATAAAGTTCGTCCCCCTTTCCCCAAGTATAGTACTTGTTGATAGGACTCCACTAAGTAGTCGTATCTAATTGGAAAGGAAAATTTCACCAATATTTCCCAAGCTGATGCTTGTTAATGGATATAAACTTGTTCCATCAATCTTACCCCTCGAGCGTTGAGGAGGTAACCAAACAGACTCATATCGATGTTTGAAAGAATCAAGATGTGAGTGACAAGATAGTTTAACAAGTATAGGACCGGGCAGTCCAATAAATAACATCTCTCAAGTGAGGTCCCCTTATATATTTTTGGAAGTTGAGCGAGTATTTAAATCTTCTTATAAGATAGATTTAAATGGAAATAAAGTTTTGGGAACCTCCCCTTGATAAAAATAGTCATAAAATACCCCCGAAATATTTTACACCATATCTGAAGGTGAAAGATAATCTTTAAATAATATAAATCATTATAAAAGAATTTAAAAGAATTTAAATAAATATTCTAAGAATATTTATTAAATAAATAATAATCAAGGAATATTATTAAATCATAATGTTGCTCGTAAGTAATCCTCGAATAAATATATAGAATCATTTACTAAATAACTCTCTTCTTTAAATGAATATTAAATATAATATTCATTAATTAAATAAACTCAAATAAATATTTAAAATAATATTCACTAAATAAATCAAACCTTAAATGAATATTTGAAAATAATATTCATTTAATAAATAATATTCTAAATGAATAGCCAAATAATATTCTTTTCGTAATCAAAACTTTAAAGGAATATTCGAAGCAATATTCCTTAAGTAAATAGAACTTCCAATGAATATTTTAAAATAATACTCATCAAGTACATAAAATCCTAAATGAATATTCAAAATAATATTCATTTAATAAATAAATTCCAAATGAATATTCAATTGATATTCATTAAACAAATAATATTCTAAATGAATATCAAAATAATATTCTAAATAAATATCCAAATGATATTCATTTAGTAATCAAAACCTTAATATTCGAAATAATATTCCTTGAGTAATTAGAACTTCCATAGAATACTTTTGAAATACTATTTATCAATTACATAAAACTTAAATGAATATACGAAAGTGATATTCATTTAATGAATAAAATTCCAATGAATATCAAAGTAATTATTCATTAATAATCAAACTCTAATGAATATTCAAAAATAATATTCATTAATATTTCTCGACTGAAATAATACTCAAATAACATTTCTCGAAAGATTTCCAAGTATTTGATACTTTTATGGAAATATAAATAATTTTTAATAATAACATTCCTCAAAATGAATACTACTCTGTCGCTGGAATCCCTCCGGGTTTGCACGACTATCTATATAACACAAAATACCGACTCCCGGTCTCATATTTAAAGAATAAATATCATACGCCCTTCACTAAGGGTCCTAGCAAAACAATCCTGCTTATAACTGATAATTCATATCTAGTCTATAAGCCAATATTAATTCAGGGAACAAGTATTCCAATATACTTTGAAAACAAACGTGCATGCTATGGCATATGTATAACAACAATCATATATATTATCACAACAACAGTTCCAAGATATTGGAAACTTGCCTGGCAATCCTGTAGGGGTAGTGTGCCTCGTGTCAATCCGGTGATTTATAAATAGTCACAATAACCGAGGTCAATCACTTAACACTTTTTAAAAGGCTAAGTATAACTTAACTTAAGTCGAAACACGTTTTCGAGTTATCTCGTTAAACACCTTTTAGTGTAATTCTCTTTATTCTCGCTATGACCCGTCATTCGCTCGCTACTAAGACACGTCGTCATACTTACACTTTGTATATACTTAAGTCATGTAAGTTTTAAGGTCGGTCATTTACAAACCAAGATTATACCTAGAGATTTATCGCTCGTTTTCTAAGTCATTTACCAAAGTCATAACCAATTAAGTATGCTTCTAGGGGTTCGTTCGCGTTTAACCTTGATTCGAACATTTTTATAAAATCGGAAAATGATCCATTCGACATGTGGTCTTCTCCCACACCTTCCTTTTTATCTCTATTATTTAATTATACAGATTCGCCACTGATTTCATAGTATTAAAGGAATCCAATTTCAGTTACGAACTTTCGATTACGGTTTCGAACCACTTTTACGAATTTAATCATAATTCCTAAACCGTAAGTCTGTTTGTTTCGATTCTTGCGCCAAAACGATCTATGACTCGAGATCTACAAGTTCATGTCAGGTCCTCAACCTTGTAAGAAACTTACAGTTTTGGACATGCTCTGTTTTTAACACCTATGTAAATTTCGACATTACGACGGCTTAAAAACGAATAATCCAATTTTCAAACAACCCAAATAATCATTCAACCAACAACCAACACTCATGGACACTATTTATCATCTTCCTCACTGTCTCAACAGGTCTTGGAGCCACAAAATATACTTTAACATTTTTATAACACCCACATAACATACACGCTCTAAATCATGCATACAAGCCATAAACACCATCAAATCTCATATAAAACTCAAAGGTGGGTTAAGGATTTACCTTCTTGGAAGCTCTAGAAACACTATCAAGTGTTTATAAACACTTAACAAGCCTTAGATAGTCTTTATATAGCTTAATCCTTAAGAACGAAACAAGAAAACTAGTTAATCACTTCGGAGTTACTATTCATCAGTCCAAAGAAATGCAAAAACGAGGTCCTTACCTTGCTTTTCTGGATGAGGGTCCTAAAGAAGAATTGTAGAGAATCTAACCAGCTTTCCAAAAAGCTAAAGAACACCAAATTTCATTGAGTAATGAAGGAGATATGGCCGTTAGAAAATCGGTCTAGAAACTGTCAAGCATCAGGACAGTTTGCTTCTTCAACTTGGGGAGGTGATTTGCCTAGGCTATACTACTTGGATTGCTATGAAACTTTGAGAGAATATTGACCATGGAGTGGAGAGGCTGTGGTAAAAATTTGGTGATTTTATCATGGATAGAAATGGAGATATGAAATTTTCTTTAAGTTGTGTTCTTGCTTGGCAGTTTTGAAGAAATGAAGAGAAAGGAGTTTTGCTTTATGTTTTTGGTGTGTAATGATATAATGCTTGTAATATCTAGCTATATTGGATGCATCTCTTGCCTTTTAGGTTGTTAACAATCTATTGGACCAAGTGTCACCTATCTATTTGGCCACTTGTTGGCACCACAACATGCAACTCCATTTTTGGCAAAGTGCAAGTACACCACTCACTTGCTTGTTGACTTACATGTGAGTCACTTGTATCTTTATTTTTCCACCAATTTATTTCTCTTCTATCTTGGCTCCCTACTTGCCTTTTTGTCCGGTTATTACTCAATTTGATCGATCGCGCGTAGGAATGTCTCAAGGATTTCTAGTTAGGATTTTACTGGAAACCTTCTTAATAATAATACTATTATTCTCCATCCTCCTTTATAATTCTTGAATTTAAATTCCCTAAATCTTTTTATAAATCCTTAAGTCTTTCAGTGTCCAGGAAAATCTTGGAGAAAATAAAAGTGCTAATTTTCTGAATCCGATATTGTTTACATACACTTATCTCGCCCCTCGATCATGAATACGAACTCAGAAATCCGTTCTGAATGCTCCTATATAGCGTCGTCTAATAATATTCTTATTTTCCACCAAAAACACTATTCATCCCTTATTCTCTTTTATTCCTTATATATTGTAAAAATGTCCTTGTTCTCTTTCGGGCGTTCCTTAACCCTTTCGCGGAACCACTGGACTAATAACAGATATCGATTTGGATGACATGAGAATATTTCTTCTACTTGGAATTTCCATATCTTATCTTTCTAGGAGATAGATTATTCTTATCTAGGTTGTCAACCCGTTGCATTCTTCCTAACATATAAACCTTAGAATCTATATCCATTCAACACTCATTCATTAGAACTGCTAATACCTTGTATTCAGAATCACTGTTCCTTCTTTCATCAATATATAAAAAGTTTTAATTCTACCGAAAATTTGGGTTCTTACAGAAAAGGTAAAAGTGACAACATAGATTGATTAAAAGTGATGGTCACTAGAAATATTTGACAAAGACATCAAATGGAAGATGTTGGTTTGATTGGATGTAAGTTGTGGCAATTATAAGTACACTTTGACCAATAATAAGAGTGCGTATTTGAGATAGATTTAATAGTTATAGATCCTACGAAAAGTGGGAGTTTGGAAAAGAATTTGACAAATACGTCAAAGTGGGAGATGTTGTATTTGACATATTTTGTCAAATAATATAAATAAAGTAAATAGATACATAAATGTATTTAGTAGTTACAAATATTACATTGATTGTGTAATTATGTATTTGAAGGTTACAAATATTGGCTAAGTACACATTTAAATATATAAGTTACACATTTGTTTACATAATGACATTGATGGATACTTATTGGGCAGTTACATTTTTGGGGTGAGGAAATTATAAGAGTTGCCTATATATAGAGATTTGTTTCAATAGAAAAAGGGACTTGTAAAAAAGAAAGAGATATCTTGTTCAATATAATTTGGGAACCCCTAAAAGTGTTATATTCAGTTTTATTCTATTACTAAAAATACTTATGCTCTATGTCATACTAATCGATTTGTCAAAAGTGCTCAAATCTTTTAGAAAAAAGCCAGTCCATCTACCCGTAAACCAACCCAGGAATTTGAGTCAATTCAGTGCATATATTGTCTATCCAATGAGTAGCTTACAGGACATGTAGTTGTGCACCAAGATATAGTTTAAACTTGACTAGATATATGCCAACTTTACAAGTGTACATTCCAGATTTCCAGGTCTAATTGACAACCATAATTCATAAAGATTGTTTGTCTACTCTGTGATTCCCCCCCCCCCCCCCCCCTTTTCAGTCTGATAATATGCCTGTTCGAGATGCAAGATGGTGTATAATTTTGGGAATATGCATGTTGGAGATGCAAGATGGTGTATGATTTTGGCAAGATGCATGTTGGAGATTCAGAATGATGTCTAGTTATGTTTCATCGTAACAATTACAGTATTCTTTACTCCCATAGTTTTATCTTGTGTCATCACAGTTTTCTTTTTATTAATCACAGCTTGAATTCTTTACACGAAAGTGCTCTGAGTCAAATTGGAATGAAGTCTGATGCGTCATCTAAAACCAGAAATTTTGACAAAACACTCTGTACAAACACAACCGAGTTCTAACTTCTAAGCATTGTCAAAGTAGATTTGCATGTAATTTCCTGAAGAGTAAATAATAATTTACTGGCTGACTTTGGTTTGAATCCAGTTGTCCTGGATTCTCTTTTAGCAGATCCCTGTATATTTACCATCTCGAAAATCACAATATGTTACCGTTGCTGCAACTTTGCAAGTCAAAAATTGCCTGCCAGAAACATTCATAGGCGTCACAGAGTATGAACTAGATCGGACTTTGTGCACCTACTACTAGTTAGTGTATTATTTTTACAGTTAGCTACTGTCCTGTTTTGGTGTTTTTTTTGTAGCCTCTCGGAAATCTCTTACAAATTTATAATTTTTCTTAAATTTCAACTTTTCTCCAACATTTGTTGTAATCAATTTCTATGACTGATGTGATAATAGGGATATTTTTAAATTTAGAAAAATTATGATATAAAAAGTAAAAGTGTTACAAAGCAAAGTTGATGAAGGGCTTCCTTCATTGTACATTATCTGTCGAAAAAGTAATGAAATATTTGACCGTTAAGTAAAAAGTTTAAAACCATAAAGAAAATGACAAAATGTCTGTCGGTTGCATGGCATGGTCCCCTTTGTTTCTAATATGTTGGAGATTCACATTGATGTCTGCTATTGGCAGTGTTCTAAAACTCGGCTGAGGCGGCCGCCTAGGCACCGCCTAGGCGCTAGGCGCCATCAAAACGCCCCGAGGTGGGTCTAGGCGGGTAAAAAAACGTTTTTTTAGAAAATCGGTCAAAGTCGGGGTTAGGCGGTCTAGGCGGTCCGAGGCGGGTTGAGGCGGGCTGAGGCGGTCAGTAATAAAAATTGCTGAAAAAGTCAAAAATCGACAAAAAATGGCAAAAAATTTGCAAAAATCGTTGAAAAAGTAAAAAATTGACAAAAATATTTGGGAAATTGATATCTACTTGGTTAAGAACTTAAGATTGTTTTTATTCGAACAATAAAAAATTGATATATGATATATTTTGTAATTATAATATTATATAAATATAAATATTAAAAATAATATTTAAATACAACCGATTAATGCTCCGATTAATCCGTCCGATTAATCCCCGCCTACCCGATTAATCCCTAGGCGGTACCTCAACCGCCTAGCTCCGCCTAGCGATTTCTGGAACACTTGCTATTGGTACATGTTTTTACTCTGGCTCAGCAAGACTCTGGCTTCCTGCTCGAACATATCATGATCATGTCACATTGTGTCGGTTGTATGCTTACACATGCTACGAGCCTTCGAACTCTCAATTTTTTGTCATCACAGAAAGAGAATTCGACATGGTGTGATGCTAGCATATATAAATGTATCTTCAGAACTATAAAAATCTACAACAGTCACAAAGAGTATGAACTACTGAACCATATATTCACTCCAAATGTTTTGATAGAAGAAAAATCAAGATGCACTCATTGAGTGCCTGATAGTGTGTATACAGTATACTTGACTAAAACAGAATTTGATCTAACGGCGGAATATATACGTCTTGAAGATAACATTGATTCTACAAAAAACTAAATATGAATTATTAATTTACTTCCAACTCGATCTTTAATTCTATCACCTCTTGCAACTAGAATATAATCTGCTGGGGGTGTAAACAGAGTCTACTATTTAGACTTCAGGCAGGGGACTAAAACTAGCTATATATATATGTGCCAAGTGGACCAAGATTATATTCTCAATAGATACTGATCCAAACATGGAAGTTCAAACTAGCCACTTTTCAAGAGGCATCTGTTTCGGCTTGTTAAGAACATCCAAGTCCTGAACTATGTTTAAATGATGATCCTCTGCATCAAAAAGCTCTTCATAATACCTCCTCCAAAATGATGATTTTCTACATCTTTTCACCATTTCCAAGCTACTGTGATCACCTTTTAAAATCTGCAAGACCTGCAAGCAGAAACAATTTGTTATTTTAATGAGATTTTGAGAATTCAGTATAAAAATAAAAATCCTGTTAAGGTTGGTATTATCTACTTAAATCATTGTCCAATAAGGTCTAACGGGTACTTGGCTTGTCAATGGAGTGATGATAACATGCCTGATTCATTCGAGGACGCCTGACAGATGACTGTTGTACACAGAGAAAAGCACATAAAACCATGAGGTTCATCTGTAGGGAGTTATAGTCATCAAGGAGTGAAGGATCGACAAGCTCTCTGATGTTATTTTTCTTAAGCAAAGGCTTTGCCTGTCATGCACAAATTCAGTCTCAGAAACATATAAAATAACTTTCTATAAGTATTTATTAGTAGGAGAATTTCTAAGAGGTGAAGTAAAGAGTGGATCGACATACCCACATTACAAGGCTTTGTTGTGAGTAATCCAGAGCTCGACGTCCACTAATAAGTTCCAATAACAGTACTCCAAAGGCAAACACATCAGTTTTCTCATCTACTATGCCATGCATCAAGAACTCCGGAGCAAGATAGCTGCCAGGACCATAAATACCAGAGATAAATATAACTGACGAATTTAAATCTATTGAAGCACACATCTACAAATAGATAACCAACCAAAAAGAAAAACAAGACAGATCAACGAACCCAAATGTGCCTTCAAATGATGACACAGTGTGGTGAGTCCAGTGCTCAGGGAGCCATTTTGCCAGCCCAAAGTCACAAATCTGCATAAAAAATAGATATGGTATTATGCAAAATATAAATAAATTCAATCACAAAGCTGAATTTGGGTAGTTTGTACAAATGCAAAGAAAAAACATCACGGAATATGAATTTCAATTACTCAAAGTATTTATTTAAACTTGAAACAAATATTACTTTGATCGAAGGAGGTACCTGAGGCTCAAAGTCCTTTGTCAGTAATATATTTGCAGCCTTGATATCTCTGTGGATGATTCTTCTTTGACCACCTTCATGAAGATATATGAGGCCTTCAGCTGTTCCCATAGCAACCTTATATCTGATACTCCATTCCAGTCTTGTATTTGAAGCTGTGAACAGGAATCATATTAGAAATCAGGACACAACAAGGCCATTTGCAAAATTCAAAGAAATTAAAACCTTACAAGACTTAAGATTAAAGAAATACTAACCATGAAGCAGCGACACCAAACTACCATGAGCAGAAAGCTCTAGAACAAGGTACATGCCTCCCTCGACCCCATAACCAATCAACTTGGCGGTATTAGGATGGTTGACATGAGCCATGATTCCAAGCTCGGCTAAAAAGTCCCCTATCCTTTCTTCAGACGACCCTTTCATCAGTTTCTTAACTGCAACGAGCTGGCCATTTCGCAAGCATCCTTTATAAACTTCAGCATAACCTCCCTTTCCAATCAGATTTTCTGTAGCCCAACAAATTAAGCCAAGTCAAAAAAGAAATGACAAATTTATGCATCTCTGCTATCTGGAGTAGCATGAAAATTACTAACCAGGGGAAAAATTCTTTGTAGCAGATTGGAGTTGCGAAAGGGTAAAATTCTTCCAATGAGGCTTAAAATAATTCGATTCCGAATCCGCGTGAGGACTTGCTATTCCCCTCATGCTGCTGCTAAATCTTTTAGAAAGATTAAGAGGATGCAAGGTGCCTAAATGTCTTTTTGACTTGGTTTTCAGTAATTTCACAAACCCGGTCCATCGAGAAGGGGGTTTTGAGAAGTGTTGGTCTTCAAAATCTGAATAACTTTCTTTGGTAGAGACACTATCGGATTCTAAACTGTTCAAGTAGTCCTCTAGTACTCCAGTAGGAGAGAATGCATCTTCCTTTTCTTTCTCCATACCTCAAAACTAATTTATCTACCCCACATAAAAGACATAATTTCAGCACAATCATACCAAAAATTTCTCAAATATGATGAACAAATGTGTAAATTTAGCTTAGAAACAAAACAGAAAAAGCATAAACAATCAGCCTAACAGATATTCAAATTCAACAGAAAAAATCAATACTCTGAACAAATTTTATTGAACAGTTAAAACCTTAAGAAAATCAAAGAAAATTCTTGAATATAGATATTGACACCCATCAATTTATATATCATTGATCATCAAATATGATGGTGTGTAGCAGTTTCTTACTAAAATCAGTGCAACCATGCAACAGAATCTTTGTTTTTCAGTTAAATTTAATATGTGACTAACATCCTTACAGGAACTGATTGATACACACATAGTATACATACATAAAGAAAAAGGAAGAGAAAGAAGGGTAAGATGACATACCATTATCACGAATGATTGTTGAACATGATTCAGGGGAAATAAAATGATGAGAGACAAGAGAATGAATAAATGTATGAGTTAAGAAAGAGCAAAGGGGAGTTACAGAAATGAAGAGGTGGGAGATATATATTTGTAGTAGTGTGTCTTTATTCTTAAGTTTACAGATAAAACTTGTATGTGCATTATTTGTCACTGCTTCTGCTTCAGTTGGGCTGGCAATTTCGGGTTTCGGGTCGGGTTCGGGTCGGGTCAACAGTGGGTTTCGGGTACAGGTACTCAACCCGAATCCGACCCGAAATGGGTTTCGGGTACAGGTACTCAACCAGAACCCGACACGAATGGGTTTCGGGTGGGTTTCGGGTAACCCGACCCGAAAATAATTATATATATATATATTAAAAAATATATATATATATATATATTAAATAAATATATATATATATTAAAAATAATTATATACATTAAAAAATATATTTATTTTAAAAATATATAAAAAAATATATTAAATATATATATATATATATATTAAAAATAATTAGATATATTAAAAATAATTATATATATATATATATATTCGGGTCAGTTTCGGGTTACCCGAACCCGACCCGAACCCAACCCGATTTTTCCGGGTCAGTTTTGGGTCAACCCGAAACCGACCCGAACCCGAAAAATGCAAACCCGAACCCGACCCATGCGGGTTGGGTTCGTGTCGGGTTCGTGTCGTGGGTCCAAAATTGCCAGCCCTATGCTTCACATACAATTTTCATCAAATTCTTGGCTGCATTTGATTTCAAAACTTTGTATTTATTTATGAAATTTTCAGTTCTAATTGTACAAAAAAAAAAATATTTCTACTGCATTCATGTGGTCTGAATAAATCTTCATCAAAGAGGTTTCTTTCTTCTTTTTTTTTTTTTTAAACTAAAGAGGTTTCTTTGTTAAGATACAACTAGCATAATAACCCGTGCCTCGCACGGGTCATCTTCTAACAATCGATATAAATTATGTGTATTTTTACGATTTAAAGAATATTTTTGAATTCAATTGTACCTTTTCTGTTCATACATATTATAATATCATTATTTTAATTTATGGATTATTTTATTGGGAAATGCTAACCATAGCCCTAAGGGCTATGTTTAAGCATTAAATATTCTCATATTGTCAACATTGACTTTAGTTATTTAATTGATTTTTGATTTTTCAATGCTCTTTTACAACATTAATTTAATGTCCCAAGTAATAATAGTGGATCCCCCTGCATTCACATTAATTTTCACTAATAAAAACATCCCAAATTGCTAAATAATTATATTGAAATTCGTGCAAACTTGATGTATTAAGTGTAAAATTAACATTTTAAATGCATTTATCCACTTACATTAATGCTTAACCATAGCCCTAAGGGCTATGTTTAGCATTACCCTATTTTATTTATGTATATATCATAAGAGCACAATTTTTTAAGTTAGAGGATGTTTTGTAGCATATAAATATATTATATAGGTTATAACACAATTTCTTTTTAAAACAAAGATAAAAGGACATAATAAAATTTGATATTAGAAATCTGTAAAAATTGGTTGTATACATAATCATATATGATATTTTTTTATAATTAAAATACAAAATTTTATAAACAATATAAGTCGTCATTAACAAATTAACTCAAAAGTTAAATTTGATAGCAAATATAGGAAAAGGGCGAGACCAGAGATTTAAGTAATATTTTTTTTAGTTCAAACACAAAAGCTTATTTAGCTCAATGGGTTCAATTCCCAGTGAGTTGCCTTGAGAAGGGCATGAGTTCAATTCCTCACGAGAACATAATTTGTCTAGATTTTTTGTTTGAATAAGAAATCAGTGGCAACTTCATGTAATTTTTCAATATTCAAGGGCAAAACTGTACTTTCACGGGGGGTTTATTGACTCATTTTGAGAAGTGCATGAGTTCAATTCCTCACGAGAACATAATTTGTCTAAATTTTTTGTTTGAATAAGAAATCAGTGCTTTCACGGGTGGTTTATTGGCTCATTTTACCCCTATGTTGCTCTATTATATATAGAAAGAGATTTATTAAAGCATCAATATAAGTCTTTTTAGCTAATTTTTTAAGATTAATTATTAAGTTGGTCATTAAAGTATACCTAAAATATTAAATTTGTCATTAAAATAAAATTGGTAAAAAGGGGTTGAGTTGGCACAGTGATAAGTGCCCAATCCGTGAACCGTGAGGTCACGGGTTCGATTCCTGCCGGGGGTCAAAAAACCGGAAACAATCTCCCTACCTTTGTGTAGGGGCATGATTGCGTACATCTTACCCCCTCAGACCCTGCTCATGCGGGATATACTGAGTACGTTGTGTTTTTTATTAAATTAAAAATGGTAACAAACAGTTCATTAAAATGAGTTACCGATAAATTCTATTAAATAACTTAGTAATTTTTATTGTCTGAAATAAATTTGTTATTCTATCATTAATATTAGTATTTTTAATCTAGATAAAGTAAATTATTTAATAAAATGTATATGTAGACTTTATGACTTATTTGAAATTGTTTTCAATTTAGTGATCAATTTAATATTTTAGGTTCACTAGTAACCAACTTGATAAATAATCTAATCTTTCACTTCTTTGTTGTTATTTTAATTTTTAAGAACACCTTCCCATTTAGAAATACAGTTTTTGACTTTGATACTTGATCATATATTTGAAATTATAATTGTAAATTATTATATTAATTACATTTTTTTCTCTAATGATGTACAAATCTTTTACCAAGACGATTGTAAATAGAGATGCACAAAATGCTTTTCGGGCTGGATTTTATATGAGCTTTAAAAAGTTCGGACTTTTTAAGAATCGGGTCGGGTCGGGTTTTTTTAAAAATCGGATCGGACCGAGTTGGGTTGGGCTTTCACTAAAATATGAGGCCCGTTTTAGGCTCTCAAAGCGGGCCGAATCGGGTCCGGCCGAACTTTTATCCGGGCTTTTTTGAGAAATAAGAAATTAATCTTCATCAAAATATGCATTTTTGAGAAATAAATTTAAATGTATAATTTAAGTATAAAAGATTTATATAATTGTTACTATTTTTTTGAAGAAAATAAAGATGACATATTAATTAAACTTAATTATAATGAAATTAATATATATAAATATATATTTAATTTTATTTGTATTAAGATAAATCTAAGAGCCGCCCATCCCGATCCGGTCATAACTGAAAATAAAACAAAAGAGTTCAAGTACATAATACTCCCTCTGTCCGATGTAGTAGTTTACATTTGCGGACCAATTTTCGATACGGATTTTAAGCTGCATTTTAAAGATAGTTTTATAACTTATTTTTGATATTTTTTTTCGTATAAAAATAGAACAATCATATTTTTATACAAAAAAAGAAAATATCAAAAATAAGTTATAGAACTATCCTTAAAATGTACCTTAAAAAATGCATGTCAGATACGTAATTTTTTATGTAAAGAAATGGATGGGACAGAGGGAGTAGCTACTTTTGAATGTTTTATCGTAGTGTAATTTGTTAGTTGATTTTCTTTTAAAATTTGATGTAGCTGAATTTATACAATAAATAAAACATAGATTGTATAAATTATTACACTACCAATGTACGAACCCCACTTTAGCTTTGCTTCTTTTATACACATAAACATTTTACTGCTTAATAATAAAAGAAATTGTTAACAACCTCGTAATATCATGGTTCTAAAAATCCCCGATTTAACCGATTAATCCCCGATTAATCCTCTGTAAGGTAACCAACCGATTCGATTTTTGAAATCCGATTAATCCTGTGAATTTATTTAAAATGATATGTTTAACTGTAAATTAGACTAATATATTAAATATTATTATAATATCCGATTAGTACTCCGATTAATCCTTCCGATTAATCCCCGATTACCCGATTAATCTTAAATCGGTACCTCAACCGATTTATACCGATTACCGATTTTTACAACCATGCGTAATATGCGTACGAACCATATCAATGTATCATATCATTTGAAATGATATAGTTGTGATGATAGTATTAGTTAGAGCATCTCCAATGGTATTTGTTTAAAAATGGTTAATTAAATAGGATAAAATATTAATTATGTAAAATTTGCTGAATTTGTAAGATTTTGTGCTCTAATGATATATTGGCTATAATGTTGATTATATTGTAAATATAGCACGTTATTATTATTTTGTTATTATAAATAGAATATATTTTTATAAGGTAATAGATCATATAAAAAATTTTTTACGGATCTCCAGAGGTTGGCCAAATATAGCCAACGAAAATAGATTATCTAAATTTTTTGCTAAGGATAATGTCCCATTAGAGTGAATATTTTTTTACAAAATCTCTATAAATTTTATTTATAGTATTATATTTGTGAATTTAGCTAAGAGATCTTCTACATTGGAGATGCTCTTAATTGCGAAGTCATTTTTCAATGTGATTAGTAGTTTTAGTTTTGATTTAGATCCGGTTGGTATCTAAAATCCTAATTACGCAATGCTAATTACCTTTTTTCCTATTAATTAATAATCAATATTCTAAAAGGCGATTAATGATTAGTTATCGATTAATTATTTTTCGATGTTTTTTTAAGCGGATTTTAGTAAAATCGGGATAAAAAAAATTTTCTGTAAAAAATGATTAATAAGGGAATAATTCGATCAAAAAGCGATAAATTTGGTCAAAGAATTGTCAAATTCTATCAAAATTTTAAAATATAATCGAATATGAAATATAAACTTTTAAAAATTCACACCACAACTTTGTATTAAATCTAAAAACTATTATGGATTTAGTATTTCATACTCCCTCTGTCCCTCCCATTTCTTTACAGTTTTTTTCACTACTTGACACGCATTTTAAGGTTCTTAAAAAATATAGTTCCATAACTTATTTTTAAAATAATTTTTTTGTATAAAAATAGAACAATTCTATTTTTGTATGAAAAAAAAATAAAAATAAATTATGAAACTATCCGCAAAATGTATCTTAAAATCCGTGCCAGAATTACGTTCCCCAATGTAAAGAATCAGGAGGGACAGAGGGATCGAGTATGTTATTCTCAAATAAAATCATATTATGGTCTTCGTTAACATCCAATTCCATGTAAATTTTGTGATAATTAATGGAATTTACATTCAGGCTATCTTTCAAGGCTCCCGGTCAATGGCAATTGTTTGCCAAAGTACTGTTTCGTAACAAATGGTTTCTGGACCGTTGGATCGTTGATCCAACGGTCCTGATTTAAAAAAAAATTTGTACCGTACCGCAGAAACTTTCCGCGGTACGGAGAAATTACCAAAATGCCCCTACTGTTCACGTACCGCAGAAAGTTTCTGCGGTACGTGAACAGTAGATTTTTTATGTGAAAACAGGGGGGCATTTTAGTAATTATCCCGTACCGCGGAAAGTTTCTGCGGTACGGTACAAATTTTTTTTTAAATCAGGACCGTTGGATCAACGATCCAACGGTCCAAAAACCATTTGTTGTGAAACAGTACTTTGGCAAATGTTTGCCATTGAACAGGACCCATCTTTCAAAGTGTGCAAGAAATTCCTTTACATAGGACCCTCAAATCATATTATAAGGATTCCAAATTAATAAAATTCATGCATATATATGTTAGAGTTTTTGTACGGGTTACTTTTCATTTTTATAATTTGTTTATAATTTAATATAATAATATAAATATTAATTTAAAAATGTTACTGGAAGAATTGAAATCTTACATCTTTATATATAATACAATTTTTTTTGAAATCAAAATACATCTTCATTCATTAGAAAGAACAGATATAATAGTCTCCAACAAATGTGTAGGAAGACGAAAAAACATGGAAGCAATTACAAGAACAAGGAAATCTAGCTAGACTATGAGCCACCTTGTTTGCTTGCTTTCGGATATAAGTAACCACTAAACCGGGAGCCGATTGAATGAACCATTTGCATTAATCCACCACATGTCCTACCTCCACCGTATATCTTTTCTTGCCTTGCACAACACGAATAGCAAGAAACGAATCAGACTCAACAATAACATTTCTATCTCCTCTCTGCATAACCCATGATAGGGCCTCCCTCACTCCAATGCTCTCAGCCTCCAAAACAGTAGAAGGACATGGTAATGCCATGACTTTGGCCTCTACGAACACCCCGTTATGATCCCTCGCCACCATCCCTACTGAGAACGAGTCAGACTGAAATTAAACAGAAGCATCCAAATTTACCTTTAACACTCCATGTGGAGGAGGACACCACTTACGAACATTGGTGACAATAGAACTGCTGTTTACATTAGTGATGTTTTTTTCCTTCTCCCTAGCTTTTCTTCATTCATGAATACTGTTGAAACTTAACTCCATAGCTACCTCCCCAGTCACCGTTTTATCCTCCAAGACTTTCTTATTACGCCAAAACCAGATGCCCCATAGTACTGTAGCCAACTTAATCTTTTCACTCTGACTCGACGTCTCTAATTTGTTTAACAGCCACTCTGGAGCAGAAAAAACCTGGGACATGTCATAAGAAATACCAGCAGCATGCCAGCAACTTTTTTCAAACGTACAATCAAAGAAAACATGGAGTAAGTGCTCAGCTCCACATCCACACTGCACAAAGGACACATGGTAGTGATAGAAACACCCTTATGCCTGAGACGATTTCGGACTGGGATGTTGTTCCTACAAAATCTCCACATAAAAACTTTCAACTTGTGCGGCACATTGAGTCTCCATAACTTATTCCAACCACCTGATCTAGGATATACAGAATCTCCAACATATCGATCATGCCAGAAATGATATCCAGTCTTCACATTATATATTCCATCAGTAGACATGGATCAAACTACTCTATCTTCAACTGTTCATTGTGGCACAGACATTGCCAGAATAGCTTTTGCATCATCACTATTGAACAATTCATGTATCTTATTCGGATCCCAAACTTTGGTACCTGGATAAAATAAAGAAGAAATATACTCACCTCGACCCTCATACCTCTCATGAACCTCAACTTTAAAATCCGTCTTCTTTGATAGCCAAGGATCCTTCGTAGCTACAATGCTATGACCATCTCCAACCACCCACCTGTAGCCTTTGCATAGATCTTCCTTAGCTTGCTACAACCCTTGCCAAATAAAGCTATAACCTTGCCCCTTAACTGCATTTAAGATATGAACTCCAGAGAAATACCTTGCTTTAGTAATGCGAGAAACTAACATGTCTGGCTGTTCTATGCACTTCCAAATCTGCTTCCCAAGGAAAGCAATGTTAAAACCTTGCAAACTCTTAAAACCCATGCCACCTCGACTCTTTGACATACTAATACCTTTTCCACGAAAGCCAACTGACCCCCTTACTTTGAGAAGACCCCGATTTCCACCAATAACCATTAAACAACCTTTCGATCTCTTGTGAGAGTGTTTTAGGGAGAAGAAAACATGACATGGTATAAGCTCGAATTGTTTGGGCCACATTCCTGATTAGAATCGATTTCCCTGCTTTATAAATCATTTTAGCATTCCACCCTTAGATACGTTGCACCACCCTGTCCTTTACATACCCAAAAACCCTCTTCTTTGATCTTCCAACTAAAGAGGGAAGACCCAAATAATGACTGTTAGATATGTCATTATAAACACCCAACACTACAGAGAGTTGAAATTGCTTATCCAAACGAACATTCGAACTAAACATCACCCCAGACTTCTGATAATTTACTTCTTGCCCTGACATTTGAGCATTCTTTGCCAGAATATCCTTAACACACAAAGCTTCCTCAGTCGATGCCTTGAAAAAGAGAAACGAGTCATCAACGAACAACAAGTGAGACACCTCAGGAGCAGATGGACTAACTCTACACTCGTGAAGCCTTCCCTCCTCTGTAGCATTATCCAACAGATTCGATAACCCTTCAACAAAAAACAAAAATAGATATGGGGAAAGGGGATCACCTTGTCGAATACCCCTTTTAGGAATGATAGGACCTACAGTCAAGCCATTAAAATTAATATCCTAGGAAACCGTAGTCACACATCTCATTGTCCAACCAATCCACTCATTACAAAAGCCAAGAAACTACATACGTTGCTTTAAATACCCCCAACTCACCTTGTCATAGGCTTTGCTAATATCTAACTTAAGAGCAACCTCACCATCCCTACCACATCTACTCCTTTTCATATGATGCACAACTTCAAACGCTACTATTACATTATCAGTAATACTCCGATTAGGAACAAAAGCGGACTGTTTCTCCGATATAAGACCTGGTAAGACTCTTTTTAATCTATTAGCCAAAACTTTCGTCACAATCTTATAAAGCACATTACACAAAGCTATAGGGCGCAAATCTTTCATATGACACGCATTTTCTTTTTTCGAAATCAACACAACATTAGTATGATTCAAATCAGCTGGAAAAGAGTTACCTTTGAGCCAATTCCTGCAACATTCAAACACCTCTTTTCCCATTACCTTCCAAAAATTCTGGTAGAATGCTGGGTTCAAACCGTTAGGACCACTAGCCTTATCTGGGTGCATTTGGTGAACAGCCTCTGTGAATTCCTCGAAAGTCATATCTTCTATCAAACTCTGATTCTGCTCATCTGAGACTACTCGAGGGCTTGCCACTATTACACTCGTATTCACACAACTACTACCAGCAAAAATACCACTGAAATACTCATGCACTATAGTACACATATCCGCATCATTCTCCACTCTGTCTCCCTCATCTGTCATAAGAAAACTAACACGATTATTCTTCTTTCGTGCAGAGGCATGTGCGTGAAAAAACTTCGTATTGTCATCCCCTTCTTTGAGCCAAAAAAGTTTAGCCCTCTGCTTCCAATAGAGCTCCTCATGTAATAACAATCATTTAATTTATTCCTTTCAACCACAAATTTTTTTACACTAAAATTATCACTTTTACCCTTCAGGTCATCCAAGATAGCTTTCTGATGTCGCAATTTCTTTTTAAACTTATTGAAAAAATTCTTCCCCCACTTCTCCATATACCTTGACACCGAATTCAACTTAGGCAACAAATGAGATGCAGGAATATTCTCCCAATACCCTGTAACCTCCTTAATAAAATTCGGCTCCTTAAGCCAAGTATTTTCGAAATTAAATCTAAAAGCTTTCTTTGACACTGTTACCTCCATAAGTTCTAAGAAAATGGCATCATGATCAGACACAGGTGTAGTTATAACTGCAAGCTTGCACAACGGGAACTTCAACCACCAATCCCTAGTGGCAAACGCCCTATTGATAAGTGGATTTTATATCCACTAATTATGCACTAATTGGACCTAGATTGGTGGTTTGTCCTTAAATATGTTGTGTCTTTTAATTCGTTTTGTTGTTAATTAAGTCTTTGTTGTGCAGAACTCGCAACTTTAGGTATTGTGGCGATAAAAGGCTAAAAACGGTGGATTTCTGCCTCAATTCGGAATTTAGAGTTGCCAAGAGAGCAAGGTGGACTGGCCATGAGGAAAAAGAATTATCATAAAGAAATTCTGAGTGATATATTCTTAATGCTGAAACCCCGGTTGGAATTGTTATATTTTTCGTTAACCAAAAGGAGCTCGGTTTTAGATCCTGAAGAGACCGTAGCTTATATCTGGACGAGCAATGAAGAAATAAGAATTATCACAAAAATATGGAAAGTGATATTTTCTTAAAGCTGGAACCCCGGTTGGAATTAATATATTTTCTGTTAAGCAAAAGGAGTCCGGTTCCGGACGGCCAGAGACAGCAGCTTAGACAATAAGGATTTATTTATATTATTAAATAATTTTATTAATTTAGAAAATTATATTTATAAATAATTTTATTAAATAATTTATATTTATAAATTTTATAAATAATTTTATTAATTTAGAAAATTTTTATTAAATAATTTTCTTTCCTTGGAAGCAAATTGCGGTTCTACTTTCAAACTCTTGTAATTTTCATATTTAATTTATCGTAATTTTTAATTTAGTTTTATTATTATTATTATTATTGTTGTTATTATTATTATTATTATTGTTGTTGTTGTTGTTGTTATTATTATTATTATTATTGTTATTATTATTATTAGTATTAATATTATGATTTCAATTAATCCCATGATGACGATTCGTTTAATTATGAACTAATCGCCGTCATGGGATTCTAATGGATTTATTTACGTAATTTAGTAATTAGATGTCTTAATAATTTGTATTTCGATAAATATTCAGATTGCCTAATGTGGTTGCGCTTAATTTATTAGATGCGTAGCTAACGTCTAAATTATTAATTCCTAATGAATGCGAAAGTGGATTTAGGAATTTAGAATTTGCCATGTTAGCATAGGTTCGTAATTGTCATGTACATTTACGATAAGTGGTAGGATTTTGGATCACATCACCCTATGTAGTCATAATAAAGGAATTTATTCGTAAACCAGTTATGTTTTCAAATCTTATAGACATCTAGGGTCTAAGCATAAAAGGTGTCCACACGACTTCTATCTTTTTAAGTGGATGTTCGTGTGGTTTGATATGAGTTAAGGCTGAAAGGCGCTTATGTTAGTTTCGTGTTCCCGGCTAGCTTTCGTAATTATCAAAATTACTTTGAAATTAAGGCATCAATTCTAAATAAAATAAATAAGGAAATTAGAATCCCATGTTTTTCTCACATATAAATTTTCATTTAATTAAATTAAGTAGTTTGAATTATTTAATATTATTAATTTAATTAATCAATTAAAAAAATATAACAAAACACCCCTTTTATATTTATTCAAGCAGTTTGTTGTGTAATCATACGTCGTTGCTTAAGCACTATTTCTGAACAAACACCAAGTCTTCGTGGGATCGAATTTATTATATTACTTGTGACCGCGTACAGTTGCGCAGTTAGTTTTCGAACCAACAAGTTTTTGGCGCCGCTGCCGGGGACTTCGGTGTTATTTTCAAAATTTTTGTTTAACATCAACGGAGGTTAAACTTAACTGACTTGGATCGTTTTTTTTCTCTCACATCGTGTTTTCTCGCTCTGCCAGTATAAGGATCTTAAGTTGTTTATGCGAACACGTTCTCAAACTCTGAAAGCTAAGCTGGAAGAAGAAGAGCTTGAAACGACAGAAGAACTTGAAGTGATAGAAGAAGCAACAATGGGCGACAGAGTAGCAGCAACTACCAAAGCTTTGAAGGACTATTCTCAGCCAAAGATCGATGACATTCAGTCTAGTATTGTCAGGCCAGCCATTGCAGCTAATTCTTTTGAAATCAAGCCAAGCACAATTCAGATGGTGCAGAACTCAGTTCAGTTTGGGGGAGCTTCAACGGAGGATCCTAATACGCACATCAGGGACTTTATCGAGATTTGTGACACTTTCAAATTCAATGGTGTGTCGGAGGATGCTATCAAATTAAGACTTTTCCCATTCTCTTTAAGGGATAAGGCAAAGGGCTGGTTACATTCTCTACCAGCCGGTTCCATCACTACTTGGGAGGATCTTGCTCAAAAGTTTCTCACAAAATTCTTCCCCATGGCTAAAACTGCAGCAATAAGGAACGCGCTAACTCAATTTGCACAGCAATCTGGTGAATCTTTGTGTGAGGCTTGGGAACGTTATAAGGAGATGCTTCGAAAGTGTCCTCATCATGGGATGCCTAATTGGATGGTTATTAATGGTTTCTACAATGTGTTAGGAGCACAGTCAAGACCAATGCTGGATGCAACATCAGGCGGAGCTCTGTGGGCTAAGAGCTATGATGAAGCTTATGATCTTATTGAAATGATGGCGGCAAATGAATATCAAAATCCAACCCAGAGACTATCACACAACAAAGTAGCAGAAATTCTGGAAGTTGATACAGCTACAGCTATAGCAGCCCAATTAAAGGCATTGACTATGAAGGTGGACTCATTGACTAACTATGGAGTTCAACAAGTGGCAAGTGTTTGTGAGCTTTGTGTAGGTGCACATGATACAAATCAATGTGCCATATCTAGTGAATCAGTGCAGTTTGTGAGCAATTTTCAGAGATCACAGCAACCAGCTCCAGCTACATATCATCCTAATAACAGAAACCATCCTAACTTCAGCTGGAGCAACAATCAAGGTGCGCAACAACCTCAACAGCCTTATCAGCAAGCGAGGCCATTCAATCAAGGCTATCAGCAACAATATGCTCTAAGACAACCATATCAACCTCCAGGATTTCATCAACAGCCCCAAGCTAATGCGGGGCAACCTTCTAATGAAAAGTCAGAAATGGATGAGTTGAGGCTAATGATTAAAAGCATGGCAGTTTCTCAAAAGACCTTGGAGAATCAGATGGGTCAGCTTGCAAGTGCTATGCTTAGTAGGCAGCAAGGAACTCTTCCTAGCGATACCGAGGTTAATCCAGGAAGGAGGGATGACAAGGAGCAGGTGAAAGCAGTGACTTTGCGATCTGGAAAGGTTACATCCGATCCTAAATCAGTAACTAAAGAAGATGAGAAAGTGCAGAATCGGCAAGTTGAAAAATCTGCAGTGCCCGAAATTCAAAAATCTGACTTGGTAGCTGATCAGCTAGATGGTGAGCTGGAGAAGAGCAAGGAACCTGTTGAAAAAGCTTCTCCGGAGCAGTCTTTAAAGAATAATCAGCTATATCCTACTCCTCCATATCCTAGAAGACTCCAGAAGCAAAATTTGGATAAGAAGTTTGCTAAGTTCTTAGAGGTGTTCAAGAAGTTGCAGATTAACATCCCTTTTGCGGAAGCTCTTGAACAGATGCCGAGCTATGCTAAGTTCATGAAAGGTATTCTCTCTCGTAAGTTGAAGCTCGAGGAATTAGAGACCGTTGCTCTAACGGAAGAATGCAGTGCTGTTCTGCAGCAGAAATTGCCTCCGAAGCTAAAGGATCCGGGTAGCTTTACTATTCCATGCACTATTGGTAATCTATCTTTTGAGAAGTGCTTGTGTGACTTGGGAGCTAGCATCAATCTCATGCCCCTGTCAGTGTTCATGCAACTTGGTCTACCGGATCCAAAGCCAACCAACATCTCTTTGTAGTTGGCCGATCGTTCAATTACTTATCCTAGAGGCATAGTGGAGGATGTCTTGGTGAAAGTTGATAAGCTCATCTTCCCTGCTGATTTTGTTATCTTGGATTTCGAGGAAGATAAGAAGATTCCCATCATCTTGGGAAGACCATTCTTAGCTACAGGTCGGACGTTGATTGATGTTCAAAAAGGTGAACTCACAATGAGGGTGCAAGACCAAAACATCACTTTTAATGTGTTCAATGCAATGAAATTTCCCACAGATGATGAGGAATGCTATAAGGTGGATTTGGTTGATTCTGCAATCACAACGAAGATGGAGCAATTGCTTAAGTCAGATTCTTTGGAGAGAGTGTTAGTTGGTGATTCTGATTTTGAAGATGAGGAAGGAGCGGAGCAAATTCAGATGTTGAATTCAGCCCCGTGGAAGAGGAGGTTTGATTCTCCAGTTGAGTCTCTTGGGTTAGAAGATCTTAAAAAATCGCAGGTGCGCCTTAAACCATCTATTGAAGAGGCTCCTTCTCTTGAGCTCAAACCTTTGCCAGATCACTTGAGGTATGCATATTTGGGTGATTTATCTACATTGCCTGTTATTATTTCTGCTAACCTGTCAGGTAGTGAAGAAGACAAACTATTGCGGATTTTGCGAGAATTCAAATCAGCGATTGGATGGACCATCGCAGATATTAAGGGAATCAGTCCTTCTTACTGCATGCATAAGATTCTTCTTGAGGAAGGCAGCAAACCATCTGTAGAGCATCAGAGAAGGCTCAATCCAATCATGAAAGAAGTGGTGAAGAAAGAGATTCTTAAGTGGCTGGATGCAGGGATCATTTATCCTATTTCAGACAGTTCGTGGGTGAGCCCGGTGCAGTGTGTGCCTAAGAAAGGAGGCATGACAGTGGTAGCTAATGAAAAAAATGAGCTCATCCCTACTCGGACAGTCACAGGGTGGAGAGTATGCATGGATTATCGGAAGCTGAATAAAGCCACCAGAAAAGATCACTTCCCTCTTCCGTTCATTGATCAAATGCTGGACAGGCTGGCTGGCCATGAGTATTACTGCCTTCTTGATGGGTATTCAGGCTATAACCAGATTTGTATTACTCAAGAAGATCAGGAGAAGACCACATTCACATGTCCTTTTGGCACTTTTGCTTTCCGACGGGTTTCATTCGGACTCTGTGGTGCACTTGCCACCTTTCAGAGATGCATGATGGCCATATTCTCTGACATGATAGGTATTAATGTGGAGGTCTTTATGGATGATTTTTTAGTTTTCGGAACTTCTTATGATGAGGCTTTGGATAATCTACGTCTGGTGCTAAAACGATGTGTTGAAACCAATTTGGTGCTAAATTGGGAAAAATGTCATTTCATGGTCCAAGAGGGAATTATTCTCGGGCATAAGGTATCTAGCAAGGGTCTCGAAGTGGACAAGGCTAAAGTGGAGACTATTGAAAGACTTCCTCCTCCAACCTCGGTTAGAGGAATCCGTAGCTTTCTTGGACATGCAGGCTTCTATCGGCGATTCATACAAGACTTCTCCAAAATTTCCAAACCGTTATGCAATTTGTTGGAGAAAGATATCCCTTTCAAGTTTGATAAAGATTGTTTGGTTGCATTTGAGCACTTGAAAGAAAAGCTAACTACTGCTCCCATCATTACAGCACCTAATTGGGACAATCCATTTGAGATGATGTGTGACGCCAGCGATTTCGCGGTGGGAGTTATTCTGGGCCAACGAAAGAAGAATGTGTTCCACATGGTCTACTATGCTAGTAAGACCCTCACTGATGCACAGCTGAATTACACCACCACTGAGAAGGAGCTTCTTGCAGTCGTCTATGGGTTTGACAAATTCAGATCATATCTACTTGGCACGAAAGTTACAGTTTACACAGACCACGCAGCCATTAGATACTTGATCTCAAAGAAAGATGCAAAGCCACGTCTGATTCGATGGATTCTTTTGCTACAGGAATTTGAGCTAGAAATAAAAGATAGGAAGGGAACAGAAAATCAAGTGGCAGACCACTTATCACGGCTGGAAGATCATGGAAGAACTAATGGGGATAATACTCTAATTAATGAATACTTTCCCGATGAGCAGCTGTTTGGGGTGCAAGAGGAAGAACCATGGTTTGCTGATATTGTGAACTATCTGGTGAGTAATGTCATTCCCTCAGGATTTTCCTATGCTCAAAGGAAGAAATTTCTGCATGACGTGAAGTGGTGTCGTTGGGATGAGCCATTCTTATTTAGACAGGGAGCAGATCAGATAATCAGGAGATGTATTCCATATAGTGAGACTGAGGGTGTTCTGCAAGATTGTCATTCTACCACTTATGGGGGTCACTATGGTGGAGAGAAGACAGCTGCCAGAGTACTTCAAGCAGGGTTCTTCTGGCTAACATTGTTCAAAGATGCGCATCACTTTGTGCTGAAATGTGATAGGTGTCAACGAGTGGGAAATATTTCCAAAAGAAATGAGATGCCCCTCAGCATGATCTTGGAAGTGGAAATCTTTGATGTTTGGGGAATAGACTTCATGGGACCATTTGTCTCCTCGTGCAACAACCAGTACATTCTGCTAGCGGTGGACTATGTGTCCAAATGGGTAGAAGTCAAAGCTCTGCCTACAAACGATGCTAAAGTGGTGTTAAACTTTCTGCACAAGAATATTTTCACACGCTTTGGAACACCACGAGCAATCATCAGCGATGAAGGATCTCATTTCTGTAATAGGCAGTTCACCGCTCTCATGGCCAAATATCGTGTAACCCATCGTGTTGCTACTGCCTATCATCCCCAAACAAATGGGCAAGCAGAAGTTTCCAATCGGGAGATCAAGCGGATCCTAGAAAAAGTGGTTAATACATCCAGGAAAGATTGGTCGTTGAAATTAGAAGAAGCTGCGTGGGCATATAGGACGGCATACAAGACTCCATTGAGAATGTCACCATTTCAGTTGGTTTATGGAAAGGCTTGTCATCTTCCAGCTGAGCTAGAACACAAGGCCTACTGGGCCTTAAAAAAAATTAAATTTTGATATGAAAGCTGCAGGTGAAAAGCGAATGTTGCAATTAAATGAGCTTGAGGAATTCCGTTTGCAGGCATATGAGAACTCAAAGATGTACAAGGAAAAGGTGAAACGATGGCATGATAGAAAGCTGGTACATAAATCATTTGAACCAGGTCAATCAGTCCTTTTGTACAACTCTAGACTCAAACTTTTCCCAGGGAAGCTCAAGTCAAGATGGTCGGGTCCATTCACCGTAAAAAAATGTTTTTCCACACGGCGCAGTCGAGATCTATGACAGGTTCCCTGATAATCCGTTTAAAGTGAACGGACAGCGATTGAAACATTACTTCGGTGGTACGGTGAACCGTGAGGAAGTCACCGCTATTCTTGCCCCAACTTGATCAAGCAGCAGAATCGTCAAGCTAGCGACAATAAACAAGCGCTTCATGGGAGGCAACCCATAGGTTTGGTGTTTTTATGTGTGGTTTGATTTTGTGTGATTTTGTTCATTATTATGTCAAGTGTGCAGGACATTGGTGAGTTGCAGGAACTCGTTTCTTTCAAGGTAGGCTAGCCTCAGTTTGGAGCTCATGCAGCATTTCCGCCACATGATTCACTGCCCGAGAAGGGCGGCGATGCCAATAGTTAGGGGAGTTCTCTTTTATCCTTTATCTATACCTTCAATGAGGACATTGAATATTTCAAGTTTGGGGGTGATTTAGGATAATTGATTAATCGAGTCATAGTATTGCATATAGTTTCATGTAGTTCATAATATTCCATGCTAGTATAATTTCATATAATTCATATGATATCATGTAAAAAAAAAAAAAAATTTGCATTTTCATGATTAGTTGCATTGCATATTTTCCTTGATCCCGTAGCGGTTGGTGGTTCCATTTAGTAGTCAATGATGAATTTGAGTGTGATAATGATGGATAGAGGGCTGATTTAAATGCTTATGAATTTTAAATGCTTATGAATTGACGTGCATGTTGCAGAAACACAATCTTACACAACTCATCGTTTGCTTTTTGGGCTAGGTTAAGGTCATGCTTGTTTGGTTGTTTGAGATTTAATCACCTGATTATATTCAGAATTTTCTTTATTCCCTTGATGGCGTAGGAGCACTAAAGTCTAAGTTTGGGGGAAACCAGGGATTTCATGCTAGTTGTAATTAATTGTCAATAATGGCTAGGCGTCAAATGGCTAGTAGCCGGCTCATATTTATATGAGTAGTCTAGGGTTAGAAATGAGAAAGGCTCATTCCAGATTATATAAAAAAAAATCAGAAAAAAAAAAAGAAAAGTAAAAAAAAAAAAAAAAAAGTCAAAAGTCCAATTGTTAAATGCAGAATTAACCAGGGTGAGCTCTTTAATACTCGAGTAATTAAGTCTGAGGGGACTTAGTCCTAGTAACCTAAAGCCCTTATGGTTTGGGATTGCTGACCTAACACTCGCTACATGGGTATTATTGTATAAGCCTTTTGGGGTCTCATTCATTGCACGGTTAAATAAGCATGCATATTGTATATAGTATTATGTGTCATAGTTTGTTAGTAATAAAGCATGAATTCCTGTCTAACTCAAATAATGATAGAGGTGTTTCTAGGTTATGAAGTGTCTAGCGTTCATTCTATTTATAAACTCGTGATTGTCTTGGCGAAGAATATGTATGGTTTTGATCTAGTGCTAAGAGTATGTCTGATGAGCATGGCACACACGCACGTTTCTGTACTTGTAAATGTTAATATGCCGGTATTTAGTCGATCTCTATTTAGAATTATCACATTCTCTGAGACACTGTGCTAATTTGGTTATTGCCTTGCTTATGGGATCCTTGCATCAGTTGCATTCATGCATTGAGAGGTAGTCGAGTCTGTTTTCGCTTGAGGACAAGCATCAGTTTAAGTTTGGGGGTGTGATAAGTGGATTTTATATCCACTAATTATGCACTAATTGGACCTAGATTGGTGGTTTGTCCTTAAATATGTTGTGTCTTTTAATTCGTTTTGTTGTTAATTAAGTCTTTGTTGTGCAGAACTCGCAACTTTAGGTATTGTGGCGATAAAAGGCTAAAAACGGTGGATTTCTGCCTCAATTCGGAATTTAGAGTTGCCAAGAGAGCAAGGTGGACTGGCCATGAGGAAAAAGAATTATCATAAAGAAATTCTGAGTGATATATTCTTAATGCTGAAACCCCGGTTGGAATTGTTATATTTTTCGTTAACCAAAAGGAGCCCGATTTTAGATCCTGAAGAGACCGTAGCTTATATCTGGACGAGCAATGAAGAAATAAGAATTATCACAAAAATATGGAAAGTGATATTTTCTTAAAGCTGGAACCCCGGTTGGAATTGATATATTTTCTGTTAAGCAAAAGGAGTCCGGTTCCAGACGGCCAGAGACCGCAGCTTAGACAATAAGGATTTATTTATATTATTAAATAATTTTATTAATTTAGAAAATTATATTTATAAATATCTAATAATATTAGATATTTATTTTTATAATTTCTGAATTAAATTAATTATTTATTAATTAAAGATTATAAGCTGTGCGAGTTAAAAAGCATTTTTACGGAGCCCTTTCATATAAAAACAAAATAGTCCCTGGTGAGTGGCAATTGTTTAGCCGGTTGATTGAATGGCTACAAAATGAATTGTGGCCAGGTTCTTTTACAAATTGAACTTGTTTGTCAATAAAGTAAAAGAATCGTTCAAGGAATTAAAAAAAGAAATGATTAAAACTTGAACAAAGTGGTACAAAATTTCAAATCTTTCGGCTGCATCTCTCAGAATCACACGTGCCTCTCAACAGTGGAACCACGCGCCGGAAACAAGAAGGAAAAAGTCTCCCTCGTGCAGCTCACCTCCATGTTCCGAAACTGGTTTTCAGCTGTATTAATCATGTGCTAAAAGAAACCAGAGTTGGCGGGTCGTAAATGGGCGGCTTGGTTGACATTTTATCACTGATTTCGGCGGAATTTTCTATTACTGGTGTGCTATTTTGGCCTATAAATAGAACATTTGTAGTAGGATTTAAAACACACCTCGACTGCATTCTCTCTTATAAATCAGTCCTATTCTCTCTAGCCTTCCTTTGTTGTAATTCAGTTCCATTTTATACATTTTAATTTTCTGTAAATCTAGTATAAATTTTATTTCGGGTGAAGATTTTTAAGACAATTATTTTGGAGTGCTCTTTTCTTTCGTTGGAAGTTATTTTGGGTTCTATTTTCTAGACGCTTATTTTACGGGGATTATTTGGAGCGCTCTTTTCTTTCCTTGGAAGCAAATTACGGTTCTACTTTCTAACTCTTGTAATTTTCATATTTAATTTATCGTAATATTTAATTTAGTTTTATTATTATTATTATTGTTGTTATTATTATTATTATTATTGTTGTTGTTGTTGTTGTTGTTGTTATTATTATTATTAGTATTAATATTATGATTTCAATTAATCCCATGATGACGATTCGTTTAATTATGAACTAATCGCCGTCATGGGATTCTAATGGATTTATTTACGTAATTTAGTAATTAGATGCCTTAATAATTTGTATTTCGATAAATATTCAGATTGCCTAATGTGGTTGCGCTTAATTTATTAGATGCGTAGCTAACGTCTAAATTATTAATTCCTAATGAATGCGAAAGTGGATTTAGGAATTTAGAATTTGCCATGTTAGCATAGGTTCGTAATTGTCATGTACATTTACGATAAGTGGTAGGATTTTGGATCACATCACCCTATGTAGTCATAATAAAGGAATTTATTCGTAAACCAGTTATGTTTTCAAATCTTATAGACATCTAGGGTCTAAGCATAAAAGGTGTCCACACGACTTCTATCTTTTTAAGTGGATGTTCGTGTGGTTTGATATGAGTTAAGGCTGAAAGGCGCTTATGTTAGTTTCGTGTTCCCGGCTAGCTTTCGTAATTATCAAAATTACTTTGAAATTAAGGCATCAATTCTAAATGAAATAAATAAGGAAATTAGAATCCCATGTTTTTCTCACATATAAATTTTCATTTAATTAAATTAAGTAGTTTGAATTATTTAATATTATTAATTTAATTAATCAATTAAAAAAATATAACAAAACACCCCTTTTATATTTATTCAAGCAGTTTGTTGTGTAATCATACGTCGTTGCTTAAGCACTATTTCTGAACAAACACCAAGTCTTCGTGGGATCGAATTTATTATATTACTTGTGACCGTGTACACTTGCGCAGTTAGTTTTCGAACCAACACCTATCAAGCCGCTCCTGGACCCAATCTCCTGTACCCCTACCCTTCTCCCAGGTGAAGAAACCATCTGTCAAGTCTAACTCAGATAATAAGCTTTCTTCTATAGCATTCCTAAAACCCTCCATAAGAGCCCTAGGATGTGAGTGATTTCCTTTCTTGTCATCAACATACTTCAAGTCGTTAAAATCTCCCATTATACACCATGGAAGGTTTGAGATTTTTGACAACCTACAAATCATATCCCAAGCTTCTTTCCGCCTTGCACGTTCAGGAAACCCACAATAAAGAGTTAGCCTCCAAATTGCAACATAATTCTCATTAAAAACTAAGTCTATATGATTCTGTGAGAAACCAGTGATGCTACAATCCACTTTACTTCTCCAAAAGACTGCAAGACCACCGCTCCTACCTACTCTATCAACTGAAAAACCTTGAGCAAAACCAAACTTTATTCGAAACTCCTCAATCTTACTAGCAACAGAAATTGTCTCACTTAAAAACAAAACATCGAGTTTTCGTCCTCGAATAAGGTCGTTCAAAGCTCGAACTGTACGAGGACTCCCCAGTCCCCTATAGTTCCATCCTAAGCAATTCATTGTGAATGGCTAGCTTGCTGAGCAAGCTTAGCCAAATAAGTAGTAGAAGAATCTGTGCAATCAATCTTAGAAAGCCCATAATCTGTTTGTGTTGCAATAGTATTTCCCTCAACATCCATTCTATTACTCAGCCCAATTCTTTTTCTTTTCCTCTCTTCTATATTCAGCCCATCTAATTCTTCCTCTGTAGGCCCAATAAAAACTTTTGAATTTGTGTTTCCCTCCTTTTCGTTTTTATTACTTTCATTTTGTTGGTCAAATCCCTTAAAACTCTCACTCATAACCACTTCATTATCCTTCTGCTGCTGAAAATCCGCTTTCTTTGCTGGCATTCAAAATTCAAATCCCTGATTACTATCCTTTCCTTTTTTTTGCCCCACCCTTCATCCCTCTCATCACGCAGCCATTTGCTCCTCCCCTGATTACCCTATCTTCGTGGCGGTACACGGAGCCACGACCCCCATTCACGGCTGTTACTATCCACCTCTCCACTAATCTTCTTCTTATAGAAGTGCTCCGTATGAGTCAACAAACCACAGACAAATCAAAACTCACCCAGTTTCTCATACTTGCAACTCACAATACATTCAGACTTGTCCTTCTTACAGATTTTTTTCTTCCTCTTCAATGGCATTCTCACATCCACCTTGATTCTGAGCCTCATATAATCCCTCCAAAGACTCGCATTATTACTTAAATCATACGAGACAAAAGAGCCAAAGAAATTACCCAACTTTCTCCCTACAGCTTCCGCTCGATAGATCACAAACTTGGATCCAAAACTCAACTTCATTAAGTGGCACCTTAGTAGGATCTCCCCCGACCGGAATAGTGTTAGTCACCAGTGTTGCATTGTCAAAAGACCAGGGTCCATTTTTCACCATCCAATCCATGTCATCTTTATGATAAAATTGAAAGATAAATAACCCCTGCGTCAACGATTTGATGCTAATCCCCATAGCTGGTTTCCACAGGTAAGCCATCTTAGATCTCATCGCCCTCATATTCAGACTTTTCTCCGTCAAAAACTTTCCAACCAGACACAACTCGAACCTATTCCCAGCTTCCTCACATTCAATATCCAAAACCAACTCCTCATTCTCTTCATTTGCTATATCTAGATCAGACATCAACACATCAATGTTATTCGAAGATGCCATTGCTACCAATAGCCTCTCACAAAACTGAATAGAAATGGAGAGAAAAGAATCACAAACTCTCACAACTCATGGAGAGAAAAAAATTTAGATTCTCTGTTATCCCTATTAACAGAATGATACGCAACCATAGTAATATCACTTTTTAGTTTTATAATACTTTTTAGTATTAAATATAAATTAGTATGTTGTTGGTAAAAATCGAACCTTAGACATCTGTAACAATTTTTAGTATTGTTATATCTAACGCAGATGTTATAGGGAGATTTTGGTATAACAATGTTTTTGGAGGTTGCTGGATTTACGGAGCAAATACGGATATTTTCCTATAAGAAGAATAAGGATTAGGGTTTGTGTGTATATAGGTGTGGCTGAACTTGATAGGTGTTTTCAGGGGTAAACTGTTTCTCATCCGTATCAAGGTGCCTACGTACCCTATTTATAGGGATCAAGCCCTACGTAATTCTTAGAAAAAAAGATACCTAGACGGGCTAGGGTTTTAGGAGATAAGTCATGGCCCAAGCCCACTCGTTTAGGGATGATGTGGCAGTGATTCATCAATTCTATCCATGATCCATGGCTCAAAGAAGGAAACCAATGGTCTCGCATAGTCTAGAATCAAGACCTCTCAAACGAGGTTTTTAGAGAAGTAGCAAGAACCTGGCATGCGACCTCGAGGGGTCGAGTCATGCGAAGCGAGCCCAAGTGCATGCATAGATACTCATGACCTAGAGGGGTCTAGTTATGAGTCTTCTAGTGAAGAGAGAGATAGCGATCTCGTTTAGCCTGTAGATATGATGATAGTGAAAAGCGATCCTCGAGAGGGAAATGAGAACGAAGCGATCCCTTAGATAGGATCAGGAGCGAGGTGGCCCTGTAGTTGTACCGGGCTGATTCCAATAGTGGGCTTTAGTGACCCAGTCGTTATCTTCGAGGCCCATTGCAGATAATGAACCATTAATTTAGCTAATCAAATCATAATAATTATTATGCCAGATTCGGGCATAACAGCAGATAATCTATATGAATTGAAGATCTAACTGTTGTAAATGAGGAATAACAAGGTTAACCAAATTATGAATTATATCTATTTCGCTTATTATTACATAGTAAAGTATAGATAATATAGATGTGTATTTATCAATTCAGAAATTATATGATTCCTTTTATAGTCTATTTTTGCTGATTTAGACATTCGAAATCATTTACACTGTGCTTCGGAGATTTTTTGGCAAAGAAGAGAAAAGAAGAGAAGAGAAGGTGAAAGAAGAGAAATAAAAATAATAATCTCTCGTGTGGAGGAAATTTTTTAAAAGATTAAATTAGAGTTTCTCTCCAAATCATCCCACTTTTGGAAAGAAGATTATGGAGAGAAAGTTGATAAAAATTTCTTTCCGATCTCTTCTTTTCTCTCCTAAAAAAACTTGGAAGCACGATTTAGAAAAAAAAATTGAAAATTTCTCTCCTCTTTAATCTAACTCGGGAGCACAGTATAGTAATTTCAGTTTTCTTAAAATTACTTAAAATATATATTTTAATTTAACTTGATAATATTTCAGAAAATCAAATTTTAATACTTGAAATCGCGTTTACTTCTAGTAATTATATTGAAGCTCAGAATTGGTCGAAGATCACGAGGTGTTTCTAATAAAAGAAGACACCTAACTAGCATTCTAAATCTTAGTATGTTATGTAACGTCCTCTATGTTGTTATCTAAGAACTTCTTTATATAACCCTATTTTGAGAGTCGACCGTACCCGCCGCCCCCCACCCCTCTCCCCCTTCTCTTCTCCGCCCCTTCCCCTTTTCTTCTCCGCCTCTTTTCCTCATATTTTCCCATCAACCATCTCCCTTTAATTCATCCTTCTCCTCCATTCACCAATCCATTTCTCTCCCTCCATTCTCTCATCCGAACCCATAATTTTTATGTTTGTTTTATTCAATAAATTTGTGCTTTTGATCCAAAAGCTATGGTCTTTGTCTCCATCTTTTTGGTGTTTGTCTCCATCTTTTTGGTGTGTTTGATGTATTTGTGTTTCGTTGTTTGGTTGTTTTTATGGTTGGTGTTATGGGGTATTTTGAGAATGAATTTAATGGTGTTATCGGAAATCTGGGAAGACTATGTCAACGCTGGAACAGTGGTGTATATCACAAGAGCTCACCTATCACAACGAAAGATTGTTCAATTAATGGGGTCATCTGTACCTCCAGCCTCAGTTGGTGCAACTGATGGATCTGAACATTGGATTATCACCTGTTTTTATGTGCTAAGGTCAATTGTGATGCTACTATTTTCAGGGATATTGGTGTCTTTTGGATATCTCGGGCATCCTTTGTATTCATTTTTAGCGTCAAGAATATTTGTATTCACTGTGTTAAGCAATCTGGAAACAATGCAGCTAATTGTTTAGCTCGTCTATTTGTTTTTCAACCTGGTTGCATAGTCAATTGGGGGTTTGTCCCGATTAGACTTGTTTTAATTTAATGGAATGAAATTAAAGCTTTGTCAAAAAATAAAATAAAAGAAGACACCTTGTCCAATATCCAATTTCTGTTACACTATTTAAAAAAAAACTTAAATAGCTAGTTGGTTGGACTGCTTTACAAAACTAGACTTGGTCTAAGTTCAAACCCACCAGCCCACACACACTGCATACTAGTAGTAACCAGTAACCTCTACGGCTCTACTATTGAAGAAGTGAAGACAACACCAACACTCAATGAGTAAAGAATGATTACCCGTCAAGAAATAATGTACTCTCTCTGTCCCATATATCCATTTGTTTATACTTTTTTGTCACTTTCTGGCATGCATTTTAAGGTGGATTTTAAGGATAGTTTCATAACTTAGTTTTAAAATTTTCTTTTTTTGTATAAAAATAGGATTGTTCTATTTTTATACAAAAAAAGAAACTTTCAAAAATAAGTTATGGAACTATCCTTAAAATCCACCTTAAAATGCATGTCGACGCCCTATTTTGAAATGATAACAAATGGGCGGTACGGAGGGAGTATTTAGACTCTATTTATGATTGCTGTTAAAAAATTGTTATTTTATTAAAAAAATGATGTTAAAATAAGTGTTATTACAAAAATCAGATAATTGTATGATAATATTTTTGGTATATGTACATTTTGTGTATTATTTTTTTTTTAAATATTTTAGTTAGATTTGATGTTGATATCAATAACTACTTTCTGCCATGGCTGAAAAACTATTTTTTTTTAAAGGCATGAGGGGCATGCTTTCTCTAAAAGCAATTTTTCAGCCAAAAACACTTTTCACAAAAACTGCTTTTAAAGTTTAGCAAACAATATTTTACGTGCTTTTCAGAAATAAGCTGTTGTTGTTGTTCGCAACAGCAATACCAAACCGAACCTTAATTGGGATGTTCCAATTGAAATGAAATTTAAAGTATAAAATATTTAAATATTTTGTTTTTTATCCATTTCATTCTTAAATATTTAGATTATAATTTAAATATCCCATTTTAAAATAGAATATTTCATTCATTAATTATTTATGTGAATCTTATCGTAACAATTTTATAATATCTTATTTTTATCAAATTGTTTCTCAAATTTCCATTATCTCCTTTTAAATTCATTTCCTTCCATTTTATTTAATTGTATTCATCCCAACTAAACACAAAATCTATTAAAAATAATTAAGAAAGAGTGAAACCGACAACATCAGTTGAACCAATATTTCTTGATTTGACAATGTAATGAAATTTTTTCACTTCTACATAGAAAGATTAAAATTAACAAGTCAACATCATATATTTTAAAGGAATATTCTCAACGATATCCTTTTGATATTGGCTTTTTCGAATGATACCACTACATATTTTTGACTTACGAGTAGTACCATCAAGGTTTTGTCTTCTCAATAAAAATACCCTTCCGTCATTAGAAAGTTAGTCAAAAAGTAGTCAAACGGTAATTTTAATGGGATATTCTTAATGGTACTCTTCTGATATTGGCTTTTCCGAATGGTATCCTTGTAAATTTTTTATATTTAATTCAATTTCTCTCTCGCAATTCTCTTCTCTCTCTCTCGTAATCTCTCCCTCTTTCATCTCTTTTCCATTCATGTCCAACATATATGTATATATGTGTGTGTAATTGTGTAGGTGTGCTAATTGTTGTGTGTGTATATAATCGAATTGGGTGTGTTGAAATTTGGGGATTTCTCTATTATTACGAATTGGTTATGAGAGTGGGTTGGTTCGGTCTTGAAGCATCCAATTTTTGGAGCTCCATCACGACCACCTGTGTCGGCAGTGAAATTGAAAGAGCCAATGTCGTGGAATCTCATTCTTTTTCATTGATTCTTGCTCGGTTTAGATTTCTGTGATGATTAATAATTGATAACAATTGTATGAACATTTACTTAGTATTAAACATTTGATTAACGTTTTGCTTAATAGAAGGGTATTTTTATTGAGAAGACAAAATCTTGAGGGTACCATTCGGAAAAACCAATATCAGAAGGGTACCATTAAGAATATCCCATTAAAATTACTGTTTGACTAACATTTGACTAACTTTCTAATGACGGAAGGGTATTTTTATTGAAAAGACAAAACCTTGATGATACGACTCGTAAGTCAAAAATATGCAATGTTACCATTCAGAAAAATCAATATCAGAAAGATAACATTGAGAATATCCCTATTTTAAATAAGGGTTTACCAGCCCTGAGGTCTTCCTCATGGAGATGTGGGATATTTACAAATTTATCATTATTATTTACATTCAAAACTCACATGTCATCGAGAAACTCTCATAAGATCATTCTCAAGACCAATTTTTTCTTTAAATAATAAGTATTCATATATAAACCTTCATTTGTTTAATAAATTTTTTTACCTAACCACACAATCAAGCAATAAGAATATAAGAAATAAACTAAACCATCTACCTACACTAAACTAACTAATAATCATAAACTAAGCAAATAAGTCTAACAACTAGCACATCAGTAGGTGTGCAGGATACACTCATTTAACAACCAGATTCAAAGTTTCTCAAGTCTGCCTCGGGTCTTGTATTAGCCCGCATTAGATTCCATACTTTTTCTTCTACAAAATCAATTCCTTTTTTTTCTTAAAATTTTCCAAATGATTGAGACAGAGCTGTCTACACTCAATAACATGCAAGTGGTTAATTAGGTGCTATTTGGCTCATCTTAAAATAAGTTTTTATAAATTTATTTTTGTATAAAATTTTCATATTTTGATAAATTTTTTTATATAAATATTTAATATATGTTTGAGATTTCATAAGTTGAAAAAAAAAGTACTTATTTTTTCAGAAAAAATTAGAAATCTTAACTTATCTCTTAAAATAAGTTAATTTTTCTGAAAAATAAATTTACCCAAACACCTTAAAAAGATTTAAGCATTGTACTTCTATGCTAGGGTTTGAAGAATTTTTTCGGGAACTTAGGTACATGGAAGAGGCATTTGCACTACCACAAATATATAATTCAATTTTCGGTTTTTAATATACTAAAATTAAAAATATAATAATTTTGATTGATTTATTTTTTGTAGTGAAAAAGATTTTAATCAATAAATATTTCAATAATTAGATTTTTACTATTTATGGTTAATCACATTAAACAGAAGCAACTACAGTAAAATCTCGTTAAATTAATACTTGATAGCACAATAAATAAATAATTTCAATGCAAATTTTTGGTCCTAACATGAGGACGACAGAATAAATTTAACTTCGATTACTTAATAAACGTCTATAAATTAATAAAATTCGTCGATTCCAATAATATTATTTAATAGAAAATTTACTATACAATGAAAAGTATATATTCTACATAGGTACAAAAGGTCATCGGTTCAAGATATTAATTATAACACGAGGCTTTTTTATAAACATATTGTTAAAAGTAATTTTTTGCAATTTTATTTTTTTAAAAAAAGCTATTTACAAATTTGCTATCTTAATTACAATTATACCATTTTTTTAAAAAAAAATTGCAAAAATACCTTCTTCCAAACATGAGAATAGGAGTGAGCAACGGGTCCGATCCGAACCGAACCGAACCGGACCCGAAAGAACCGAGAACCGAAAAGGAAGTTTTTTTGGAACCGAACCGGAACCGTTATCATAACAGAACCGAACCGGAACCGAAAATTACGGTTCGGTTCGGTTTAGAACCAAAAGAACCGGATACTTGCTTATTTGGACAGAACTACACCACCTCCTTTCACTCGATCAACAAGCTGCAACCATCTCCCCTCGCGACCACCGCCCCTTCATCCTCCGGCCAGCAACTCTCCAGTCCCTTTCAATTAAGCCCATACTATCCTCACCTACCTTCAACAATCCACAACCTCAACATTCATTCACCATCTTCACAGCGCCAATCCACATCTCCATTTACCAATAAACCACCACACCCATTCCTCAATCCCCTTCAACTCCGTTCACCATTCCAACACCAACACCAGCAGTCCAGCCCCCTTTCTCTTCCGTTCTTTTACCTTCACAACACCACCCATTTCCTCCTCCCATATGCTTCAGTCAGCCACTCCGGCCTCTCACCTCAGCCATCGGCCGCCGCCATGACTTCACCGATAACCCATCGCCTTAATCCCCTTCTTCCCTCCCACCCTCGACCCCTCTCCACCTCAACTCCGATCGCCTTCAAACATCGCCTCAGGCCACTTCCGTTCACCACTGGTCTTCTATAGACACCGTTCAACCCAACCATATTTTGTCTTCCTCTTTTGCTAGCGGCTGTAAGAGAAGTAATAAGTCTCTTTGGTAAACCTAAAGTCTAAAGAGAAGTAAGGATCATTTATATAATATTATATATATTATATAAAAAGAGTATAGGAGTATAATTTAACGGTTCGGTTCGGTTCTTTCGGGTTGGGACTGCCAAGACCCGAATCGAACCGGGAACCGAATATTTTTGAATTTAAAGAACCGAACCGGACCCGAATTTTGAAAGACCCGGACCGGACCCGAAATTTCGGTTCGGTTCGGTTCCCGGTTCTGACCCACAAAATGCTCACTCCTACATGAGAACCCATTATCCTAGATGAGTAGATATTGTGGGACCCATATTCATCCTCTCATTCTATCTATCCATGTATAGACAAGTGAACCAGTTCTATATTTTATCAACCACCACTAAAAACAAAAATGGCAGATCTGGCTCATTAAATAAGCAGAGCACACTCTTCCATTAACAATCATTAGTTATTTCCGGTGAAGTAACTGAATTTTCCAGAAAGGGGTTAAGGACTCTTTACAACTCAACTAACTAGCTACTCCGATATCTAAAGGAGACGTGGTCGTCATCGAAGAATATCGAAAAAGGCCTGCGGCCCGGACGTCGGAGAATGTGGTGGATGTTGGGAGGTCGCCGGAAGAGGTTAGTCGGAGGAGATCATCGGAGAAGGATGTGGGGATTAGGGACGTCGGAGAAGGATATGGCAGAGGTAGAGATTTTGTCAATTTTAGAAGAAGGAGGAGGTGGAAGAATGAATTACAGAGATCGGAAAAAAAAATAACAGAAAAAAAGATGATAGAAGGAGAGAGAGATTGATAAAATGAAAGTAAGATCGTAATAATGAAACAGAACCGTGTATTTGCAAGGATCTACAAAAGATCGTATTCTTGCAATAAAAGTTAAAAAAGATAGTATGTTAGATAAATACTCTTATAACATGTCTAATGTTATTTTTAGTCCGAATATCTGTGTTGAGGATAGAGAGCTTGTGTGTGCAAGGCTGGAGGTCACTGAAACATCTCAGGATGCCGATATACGTGGGGAATAATAAATCTGAGGTATTTGCTTTCTTGAATGATCGAGTAGGACAAAGTCAAAGGCGGGAAAACTCATTGTGTTAAAATGAGCTGCACAAACGATCCCGAATTTTTGGATGAATTGGTTTTTGATACCGGAAACAATCTATGAAGGTATAGAGAAACAAATGAATGGTTTTTGGTGGGGGCACATGTAGAATGGAAAGGCTATTAGTAGGTGTTTAGGGTATCTTAAAATGAATAGTTTTTATCTTAAAAGTATGAATGTCATATAAGTGATAAGTGTAAGAATACTTATAAATTGTATAGGTGTTTGGATAAATTTACTTATAAGTTGGTGAAGTATTTTTAAAATAAAATTAAAAAAATATTCTTTAACACAATAATATCAATACAGGTATTTTAAATTAAAAATACATTTAAAAACACTAATATAAAAATATAAATTATATATTAAACAAGTAAAGAAATCAAGCAAATAAGAAATAATTTCGCATGAAAGTACGTCATTGTTAACATTAGTTTAACAATATATAAGTTATAAGTTGAGCTAATAAGTTGAGCAGACAAACACCCCTCATAAGTTTTTTGTGTTGAAGTTTGCTTGTGGGTTGGGAGTTAGAAGCCTCAAGAAGTTTAATATCGCTATGATAGCTAACTAGGGGTGGAGAATATTGAATAACACTAATCCACTAGTAACTGCAATAATGAAAGCACGATACTTCCCAAACACAGATTTTTTGAATGCCGAAATAGGATCGAATCCAAATAATGTGTGGCATAGCATCATGACTACCTACGACGCTATCAATGCAGGGTGCATACCAAAGATTGGGAATGGTTCAACTACAAGGGTATGGAATGTACAGTGGCTACCTAGTGTTGAGAATGGGTTTTTAACCACTCATATACTAAGCCAGCTTAAAGATATTACAGTACAGAATCTCATTGATATGGAGGAGAACAAATGGGACTATGATATATATCCATCAAAACACCAATCATGTGCTGTCACATGAGACAACGGTTTATTTATAAAATTCTTGTATGAACCATTATTTGATTACATTTTATACAACGTCCATCAAAATACTTGTCTGATTTTAACAACGTTTTTTGAAAGCATTGTCTGAAGTTTCTTCAGACAATGTTTTTAAAAACCGTTGTTAAAATCAGACAATAGTATTTAGTCACCGTTGTGTGACTGCATTTGAAGCAATATCTGATAAAAACAGTTGTCTAAGTTTTACAACGGTTTTGAGAACCATTGTAAGACAATCTGTTAGACAACACCACTTTCAAAAACCGTTGTAAAATGTATGTCTATTTTGATCTTCTAGACGACAGTTTCTAAAACTATTGTTAAGTTCATGATCAGACAATACAATGAAAAGCTTGAAAAAAAAACCGTTGTGTGAAATTTTCAGCCAACGCTTTTTCGTCGAAGTGTCGTCTAATGAGTGTCGTCTGATTCAAAAATTCTTGTAGTGTATACTTCAGGATATCTGCTATACTCGAGATGGGACTTATAAAGTGAATTCCAATTCCACTAAATGATAAAGAGGATTCTTGGTTTTGGATTCTCGACGAAAAAGGAGTTTTTATAGTACGGAGTTGCTATGGGTGGTTGTAAGGAGAGCGTGACAGTGTTCACACCATTTTCTGAAAGCGTTTATGGACTCTCAACCTTCCTAAAAAGGTCATTAATTTCTTATGACGTGTTTGTAAAGGGTGTTTACCTACTAATGAGGCACTCGCATTGAAGAAGGTTAACGTTAGTGTGAACTATCCTTGGTGTCATAGTTGTGGGGAAAGTTTTGTTCATATGTTATTTTAGTGTGGATTTGCACAGTTGTTTAGCACAATACCAGGTTACAACACTTGTTACAATTCTCTCTGAATGATATGATACAATGTTTTATGTCATGCTCAGAACATTCTCAGTGTGTACGAGAGAGCAATGTGCTTTGCTTGGAATGATATGATGGAGTATTTCGAATCGACGTAATAAATGGGTCTGGGAGAGAGCTAATGGATCGGTGTTGGAGTTAGAGCTGCAACTACAAATATGTTGAGGCATTGTCGAGCAGCATAAGTGGATGTGAAAGTAAACATGGGTCAGGCAATAAGTGGAAGTAGAGAATGGATCAAACCACCACTGGGGTGGGTTAAAGTTAACATAGATGCTGCTATGTTTCAGGACGGGACCACAGGTATGGGGAGTGTTATTCGAGATTCGTACGGTCAGTTTATGTGAGCAAAGTGTAGGAAGATTGAAGGATCGTGGCAACCACGCGAGGCAGAAGCAATCAGCTTGAAGGAAGCTTTGTCTTGGGCAAAAAAGTAAAACCTCAACCACTGTATTTTTGAGATAGTATCAAAAGTACTAGCTGCATCCTCTAATGGAAAACGTGGGGAAGCTTACTTCGATACGATTGTTACTGATTGTGTTCATTTTATGAAGCACTTTGATCACGTGCTAGTTGAGTTTGTGTATCAGTCTGGAATTTTGTGGCGTATTTGTTAGCAAAAACTGCATATTCGATGTCGGGCTTAGGGGAGTGGCATTGTACTCCACCTGATTTTATTCATCATTTTTTGGTTTCTAATATTTCTTAAGTATTAGAGAAATTAGCAAAATTACGTTATATTTGATAATTTTTTGCAAATTTACGTTCTTTGTAAAATCTTTACACTTTTACGTTCTTTACTCATTTCCTTTCTTTTTCTACGAAATGATATCCCATTCTTGCTGCATCCTTCGATTCTATGACCACCACCCACACCCACCACCACCATCACCACCTCCACCCACCCAACCTCCTCCGACGACCTCCAAACCTCCACCTCCTTCTCCGATCAATGCCGCCACCCAACCCTTCCCTGAACTCCGACGTCGGGGCCGCAGGCCTCTCCCCCTCCCTTCCGCAACCACCACCACCTTCTCCGATCAACGCCGCCGACTCCGATATCCTCCTGTTTGATCGAGTTGGACTCGCTCTGAATCTGATTCGGAAAATCTCCGGCTTAATCGTATTCGTTGGCGAGGAATTAGACGATGTAGGTGAGTGGGTATGAAATGGGAGAATTTGTGAAGCTGTGAATGGATATGGATACAAAATTGTATGTATATAAAAAAGGTGTTTAGAGATAACTGAAAAAATGAGAGAAAAAGTACGGGGGTTTGCAAAAATATTGGGGCCCACAACAACAGCAACATCAACATTCAACAGTATTTCGTATTTTTGCAATTTGGTTTGAAAAAGCAGTATTTTTGTAATAAAAATTGTATTTTTGCAAAAGTATTTTTAAAATGATGGTATTTTTGAAAAAAATTCCAAATCATTAGATATTTTTCAAAAAAACCCTAAGTATTAATGTAAGTACGTATTATTCAAAAAGGAAATTGTTACCACTTAACGAAGTAGAAGATTAATATTGAGAAAATAGAAAAATTGATGGTATTCCTCATTATCGAACAATTACTCCATCCATCCCATTTTACATGTCCCTTTTGACTTTTTAGTAGTCAAATTGACCAATATTTGACTAAATATTAAAAATTATTCAATTATTATTTTTAAAAACTGAAAGTAACATTGTAGCATAGATTTTATGTACTATTTAATGATAATTTTTTTATTTTTTCAATTATATAATACATGAAAATTTCAGTCAAATTTTAATCAATTTGACCAATCAAAAGTTAAAAGGGATAAGTATTTTGGGACGGAGGGAGTGATAAGGATCAATGGAAGTGATAATAATAGCCGTATATTAATATTACAATAAATTTAATTTTTTTGAATAATTAAGCTTATATGCTTATAAATAATTATCTATTATAACAAATCTGGTATAAGTGATAATCGAATTGAGAATTCAAACATAAGTCTTTTTCATTTGAGCTATCTCACTGTATACACAATAAATTTAATATAGTATTATTTATAATAAAACATGACTTTAAAAAATATTATGATCCGTAACCGAATTTTATAAATTGAGTAAGTATAATATATTATATATATTAGTCATGACTCTGATTTTTTTTTCCTGAAAAATTAAGAATAGTCAAATTAATAGATAACATGACAAAAGACTTTTTTACAGGTTGAAGCAAATAATATTCTAAAGTTCCAAGTTCCAACCAACATGAATGATTTTTAACAATAACGGAGGATAGGTCTTACATTCCACGATTTATTTAATTATGGTCATACTAGGATGAAAATCCTCGTTATTGTAAGATATGAGATTTAATCTTAATCATTCATTTTAATTTTTCACCTTCATCTCCCAACATCCATTAATCTTATCCAAATTTTCAATCTCCACCATCATCTTTTACTTATTTCAACCACCGCCTCCAATTACCATCAAACACCACCTCCGGCCACTACCTCTACAAATCATCGACACTATATCAAAAATCACCACAATAAATAGTATTTTCATACTGCCATTTTCTCCGATCACCAAAAGTACCGCCACGACCACCATCAACATCATCTGCAAATCGCCATCTTAGACCAACACTCCAACACTTCTTATGAATTACAAAATTTAGTATTCGTCCGATTTTCCAAATACTCATTTTCAGCATCCGAGTACTCGTCTGAGTACTTTGTTGAATCCGAATCGATTCACCACCAATTTCTGAGTACTCATCCGAGTACTCGGCCAAGTCAATCAATTTTTACAACACTACTAGTAACCAGTAATCAATACCCTCGCCACCAATAATCACCATTATCACCACTACCGACCATCACCAGCACAATCCACAAAATCACCACCAAAATGCAAAAATCACTAAATTTAACAAAAATCACAAGTAAAATTCAGGTATATAGATTTCGAACATGTTTTTCGATGATTGGAATTTAAATTTGCCTTCGATTTGGAGAATAATTGACATCAATGATGTTACAACGAACATAAAATGATGATAATGTTAGGAGCAGGTCTGAATGTAAATAATCGGAAAAGAATGAAGTTTGGTTAAAATTCGGTACTAAAATTTGATCGAAAATGATGATTAAAAGGAATGGGTGATGATTTAAAGAGATGGTAAGGATGATACGTATAGAGGATAGGGAACCTGATATATATATATATATATATATATATATATATATATATATATATATATATATATATAGGCTTTTGCTCAAATACAAACCAATCCTTAAATACAAACTACAAACTAACACTAAATTAATTATATTTCATCTATTCTAAGGTTCCCGCCAAGGGTACCTTCACGAAAGATGCTTAAAATAATTGGCTCTATCAAACAAAAAAAAAAAAAATCTTGCCGTGGAAATGCGAAGCATTTAAGACAGTAAACGGATGAGTTAGGTAGTCATGAGGGCCGAAGGCTCTCGACACACCCGTCAATCGTCTATTGCCTTTACCATTGATTGTCATTCCTTACAACTTTAGAATGATAAAGGCGCGAAGCGCCGTACAAGAAGGTGCGAAGCACCGTTAACCAGTGAAATCCACTGCCACGTCATCAAATTCTGAAACGAACACGAAACGAAACATTTCGTGTAAACACGAAACGAAACGAAAGTACACGAAATATTTCCGTTTACACGAAAATGAAACGAAAATCGTGTACTTTTCGTGTACTTTCCGTGTATTTTTTCTATTTATTTTGTAAAAAAGTTAAATAGGTAATATTTATTTATAATATATATTTATATAATTTAAAATATTTATTTAAATATTTATTTATTTCGTGTATTTTCGTTTCGTGTCGTGTACCTAATGGTAAATCCGAAACCGACACTAAATTCGCTCGTGTACTTTCGTGTTCGTGTATTTTCTTGTTCGTGTACCGAAAAGGTCAACCCAAACCCGTAATTTTCGTGTCGTTTTCGTGTCGTGTTTTCGTGTCGTGTCCAAAATTGCCGGCTCTAATCACAGACCATTCCTAAATTTTAGACCAATCATATTATATTAAAATTTTTCCTTATTTACCATTCTCATCCTATTATACTAACTATGATTAGTTAACAATTCTAATTTAAATATAGTAACTTATTTAACATATCCATATATTACATATTTTTTATTGTCAAAAACTAATTATAATAAATTAATATTTTAAATCAAAATCAATCAGGATTATACAAATATATAATATTAAGCGATTTTCGCAACATTAATTTTCCACACTTTTGATTTATAGTTAATCATAATAACATTATTATATATTACGAATTAATTTTTATAAATATATATAAGAATCAATCAAAATTAACCACTAAATTAATGGTAGCATTCTCATCCTAACTTATTATTTGTATAGTTAGATGTAGTTAACCAATCAGAAAACTATGAATTAATTTAGGAACAATCAGAGGCCATTCCTAAATTTTAGACCAATCATATTATATTAAAAGTTTTCCATATTTACCATTCTCATCATATTATACTAACTATGATTAGTTAACAATTTTAACTAAAATATAATAACTTATTTAACATATCCATATATTACATATTTTTTATTTTCAAAAAATAATTATAATAAATTAATATTTTAAATCAAAATCAATCACGATTATACAAATATATAATATTAATTAAGCGATTTTCGCAACAATAATTTTCCACATTTTTGATTTATAGTTAATCATAATAACATTATTATATATTACGGATTAATTTTTATAAATATATATAAGAGTCAATCAAAATTAACCACTAAATTAATCGTAGCATTCTCATCCTAATTTACTTATCGTGGTTACTTAACAATTTTTTTAAAATACAAAATTTATTTTATTTAGTACATGCATAAATTGCAAAGTTTATAAAGTGATTAATTTTTTACTAACTTATCAATCTTTAATTTAGAATCAACTAAAATTGTACTATTATATATTACAAGCTAATTTTAACAAATATGAACTACAATCACACTGTAATATATAGTTAGATATTATGAATTAATTTTCATAAATACTTATTAACTAATTAATCACAATTTTTATTTAAAATCAATCATAATTATATTATTATATACATGCATATCTGTTCTTTGCGCCATTTTCTATGTATAGAATCATTTTCCAAAATTGTGTATTTGTTAATTGATTTTAATACAAATATATTATTTTAATACATGAATCTATTTATCTCTATGGTATAATATTTTAATATGTCAAACTCTCGATCTACAATTATAACATGCAATCAAATTTGAATTAAATACACATTCAAATTTAAGATTGTATAAACTTTCAAATTAATCAATTACATTTAAAAAGCTAGATTCAAGCACTTAAAATTTTAAAATGAATTTTAAAGCAATCATCTTTAACATTTTACTTATCAGTATTTTTTTTGTTATGCAGTAATTAATGGGACAAACAAATTGTTAGGTCCAGAATAACGTAGAAGGGGGGTTGAATACGTTATTTTGAAATATTTGGATTTTTGAGATGTGAAAAATAAGGTCAACAACTGAATAGAAATAACACAATCAATTCGGGAAAATATCTTTGAATTGATAAAAATCGAGGGGTGTTACAACTTCTAATCCAGTGGATTAGCTTAAAAAACCAGAACACTCCTAAGGATAGTTTAGGCACGAGGACCTTCTACCCGACACTTCCTGAAAGCAGGCTAAGCCGGCTTTCCTACTAGATGGACTGTCTAGCAGCTTACACAGAGAAGATATAAGAGATAGAAGAGAGAGTTGTGTGTTGAGGTCACTACGTCAAAAAAGGGCTTTAGTCACATCAAAAAACTGTGACGGTATGGTTTTGGTCACACTTATTTTTTTCACATGCAGTGTCACCAAAGCCTCCACTACCATAGACATGATATAGCAACACTTTTTCTTAGTAGCTGTATTGACTTATAGAGTGGCTAAAGGCTTTTAATATTTGATGTTGGGAGCAAGAATTCTAGCCTGCTTACTGTAACTAAAAGGGATATACCGTTACAGCGGGAATTAAAAATGTGGCTAAATAATTTCAAAAGCTACATTTATTTGATTTATGGCCACATTTTGAAGATAATATCGTGACGAAATTGATATTTTTATTGGCCAGTTTTTGCTAATTAGTGTATATAAAGGACATCAACTATTACACTTCTTTTTTATGTAATGTGTAGCTAAAGCACCATAACTGTTATACTTTCTTTAAATATTCGTGTCTGTTTTGATTATATTGTAACATGTATGTGTCCTAATTGTGACTTAAATGCTTTTACAGACATTATTTATAATGTTGTAATATATAGTGTGGCTAAAGGATAGAAATAGCCACACACACTTAACTAAATTATACATGATTTTATTTGTATTATAAATGATCCATAGTAATTAATAATACCAAAATGCCAAAATTGAAACACAATGCTATTCTAAAATTCAAACACTTAGCCATACATAAATCAATTCTCATCTACATAAAAATTATGTGATCAATTGCTAGTCTACGCAAGTCAACGCAAGTGAGGCGTTCCAACCGCTTTATATATACAAAAATTTCTATTTTATCTACCAATTCAATATACAAACTATATACAAAACAATCTCATGTCAAAGTATAGCTCTACTGATATTCCCATGTCCATCCATTCCCCCATTGACATGCCATGCCTTGATTACAAGTACAGGATATGCTGAACTTTCCAAAGTCTAGCTTACAGAAGCTGAAACCAGGCTAGAACAGCTGCAAAAGGAACAACTGCAGATGTTGAAAGTATTACTAAATAGCACTAAAGAGTAAGAGATACCTAACACTTAATAACTTTTGACTGCTAAGGAAGATACCTTAAGTGAAGATAGTCGTGCAAGACAAGAACCTTGAAACCTAGCAACTGGAACCATTTGAGGTTTGATTTGTGGTTCGAGTCTTCGCAGATTAGTAGAATATACACATCCAACTTGCAACCTTATCATGTCACCACTGCATACAGAGCACAAAGCTTATATTGAAGAACCTTAAAATTAACTAGCCAATAGAGATATATACTCAATAATTTACAAAGATTCAGTTGATAGCCCTCAGTCACAGATTTTTCAAATACTTGGATTGTTGGAATTTATAAGAGTACTGAGAAATTTATAGCCTTAGTTTCTGCATCAATTTTTTATACATGAATATAATCTACAACAAGACATATGCTTAACACATTAAATATATTCTAGAATTGCTTGAGAATAAAACATAACATTATAATAGCTAAGCAATTTTGCTCCACATAATTAAGATGCTTAGTGTGTTACAATAACTACTTAAATTACTAGAATGGGAAAAGAGCACCAGAGGATAGATCCAGTTATAAGACACAGGTAATTCATGACCAGGACAGTCCTACAAGTATGTACATCACTTAGGCATCAACATGACACAGGTAGACCACATTTATAATGTAATCCTGATGATCCTATAAAAAGGACATATACAGTAACTCAAGTCATAATAAATAGGATAGCGCAATACAAGCAAGTCTGTAGCACCTCCAGAAGAATAGACGCCCATCTGTTTATAGATTATACAGCTGAACAGAAACCACTATCACACAGAGGGGCAATGTTTCTATTTTTTTATCGTGTTTATCATTATCTGTGAGCAAATTGCAATCAAACCATGACATCCAAAAAGTTTTACATATAGCTCACAATTCAAATGCATACAAATTTATGACTTTACGAATGCTGACCCTGGATACTACTTTCCCCTGACCGGGAAATAAGTAACAATAAGTAGCTAGAGTTCTACAAAGCAAATAGCAATGGAACATACTTAAAAACATTAAATTGCCATGTGCAGTTGCAGACACACTGGTGACCTACTAAAAATGCACCTAAATAATGTTTTCCATGTTCAATACACTTCCAATTTATAAGTCCTCCAAGGGGCAAAGTTGTATAGTTAAACAACTTTCACCTCTTCAAAAAGCAGCATCTTAAGTAGATAAATAACAATATATAGACTGACATTTACGAGAAAGGAAGCTAAAGCAAATTAATTTGAACATGGATATAGAATGATCCAACTAAACAAAGGACTACGATTTTAGTACCAAACTCATTGCTGCATATGTAACATTGGATTCAGCATGTTTAAGAGACAAAGGGCAAAACTAATTAAAAAAAAAAGAAACACAAGATTGAAATTTGAATCACCCAAAAGTGTTGACCATCCGCAGAAGTTTCTTCACTCAATAATGGCATTAATAACCCCAGCACCAACAGGCTTCCATTGTCCATGAACACTGTCCATATGTGCATATCAACAAGTAATTCATATTACAAAATTAGAATCCAAAACAATAACACTGAAGGGATGTGGGAGAGAGAGAGAGATAGATGGAGATGGATAGAGGGAGGGAGGGAGGGAGAGAGAGAGAGAGAGAGAGAGAGAGGAGACCTTTGGTGGAACCCCCGACCATGATGACCGCGACTACCTTCTCCGTTGAGTTGTCCATGTTTATCAAATCTTACCGGCAAACAAAAACCCCCAGATCAAATCAAAACAAACCCTTTTTTTCAATTCAATTGTTTATTTGATGATTAAAACTTAATTAAAGATCTATATACAGACTATAGATGATTACAAGCAAAACCCAGAAGTTCAATTTTTCAATTTTACAGAGGAAGAGAGAAAGTGTGGCACAGAGTGAGTGTGAGGCGGAGAGTGTTATATTTGTGCGTGACTTGTTTGTGTGAGAAGAATGAGGGGGAATGGGAAAAGGGTGAAATTTTTGTTAAGGGGGGAAACAAATTATTGGCAAAAGGGGGAAAGGGAATGAGGGGGAACAGAGAGGGGAACTCAAATTTGTTAACCGGGAAATCAAAATGGAATAATATTTGTATTTTGATACTTGATAAATTAAGGATTAAAAAATATATAAGATAAATAATTATATAAGATTAATTTCAACCGTACGGATGTTAACAAATACTTAAATTAGACACGTAAAAAAATAAAGAAAAAATTACGGATTTATCTTGTACGGCTTTATAAGAAATATCTCATTCGAGTACCACTTCTTGAAAGAAGAGTACCACCCGCTTAACAAACTATTTTTTTAAAAGCAGTTTTTGACGATCCACCCGTACGGATGTTAACAAATACTTAAATTAGACACGTAAAAAAATAAAGAAAAAATTACGGATTTATCTTGTACGACTTTATAACAAATATCTCATTCGAGAACCACTTCTTGAAAGAAGAGTACCACCCGCTTAACAAACTATTTTTTTAAAAGCAGTTTTTGACGATCCAACCGTACGGATGTTAACAAATACTTAAATTAGACACGTAAAAAAATAAAGAAAAAATTACGGATTTATCTTGTATGGCTTTATAAGAAATATCTCATTCGAGAACCACTTCTTGAAAGAAGAGTACCACCCGCTTAACAAACTATTTTTTTAAAAGCAGTTTTTGACGATCCAACCGTACGGATGTTAACAAATACTTAAATTAGACACGTAAAAAAATAAAGAAAAAATTACGGATTTATCTTGTACGGCTTTATAAGAAATATATCATTCGAGTACCACTTCTTGAAAGAAGAGTACCACCCGCTTAACAAACTATTTTTTTAAAAGCAGTTTTTGACGATCCAACCGTACGGATGTTAACAAATACTTAAATTAGACACGTAAAAAAATAAAGAAAAAATTACGGATTTATCTTGTACGGCTTTATAAGAAATATCTCATTCGAGAACCACTTCTTGAAAGAAGAGTACCACCCGCTTAACAAACTATTTTTTTAAAAGCAGTTTTTGACGATCCAACCGTACGGATGTTAACAAATACTTAAATTAGACACGTAAAAAAATAAAGAAAAAATTACGGATTTATCTTGTACGGCTTTATAAGAAATATCTCATTCGAGTACCACTTCTTGAAAGAAGAGTACCACCCGCTTAACAAACTATTTTTTTAAAAGCAGTTTTTGACGATCCAACCGTACGGATGTTAACAAATACTTAAATTAGACACGTAAAAAAATAAAGAAAAAATTACGGATTTATCTTGTATGGCTTTATAAGAAATATCTCATTCGAGAACCACTTCTTGAAAGAAGAGTACCACCCGCTTAACAAACTATTTTTTTAAAAGCAGTTTTTGACGATCCAACCGTACGGATGTTAACAAATACTTAAATTAGACACGTAAAAAAATAAAGAAAAAATTACGGATTTATCTTGTACGGCTTTATAAGAAATATCTCATTCGAGTACCACTTCTTGAAAGAAGAGTACCACCCGCTTAACAAACTATTTTTTTAAAAGCAGTTTTTGACGATCCAACCGTACGGATGTTAACAAATACTTAAATTAGACACGTAAAAAAATAAAGAAAAAATTACGGATTTATCTTGTACGGCTTTATAAGAAATATCTCATTCGAGTACCACTTCTTGAAAGAAGAGTACCACCCGCTTAACAAACTATTTTTTTAAGTTTGGATTGTATGTTGGATTGATGGTTGGATTGTATGTTGGATAATTATCTTGTAAGTTTGTTGGATGATTTTCTAGTGTATATTTGAATTATTATAGTTGATATATAAGGATTTGGTATTATGGTGTGCGATTCGGATGTTTATTAATTTGCGTTTGGTTTGGATTCACTGAATAATTTTTTTGAATGATTTATTCGACGATCGAACCGTACAGATGTTAATAAACACTCATTTTAGTGTTGGGAAAAAATATTCAAAAAATAAAAAGGCCTTGTTGTACGAGATTTTAACAAAAACATAGTGAAAGTGCTACTTCCTATAACGGGACACGGTCTAGATTCATCGGAGCTGTTAAAAATCATTAAATCTTTTATAATATTATCTTTGTATATTTATTTAGTTTTAATAATTGTGGAGTGAATTATTTTCTGTATTTAAGGATTTTAAAATGATTTTATGGATTATATTGCATTTTAGGGATCTATACATGCAAAATTCATAGTTAATTCGTTTTTATCCTAAAAATATGTATGTGTTCCTAATTTCATGCTCTTTATTTTAAAAATATTAAGTTTTATTTTCACCTGTTTTCCATTTAAATTTGTAGTTTGTAATTTGTTGCAACGAATTTTAGAAAAAAATTTCATTAAGTTTGGGGCCAAATTATTGGCTACTAACTAGTATTATCAAAATTAGGATGAAAAAGTAAAGGCGGTAGTTTTCCCCTGCAATCCCAAAATTATTACTCCGTACAATATAAGCCTTTTCTGGCTTTCCCGGTTTCCCCCTTCAACAAAAATCACACTTTCCCCCTTTAACTCTGCTCTCTCTCTCTCTACTCTCTAGTCTCCACTCTCTCTGAAAACCACCACACACACACACCACACAAAACCTAAACACACTCAAACACAGATCACTCACTACTCTCATTTTATCGATTCAAATCGAGGGAACCCTAGCTTTTTCGATTTTTTCATCATCTCGATTCAATTAAAATCAAATTATAAACCCTTAGCTTTTTCTTTTTGTTCACAGCTAAAGGATCGATTTGCTTTGATGAAGTCTCGATTTGCTCCCTTCTTTACTCAATTTATTCATCAATTAGTAAGTACATACTATCCTATGAAACCAAGAGCTAAAAGTTTGTTCATGGATTTGCTAGATTTGTTCAAACTTTCAATTTTTAATTAGGTTAAGTTTAATTGGGTTTGTTAATTTATATGTCTACTTTAGCTACTTGGGTTTGTTTGAATTCTTTTATGGATAATGTATATGTAGTCGGTAGTACTGTAAATTAGTGTTTGGTTTTTATAAAACACAATAAAACAATTGGTTTTATAAAACACAATAAAACAATCACATACAGAATCTCCCATTGTCCGATGCTCCCATTGTATGTTTATTCCATCCATATAATTGTGCTACTATGTTCTTACTTGAACGACTTCCATATGCAGATTCTGTGTTTGCTTAGTTATTATCATGCCTGCTTGTTTGTGATTGTTTAAAATCCCTTACTACTACATTTATAATTCTATTATCCTAGATATGTATAAAACACAACACTAATTTATATTTCAGTGGAGATTCAAGCTTTTGGTCTGCAATTGCATAATGGGTATGCATACACATACATACTATTGTTGGTTATGGCATTTTGCATAAAACCATTGAAATTGCTACTGTCTATCCCCTGCACGAGCTTTTATGACCACTAAACTACTAAAACTGTGGATTCAGTATATTTATTTTTTTCTTTTATTCGTTTGCACTTTGGAGATTGACTATTCGTGACGATTAATTTTGCAACATATATTTCCTTTCAGGAGGAATTAAAAACTTTTGGACGCATTCAACCTGCTTCACATTAGATATGATGAGAATATTAGATCGGCTACATTAGTAGATTGCGGGTTGTCAGTGAAAAAAGGAACGAAGGATATAGTTGTTGATTTTGTTTGGTTACACTTTAAAAGTCATTACGAAGCAAAGTTTCAACATATTGGATCATGAGCAAGATCACGCCTGCTTCAACACAGCTAGTGAAGGTATGTTCCAGGCTTACGTTATTCTGCCATAACATCCTTTAAAGTGATTCAACTTGTGAATTATAAGTGTGTAGATTTGGAATTGGTGAATTATTCTATCATACCATCTGATAACCAGTATATAGAGTTCAGATCAGTGTTGTAAATTTTGAATTGATGAAAGTAGTTGTGCAATTTAATGGTAACATCTTATTATTCCTTAGCATACCAGGAATGAATTTCACATTTTTTATCTTGTTTTTCAGGTACCTTGGCCCCTGAATATGCTTCTTTGGGGAAACTAACTGGCAAGTCCGATGTAAAAGTTCAGAAAGATGGCATTGGCTAGTGAAGAATATGCAAGCAATGAAGTTCACATTTCACGCAAGCAGTGAAGTTCACATTTCACGTCTCTGATGCTAGCACTTCTCAACAGCCTTCCGGTATATATTCTTGATGGTGAATCCATCCTAGGGGGATTCTTACCCTTCTTCAGATTGATAAGCCCAGGAAGAGGAAAACACTTCTTCGGTCATTTCTGGGAGGAACGTGTCGTCGTGTATTACATTTTTACTTTTCGTTAGGAGATTATTGCTGGTCATCTTATAAGCTAATCCTCTAGTTTCCCTTGTATTTTAATTAACACAGTGATGTTAATGGTCAAACCACACCTTTGTATTTTTCATTAGCATGTATGTATGTATCCATGTATCTAGTATGTTACATAATTTTATGGTAATTTTCCGATTAATTTGTGGTTCACTGGATCTTGCTTAATGCCGCCGGATTTTGACCGGATTTTTGGTTTCAACAGCTTGGTATTATAATATAGATTTGTTTCATAATTTTCTGGACTTGCTTGGGCTCGATGGAATTGGTTTTTGGTTTAAAAATGGAAGTGGTAATTGATATTAGATGTTATAGATTGTCAAGGGAGTAGTATGAGTGGAATTGCATGAGTTTTGGAGCTTTGTTGTTGGCTGTCATATTTTGTTCCGTTATTCCGCCAGAACCGATAGCGTTCTTGAGTAGGAACCTTGATTTTCAAAATCCCAACAAAAATTTGAAAAAACTGTTTTTGGATTAAAAATTAAAAATAAAATCCAAAATTCATTAACTCTACTTTTTAGTCACATATAAAATGTAGTGACCATAGGTTATTTCCCATTTAGCCACATCACCGAAAACGACTGTGGCCGTTTCGTAACATTTAGACACGGCAAAGAATACTAGTGGCTATATGTTTTAGCTTTTAGTGACGCATTATTTTCTTGAATGACATTTATATATATTTGGTCACTATTATTTGGTGTGGCAAAAAATAGTCACATTGTTTTCGACAAATGTAGCTATAAGATGTGCCTGAAAAGGAAACGCGTAGCAGTTGGCATTTTTTTGGTTACGGTAATTATTAACATGGCCATTGTTTGTTACTACATTTGTGAAGCGTGACTAAAGGTATAAAAATTTGTAATATTAGTTACAAAAATATTAAATGCGTAACTAAATTTATATTTAGTTACGCTTTTTAAAGAAAGTGTGGCAGGGATTACTGTTTAAAAGTGTGACTAAAGCCCTTTTTTGACGTAGTGGGTGTGTTTTGAAATGAAATACGTACAGCATGCCTATTTATATATTATAGAAAGTTACTATGCTGTACTATTTCAACAACCCCCGTGGGCCCCTCCAGCCACTTTTTGAATAGTAGTCGCCATATGAATAGTAGCCACTTTTTGAATAGTAGCCGCCAATTGAATAGTAGCCGTGAATAGTAACCGTGAATAGTATTACTATTTTTGGCTGCTTTTTTGGGCTTCTATCTTTTGTTTCAAATATTCTGCTAAATTAATTCTTCTTGGAAAATAGTTCAAGTACCAGATTAATTTAATTAATTATTATAAATAATTAATTAATCTGTTACTTAGTTAATTTTCAGAGTAAATTAATTTTTGACAATACCTTGAGATATTATGTTTATCCTTGATCGTCAATAGGCTTTGGCAATTCTTTCTGTGATTTATGTGTTGAACCTTCTCGTATGTGCTGACACTTAGTGCACTGGTCTGGTTCACAAGTGACTAGCACTGATCTTGATCTTCACACCTTCGCTATATTCCAATTGATTTGCCTGCAGTAGTATCTTCAATAAATACATGGAATCTTTTGGCCCTTCAACTGAATCATCTGTACATCTTATTCTGTCACTGAGGCTTGATCATGTTAATGAACTTCTTTCAGCGACTTGATCCTTGTTGGTGCTTGTTCTTCAAATTTCACGATCCCTGTATAGAGTTAATATTATTTATCTTTTATCCTAGTTAAGTTATATGTGTCCTCTATTACATATTATATTACATTATACTTTACAATCTCCCCCTATTTGATTGTTAGGGTTTGACAAGCAAATTCCTAGAGGATAACTCAACTGATACAAGAAAAATGAAATACAAAGATAAATAATATTAAAGTGCATTCTGGATCATATATATACATTTTCCAGATTTCCAAGTGCAAGACAATTGTTCCTCTAGACTGAACATATCTTCAAGTTTGCCTTTGCTTTCTTTCCACATACCACGAATATTCCAATTAGCTTTTCCTTTCCCAAAATAAAGTTAATTATGTGTCAACAACCTTTTCCTTGCCCTTATTACGCCTAGTAGCTTCTTGTCCATCCACCTTCTCCCCCTCAGTTGGGTTATCCTTCAAAATAGTAGGATGTGGATTTGGTAAATTGGACGAAGCTGTCTTCACCAAGGAATTAATTGCATGACTAAACTAGGCTGCCATGGAGCTTAATTGAACCTGGAATGCATCATGTTGAATAAGTTGCAAATTTTTGACTTCTCCAATGGACTTACAAATATTTGACAACTCTTTCTCCATTGTTTGGACCCGTGTAAGGAGTCTTCTATATTCCTTTCTAGTTACAAGTGCATGTGGTTGAGTAGGTTGCTCACTCGTACGTTCTGCAGGTGTTTCACTCAACACTCTATATTCACTCGGTTTAGTGGTTTGGGTTACACTTACATGTTCTGTTGGTGTTTCCCTCAACTTTCCTCTAGAGCTTCCACCGATATGTGTACCTACAAATGAAATCATCCTAACCCCTTTTTCAGAGGTCACGGATGGTGCAATGAAAGTTCGTGAGCTTCCGTCCTCACGTGAAGTGAGTTGCCGACCACTGGTAAAGAGTGGTAAATCTCGAAAGAGATCCAGAGATTTTTCCTCTGGGAGGTTAAACTTGAATCGATTAAATGGCACAAAACCCAAGTTTCCCTCGTATGTCTGTGAAGACACTTGGTTCATAAAAGAACCTCCTACTAATGGATCTTTCCGTAAAATGGAAGATTCACCAGTTGCTCCCGTCAATTCAACCTTATTTACATTTTCACTCATTGGATAAGAAAGAATTGTTTCACTAACAGTTGCCGTTACCTCAGGTTTATTGGGTTTACTCCGTTTAGAATGAGGTAGAGCGGCTGATGTAACTAACTCCTTATGTGGTGCTGCTGAGGCACTATCTCCCTCAATAATGTGAATGACTGGCTGTTTAAGTGACAAATGAGGTGTAGGAGTTTGTTGTGTTTGTGTTTGCATTTGTAGAATGGGCTCTTCGACCTGTGTTAGAGTCGGTGGGATTTCCTGTTCTTGGTCGGGTAAGATGGCCACTAGGGCTGTAGAAACTGTATTTCCTGTGACACAATAGGGAATACAGAGGTTGGAATAGCAGGGATTGAAATATTACCTTGTCGTATACCTGCTCTCACTGGTCGTGGTAACAACGGAAGTGGGACAGTCTTTAAATATTCAGTTAGGACTGTAGGCACATCCGTATATTTCTTTTTGCTTATGTAATTAATTACATTCGTCTTTATGGAAGAACATTCCACCTTTTGACCATTTTCCAAGCGTACCCTGTCTTCATCAATCAAAAAATCATTTAATATTAACTGTAGAAACCTTGGATATAGACATTTGACATTTTGAGTTCGAACATCTCTTGTTCCCAAGCGTTTCATTTTTAAAATGATTTGACCAAGCACTATTTTTCCAAAATTAATCCTCAAATTATTGGCGACCACATACCCTATTATTTGAATAAATTCAGGTATTCGATCTTGATTTGTTCTATCTGAAGAAAAAATATGGTTAAGAGTGTGAAAGAAGAAATTCCGTTAGAAACGTTCTAGAAAGATTACCAGTATTGAAATTGCCATCTTGGTACCTTATAAAACGAAAGAACATTTCAATCTGTTCAGATGTAGGATCAGAAACGAGATTTTCCATTGGAAAATGAAGAATTCGATTAACATCTCGTTCAGTGACCCTAATCGACCTACCAAATAGTCGATATGTTATTGCACACCCTTCCTGTCCAGAAGTGTTATCCGCACTGCAATATAGTTCACACAATGCATCATGGTTAAGCTGCACATGTGTAACTAAAGCATAACGAATTAATGAATGTTCATTCAGAAATTGTGTCCAAGCCCGAAATTGCTCATCCTGAATGGTTTCGATTTGCTGAATGGAAATAGGATTAACTTTAGCAATTAAAAAGCTTCCCTGCAATGCCATTTTCAAAACTTTGAGGAAATTCAAAAACAAGGGTTAGTGCGTATAACAAGAATATGAAATCCGCTCTAAAAACCACCAGCTAGATTGTGAGATTTTTCCGGTCAAAGCTTGAAATATTCAGCAATTGTGTGTATATGCTCTGTATATATGAAAAATGATGATGTTAAACACAAAAAAAACTCATCATTTATAAGGTTTCAAGTATTAGTGGGTTAGGTGTAATAGTGACAGGTTATGTTTGAAAATAACATCGCTCAATAATTTCTCACCTAACTACCTAATTAGCCGAAAAAACATCTTATCGCCGATACCGATCAGCCTATACACATACACATATTTAATACTTCTAATTATTATGGATTTAAAAATAATCACACAGTAAATCAAGAATTAATCCATAATAATCAGATAAACTCATAATTAAATAGACATAAAATTAACAAAATATCATTAATTGATATATGTCAATAAAATATTTATTTAATTATGTTACAATTTATTTTAATAATCAAATATCAGAACAGGTGAGATCCAATCTTGAATTGCTTCAGTCATGATATCAATTATTATAATAAATATCGAGTACACGAGTATTACACAAAGATATAACATGCAAACCTGTTAATACTCAAGTATCGCCTCAGTAGTACCAACTAATTACCACAAATTTCTAACATTTAAACACATGGCAACTAATTAGTAGATAAAATCATGAAAATGTACAACAACTTGCATTTGTTGACTTCCTGTTAAGAGGACAAGTTTAACATGCCAAGTTCACTAACCAACCAGTTGAATGTAGATTCATCAAGTGGTTTCGTGAAAATGTCTGCAAGTTGTTGCTCAGTGGGAATGAATTGAAGTTCCACAGTACCATGCATAACATGTTCACGAATGAAATGATACCTTATGTCGATGTGCTTGGTCCGAGAATGTTGTACTGGATTATTCGAGATTGCTATGGCACTTGTGTTGTCGCAGAATATGGGTATTTTGTTCAGCAACAGACCATAATCCATGAGTTGATTCCTCATCCACAAGATTTGTGAGCAACACCTACCAACTGCAATGTATTCTGCCTCTGCTGTAGATGTGGCTACTGAATGCTGCTTCTTGCTGAACCAAGAAACCAATCTCCTTCCAAGGAATTGACAGCTTCCAGAAGTACTCTTACGATCAATCTTTGCAACCAGCATAATCAGAGTCTGTATAGCCAACTAGGTCGAAACCCGTATCCTTAGGATACCAAATACCAAGATTCGGAGTACCCTTAAGATATCTGAAGATATGCTTCACAACTATCAAATGTAATTCTTTAGAATCAGCTTGGAACCTCGCACATAGGCATGTTGCGAACATTATATCTGGTCTGCTTGCAGTGAGGTAGAGTAGAGAACCTATCATGCCCCTATAGCTTGTTATGTCAACTCGTTTTCCAGATTTATCTTGATCAAGCTTAGTGGCAGTGGCCATGGGAGTCTTTGTAGGTGCTGAATCTTCAAGATGATATTTTTTAAGAAGATCCTTGATATACTTGGATTGAAAGATAAAGATACCATCTGTTCTTTGGCTTACCTGCAATCCAAGAAAGTAGTTCGGCTCTCCCATCATGCTCATCTCGTACCTACTCTGCATCAACTTAGCAAACCTTGCACAAAGTGCATTATTCGTAGAGCCAAATATAATGTCATTAACATAAACTTGCACAAGTAGAATATCATTTTTATGCTTTTTATAGAACAGAGTTTTATCTATGACACCTCTAGTAAAACCACTTTCAAGTAAGAATTCAGCAAGAGTGTCATACCATGTTCTAGGTGACTGCTTAAGACCATAGAGAGCTTTGAATAGAAGGTAGACGAAGTCCTCACATTCAGGATCAATAAAACCAGGAGGCTGTTCAACATAGACCTCTTCTTCAAGCTCAACATTCAAAAAAGCACTTTTCACATCCATCTGATATACTCTGAAGTTTGAATGTGCAGCAAATGCCAGAAACATCCTGATGGCTTCTAGTCTAGCAACTGGTGCGAAGGTCTCATCATAATCAATACCTTCTTCTTGAGTGTAGCCTTTGGCAACCAGTCTCGCCTTGTTCCTTGTAACTATTTCATTCTCGTTAAGTTTATTTCTGAATACCCATCTTACATCAATTACAGATTTGTCCTTTGGTCTGGGTACCAGCTTCCAAACTTTCTGTCTTTCAAACTGATTGAGTTCCTCTTGCATTGCAATCACCCAATCTGGATCTTCCAGAGCTTCTCCAACCTTCATAGGTTCAATTTCTGATAGAAAACCAGAATACAAACATTCATTCTGAGTAGCTCTTCTAGTCTGAACTCTTGAGTCAAGATCACCAATGATCAGATCAAAAGTATGATCTCAATTCCAAATAGTTTGCCTTGGTAGATAAGATCTGGATGATTCCCCATTATTAGCATTCTGACTAGTGGATCCTTCTCCTGCTCCCCTTGAGTTGTTGCTTGTCTGATCTGTAGATTCTTCAACTTGAGGACTAGAACCAGAAATAGTCTAACTCTGAGATCCTGTGTTCCCACTGCCATTACCAGAATCTGGATCATCATTATCATCATTACCATTATTATTTACATTATCAACAGCAACCTCAGGTTCAGTTTCATCATCCTCATCATCAGAAAGATTCTCAAAAGCTAGAGATTCATCATCATCTTCTTTCTGAATACTAGGAGATCTTGCATTGTCAAATCTCACATTAAGGCTTTCCACAACCTTCTGACTATCGATCACATACACCCTGTACGCCTTAGACTCCAATGAATACCCTAGGAAAATTCCTTCATCTGCTTTAGCATCAAACTTACCAAGATGCTCATAGCCATCTTTAAGAGCATAGCATTTTCCTCCGAACACATGAAAGTACTTCACGGATGGTTTAGTGAGGGCCATAAGCTCATATGGTGTCTTCTCATACATTTTGTTGATCAGGGTTCTATTCTGAGTATAGCAAGCTGCATTGACTGCCTCAGCCCAGAAATAGGTAGGAAGTTTAGCGTCATTCAGCATTGTTCTGATAGCTTCAATCAGTGTTCGGTTCTTCCTCTCAACCACTCCATTCTGCTGCGGAGTCCTGGGTGCTGAAAACTGTCTTGAGATACCCTTCTCAGTACACCAGCTATTGAGAACTGAGTTTCTGAATTCAGTCCCATTATCTGATCTGATTTTACGCACGGGCACTCCAGCTTCTAGCTCAATCTTCTTGATATGATCGATAATCATCTGCACTGCTTCATCCTTAGAATGCAAGAATAACACCCATGTGTATTTGGAATAGTCATCCACAATTACTAAACATTATTGCTTCTTGGACATAGACATGACATTAACTGGACCAAACAAATCCATATGCAGAAGTTGCAGTGCACTAGTACAAAAACTACTTATCGCGTCTCCCCATTTGCGTCTGTTGTAGACGAAACAGACGCATAAAGTAGTTTTATGCGTCTGTTGAGTACTACACAGACGTATATACTAGAAATAGATATGTTTATACGTCTGTTGTGTCTGAACAGTCGTATAAGGTAGTTTTATACGTCTGTTGGAAAATTATTTGCGACTGTTATTTTACAACAGACGTATATAGTTCAACTATATATGTCTTACTTTTAAAAACAGACGTATAAAGGTGAATAAAAATATTATAAAATAAATGTAATAAAAACATGAGTGGCCCAATTAGTACTCCCTCCGTCCCAAAAAGATTGACACACTTTCCTTTTTGGGACGTCCCAAAACTAATGAACCTACCATACTTACTATTTTTGAACACTACTTTCACTATTACACCCACTAACTTTATTACTTTTTTATTAAACAAATACTATAAACACTATTACACCCACTACTTTTCACTATTACACCCAATAACTTTCTTCCTTTTTTATTAAACAAATACTATAACACAATTACACCCACTACTTTACTTCCACTATCTCAAATCTATTATTAAATATTCATAGGTCCCACCACTTTATCCACTTTTCATCTAACTTTACTCATTTTTTAACAAGTCAACTGTAGCTTTCTTAATCTCCGTGAAAGTCAAACCAGCTCAAACAAATTGGGACGGAGGTAGTATATTATATACGTCTGTTTATTTATACAAGACACGTAAACAATAAGTAATTAATCAAAAATATAAACAAAGACTAATCACCCATCATATTACTATATTACTTGGACGACTTACAAAAAAAACTAACCCCCCTCCTCATTTGGGGAGCTTTACACCTATCCCCAATCTCACAAACCCTAATTTCAATCTAATACATCCCTATCTCCATCTTCATCTTCGTTCTTGCTCAGTTTATCCTAATTGAGCCTTAATTAGAAGCTTCCAGTCTCGCAGCATCACCATCGTCGTGCTTCACTAGAGTTCGATCATCTATCTCTAATACAAGCAGTTAATAATTGATATACACAATCCGTTAATTACATCTCCAAACACTAATTGAAGATGTAATTCATATACTGGGGGAAGCGTGAGCATATTGACTTTAGAAGCCCTAATTTTTTTATCATCAGTTTAGTCTCAGGTATGTGTGTGTAGTTGTGGTTGTTTAGAGAACTTTATTTAGTGTATGTTTATGTATATATAGTGTTAATTGGGGACGATGACTATGGTCAGGCATTGTTATTGTATCTGAATGAAAACAGAGTTCAGACCCGATAAGTTCGAATTGATAGTAGAAGAGTTACAACAATTTCACAAATGAAAATTGGCAAAAGAGGTGGCTTGAGAATGACTTGTGTGAAACCATGTGCAGAGGATTCATTGTCAAAGTCTGAAATCAACATTGATGTTTTAAAGGAGGTATGAATGATTTTCACAAATTAGTATCCCAGTATATCTTTTGTTTTGATGTATTCTAATGATATCCACATTAATTTTGGAGTCAAAATTATGAAATGCTACTTATTTGCATACAAGTTTGGATGAAGATTTGAAAATTCAACAACATGGAGCACATTGTTTTTGCTTGTTAAATTAGATACCTGGTCTGAACAGCTTTCATTCGCTGCTTAGAAGTAGTTGTTTGAGTATCCTCTTAACATGCACACCATCTATTTATTTTTTGGTGACTTATCGTAAAATAAAAAATGCCGATGAATTTTATTGTTCTGACCAGAATAAGCAATTTTAGCTAATTCCTTTTGTTCATTCCGTGTGCATGTTATGCTTATAACAGGACCTAGTACCCTAAATTTATGGTTTCTGAATCTCTGGTAACATTGAATTCTCCAATACTATACCGACAGAATTAGTAACTTGTTATGATGAGACTCAACTGTATTACATATTAGTTATATGGATTATGTAATCTTACCCTTGACATGTAAAGATAAGTTAAATTAGTAATACTTTAAATTTAAATCTCTGTTTACTTGAAATCTTAGTGTACAAGCTGGTTTGTTTACTTTAAGCCTCGAGTTTTCTTATCTCATTGACCTCTATTTACCGAGGTAGCCAAGTTCCAAGGTTTTAGTGTAATTCCAAATACCATCTAACTGGAAGTTCCTTTATTCAAATTAAAAATTAACCAACCAAACATTGTCACTCATCTAGGTTCTGGGTTACATCGAAATAAACAAGGCCCAAGTCAGTTATGGCCCCCATAATAGCTTCTCTATTGAAGCTAATATATTCTATATTATGATAATTCTGGTTTCCATATGATATTACATTATTATTGTTTATGGTTATTTGTTAGTGGTAATACAGATCATACTCTGCCTTATTATTCTGAAAGAAAGTGTGATGGACACACTCAAATTAAACCCCTGTAAATTTGTTATCTGCCTTCATATGGTACGTGTATAATTTCGGAGGTGCCGTGGTGGTTATATACTCTTTCTGTTCTTTACATGGGAGCTATTTGACTATCTAACTATTATGTAGTCCCTACAACATAATAAGCGGTCTAAGAAAAATGCTTATCAGTTCTGCCTCCTGATGCACCAGCATTTATAGGTAACACTGTAAGTGCAACTCAACATGTGAAAACTTATTGAATGTAGAGGGCCATATTTATATGTCATCTTCCATGATCGCACACACACCATGTAGCTTGTTCTTATGAAATTTCTACAAAAGTACTACCTGAGTTTCAAGGCTAGCGGTGAGTTTGCAATGTAATTAGTCATTCATAGGTTAAATGACGATGGTATATGGCAATCCCCTAAGATTTATACATAGAGTAAAATATTACTATTATCATTCTAGATTGAGTTCTGAATCTAAAAATTTTAATTAACCATTAGCTTGGATTATAATTGATTCTTTGTATCTTGCGTGGATATTTACATATAGATGGATCCCCTGTTAAATCAGAAGCAGAGAGACTTCAAGCAGCTATTGAAAGAAGGGTGTCTGAGGTGAGTTGGCAATGGTTTATAAACAGTCTTAATTTATTTAAAGCACCCTACATTGTTTTTAGGTAACTATATCCTTTAATTAGTGTAAAAAGGATCAAACTTCCAGTGTTTTATCATATTAATCTATCTCTTGCCATCGATTATTTGATTGATTTATGCTTTCATTAATCCCTTTGGATATTCTATATATTAACATTTTAACATAGACGTGAATATTTTCTGTTAAATTTTGGATTTCATCTATATTTAGCCGCTGCACCTTTTCATTTGTGGGATATGTAGGCACTTTAATTTTAATTTTTGTTTCTCTACATGGGAAAGATTGTTATATCTGAAAAAAGGTGGTCACCGTGCAAAAGATTGCAAAGAAAAGAAATTGGCTCGGGGTTCTCAGAGCTCTAACTTTTGTTTGAAATGTGGTGATATGAGATGTTTACATGTAGAAATGATTATTTATCTGACGATTTCAAGGTCAGTTATACCTTTTCCACAATATTTGTTGTGCTTGTGCATATTGTATGTAACATGGTCTCTAGATTTGTATGAATATCCTGTTAGTTACTATAACCGTTTTTTATTATATAATATATTCAGGAAATAAAATGTTACATTTGCAAGAGCTCTGGTCACCTTTGTTTTGTTAATTATGGTGGTTCTGCAGCTAGAAAAGTCTCTTGTTACAGATGTGGTCAAGCAGGGCATACTGGTTTGGTAAGTTTATTGCAAACAGTAAACTCACACCTTATTTATTAGTTTAATGCATGAAATATTGAGTCCCTTTATTATATAGCAACCTTTTTCTATGTGCACTATATTATAACATATAGCTGGTCTTTGTACGAAAGTGAAATGATAATTGTTGATCCACTAACAAATTTAAATAGCACCCTTTTTCAGGAGCATAGAGAACTTGCAAGAGAAGCAGTAAGAATTAAACAAGCAATAAGACCAAATTAATATGGTAAGTACTTTTAGTGAATTATTATGCCATAAATGTTATCTTGCTTTAACATTGAGCATGCATGTACGTGCCCATGAAGTTAGCGTTTGGATTTTTGTTGCATCTTTTACAGGGGATATACAAGCCATCTCTAAAAGTGATAAGTACCTTGCCACAACTTACTTATCTGCCATGAAAAAGGGCTTGCAGCTGGGACACCGACTTTTCTTTACAAATCATAGCTATTAATGGGAATTTTTTGTTTTATTTGTAGCTACTTGTGAGATGTACTTTGTTATTACTTAGAAGTTAATTAGGGGCTACTTTACAAGTTAAGGATTTGAGTTACACACAAAACATTGTTTTTTGATTAATGTAGTATCACTCAATTCATTTTTACAAGCTAGTAAATATTTTTTATTCTTTTTGACAAGTTTGCAGTTGGTGTTAAGATGTATTGCATCTTTATTTAATGCTTCTGTATAAGAGATATTATCGTATAAATGCTATAGGTATGGACAGGTACAGGTACAGCTGAAAATACAAAATAAATATTAAAAAAAAAGATTTTTTGCATCTGTTCTAGTAGAACAGACATATCATGCATTATTATATACTTCTGTTCTCGGACTTTATACGTCTGTTGTAGACAGTTGTAAAAATATTTTATGCATCTGTTACAGAAAGTAGATGCAAAAGATAAAAGATTTTACGTCTGTTTTCCTATTTTATGCGTCTGTTGTAAACAGATGCAAAAAACTTTATATGTCTGTTACAAGAACCAGACGCAAAAGTTAAACTTTTTGCGTCAGTTTTCCTGTCATATGCGTCAGTTTTCGATAGACGCAGTAGACTATATACGTCTGTTTCACAACAGACGCATATACTTTTAGCTGATACTACTCCTCCATACGCATCTGTTATGAACAGCTATATATCACCCTTTTTGACAGACGCATAAAGTAGTTTTTGTACTAGTGGTGGTTCAGTGATGTCTGATATTGTCTTCCTTTTGTGTGATGCTCTCTTGGACTTTCCCTTTTCACATGCTGCACATAGTCCGTCAGGACTGAACTCCATCTCGGGTAATCCTCTCACAAGTTCCCTCTTGACTAGAGAATTCATAGTCTTGAAGTTAAGATGTGAAAGCTTCTTATGCCATAACCAACTGTCTTCTGAAGATGCTTTACCATAGAAGCACTTGACTTCATCATTGCCAGAGTTCCAGTCAGCTACAAACAAATCACCCTTTCTCACTCCTTGCAAAGCGAGCTTCTCATCCCTCTTGTTACTGATCAGACACTTCTCCTTCTTGAACAAGACTTCATATCCTTTATCACAAAATTGACTTATGCTCAGAAGATTATGCTTTAGACCATCAACAAGAGAGACTTCTTCAACGATGACATTCCCAAATTCCAAACAGCCATATCCCGTAGTGAATCCTTTGCTGTCATCTCCAAAGGTAACCACTGGGCCAGCTTTCTTAACCACCTTTGATAGCAGGGCTCTATCACCGGTCATATGTCTCGAACATCCACTGTCCAGAATCCACATGACTCGCTTTTTCTTCATGCCCTGTATTCAAAGGAGATTAAGTTTTCTTTGGTACCCAAACTTGTTTGGGTCCAGAGAGCTTAGACACATTTGCATATTTAACAGATTTTTGTGCAGATTTAGCATTTGCCTTGACTGTTTCCTTTTCTCTTACAGAGGCCTCAACAGAATTGCTTCTAGGCTTGGGAGAAAAGGATTCTTTCCTAGATTTAGGTGGACTAGCAGTCTTAGGTCTGTTATTTCTATCATGTTTTGTTTTCTTACTTTTATCATCATGTGAACAATTATTAATAGCAGGAGATGCATGTGTCACATTTAGAAAAGCAGTCATAAGATTAACAGTGCATGATATGCAAGCAGTTGAAGCACACTTAGAATGAACAGGCATGGCAGACATGTTATGAACATGAGCATTAATATTATGATTATTCACTACTTTAACATTCTTACATGCATGAGTAAGATGAGCAGCAGAGTTGCAGTTGTTACATAACTTCCTAGGACCATTTTTGCCTATCCTTCCATTTCTGGTCTTCTTAGCCTTAGACTCATTTTGATCACCTAGTTCAGTTTTAGGTTTTACAAATTTGACAAACTTACTAGGTGACATTGCCTTTTCATTTCTTTGCTTTTTAATGTCCTCAACAAGTATTTCATTTCTAATTAATAAAGCATCAACATCAAAGGGCTCAGAGGTAACTTCCTTATATAGGGGACTATCTGCATTCTTAAGAACAGGTGGTGCATTACTGGATGTAGCCTTAGCTGATTCAGGATCCACCACTTGTTTCTTACATTTCTTAACATTATAGTCAAATCCAATAGCAACTCTTGGACCAGATATTTGACTATCAAACAATTCCCTAGCAAGGTTAGCTGAATTCTGAAAAGCATATAGCTTACCATCTATGTCAGCTATTTTCTCTTTAAGTTCATTCTCTGTCTCGACACTAACCTAGAATTTGTTTTCTAGATACTCATTTCTTTCCTTTAGATTTTCTATCTGCATATTAGTGAGTTCTAGTTCCTCATTCCTGGCTTGTATCTTACTAAGTTCAGCCCTAGCATTTTCAGTCTCAGATTTAGCAGTTGTTATATCTTTTAAAGCATATTCTAAATCCCATCTAAGATCACTTATAGATTTGCTAGAGTCTATCACATGCTTGACACAATCACGATTACGGCATTTAAATCTATCAGCCATAGAAGCAGGCATGTTTTTTACCTCATATCCGTAAGTAGGATCATAGTCTGCCATCAGCGCAAGATTGCCATACTCCTCTTCATCGTCAGTGTCATCCTAGCTTTTGCCCTCGGCAATGTATGACTTGACAGGATACTTTCTCTGAGAGCTAGAGTCCCTTTTCTGAAAAACGTTCTTCCTTTCATTTGCTTGCCTGGGTTCTCTGCATTCGCTGGCAAAGTGCCCCATCTTATCACAGTTGTAGCACCGAAACTTTCTACGGTCTACCATCCCTGTCTTGTTACTCTTTCCTGATTCAGACCCAGAAGATGAACCAGTTATCTGCGATCTGCTGCTACTTCCAGAAGATCTGTACTTGGCATTTTTCCTGAATCTGATTCGGCTGAAGTTAGCTGCTAATGTAGCCATAGTAGGATCCTCCAGTTGTTGCAACTCCTCAAGAGTATAATACTCACTTTTGTCACCAGGCAGATCATCATTGTCCATTTCAGCTTCAAAGAACACATCCTTCTTGTTCTATGGTTTCACAACCTTTGTTTTAGGTTCTTTGTGGCTGGATGCAGTAAGAGCAGTTGTCTTCAATAATTCAGCATTCTTGCTGTCCACTGTTCCAGCACCATATATAATTTTCCTTTGCTCTTGCTCCATCTCATGAGTTCTTAACTTTCCATACAACTTCTCAAGAGTCATTGTAGCAAAGTCATCTCTCTCTCTGATGGATGAAGCTTTATGTTCTACATGGCGTGGTAGAGTCAGCATGAATTTCCTGTTTGTCTCTCTTAGAGGATACTTCTTCCCGTGAATGCTCAACTCATTCAGTAGTTTATTGTATCTCTCGAAAACTTGAGTGATACTTTCACCAGGAAGAGATTTAAAAGCTTCGTAGTGAGACGTTAGAATATCCAGTCGATTTTCACGAACTTCATCAGTTCCCTCCATTATCATTCCAATCGTATCCCACATGTGTTTCGCACCAGTACAGTTCATAATTTGATGATTCATTTCATCATCCATGGAGTCAACTATGATTAGTCTAAGATTGGTATCCAATCCATCTTTTTCAGTTTCAGCAGCGGTATACTCCGATGGACGTTTTGGAATCATTCCTCCAACAACTACACTACTTTCACCATCCTCAGTAGTTTCAAGAGCAGCTTTCATTGGTTTAGACTAACCCTCAGTCAACGTCTCCATGTATCTAGGATTTGACGCTTGCATGAACAGTAACATCTTCATTTTCTACATGCTGTAATTATCACGCTTAAATGAAGGAACCTTAATACTGCTACCTTTTTGAGTACTCATGATTCTGGATGACGAACGCGGATCTGATCTGTATGTCGATCAACAAGCTCTGATGCCAATTGTTAGGTCCAGAATAACGTAGAAGGGGGGTTGAATACGTTATTTCGAAATATTTGGATTTTTGAGATGTGAAAAATAAGGTCAACAATTGAATCGAAATAACACAATCAATTCGGGAAAATATCTTTGAATTGATAAAAACCGAGGGGTGTTACAACTTCTAATCCAGTGGATTAGCTTCAAAAACTAGAACACTCCTAAGGATAGTTTAGGCACGAGGACCTTCTACCCGACACTTCCTGAAAGCGGGCTAAGCCGGCTTTCCTACTAGATGGACTGTCTAGCAGCTTACACAGAGAAGATATAAGAGATAGAAGAGAGAGTTGTGTGTTGAGGTGTGTTTTGAAATGAAATACAGCATGCCTATTTATATATTATAGAAAATTACTATGCTGTACTATTTCAACAACCCCCGTGGGCCCCTCCAACCACTTTTTTAATAGTAGCCGCCATATGAATAGTAGCCACTTTTTGAATAGTAGCCGTCATATGAATAGTAGCCGCCATATGAATAGTAGCCGTGAATAGTAACCGTGAATAGTTTTACTATTTTTGGCTGCTTCTTTTGGGCTTCTCTCTTTTGTTTCAAATATTCTGCTAAATTAATTCTTCTCGGAAAATAGTTCAAGTACCAGATTAATTTAATTATTTATTATAAATAAATAATTAATCTGTTACTTAGTTAATTTTCAGAGTAAATTAATTTTTGACAATACCTTGAGATATTATGTTTGTCCTTGATCGTCAATAGGCTTTGGCAATTCTTTCTGTGATTTATGTGTTGATCCTTCTCGTATGTGCTGACACTTAATGCACTGGTCTGGTTCACAAGTGACTAGCACTGATCTTGATCTTAACACCTTCGCTATATTCCAATTGATTAGCCTGCAGCAGTATCTTCAATAAATACATGGAATCTTTTGGCCCTTCAACTGAATCATCTGTACATCTTATTCTGTCACTGAGGCTTGATCATGTTAATGAACTTCTTTCAGCGACTTGATCCTTGTTGGTGCTTGTTCTTCAAATTTCACGATCCCTGTATAGAGTTAATATTATTTATCTTTTATCCTAGTTGAGTTATATATGTCCTCTATTACATATTATATTAAATTATGCATTACACAAATTGATCTGACAGTATATTTGAATTATTCAAAACACTAATGAATTTTAAACCAATCATCTTTAACATTTTACTTATCAGTATTTTTTTGTTATGCAATAATTAACAGGACAAAAAATTGATCTGACAATATATTTGAATTAGTCAAAATACTAAATATATTCTCAAATAGTATTAGACATTATTTGGTGTATAAATTATCAATCAAACAATAAAATTCATTACAAAGTCAATGAAAATATTATTAGTGAATATTTTCATATTAAATTGGTCAACTCAGCGCAAAAATTCTTTTAATCACTATTTTTTGATAGATAATTAATTTATCAATAAAATGACATACAACATCTACAAAAATATGTAAATTTTCAAATTTTCTTATAAATCACTATTTTTTATAGGTAATTTATTTATCAATAAAAGGTCATACAACATCTACAAAAATAATCAAGATTGGACAAACACATATTAAAATAGATCATAACAAGGTTTCCTTCTTCCAAAATATGATCATTGATCAGATCTTAAATTGTGGTACATCCCTCGCTTATATCACTAAAATCCATAAAGAATGGACGAAAGGACTTACTCTCATAAAAAGAAAGGACAAAACCCAATATACAGATAGACAAAATCCACTAAAGGAGTACTAGATTTTTACTCTCATAAAGAGAAAGGATGAAACCCAATATAAGGGTAGACAAAATCCACTAAAGGAGTACTAGATTTTCAAGAAAGAGATATATTTATTGAAAAATAAAGTAAAATCAAGAAAAAGAAACGGGAGTTATCATTCACTAGGAGAAAGTACAAAATCCAATATATCAGTAAATAAAACCCACCAATGTGGTACTAGATTCTCAATAAAGAGAATGTACAAAATCCAATATATCAGTAAATAAAACCCACCAATGTGGTACTAGATTCTCAATAAAGAGAAACATTAATTAAAAAACAAAGCACAATCAACGAAAACAAGGACAAATATATAATAATATGATTATGTGTTTATATATTACACATTTGATTTTAGTTTCATGTACAATTTTCTATTTTAACATGTTATTCAAGTAAAACAAAGATATGTGATACTCATTTTCAAATATTTCATTTACGAGTAGGGATGACAATGGGTTGGGTTCATTTCGAATTTTGTAAAATTCAAACGCATATCCGAATATTTTCGGGTTTTAAAAATAAATTCAAATTCAAAACTAAATCCATCGGGTCTCGGATTAGATTTGGTTTTTTTTGGGTATCCAAAATTAATAATAATGTAGTCAAATTTAAAATAATTGAAGTAAGTAGTGAAATGTAACATATTGTACGAATTGATATACTAAATAAAATTTAAATTATTGTTGATGGAGGATTTTCGTAATCAACGTGATTTTCGGAGGCCCGCTGGAATTTACAAGTATTACACATGTAAGTGGCTGTTTACGATGATTTGGGTGTGATTTGATGGTGGGGGTGAGCTGAGCTCGAGGGTGTCTCCAATAATCTCAAGTTCCTTTAGAGAGAATTAGAGAGCTAAATTCGTCTTACCCTCAAGGTGCCTACGTATCCTTTATATATGAATCAAGCTCACGTAGTTCTAATGCGAAACTGATTCTGCTTGACCAGCTGTATTCGATTGTCTAGTTCGTGTTGGACTCAAGTTCCTTTAGAGTTTACCACGAACTGGTTGGCTAAGTAGAGTAGAACTCGAGTTCGTACTCTACTATAATTCTCATGTCTATTAGAGGCATTCTAGGATCAACTACGCCCTAGAATTACACTCCAATAATAATTCGGTCTTTTTCTGGCTGGCTACGCTCAGGAACCTGGTGCTCAGGAACCTATGTCTCAGGAACCTGGTGCTCAGGAACCTATGTCTCAGGAACCTGTTTCTCAGGAACCTATATCTCAGGAACCTGTTTCTCAGGAACCTCTTTTTAGGAAACTATACCTGCACAAATAACAAATATATTAGCCTGGAGAGCCTCTTTATGGTTCCCATATGCTCTTGCTGTCTTCACTACTACTGTTAGGCTGTCTTGAACTCTTCTGCGGGGAGGAACCTGGTCCATTCATAATCTACTCAGCTTCCGGTTCATCAGGAACCTCATGATACTTGTAGCTTCTTGACTGTCTACTCAGCGAGTGCTCATTTCATCATGTTTGGTCCTCATATCTTGTACTAGATCTATCTTCTAGCCCATATGGATTTGACCCTATAGCGTAATGGGCCTAAATCTAGCCCATGGAGATTTTGGGCACAACAATTATGTTAAAAAAATATTTCTTTCTATACAATACAAATGAAAAATTTATGTAAAGCAAAGAAAATTACATCTTAAATATTTTAAGAAAACTTGAGATTGAGAAATAGAAGATCTGGTTATGATAAGGGTTTGATAAAATTGATAATATTAATGCAATTGGTATAAGTTGGCGAATAAGTAATTTTATACTTAAATTAGTTATATCCGAATGAAATGAACTTTTTTTTAAATAATAATTGAAATAATATGTTCATATTAACTAATTAACATATAATTTAATTAAATCAAAATTATTAAATTAAATTTAATTAATAATTAAAATTAAATTTCATATTTCAAAATAGAGGAAATCTATATGAGCAAGATCCTATTTATTCATATACTCTTCGACAATCTCAACTTGCAATGTAACCGACCAGTGCTAAGGTGCTCTGTTTTGACCAAATTAAACTAGGGTATGGAGTTTTTAAAGCACGCTACAGAAAAGTTTTCTAGTGCATCTTAAATTTTATATTTTATTATTATTTTTGATAATTCAACCGTACAGATGAAAAGTTTATGTCGAAATAACATTGTATAGAAATTTTTATTATATTTCTATTATGTGCTTTACATACTCTTTTCCATTAAACTATACCCATGCAAAAAAAAAGAATTTTTATATTCCATCCGTCCCATATTACTTTTCCCACTTTCTTTTTAAGATAATTCAAATAACTTTTCCTGTTTCTATTTTAAGACATGAAAAATAATGTGCCCGTTTGCCAAATCTGGCAATCAACTTATAAGTTACTTATTTTGGAAAAAATTTCGTATTTACATACTTTTTTTTAGAGAAAAATGTGTATGAGTAGTTTAATATTCGTTATCTTGAAAAAATAAGTTATTATTTCAGAAAAAAGTACATATTTCCTAACTTTTTTCCAAAATAAGTAACTTATTTCTAAAAAATAAGATTTCCCAAACGGGCCAATATTTACTACCCACTGGCCACTACTCCTTAGAAATAATATTCAATACTCACTATTACACCCACTGACCCACTAATCATTACAAATAATATTCAATTCTCACTACTCCACCCACTACTCTTTAAAAATAATATTCAATACCCACTATTCCACCCACTACTCCTTAAAAATAATATTCAAAACCCACTACTCCAAAAAAACAATATTCAATACCCACAATTCCTTAAAAACAATATTTAATACCCACTACTCTATAAAAAAACAGTATTCATTAATCACTATCTTAAAACCCGTGTTATTCAGTCTAAATGGGAAAAGTACGGAGGGAGTATTTAACAAAATTGGGACTTTCAAAGTTTAATCTTTCTCTAACATCAAGTGGTAAAACAAAGTGGCACAATCTAGAACCCCAGCATCACAAGTCACCCATTCATCACCAATTCACCTGGCATGTCTAACCAATAGTTTACAACTTCGTAAAGTAAGCAAAGTTTATCCTATTATATGCAGATAAGCAAATACCTAAATATATACATATAGATATAGTACACCGTAAAACTCAGAAAAGTTTACAAATTACAATATTGGTTCAATACATCTGAAACAACAAAAATCCATAATATTGAAAATTCTGGATTCTTGCGTTTTTTAAGATGATTTACATTTAGACATCGGATAATTTACATCTGAACAGTAGGATATATACTATGCTTCTTTACTTTTAATATTAAAACATGGTCTAGTATATTTGTTCTCCAGGTTGAAAATTCAAACCTTTTTTAAAATAAATTAAGCCAAAGAATAGTTTAACACAATAAAGCCACTGTATTTTTTCAACATACCAGAAAAAAATACTACTCCCCCTGTCTCAAAATACTTTTCCGGTTTACTTTTGACACGTTTGCCAATACACATTTTTAATCGTTTATATCTTTAATTTTATATTATTATTAATTATAAAAACTTCACTGTATTAAAGTACTGAAAAATACGAATTTAACAAGATCACTCATGACTATATTTGGTGTTATAAATTAGGTGTAAATTAGTAGTCAAGCGCTTACGATGAACAGTGTTCGAAGTCAAAATAGGCAATGCTTTTTGATACAGAGGGAGTACCACTTGGGTAGTGGAGAATGATAGATACTCCCTCCGTCCCAATGGATTCTTTACACTTACTATTTTGGGCCGTCCCATTCATTTCTTTACATTCTCAAAATAATACTCCCTCTGTCCCTCCCATTTCTTTACATTTCTTTTTCACTTTTTTTTTTGAAAAGCGAAAATTGCATTCATGAAGGAGACGAGAAACAAGAGGAATGTTGCTAGAGGATGACCTCGCCAGATCATGAACCAGCCTAACAATGAAGAAAGCTAAGCTACTACAGTACAGTTAGTCCAGGAGACCTAACAGCTATACCACATACTTCAACCCAGGGAGAGCAAAGTGGAAGTCTCTCCTGGAATGACCCTCAGCAGATACACTGATGAAGTTCCCAGCAAGCCAACTCGTCTCAGTACAGTGATGTTCAGCACCAAGCCCATAATTCTGTTATCCTGGAGCGACCCTGAACTGCTAGGTCATTTGCTCCAGAATTTAGTTGTCGAGAGATCCACTTAAATCTAATGTTTAGGCTCAAAAGTTTGCCTTTAAGTGCCTGGCAAATGTTGTGATCATACTCACACAGACCAGATTTAATCTTCATCAGAGTATGTATCATTTCAGCATTATCCGAATGGACGATGAAGGCAAGGTTCCTTATGTGACTAGACCAAATGTGATCAATCAAGAACCTGCATGCCGCCCATTCTGCTTCCAAAGATCCTGCAGATGGAGTTGGACCCGAGAAGATAAAAACTAAGTCCCCATTATGATCCTTTATAAAGCCTCCGAAACCCGCTTGAGAGGATCCTGTACTTGCACGAAGATAAGAACCATCTATGAAACAAGCTAGCTCTCCTACTCTTGAGGGAAGTATTACTGAGTTACTAGATATTCCCGCTAGTAAGATGCCTACCGGATTAACCATCCAGTGATCCATATTCTCCACTCTAAATAGACTTAGTGCTTCACACCATCTCTTTACTCTAAGCTTAATTAAGAGTAATAGCTCTTCTTTCGCAATACTTTTCCCTTCAAAAATCAGTACATTTCTACATATCCACAACGACCAAAGAGTTGCTCCAAGAGTGATGTTCCAACACTCTTTAACAATCGGTTCCTTGAATAACATGTGCCAATTCCAAAGGTTGTCCAGATTCATATTGGGAGGCACTCGAGATATACTCCACCATTCCAAAATTTTTTGCCAGATCTCTGCTGAATAGGTGCATTGCCAAAGAAGATGTTCCTGTGATTCTGGGAGTGTTTGACATAAAGTGCATGCTGCACTGCCTATATTGTTCCCTATTCTTGCTGCTAGTAACGCTTTTGTGGGGAGGATTCTGTGTTTTAGTTTCCACAGGAACAGTTTGACCTTAGGAGGGACCTTAAGCTTCCAAAGAAACTTCCAGGAGTTCGAGTTAATCACCACAGTATCCAGAAACCAATTTCTCCCTTCCCTGCAAGTGTAAGGTTTACCTGAGTGCCTCCATATTAGTGTATCCTGCCCATGAGATAGAGATACCGAAGATACTATGTCATTCAACTTGCATACTGCTTCTAACTCCCATGCTCTCAGGCTTCTAGTCCAGAGCTGGTCAGAAGTTGTGCTTGGGTCGCTCCACAGCGAACACACCACCTTAATGGACTTGAGCTTAATTTTGGAGATATTATACAACCTGGCAAAGGTGTAGTTTAGACTTGTTACCTCGTCGTTCAGCCACATGTCCTCCCAGAATAAGATTGAGTTTCCGTCTCTGACATTCCATTTGAAATGTATCGAACTAAGTGCACCATCGAACCCATTACCATTGTTGATGGACAAGATATTTTTTAACATCTCAGAAGTATTCTGACCTCTTAAGCTGTCTTGTAAGTCTCCATTGAGGGAGCATGCATATTTATCCCTAATCAGTTTGTTCCAAGTTCTAGATCTCTCCGTTGACCACCTGTACCACCATTTACTCAGGAGCGCCTTGTTCATGTGGATGAAAGGTGTGATACCTAAGCCCCCAAATTCTTTTGGCAAGGTGACATTATCCCACTTCAATAGATGCATCTTTTTACTTCTATCTCCGTTTGATTTGAATTCGCCCCACAGAAAACTACGACTAAAGGATTCCATTTTCTGGCATACCGATAATGGTACTAGTTGTGAATTAAACCAATAAATAGGTAAGCTACCAATTACTGATTTAAGAAGCACTGTTCTCCCCGCCATGTCCATAGAATCGCATTTCCACCCTGCTAGTTTCCCTTTGAACTTTTCTAATAATGGATCCCAATAGCTTTGCCTTCTTGCAGAAATGCCAACATTAACACCCAAGTAATTTAGTGGCCATTCACCAACTGTACACCCCAAAATATTTGCTCCTTCTTCTAATGAATCCATGCTTTTGCCTATTGAGTATAGCTTACTCTTACCAAAATTTATTTTAAGACCTGACAGGAATTGAAAGCAAATCAGAATGCTCCTAACAGTAGCTAAGGATTGCTTGTCATCCTTGATAAAGATGAGCGTGTCATCAGCAAATTGGAGGTGAGTGACCTCCAAGCTATCCCCTAATTTGATCCCTGAATACAAATGCAATTCGTTTGAGGCTTGGAGCATTTTACTCAGTGTTTCCACCACCAGATTAAAAAGCAAGGGAGATAAGGGATCTCCTTGCCTTAGCCCCCTTCCAGGTACGAATTCAGCTGACGGAGAACCGTTGATTAAGATTGAAATCCTGATTTCCTCCAAATAGTTTCTTATCCATGCGGTCCATTGCCTTCCAAACCCCATACTACCCAAAAGTTCCACCAAAAAATTCCAATCTACGGTGTCGAAAGCCTTTTCGAAGTCGATTTTGAAGATCAACCCCGAAGATTTCCTTTCTTTAGACTGTGAATGACTTCATTAAGTAGCAAAATGCTATCTGATCCCTGTCTACCTTGAATGAACCCCTGCTGATTCTCACTAACCAGGGAGTGCATGTGTTGCTTTAATCTATTTGCCAATACCTTGGTAAAGAGTTTTGAGGTTGAATTTATAAGGCTAATAGGCCTAAAATCCGTGACCAATTTAGGGTGAGTTATCTTCGGAATGAGGGCAATAAACGATGAATTGAAGCCCTTAGGAAGTTTACCTGACTGCGAGAATTCGTGTAAGGTTTGTAGAAGAGGTGTCCGTAGATTATCCCATAGATACTTGATAAATCCAAAGCTCATACCATCAGGCCCCGGGGCCTTGTCATTTGCCATCATTTTTAGAGCAAAATCGAGCTCTTCCTCAGTGATTTGCCTATCCAACCAATCTGCATCACAAGGGAGTAATTTATTCAACCTCAACTGGCCTAAACCCAGTTTTACCGGGGGATGTTGGACTTTGAACATTTGTTGGAAATGTGAGAAGAAAGCATTTTTGAGATCCTTCGGTTTATGAATCAAATTATTTCTCCACCAAATACTTTTGACTGCATTCCTACTTCTCCTCCTCTGTATGACTTGGTGATAAAACTTTGAGTTTTTATCACCTTGTAGCGCCCATTGAACTCGCGCTTTTTGCCTCAGCATTGATACCTTGTCTAAATATAGCTCCTCTAGCTTATTTTTTGTCTCCGACACTGCGGAAGCATGAGCAGAGTTTGCATCCAGAGAATGCAGCCTATCCTCCATGACTCTTATTTTAGAGTCGATGTTATTGTTTGGATCATGTGACCATCTTTTAATGACATGTTTGATGGCTCTAACTGCTGATTGAATATCACTGCTACCCCTGAACTCCGAAGAACTGAGGAAGCTCGCCAAGACTTTTATGAGTGAATCATCTTTGAGCCAGTAGTTAAATACTTTAAAGGGTATAGGGCCCCAATTAGTGTCATCAGTCGTAAGGAGGATGGCTTTATGATCTGATGTCTTCCTACCAAGAGCCGTGAGTTTCCACTGAGCAGAGGAGTACCAAGAGTGATTTACTAAACATCTGTCCAATTTGCTCTTCTTTGAATTGGGTCCAAACCAGGTGAATTTGGACTTCCGTAATTCCAACTCCAACAGATTAACATTCTCTATGAAGTTATTGAAAAGAGATGATTCCCTGACCCTGTATATGCAGTTTGTTCTTTCGCTTTGCTCCCTCACACAATTGAAGTCCCCCACTATGCAGATAGGGATATTTGGATTATCAAAGATGATGTCACTCAGTTGATCCCATAAAGCTTGTTTCAGATGCAAGTCCTGCGGACTATATACATTGATGATGCTAAATCTGCTCTTCTCTAATTTAGACTCCATTAGGCACCTAATCCAGGAAGATGTGGATTCCATGTGAATTAGATCATATTCCAGACTATCCCATGAACATAGGATCCCCCCAGACATCCCCGACGCCTCTACCTCTGCCCACCCGTGTGTGTGGTGGTCCCAAATACTATTCTTCATTGAAGCTGACCATAACCTTGTCTTAGTTTCTTGAAGACAAAGGAAATTGGCTTTATGATTATAAACAAAATCCTTTATCATCCTCCTACTAGTTGCCGTGGTAGTGCCCCTCACATTCCAGGATATGCAGGTTAAATTCTTCATTGAAACGAAATACTATCAGCAAAAACAAGCAATACCAATACTGACCACAATCTAAATCAGACCATCCTCCATATTTTTTGCTATAATACTTACTCCTTCCTCAACTCCTCCTGACACATTTAGACCCACTGCTAAGGCTGTCTCTAAAATGAGTTTAGCCTCCTTTAGATAGTTTCTGCAACTTGGGCTTGACTTATTTATACCTGCGTCCACATGACCCGCCATTTTGCTAGTACTTGCAAGCGACTTTGTTCTTCTACTGCCAGCAGTTTTACCAAATCCCAATCTGAGATTAAATGGATTGACTAGTCTTCGCCTTCTAGATCTAGGCCTCCCTCTGCCTCTTCCCACATTCAAAAACTTTAACTTTCTACATATAGTGTTCTGGGAGCTACCCGGACGGTTTGTTTGACAACCTTCTTCGAACAACCCCTCTGGAGACATAACCCCCACCTCCCTGTTTAATGAAGAATCTTGGCATCCTGAGCCTACCGAAGAACTTGCTTGGGCCTCTCTAAGCTTGTTGGTTGCTTTGACTCTCTCTTGTAACTGACTACCAGTGTGATTTCCACCTGAATTCACTTCGTTTTCACTGCCTATGATAGTTTCTGCATCTTGAAATTTTGAGCCTTCACTATTTGAGTTTAGGAACTCCGTGCTAACCCCACCCTTAACCTCCTCAGAGGGAATAGAGTCTGAAACTCTTGATATGAATTCCCAATTTACAGGACTGAACTCTCGATTTCGAACAGGACTAAGGAATTTGTCTTCATGCTGGATATTTGCCTGAGAGTTGTGAGAGGGCTCCCTTGTGCTAACATCATTCACCCTGCTATTAGCCCTACGAAAGTTCTTCGAAGTCTCTGATTTCCTCTCTGTTTTTCCCCGTTCCTGATGAAATTCCCACATGTCCCTACTTACCTCATTAAAAGTTATCTCAAGAAGTTTGCCTCTAACCATCACTCTCAAAGTGTCTTCTATTCTCCTTACTTGTGTTGTGTTGAGTTTGATAAGAGGGTTAAAAACCTCCAATTTATCTTCATTTTGATAACACCAGTCAACCCAATCCCCCAAATGCCTAGTATACGCCTTCAACATATCTTCTTTCCAAACCGTCATAGGCAGGCCATGACATTCCACTATCACTGTTCTACTTAATATCAAGTCTTGCTCCGTCATCCTTCTTATACTATGAAAGCACGAGGTAAGTATTCCCAATTCCTCCGTATTCCATTCATTTTTTTCCTCATGTGACAGAATGACCTTATGCTCATTTATTTTAAGAAGAATCATACCTGAGAGCCCCGCACTCCCCATCTGATTTAGAAGGCTCTTTGCATCAACATTTTCTTTAGTAGTTCCCACCCAACTGTCCATTAGATGCTTTTCCCAGCTCTCGTCCACCTCTGCTTCTATGTACTCAAATTTCTTCTTTCCCAATTGATTAATTGTTGCCTCTTGCGGTTGCTCTGTCTTGAAGGTTGATCTCTTTTGACTATTAGAGTACCCAGCTCTATCTTCTTTTCCCTCCCTCCCACTATTAATAGTCATGCTTACCCTTCTCCCTAGTCCTTTGAACTGTTTTACGTTGGATATAATACTTCCCGCATCTAATTCTGAGTGAGTCTTCACAAATCCATACCGCTTGTTGTTTTTATCCCTCCTTCTGGGTAAAATTATATCCAATATAGCACCCCCTTGCTTAAATAGATCCCACATATCTCGTGCTGTCGTTTCCTCAGGGATATTTGACACAAAAATCGTGCAAGCTTTCTTGGCCTCTTTCTTATTACTCAGCTTCTTATGAGATACTTTGACCCAACCCTGTGAAGTATCACTTTTGGATTTTAACGCCTCTGCAAAGGACTTTACTTCTGTGTTGATAAACTCGTTTGGTAGCCCCCTGCCCCTTCCATTTGCTCCATTATGGTTCCGGAACTTAAGACTTCTCCAGTGGATCTGATTAAGTGCGTCAGCAGTAGCTTGTTTGTCTCCTCTTTCAAAACTCTTCAAGATAGTCCGGTCCACTAGATCTTGATGTGCCCAGATAAAATCGCGAAGAATAGACTCTCCATCTAGCTTAGATCCATTTGGAATTTGAAGCTTAACCCCATTGCTGTCTTCTTCACCTCTAGATGCACGCTCCATCTATTTGACTAAAAATACATTTCTTTTTTCACTACTCGACACACATTTCAAGGCTCCTAAAAAGTATAGTTCCATAACTTATTTTTTAAATTTTCTTTTTTTGTATAAAAATAGAACAATTCTATTTTTATACAAAAAAAGAAAATTTAAAAAATAAGTTATGAAACTATCCGCAAATTGCACCTTAAAATCCGTGCCAGAATTACGTCCCCCAAGGTAAAGAACCAAGGGGGACAGAGGGAGTAAGTTTTAACACTATTACACCCACTACTTCACTTATTTTAACAATACTTTACACTATTATACACACTATTTCACTTATTTTAACAATAAAATCACTATTACACCCACTACTTCACTTATTTTAACAATAAAATCACTATTATATCTACTACTTCATTTATTTTAACAATATTACACCCATTTTATACCAACTTATCTTGTCCTCGGTGCCGACCAGGAACGTAAAGATCCAGGGGGACGGAGGGAGTACAATCTACAGTAATATCTACTCCGTATGAGCAGTGTTGTAAAAAGCGGAAATCGGACTTAATCGGTGGAGGCACCGTCCAGGGATTAATCGGGTAATCGGGGATTAATCGGAATGATTAATCGGATCATTAATCGGAACTAATTTAATATTATTTTTAAATATAATTATTATTAATATACATAATTATTTTATTATTTTGATTATACATGAATAATTATCATATATTTATAAAAATATATTTAAAATACATAGCATTATTAAAGTAAATATAAATTTTAAGATCTAATTTTTGAATTGGGGTCAATATGAGAGAAAAAATTGATAAAATTCATTATTTAACCGTTTAAAATATTAATTTCGTATATGAGAATAATAGTTTTCTTAAAATTTATTCAATTTATTAATTTTTGAATTTTTTTAATTTTTCTACTTATTTTTCAATTTTTTATCAATAATGCCGATTTTTGACCGATTAATCCGATTTTTGACCGATTAATCCCGATTAATCCCGATTAATCCCGATTTTTTGAAAAAAACGATTTTTTGGCCGATTTTTGTAAAATCAGTTCGGTTCCTTACCGAACAGCGATTAATCGGCGATTAATCCCGATTAATCGCCGACTTTTAGAACAGAGCGTATGAGCCAAAAAGTTCAATAAGTTTGCTAATAATAACAATAAAATAACAAACCACAAAGCAAATCCAAGACTTTGCCAGCTCCATTTCCCTGTACTAACTAATCACCAAAAAGTCAAAATCCGTCCAACCAAACAACCCCTAATCAAGAACCATCAAGAAACACTCATCTTTTCTTACCCTTATTTCCATGAAGTACTTCAACTCAAATCATCACTAATCCACTAAAACAATGTCAAGATCTTGTCTTTTTGTCATTACAATTCTTGGGTTGTGCTCAGTTATCTCAGCTCAATCTTCTACCAAGTGCCCACTTAATTTTAATGTTCTCAGGAGTCTTGCTGAGGGTTCCAGGCCTTCTGATAAAGTTGCTGATCAGTGTGTTTTGATTCTCCAGGGTCTGCGCCTGGTTTTATCAGATTATCTTAAGAAAACTAACAGGTTCTTGCCTCCTTTATCTTCAGCTGAGTCTTGCTGGAAAGATTATCAGGGCTTCTTTAATCAGTTCAAGAATAGTTTCGATATTCGAGAAAAGTGTAAGTTTGAGACTGAGTGGATTGCTGAAGGGTGTCAGAATATTACGACAAGAGGAGAGTATGAAAGTAGGAATAGTAAGAGTGCTTTGGATGGAGTTGTGCGTGCTTGTAATCAGTCTTTAAATGGGGCTGCTTGTGCTACTTGTACTACAAGTCTTTCGGCTTTGTTGCCTTCTGATGTTAAAGTTGGGAATGTGTCGGATTGTACTACATTTAAGTCGATTTATGCAGCTGCGTTTGCGAATCGGTTTGGTCCTACTGATAGAGGGACTGCTGAGTGTTTGTTTGCGCTTACGTTTAATAAGTCCAATAAGGATGAGGATAAGAAGAAGAAGATTTTGATTGGTGTGGTTTCGGGGATTGGGTTTTTGGTAATTGTAGTGGGGGTTTGTGGGTATTTGTGGGTTAGGAGGAAGAAGATTGAGAAGGAAAAGAGGAAAGAGGAGATTACGAAGAAATGGAGTGATTTGAATTCGTCTGCATTGGATTCGATTAGTGGAAGTACTACATTGATTAAGTTCTCGTTTGATGAGATTCAGGAAGCGACGAAGAATTTCTCGAGGTTGAATATAATTGGGAAGGGAGGGTATGGGAATGTGTATAAAGGGGTTTTGCCGGATGGGACTGAAGTTGCGTTGAAGAGGTTTAAGAATTGTTCGGCTGCTGGAGATGCGGATTTTTCTCATGAAGTTGAGGTTATTGCTAGTGTTCGTCATGTGAATTTAGTGGCGTTGAGAGGGTATTGTACTGCTACGACGAATTTTGAAGGTCATCAGAGGATTATTGTTTGTGAATTGATGAAGAATGGGAGTTTACATGATCATCTGTTTGGGTCAGATGGAAAGAAGTTGAGTTGGCCTCTTCGACAAAAGATTGCTTTAGGAACTGCTAGAGGATTGGCGTATTTGCATTATGGGGCACAACCGACTATTATTCATAGGGATATTAAAGGCAGTAATATACTTTTGGATGATGATTTTGAGCCTAAAGTGGCTGATTTTGGCCTTGCAAAGTTTGCACCTGAGGGGGCAACGCATGTTAGCACAAGGGTTGCTGGAACAATGGGCTATGTCGCCCCTGAATATGCTTTATATGGGCAGTTGACAGAGAGAAGTGATGTTTACAGTTTCGGCATTGTGCTTCTTGAGCTTTTGAGTGGGAAAAAGGCACTTCTTGAGCTCGACGAGGACCAACACACACTTGTGGCGGATTGGGCTTGGGCATTGGTTAGGACAGGTAGACCATTAGATGTTGTTGAAGAAGGTATTCCAGAGTTGGGGCCACCACATACTATGGAAAAGTATGTGTTGCTTGCTGTGCTTTGTTCACATCCTCAATTGTATGCCAGGCCTACGATGGACCAAGTAGTGAAGATCTTGGACTCAGATCTGCCAGTTCCCATGATACCAGAAAGGCCTATACCGATCAATGCTGATATTGATGATATTGAGAAATCGGTTAGCAGCATGAACTCAGGTAATTTGTCCACTTATTCTGGCTATCAGCCATACATTGATAATTCTGCCCCTAACACGCCAAGGTTGTAGTGGGCTGATAGTCAGCAGGTTAAAAGCTCTTGCTAAACTATACAGTAGAGGAAGTGAGGAGGTTTTGGGCAAAAACTTTAGGGAATTATTGTACCACTAAAGTTGTGCGAAAACAATCTTTCAAAAGCTTGAACTTATTATTCAGTTAAAGGTTTTGGAAATAGGACCTGCGAACCCGAATGTAAATTTCCAAATTATCTGTAGAAGCAATAGATGATTATTTTGTTTGAAGAGGAGTAGAGCATAAGGTTTCTTTGCTATCATGTGTGTCCTCGCATATGCAAATCGGCAGGTGTGCAGCTAATAGTGTGAATTATCAGGAAGATAGAGGGCAGGAGTATTATCTGTCTACAGATAGAACCCCTTTCCACTAGTATTTTTGTTTTAATCAGACATTCTTTCAAAGAAATTTGAATTGTGCAGATTGCTTCTTTGTTTTGCCAGGCAGTTTCGGTAGTTTTCGTTTCTTTGATGTAGTCATGTATACAAGCTAACTGTTGGTTCCAGAAATATGTAGCTGTGTGTCCTTTGGGGTTGCAATGTATTAATCGATGCTACACACACCAGTTACTTCTTATCATGTCCATAGCAGGTTACAAGCTCTTGCTAAATTACAATAATAAAATAGTTAAAAAGCTAACCCTAAACTATACAGTAGAGGAAGGGAGGAGGTTTAAAAACTTTAGGCAATCATTGTAGCCCTAAAGTTGTGCCAAAACAATCTTTCAAAAGCTTTTTAAGCTTGTTATTCAGTTGAAGGTTTTGGAAACAGGATCTGAAAGCCTGAATGTAAATTTCCATGGCCCTGTTTGGCAATTAGCTGATAGCGGATTGAATTAGCTGTTTTGATTAGCGGATTGACTTAGCTGTTTTGACTAGCGGATTGAAATTAGCTGTTTTGAATAAAAGTGTTTGGTAAATAGCTTTTTGAATAACTTTTTGTGACACATAACAAACCTCTAATTGAAAAAGCTCCTAAAAGGAGCTTTTTCAAAATTAGCTTTTTGATCCCAAACCTCTAACTCAAATCTCTAACAACCAAACACTCACATTAGAGGTTTCATTTGGTCAAACCTCTAATCTACCCCCAAACCTCTAATTTTATCCCAAACCTCTAACTTCCAAACACCCCCCATATATATATTAGTAGAAGTAATAGATTACTCCCTCCGTCTCTTTATTCTTTTCCCGTTTGACTAAAAACACGGGTTTTAAGACAATTGGTAATGAATATTGTTTTTTTATGAAGTAGTGGGTATTGAATATTGTTTTTAAGAAGTAGTGAGTATTGAATATTGTTTTTAAGGAGTAGTGGGTGGAGTAGTTGGTATTGAATATAGTTTTTATGGAGTAGTGGGTGGATAGTGGGTATTGAATATTATTTTTTAAGGAGTAGTGGGTGAGTACTGGATATTGAATATTGTTTTTAAGAAGTAGTGGGTGAAGTAGTGGGTATTGAATATTATTGTTTATGGCTTAAAATAGAAAGGGGAAGAGTATTTTGATAGTCCCAATTTAGTAAACAGGAAATGTTTTAAGAGACCGAGGGAGTATTGTTTTGTTTGAAGTGGAACAGAGCATATGGACCATGGCAGGAGTAATATCAGTGTCTAGACAGAAAACCCCCAGAACCCCTTTCCACTAGTTTTTTTTTTTTTTTTGAATCAGACATCCTTTCCAAAAACATTTAATTGTGCTGATTACTTCTTCGTTTTGCTGTGCGGTTTCTATAATCCTTATGTCGGTGATTAAGTAGTGTATATAAAGCTAACAGTTGGTTCTAGGAAAGTGTAGCTGTAAATCTTTCGGGGTTGCAATGATTTAATAGATTTTAACTGTAAATCTTTCGGGGTTGCAATGATTTAATAGATTTTAAACGAGCGGGGGATCCTGTGTCCCCTTCCTCCATATCCCTTTGTGTCCCCTCTTTTTTCTAATACAAAAAGAGTGCTCTTGCGAGACCCATTTTAATAAATAGATATTATTTATTAAAATGGGCCCGCAAGAGTACTCTTTTTATTTTAGAAAAAATAGGGACACAAAGGAGACATGAATGAAGGGGACAAGGATCCGGACCCATTTTAAACATACTAGTTCCTTCTTATCAGGTCCTTAGCAGGTTACAAGTCCATGGTCGTAAGTTGCCAGTCTTGTGCGATTTGCAATCCAAACGATTAATTTTCTCAGTTTATGGGAGTTGGCCACTATGTAATTAGGTTCGCATGATTTGTGTGGTAATCTAATAAACACGTAAAATTGTGAAATCCGACATGGTATATTTGGTTTGATTATTATTATTATTTTTTTATAGTTAAACACACGCATATGATAGGAGTGAATTCTTGACCTTTCTTAGAAAAACCAAGATCTCAATCACTGCATCAATCTCCTTTGTTGGCCGGTTTGATTGTTGTTATCTATACCGCCCATTATTTTTTTTGAAATTGATTTTCATTGATTTCATCATTTGCTTCAGTTTTACTCTTTTAGCAAGTTTTGCAAATTACAAATTAATAATAATAAAAAAAATATTTGCAAATTACAAGGTTTTTTAAACGGGGTATGTATAGAGTTGCATACACTCCCAAATACAAGAAAACCAAGCTAGCGCAGTACCTGTAAACACATACGAACTGTATATCATTGTCAAACGTACCACCATTGATCCTCACCACCTAGTTGTCATACTTACTAGATCCCACTAAGATGGTCTAATCTTGTTAGTATTATTTTTTATTGTTTATACTATTTCAAATTGATTTTTTGAATTAACTTTTATCTATTTTTACTTTCCAAATAATATGTAACTTTAATTAGTTACATTTGCTTATGTAAAAGTTTCCTACCTTTTTTTTTTAAAATAGTTGTGTTCCTTTTTTTTTTCCTCCCTCAGTTTAATCACATTTTCTTGGTTTTGATTTTTATGTCTATTATTGAACTTATGTTTAATTAAGGGGAAGAATTAAAGATCAAATCATAATAGACATAAGGAACCTTCAAGTGATTTGTAAGAATATATAAAAAGTGTCAAATTTTTGGAACAAATGTCAATATCTACATTTTGGAGAATAGAATAGCCTTAGCGAAGGAATCTCAACATGGTGAAGAGAAAATTCTTCACCATAAGGAGGAATTAGAGGATCTTTTAGTTATAAGAGATAAATTGTTAGCTCAAAAAGCAAAGATTAAGTGGTTGCAATTTTTTCATCAAGTTATACAAAAAAGAAGAAACACTACACCAAATATGATCTATTGCAACACCAATATATATTTGTATTACAAAAAGTGTTACAATAGACACAAAACTTGGTAGTCTATTGTAATATTTTTAAAATTGTTGCAAGAAATACGAAAAGTGTTGCAAGCAAAAGGATCGTTTTGAAATTTTAGAACAATTGCAATACTTTAGGAAAAGCGTTGCAACAGCTTGCCGAAATTGTAGGCGGGAATTTGGTTTTTTATTGGGCGGGATAAAAAGGTACTGAAATGTTAGTACCAAAATATTTCTTACACAACATTAAAACAAAAAACAAACCCACCACTGTCTCTCTCTCACACCACTCTCTGTAAAAACAAACCCACCACTATCTCTCTCTCGACACCTCTCTCTCTATCTCTTGACACCACTCTCTCTCTCGACACCACTCTCTCTACCTCCTCTTTCTCTCTCTCTCTCGACCTCATCACTCTACCGACCTCGCCACTCTCCGCCTCTCTCCTCTCTTTCTCTCACAAATACACATCTCTCATCTCAAATATAATCGATTGAGCAAAATCCCAAACCTAATTGAGCAAAGATTTGAGCAAAGAGTTGAGCAAAACTTCAACTAGAGGTAAATTACCCATCTTTTTACGATTGTACAGGATTATACATGTATATATATATATATATATGATAAAATTGGCACCAACAGAACACAAAAAACACTTTTTCTCACAAAATAAACTTTTATTACACAAAACACTCATCCTCTCACGCCTGTCTCTCGACCTCACCTCTCTCCCTCGACCTCACCTCTCTCTCTCTCTCTCTCTCCCTCCTCTCCTACACACACTCATCTCTACCACTCATCTCTGCCAGTCATCTCTCACCCCCCACTCAAATCCCCAAAACCGATTAGAGCACCCAAAACTAATTGGAACTTCAGTAGTTTGGGTTTATGAAGGAGTTGATGCTGGTAGTGTTAGCACAATTTGAGACACTACAAGTAAAAATTCAATTAAAGCTTTAATTTGAGGTAAAGTATCCATCTTTTTTGTTTATATTGAATTATACATGTATAGATATGTATGTGTATAAAAATATGTTGGATTATATGTGTTCATAATTGTTGTTCGATTTAAGCTGATATTAAGGGTTAAATTAGTAAGGATTTTTTGTTAATTAGGAGTTAGTTCTGTGTTGGTGTTATATGATTTTGTGTTATATGATGTTATTGAGTTTTATTAATGTTAAATCAGGAATGTCGTGAAGCCGTTGGGGGACAAGGTTTAAAGACCGAGAATCGCATTGGTCAGCTTAAAAGTGAGTATGATGTGCAGTCCACCTTTGAAGGTGACAATAAAGTCCTTATGCAACAGGTATTGTTAGTGACCAATATGTAATGAACCCGATATTTTTTTGAATAATGGATTTTTAGCACTGGAATTCTGATTTCAGTATAATTGGTATTTTATAATATAATAATTTGCGAAATTTGAAAGGCTACTATGGTATATAATCAAACTAATTAGTTTTAGCTTTTTTGATATATAAATCTAGAAACTTCAGTAGTTTGGGTTTATGAAGGAGTTCTTGCTGGTAGTGTTAGCACAATTTGAGACACTACAAGAAAAATGGCCAAAATCGATCACGAGATTGGTCGGTTTTGACCCTTTTTTGGTCGGAAATGAGGTCAAAATCGACCAACTCAAATGGTAGGAATTTCTCCAGTCGGAAATGCTAATTGGTCGGAATTGCTAGTTTTTTTCCCAAAAGGCCCCACATGCCATGTGGCTGCCCATGTGGCTCGCCACATGGGCTACCACGTGGCATGGGACCAAGACACGTCACATGCCACATCATCTGAAAATGGACCCCAAATGTTGACGTGTCATCCACGTGTCAAGTGGGCCCAATCCACGTCATTTATGCCACGTCATTTTTTACTTTAGTCAATGACAATTTCCGACCAAACTTGGTAGGAAATAGGTCATTTTTGACTTTGGTCAATGACCTATTTCCTACCAACATTGGTAGGAAATGGCCATGGACCAAATTTAATGACTATTTCCTACCAACGAAAAGCATGTCAATTTGGTAGGTTTTATAACAAAAACCATGTAAATTGGTATTTCGTACCAATCAATTCCTACCGGTGTTGTCCATTTCCTACCTAAACCATTAAAATCAATCTAAACCTTTAATAATACTCTAAATACATTACATACTCGACAAAAACATTGAATCATAGATAAAAACATCCAATCACATTCGCAAAAGTAGCACTAGTTCATTACATATCCGACAAACATATCAAATACCAAAAAAAAGTAGTACTAACTCTTCGACAAGTTCAATATCATCTAGCTATCAACCACTACATAATTCAATCGCAAATCGTACACTAACCCATAATCCACCCCACCTATGCTCCAACTACTGCTACAATAAACTACTTATATAGTTCTTGAATTCGTAGATCTTCGTTCTAGCCTTTGCACTATACTCAGATCTTTTGTAGTTCTTAACAAGTATCCATGGCTACCGTTGCATATTCATCAAAGGATCTACTATGTTCTTCATCTCCATAATGAAGACAAGGGTAATTGTGAGTGCAAGACTTTCAAAATGAATAAGATGGTATTAGGAGTACTCTATTTAAGTTTTAGCACCAAGACAAGATAAGTGTTCATGACTTTGATGTACACAAAACTAAAACAACAAATATGACCTAGAATTCTATTATTTGTGATAATAAAAATGCATAGACGAGTGAATATAATTATAGAATAAAGGCTTACATCTATATCGACCACTTTCTTCATGCCATACCTCTTGTACGAACCACAAACTATCTCTCTAATCACTCAAGTGTGTGCAACCACAAACTTAATGACTATGTATGATAAATAAACAGAAAATTTAAGAAACTTACTATCAAGTTCACAAGATTTCCAGGTAGCAAGTGAATAGCAGTCATGTTAAATTCCTGACCATAACGCTCCCCAAATAGATTCCGAAGCTTCCTAAGCTCTAGCAGTTCTCCACATCTTGCAGATGCAAATACAAGTGTTGACACTTCCTCGTTGATGTCAACTTCACAGAATATGCATCTAACAGATCATACACTTCTAGCATGCTTTCATCCTTGTAGATTTGTGCAGCCTAAAAATCAGGTTACCAAAAGGTCAGATTCCCTCATATGCGTCAAGATCTAAATTTTAAGCACAAAACTACCTAAAAAGAAATTCACAATTACAGTCCTAAAACAACCACATAAGTAATACTACAATTTGAGTACTAAATAGAGAGACCTTGTATGACCATTAAAAATAATATACGTACCCGCTTGTTAGCATCATCATTCAAACAAATGTAATTACACTAGTAACTTACCAGTGATTCGAACCATGGTTTCCCTCCCAGATAAATCAGTGACATGCTACATACAAAGACAAAGTTATACAATGCAAACGTCAAGGTTTAAAGATCAGACATCTAATAAATTTTAGTGATTCACTTACGATAAATGTGTCATTGAATGAAGCAAAGATGTGAGCAACACCAAAAACATTTTCTCATTCCCTAACAGCATGGCCCAATGTCACATTATCTTCCTTAGGCTCCCTGGTCTTTCTCCTTGACTACTTCAAACAAATCAAGTGTGTAACAAATTACTAACAATTACAATTAACACTCAAATGACCAGAGTGGACTGATATTGTACACTACATGGACCTTTTCTAAAGCAAATTTATACGTTTTTACTTACAAAAGCCTACAGATATTTAAACACCTCATCAACCAAAAAAAACCAAAAAAAATAGAATTCGCAGCAATCGGAACCTACAAAAACAAAAAAAAAAATCAAATATTTAAACACCCCATCAACCAAAACCTCATAGATGCACAATCATATACAAGTATTTAACATGGAGCAAACCTCAAATAGATGCAGAATCATATACAAGTACACATATGGACCCATTAATAGGAGCCCCAATTAATCACCTGCAAAGTAGAAAACAAAGAAATTTGATTTAGAGAAAAGAGAAGAGAATAGAGAAGGGAGAAGAAAAGAGAGAAGAGAAGAGAGTTTTCTGATAAACAGAGAGTTCTTCCAGAGTTGAGAGCGAGAGAGTGTAGAGATCTGAGACAAGACAGAGAGTAGATATGATAATTTTCATTCAATTGGAAAGGGGGAAAACTAAGCTTGTAATATTGGGGGGAAATGAAAAGGTATAGTTTTCATTTGGGAGCAAAAAGACCGCCCCATTTTTCATCTTGGGAAATGTACTAGTATTTTATTTCTCTTTTACATATAGCTGAATTATTAAATTTACTATAATATAAAAATAAAATAAATATCACATATATTTGTATAAATTATAAATTAACATTTGCAGTACACTTTAGATTATATATAATAGCTAAACAATCTTGAAAATTCAAATGTAATTATATATTTTATAAAAATAGATTTAATATTTCAATTATAAATATAATGAAATATGACTACTAGGGTGTGTATGAATTTTAATTTAAAATTTGGCATTTTTTCTATTTTTATTTATTTTATTTTACAAAATAGTTAAAATGGGAGGAAAAAAAAAAGAAAAATAGGAAAATTTGGGTAAACATCGTCACACAAATAGTAAGTATGACTATGTTGAGTATTGAATACAGTAAAAGAATACAGGGGGGGTGAATGGATTCTTGAACTTTTCTTTGTTCTTGAATCTGTGTAGCAGATAAGTGTTTGTGTGTGCAAATGTATAGGTGCGGATAAAGATAACACAAGACACAATATCACTTTAATCTAATATATTATTAGATAAAGGTTGCTACAATCTGTGAATACAAATGATAGTATTCTCAGCTTCGTTTTTCTCAGAGAGATATGTCTTACAATGTGTATGAAAAACCTTAACCAATTAAAGAAGTGAGATTGTATTCTTATAGAACATGAATACAACTCATTTACTACAAATAAGGTTACAGGATAAATTACTTTCTTGTATGTCTATCCTTTTTGAGTAAGCATCCAAACGGCTACATATTTGACTTTGCAAAGTTCTGTTCAGATCCACTTCTTTAGCTCTTTCTCTCTTCTATATCTCTCCAAGCTTCCTTGTAGGCTTTCCAGAGCACGTTACCGATTGTGGTCCATAAAGTGCATTGGCTTGTTGAAGGTTTCAAACTTGTACAATTTCTTCAGTATTTTGTCTCCAAGAATGTATTCGAGAAGTGACTAAGTGATTGATTCGAGAACTAGGATTAGATAACTCTGAGTTCTCGAATACTATCTGATTGACATATCGAATCACTTCTCGAATAATGCTTTTCTCCAGGATTCCTTGAGTTATCGAATATAATACTTGACTTATCGAATCCTTGAGATATCGAATAGGTTTCTGAGTCCTTGAGATATCGAATGGAGCTTTGACTTGTTGACTCTTTGAGAACTCGAATACCACTTTGACTTGTTGACTTGTTGAGTTCTCGAATAGAGTATTTAGACATGTCGAATCTCTGAGATATCGAACAGTTCATTCAGAGATATCGAACAGTGTCTTCTTAGATTTCGAATCTCTGACTTCTCGAACGCTAGACTTCTCGAATAGACAAAGATACTTCTCAAATTGGTACTTACACTACTAGAATTGATAGATATAACATCACACCTTTAACACCAGTTAGAAATGTCACTTATGTTAAAAGTATTTTAGACATCGGTTGTTACTTTACCGATGTTAATGCATATTTCAGACATCGCTTATAATAACAACCGTTGTCTAATCTCCATTTTTAAAAATAAAAAACTGACGCGTACAAATACCTTCCCCCTTTATACAAAAAAATTCATTTCCCACCCTTAAACGAAATTTCACTTCCCCCCATTATTTCTATCTACTCTCAGCCCACATAACTCGAACTCAATCTCTCTTTTCTCTCCCCTGCCGCCTTCTCTCTCTCAACCTTCTCTCTCATTATCTCCCTCTTTCTTCTCTCTTTTACCCTAATTTACTCAATTATAAACCCTAATTAGTACGAATCCAACTTAATTAAGCATGAATCGGAGGTTGGAGCTTGGAGTTTGAACCCTAATTAGTTTGATTTAGGACTTTTCTTCACAGACCCGGAGCTTTCTTCACGGTAAGACATCTAAAACCCTAATTTACATAATTATAAATTATGTGGTATGATTTGAGTTGCTACTGGGTGTTTATATAAACCGTGTGTGTATATTCGTTGTGTGTGTGTATATATCTGCGATTAGGTGTGTGCGTTTGCGTGGCTTTTATTCTCCTGGGTTTGAGCTCGATTTCAAGCTTGGTTTAGTGGTCTGGTGTTGATTTGGACTGGGTAAAGCTGCGTGTGTACGTATCAGAGTTAATACCTTATGAATGATTTGGGTTCTCTTTTTTGAGGTTGTAAACTTGGATTTTGATGCTTGTTAGGTTGTAATTTGCTTCGTTTTATCCAGTTAAATTGTATTTCTTATGTTAGTATGCTTCGAATCAAAGTTTTAATTTAATGGTTATTATAGTTGCTTATTGTTATATATATATATATATATTTGTGTTAATCGTGGCTGAACGAGTGTGTTAAGTATTTGCAGGCTGTAAATTGTAGGTAAACATAGTTCTTGGTTGGAGGTTTTTATTAAATCGAATTGTTCAATTGTTTAATACGGTTGAGGATGATTGTTAACAGCTATGGTTGTGTTAGTGTGCTGTTTTGTTATACATATATATTGTGGTGGTGTAAATGGAGTCGTATGTATGCTATTGCAGTAAGTCGAAGCAAGGAGGAGGCAGAGTATGTGAGGCGGTGTTAGGAATGTATGTGTATATTGATTGTTGGTGCAAAATGATTGTGACTGAGTATGCTACTCAATAGAGAGTCACATGCAAGATACAATCATAGCAGGGGCCTTTTTATGCGACAAAGAGACATGGTAAGTTTCTAAGTGCAGAGCTATATTTAAATTGGTTACCTGGTTGTCTCTGATTGATATATCAGGCATATTCAACACATTATTTACATGTATATGTGTTTTTTTAAGACTTATTTGCAAGTTCATGGCCAGTATTAAAGGGGAAGGTGGACATGCAGCAAGCCCACAAAATGAAAGAAAGGAATTTCCTTCTCAAGGATCAGATTTTCCCATTGACAATCCAAAAAAATCAGTGGATGGACGCTCGGAGGGTTCAAGATTAAGCATTAATTTAAACAAATCTGCTCAATATAATAAGCAGGTCAGTCTCTATATATGTGCGTTTGTGTCATTTATATGTGTATAATCACATTCTTGCCAATGTTTTTGGCGATTGTATGTGACCTTTCTACTTTTAGGCAGACCCCTCGTCGATATGCTGATTGTGTTATTATCTTAATTCTGCATAAATTTTGTGCTGGGGAGTCCTCTAAGAAACAGATCCCAAGAAAAGGTAGAGAGAGAACTCAAAGAATTAACAAGCAAATTGAGTCGGTGAGTAATTTGCTGAAACCTCAAACAGAAGCAGCAAACATCAGAAACTTGAGAAGCTCTGATGTTGCGACTAGACCTAAGAGGAAGAATCGAGCCCGTACCAAACCAACAAACATACCGCAGGGATCGGATTTTCGTGCACAGGCTGTTGTTGATACTGCAAGCAATCAACATGCAAAAAGAGAAGCGCCAGTTTGGCTGTCTTTGATTTCTTCTGTTAACTAGTGATCTAATACTCCTGCTAAGAGAATTTGGTTGGTTTTATAGCCCTGTTACATATTTGCTACTTATGCTTATGGTTCACATTTGTAGGGAAGGCGTAGAACTGCTGCCACAGATTCCTCGATGCACATGATGATTATGTGAGTTACTTTAGTATTCCTTGAATCTATTTGCATGAGCAAGTGCCTTTTCCCAATATGGGATTGAATATGTAAGTTCAGAATCTTGATTTTATAAAGCACTTTGACAGTTAGGCTCTTATTTTTATAATTAGTGCTCTCTTTTGTAACTCTACCATGCTCTTGAACTTAGGTAGAAAAAACTTTTTAGAAATGCACATAATATCTAGGTCAGTTTTTATCTTTATGGATATCATGAGTAGAAGGGAAATTAAAAAGCTTTTTTCGGCATCTTGTAACATTTATGTATAATTTTTCTTGCTTTGCATATTTTTTGTTGTGTATAATCAAATTATTGGCTGACAACGTAGGAATACATTGCTTCTGTTTACTTATGATAAAGGTGTGTATTAGTTTGAATTATTTAAACGGAATATATGTTTCTTTTTCTGAATATAATTTGCTTGCAAATTATGTAATCCAATATGCACTGGCTTTGGTATGTGAAGCAACCTAGACTTAGTTGATATGTAGTTTTTGAGTGGAGATGACCCTTTGTATTCATCTAGTGTGTTTATTTTAATGTTAAGTAAGACTGTTTAGACACTGGTCAGTTGATCATTTTATAAGTTTTTATGGATGTATAGAACTCTATTTTTTTTACTTTATTATGATTGTTTGATAGGTTGTAGTGTCTTTTAAGTTTAGGCTATATCTTGAGTATCTGTATGTGTTTAGCTGAAGTACTCGTGTGCATGGAGCTGTCAAAGTGATGGCAAATTAAAGACCTTATTAGAACACGACATCAGATCGAAAAGTTCTACAAGCTAAAATCTAAAATTCAGGGTGTATCTCTAAAGATTCAGGTATATATATATTCATTTGGGTGTCAATGTCGTAGCCTGAGTTTTTGATGTCGTATGTGTTGGTTTCGATCATCAATACGCAGCGAAAAATAGTAAATAAAATCGAAACCAAGCCAAGGATCCATGTATAATATATTGATAATATGGTAGATAGAAACGATTACCTTATCAAAGCTTTACGATTAAAACGATGGAGATGCAATCACAGAGCTTCCTCTTCGAAAACTCCTCTACGGTATCCACACGAACACCTTCAAGAACGGCTCACGATCTTGTCCGGAAGAGAGGTACTAGCCTCTAATGAAAATAGGTTTAGGATTAGGGTTTTGTGCGGCTAAACTAATTTTTCACGTACGTAATCCTTTACCCCATATCTTTATATATAGGATAGTATAAAGCCAAAATCCCTTATCCAAAAACCTATTCCAAATATGATTTATTTAAATAATAAAATCTAATTCTATTATTCAAATAAATAATAATTAAGTCAAACTTAATTATTAAAATCATATCTCATATCTCTTTGTATTTTATTATAGTTTAATTAAGTCCCACTTAATTAATATAATAAAATCCAACTTATCATTAATTAATTTAAATTCATAATTTAAATTAATTCTTCCTTTAAAATGTTCTATGTGTGTGACCCTGTAGGTTATTATTTATTTTGGCAATAATTTTATTCTCCAATAAAATTATAAACAATGAGCGGTATCTAGTAATACATCATTGCTACCCAATTAAATAATAATTAAATCGTGATTCGATAAACCTTTTGTGATTAATGTTCCCGTGTAATATAATCCCTTTAACCAAATATTATAGATTAAACTCGAGGCATGTTTATCGTCATCCTCTTCATAATTTAATCCGGGTTTACTTGATCCATGAGCAGACTATTAATAACAAATCATTATTTGAGCACGGCCATGCATTTTATAGTCTCACTCAATCAAGAGGCCAATAATATCTCTCCTAATTATAGGAGGGTTAAATCCTTTATCTATCATTCATATTTCTCATACGATTCACAATATACCCGATGTCCACTTTTATCATCACCCGGTCAAAGGTAACTTTTAATGTAGTCAAAGTATATTATCCTCGTATAGAAATATAATGATCTCAAGTCAAAGGATCATTACACCATTATCACTATGAGTCTTTCTTATGACTTAATTTAACATGAAGAATCTCACAGTGGGTCTGTCCAGTACCATGTACCCTACATGTACCTATGTATTGACTTTAGTATCTCCATACTTATAACCAATGAGATGTGGTTATCAGTCAAAAACATACCAGTCTATTTATGTATTATTATTGTCCTGTATAATAATACTCGACTAGGGACCTTTTGGAATATGATATATTATATAATCTCAAGTTCAAGTCATGTACTTAAACTATACAATATGTATCATGATTCTAAGGACATTTATTATGCTAACAAATATATCGCAGTAATTAAAGTCATAATAAATACGTTTATTGAATAATCAAATGACATAAAGGTTTATTAAAATAACCAATGTATTGCCTCTAGGGCACCTACACTAACAATCTCCCACTTGCACTAGAGCCAATCCCCCATGTATCTAATACCCATGGAACTAGTATGACCATCGTGCTTCTGCTGCGACAAAGCCTTGGTCAGTGGGTCCGCAACATTATCATTAGTATGCACTTTACATATATGTATATCTCCTCTCTCGTTTATCTCTCGAAGAAGATGATATCTTCTAAGTATATGCTTTGCCTTGGAATGGGACCTTGGTTCCTTAGCCTGCGCAATGGCTCCATTGTTATCGCAATACAGATCAACTGGATCTGCGATCGACGGAACCACACCAAGTCCGGTTATAAATTTCCGAATCCAAACAGCCTCTTTGGCTGCTTCACTGGCGGCAATATACTCAGCTTCCATTGTAGAATCAGCTACTGTCTCTTGCTTCGAACTTTTCCAGCTTACAGCACCTCCATTTAGACAAAACACGAATCCAGACTGGGACACAGAATCGTCCCTATCTGTCTGGAAACTAGCATCAGTGTAACCTTTTACGACCAGCTTCTCATCTCCTCCATATATCAAGAACGAATCTTTAGTCCGTTTAAGGTACTTAAGAATATTCTTGACAGCTGTCCAGTGACCCTCACCTGGATTAGACTGGTACCTACTCGTCATGCTTAAAGCATACGAGACATCAGGACGAGTACATATCATTGCATACATTATAGAACCAATTGCCGAAGCATATGGTACTTTACTCATACGGTCCTTATCATCTGATGATTTAGGACAGTTTTCTTTTGAGATCACTATCCCATGAGACACCGGGACAAAGCCCCTTTTTGCCTCTTGCATTCCAAAACGATGCAATACTTTGTCAATGTATGTACTTTGACTTAGGCCGATTAATCTTTTAGATCTATCTCTATAGATCCTGATCCCTAAGATATAGGTAGCATCACCTAAGTCTTTCATCGAGAAACTTTTTCCCAACCAAGTCTTCACAGCCTGTAGAGAAGGAATGTCATTCCCTATTAGTAATATGTCATCCACATATAATACTAGGAATGCCACATGGCTCCCACTAACCTTCTTGTAAACACACGGCTCATCCTCATTTTGTTTGAAACCAAACTCTTTGACTGTTTCATCAAAACGGATGTTCCACCTCCTTGAGGCCTGCTTCAATCCATAAATAGATCGTAGCAACTTACAAACCATTCTAGCAAACTTTGGATCGACAAAACCCTCAGGTTGTGTCATGTACACATCCTCTTCTAAGCTTCCATTTAAGAAAGCAGTCTTGACATCCATTTGCCAGATTTCATAGTCATAATAAGCCGCTATCGCAAGCAAAATCCTGATGGACTTGACCATAGCTACCGGTGAGAAAGTTTCATCAAAGTCAATACCATGAATTTGCTTGAAACCTTTCGCCACCAGTCTTGCTTTATAGGTCTGTAAATTTCCATCCATGTCAGTTTTCTTCTTGAAAACCCACTTGCACTCTATGGGTTTAACCCCATCAGGTGGTGCAACCAAAGTCCATACTTTGTTTTCATACATGGAATCCATCTCAGATTTCATGGCTTCCAGCCATCTCTCAGAATCTGGACTATTCATAGCATCCTTGTAGGTGAGAGGCTCATCATTATCTACAAGCATCACATCGCCATCTTGAGTCAGGAGAAATCCATAATATCTCTCTGGCTCATGGCGAATCCTACTTGATCTACGAACAACCTGTGTTTCTTGAGCATTATTAATATCCTGCTCTTGTTCCATTTCAGGTTTAATGCTATTTTGTGGTTCTCGATCTTCATCGAGATCAATAGTTCTCCCACTGTTTCTTTTGGAAACAAAATCTCTTTCCATGAAGACAGCATCACGAGCAATAAACACTTTCTGCTCGGAAGGACTATAAAAATAATACGCCTTTGTTTCTTTAGGGTATCCCACAAAATTGCACTCTTCGGATTTAGGTCCAAGCTTGTCAGATACTTGACGTTTTACAAACGCCTTGCATCCCCAAACTTTCATAAAGTTCATGCTTGACCGTTTCTCCTCCCATATCTCATATGGAGTCTTTTGAACCTTCTTGGTTGGAACACGGTTAAGTGTGAAAGCTGCTGTTTCTAGAGCGTAACCCTAGAAACTTATTGGAAGATCTGCATGACTCATCATCGATCGTACCATGTCCAACAGGGTACGATTTCTCCTCTCTGAAACTCCATTCCATTGAGGTGTTCCTGGCGGAGTAAGTTGTGATACAATACCACACTCCTTTAAAAACTCTTTAAATTCGGTGCTTAAGTATTCACCCCCACGATCGGATCGTAAGATCTTAATACTTGCACCTCCGCCTATCTGCTTCTCTACTTCAGCCTTGTATTCTTTGAATTTTTCAAAAGAATCGGATTTGTTCTTCATAAGATATACATATCCATATCTACTGAAGTCATCAGTAAATGTTATGAAGTAGTAGTAGCCTCCTCTAGCCATCACACGCATTGGACCACATACATCACTATGTATTAGCTCCAAACGTTCAGTGGCCCTTTGACCCTTACCAGTAAAAGGGGCTTTAGTCATCTTACCAAGCAAACAAGATTCGCATTCATCGTATGATTCAAAATCAAACTTATCCAAATATCCATCCTTTTTGGATATGCGTTTCTCATTTATATGGCCTAAACGACAATGCCAGAGGTATGTTTGATTTGAGTCATTTACTTTAAGTCGTTTGTTTTCTATGTTACAGATAGGATAATCCAAATCAAGAACATATAAACCATTAAATAAACGCGCAACACCATAGGTTAAATCATTCAAAGCAAAAGAGCAACTGTTGTTCTTTATTGTAAACGAAAAACCTTTCTTGTCCAAACAAGAAACAGAAATAATGTTTCTGCGAATCGCAGGCACGTAATAACAGTCATTTAGTTCTAAAACAAGCCCAGAGGGCAAAGATAAATAATAAGTTCCTACGGCTAAAGCAGCAACTCTTGCTCCATTGCCTACTCGTAGGTCCACTTCTCCCTTAGCCAAAGTCCTACTTCTCTGCAGTTCCTGCACATTTATACAAATGTGAGAAGCACATCCAGTATCCAATACCCAAGATGTAGAAATAGACAGATTGACTTCTATAACATAAATACCTGATCCAGAAATCTGAACACCCTTCAATTTCTTCAGATCCTCCAAGTAAGCATGACAGTTTCTCTTCCAGTGACCAGGCTTGTGACAATAGTGACAATCACCTTTGTCAGCCTTTGCGACATCTCCCTTCGGCTTTTTAGCCTTTTTGAAAGAGGGCTTAGAAGGACCAAGATTTTTCGGTGTAACCTTTTTCTTGCCCTTCCATTTCCCTTTTCCCTTAGCACCTTTCTTGCCCACCATCATTATGGGAGCCTTCTCAGGTGCCTTGACCATATTTGCTTCAGTGGTCCTCAGCATGGCCAACAATTCCATAGGAGTCTTATCTTGCTCAGTCATATTAAAAGTCATAATGAATTGAGTATAGTCGCTGTTCAAAGATTGTAAGATTATATCGACTCGAGCCTCTCGCTGAAGCGGGAAACCCAAACGAGCAAGGTAATCACAATACCCAATCATCTTTAGAACATGTGGTCCAACTGGTCCGTTGCCCTGCTTGCACGAGAAGAGTGCTTTGCTTGTGTTGAACTTTTCCACACGAGCCTGTGACTGAAACATCGTCGAAAGATGTTCAAACATAGTATAAGCATTCATATCAAAATGCTGCTTCTGAAGCTCAGCATCCATAGTAGCAAGCATAAGACAGGCCACATCAGTCGCATCATCAATATGCTTCTGATAAGCATTCCGTTGAGCATCAGTGGCATTGGCAGCAAGGGCTGCCGGTGGAGGAATGTCAATCACATAAGATTTCTTTTCCTGCATGAGAACAATTCTCAAATTCCTAGACCAGTCAAGGAAGTTTGATCCTGTCAGCTTGTCCTTCTCAAGGACTGATCGCACAGAGAAAGTGTTGTTTGTATTTTGTGCCATTTGTTTTCTACAATGATAAAAATGAATAAGATAAGTTAGATTGTTATATTAATTATGTTCAAGTGATTATGACATATTCATAATATATCTCCCACTATTTTTATCAAATTAATAGCCCTTACTATTAAATCGGAAAGAATATCTCATAAGTCTTTCTAGTGAGCCAAGATCCATATTTCGTCATATCCTAAGTCAACCACTGGTAGTCCTTAAAACATGATTATTTAGGTAGACAACAGTTGTCAATTATATCATATATAATTCTTGGATAGTTTGGTGAACAACAATTGTTCTTGTCTATCTAATAGATTTTGAACCAAACTCTATGCTTCTAAGTTCATAATAATTGAATATAACCGTTTATTTTTCACCTTATTATGACGACTTAGTTAAGTTAGACCCAATGATACAACGGCCGAATATAACCGTTTATATTCGTCGCATCTCACCACGATAGACAGGAGTCCCCTGCCACTGGCAGTCATTCCCCTTATCGATCTAGGATTTGATGAGTGTTCATTCATTGGAAAGCATCCGATTAAAACTTAATATTTTATTAAGGGGTTTAGAATTAAAACGATCATGATCCCATCATAAAGAGATTCCCAATTTTTCCTTGAATTAAATACTTCAAATCAATATTCATCCATAGTTTGATTTCCAGGTTGTTGGAGGAGTCACAAGTGGCCTCACTTAATACCCAACTTCCTTACAGGTAAAACCTGTTTTTGACAAAATCTCCCCATATCTAAATAATTGAAAAATCGTATTTAATTCCGTGTTTCATAAACACAGAAATCTCATGATCGTTTGTTCATTTTAAAATCTCGAATCGTTACAGATTTTATCTTGTTTAGCATGGCAAGCATGGCATGGGTGACGTATCTAATACATGCATACAACATTAATCTAATTAAAACATGCATACATTTGCTACTCTACACATGCATCATATGTAAAGTGCATCACATAAAATAATATGCTATGGTTATGGCCCAATCCTATGCGATTTTTCCAAGCTAATGGAAAAATCAAGGTCAATCTATGGTGGTAATAACTAATTATTACAAAATCTCTTGCTTCGCTTCCAAAGCTGCCTTGATTGCCTCCAAGCTCCTCTTGAAACATTTTACAAAAGAACTCGAGTTGCATTCGAGATAAAATAATTACAAAAAGAAAAACGACATGCAAGTCGTATTTAATTATTACAAACCATAAATTAAAAATTAATAAAATAAATTAAAACTAGGTCTTGGGGCCATAACCATGCATCATGCTCACATAGCATTTAAAAGCATCACATATTGTATAATCACAATTTTATACAACATAAATTAAATATGATCAAATCATAAATAATAAAATTAACGCACTTTAATTAAATATTAATCTAGTAATCAAAATTACTAATTAATTAAAATTTTGCATACTCCAAGTTAAACATTAACAATTATAATTTAATCTAGCATGCAAAACCTAGCTGAATTTTTTTTTTTTTTTTTTTATTAAAACAGCTGTTGCGCATCTACAGTACGCGCAACAGATCTAAACTGTTAATCCTTTCAGTAACGCATTCTACGTATGCGTTAATAGTCGAAACCCTAGCAGATGCGCATACTCAGTATGCGCATCACCTGTACATGCGATTTTCTGCAGATTTCTGAAAACCAGAACGATCGTGTTCATCCCTTTTTATACTCGATTTTGATTCCAGACGTAGTATATAGACCCATGAATACACAGCAGTAACATCACAAACATATATCAAAGATTCTTGAGTGATTAAAAATCAAAACCTTATAGATATATATGTTTATAAACACGTAAGTATATATATATTCACGCATGAACTAAACTACTGAATAACGACTGATTTCTCAGATGGTTTGATCACGTGTTAATCTTATCAAAACATGGCAGGTAACAGCAGATCATAGAAGCCATCAAAACGAAAAAAAAAACAGTAGCAGCAGATCGTTGTTTCATGCAATACGTAGGGTTTTCGGAAAGAAAAAAAAATAAAAAAAATTCAGAACTGGTTATCAAATAAACAGATCGTGTGCATCAATATTAACCAGATTATCATATTATACAAGTAGCTCTGATGCCATTGTTGGTTTCGATCATCAATACGCAGCGAAAAACAGTAAATAAAATCGAAACCAAGCCAAGGATCCATGTATAATATATTGATAATATGGTAGATAGAAACGATTACCTTATCAAAGCTTTACGATTAAAACGATGGAGATGCAATCACAGAGCTTCCTCTTCGAAAACTCCTCTACGGTATCCACACGAACACCTTCAAGAACGGCTCACGATCTTGTCCGGAAGAGAGGTACTAGCCTCTAATGAAAATAGGTTTAGGATTAGGGTTTTGTGCGGCTAAACTAATTTTTCACGTACGTAATCCTTTACCCCATATCTTTATATATAGGATAGTATAAAGCCAAAAGCCCTTATCCAAAAACCTATTCCAAATATGATTTATTTAAATAATAAAATCTAATTCTATTATTCAAATAAATAATAATTAAGTCAAACTTAATTATTAAAATCATATCTCATATCTCTTTGTATTTTATTATAGTTTAATTAAGTCCCACTTAATTAATATAATAAAATCCAACTTATCATTAATTAATTTAAATTCATAATTTAAATTAATTCTTCCTTTAAAATGTTCTATGTGTGTGACCCTGTAGGTTATTATTTATTTTGGCAATAATTTTATTCTCCAATAAAATTATAAACAATGAGCGGTATCTAGTAATACATCATTGCTACCCAATTAAATAATAATTAAATCGTGATTCGATAAACCTTTTGTGATTAATGTTCCCGTGTAATATAATCCCTTTAACCAAATATTATAGATTAAACTCGAGGCATGTTTATCGTCATCCTCTTCATAATTTAATCCGGGTTTACTTGATCCATGAGCAGACTATTAATAACAAATCATTATTTGAGCACGGCCATGCATTTTATAGTCTCACTCAATCAAGAGGCCAATAATATCTCTCCTAATTATAGGAGGGTTAAATCCTTTATCTATCATTTATATTTCTCATACGATTCACAATATACCCGATGTCCACTTTTATCATCACCCGGTCAAAGGTAACTTTTAATGTAGTCAAAGTATATTATCCTCGTATAGAAATATAATGATCTCAAGTCAAAGGATCATTACACCATTATCACTATGAGTCTTTCTTATGACTTAATTTAACATGAAGAATCTCACAGTGGGTCTGTCCAGTACCATGTACCCTACATGTACCTATGTATTGACTTTAGTATCTCCATACTTATAACCAATGAGATGTGGTTATCAGTCAAAAACATACCAGTCTATTTATGTATTATTATTGTCCTGTATAATAATACTCGAATAGGGACCTTTTGGAATATGATATATTATATAATCTCAAGTTCAAGTCATGTACTTAAACTATACAATATGTATCATGATTCTAAGGACATTTATTATGCTAACAAATATATCGCAGTAATTAAAGTCATAATAAATACGTTTATTGAATAATCAAATGACATAAAGGTTTATTAAAATAACCAATGTATTGCCTCTAGGGCATCTACACTAACAGTATGGTTCTTTAAGTATAATTATGAGTCGTGATAATATTTATATAGCTGCATCTTTTCGTGTGGTCTTTGATTTTGATGCTTGGCAGTTTGATTATTCATTATTGAGTAGAAAGATCCGAGCATACTGTCACGCCATGTTGCTAATTTATTAATCCAGTATATGTAAGTTCTGTAGAAATTATTATAAGCATGATTACAATGACTAGGTCTCGTGTAGCCCTAATGTTGTTTGTTTTACTTGATAGATGTACAAGGTATGGAAAGTCTTACACGATGGAGGAGCTTGATGAGGTGCGTATGGAGACCATCAAGTTCATCGAAGACAAATTAGAGTAAAGTACTAATTTGTGATTCTAGCTACGTACCTCAACTAGTTTGGTTTTGACAATGTATCTGGTGGTGTTTGTCGGATGGTAATCTTGGATTTTGGAGCTAAATTTTCTTGTTTTGTTGCAATGAATTTTGTATTTGGTAATGAATAGTTGAGAAATGCCATCCAAGTTCTATTTGTTTATTTTATTTGTTGTTATTTTTGGTTCTAGCTGTTGAATACACAGGAGGAATAATTCATGCAATCAAGCAAAATTAATAACACATATAAGTGAAAATCGATGTAAAAAAGCAGAAATAACATCATATTAAAACTTTTAATCGATGTTAAAGGTGGTACATATACAAGTATCAAACATCAGTTTTGTAACAAGAACTAATGTTAAAGGAAATATTAGACATCCATTATTTTACAAAAAAATGATGTTAAAGGTAGTATTAAACATTATTTAGTTGTCGACCTGATGTCTAAGCTTGTATTAAACATCAGTTCTTATTTAGAAACCGATGTTAAACAGTAGGAAAGACATCAGTTTCTTTGCGGGAACCGATGTCTATAGGCATTTTTGACATCGGTCAGGAACCGATGTTAAAGACCCCCCCTTTATCTACACAGACAAAGACATCGGTTCTGAAACACTTTTAACATCGGCCAAAAACTGATGTTGTAGGGGGTTTTTCCAGTAGTGTTAGGCAAATTCTTCATTTCTTCAAATCCCAACTGTGATTATTTGACAGTCTTTATCTTCTTGCTTGAGGCATGAACCTTGGAACTTCTTTCAAGCATTATTCTTGACTATATAGGTACAGTTATACAACTAGGATTTGATGCCTATTAAAAGTACAAAACAAGTAGAGACTCTACAACTAGAGGTTCCCTCAGTTAAGAGGTCATATAAGTAATGCAAAACATTACAAACAATTAGGCTTGTTATTAGTTGTAAACATGCATGCCTCTGTGACTAACAATCTCCCCCAAATTGTGAGTGAGACCTTAGTCACAATTTCATGTCTGATAACAAGCCTAACATACATAAAGATAAAACTTGAAAAAGTACAGGTATGTAGAAGCCATAGAGTTACAAAATTTCGATTTGTGTATTATGATAATTATCATCATCGATTTACTTATATTCATATTAATGTAAAAACACGTATGTACCGTTGTTAATATTTTGACATAATTTCGAGTATTGTACGACTAGTCGACCAATCATGTTTATGAATTGCCATGGCCTTTATCAATATTGCGAGTCATAGATGTAGATTTTGCTAGGCCACTACTAACAGTATTCACCCTAGACTTAAATTCTTGTGTTGTGGTGAGGTTACTGCTAGGAATGCCTAAGGCTTGCTGTTTTCCAATCTTCCTCTCATAGACTTTGCCTTGATCATCATCATTTTTCTTATCCTTGTTATCCTTCTTCTTCTTCTTATCTTCAACACCCTTATCACTCCTGTGATGTCTTCTCCTTCCATCACCTTTATCTTCATCTTCATCATCCTTATTTCTCCTAGGTTGAGCCATTTCTAGAATTGCACCAGTTGCTATGAAAGATCTGAGGATGTGCAGTGCTTCTATTTCTTCAGCATTTCTGACTCCAACTTTCTTCTGTAGTTGATCAATGATAGCAATGACCAGTCTGTGATTTCGAGGAGTGAGATCATTGGGAATGACCAATTGTTTAATTTCTTCAATTTTGGTGCTAGACTGATAGATGATTGTCCATGGCCTCTTGATTACTTCTGGCAGCCTTGAAGGTTGGCCATTCCTCAGGTCATCATACAGACTTTTGTTGTTCTCATTTCTCTTCTCAATAAGCTCAAGTAGTGCATCTATCTCTAAGTGTTTTAGAGCTTGTAGAGTCTTGTAGGTTAGATGCCACATCTTTGAGTTGGATACCATCATTATCTCCTTGAACCATGAGTTGTTGATTTTTCTGGGTATGATAGTGAGGTAGTCAATCTGCTCCTTCAACTTTCTCAGATAGAACTGAGTGTCACCAGCCTGTTCCCTTGTGGCTTTCAGAAACTCCAAGAAGGCTTTATCATGATAGACATTTGAATTAGCAACTTCTAGTAGCTTGGCCTCAGTAATGACTTCAACTTCTTCAGGCTTGGCACTTTCAGATATGGAAGATGGAGGTTTGTCAGATGGCATACTCCCTGCAAGCAATGTGGTTGTGATGGATTGCTTCTGGCCACCCGGAGTAATGACATGCACAGTTGGTAGAGTAACAACTGGCAAAGTGGTTGGAGGCTCATCAACTTTGGATTTTCCTTTACCTGGCACATGGGTTTTGGAGCCCTTTGATGTCCACCCTCATTTTGCTTTATGCCTTTCTCCTTAGGTTTCTCCCCCTTTGGATTTGAATTCCTTGATGTCCTCTTCTCCCCCTTAGGCTTGTTGTCAGGCACAGAGGCTGTAGGAATGACCTTTGGGTTTGAAGATTCTTCAGGGAGAGGGAGACCCATGTGCTTCATCATAGCAGACAACATTGATTGTTGATGCAGAAGGACATTAGTTGTGGTGGTGGCTTGGGTGTCCAACTGTTCATTAGGAATTGCAACCTTGTCTGTAAGATGAGCATTAAACTTTGTGAGAGAGACTACCTCCTTTTCAAGAGCATCTACCTTGGTGAATAATTCAGTAGATTTAAAGCCATACAGGGATTGGTCCTTAAGTCTCTGCACTTCAAACCTAGTCATATCATGCAATGGGACTTCCGTAATCAGCTTATCTCCATACTGGTTTGTAAAAAGAGTCTTGAGCATGGCATTTGCATCAGTTGTCTGATCAGCTAGATTTTGAAATTTGTGCCCCAGACCTGTGACAGCATCTTTTAGAAGAGCTAGACCATTGTCCATCTTGGTGCAAGTAGATTTGCATGCTAGAATGTCCTTGATTATAGTCTCCAATTGAGGAAATTTAACATCAAAAGTCCTCTTTATCTCATGCACTTCTTTAGTGGTGGCTGAACACACTTCATGAACTTCTGTTTTTAGCCCCTTGCTAAGGTAGTGTGCAGCCTTGAGAATGCCCTTGTAGTTGTCGTTCACTGCTTCATAAACATCACTAGGGGTGAGTGGTTTGGCATTGGACCCTAGTGCAGTTATGTATTCTTCTCTGATGTACTGGAGGCCTTCTGAGAGAGAAATATCAAATTTTCCTTATAGCCAGGCATCTACATTGCCATCTCTCTCAGCATCATCTACTATCTTTGCCTTTTGCATCTCCACATCATCTCTATGGCATAAGAGAATAGCTTCATAGTCTGGATTTGGCATGTCAGCAGTGAGAAGGTTCTGAGCAATCTTTGTGAACTCAGGGATCTGATCCACAATTAAGCTTTGAAGTGCTTCAACCGTCAATTGAGGTGGAACAGACCCTGATCCTGAAGTACTGTCATGTTGCACAGGCTTCAACCATTGAGACATAAAGTTAGAGCTAGAGCTAGGCAAGCTAGACTCCTTAGTTACAGATGCAACTTCTGTAACCGATGGAATGACTCTACTACTGTTGTCTCCGCAAGAGTGGGATGAGTTACAACAGTAGGTGACACAGGCACAGAGTCTCTAGTAAAAACTAGTGAATCCTCTATGTTTGTGATGGTGTCATCAGGATATGCCCCAGCTAGCATTCCCTCACCATCTAAATGTGGCTTCTGGGTGGTGAGCAAAGTGTCATGCACTAAGTCACTTGAGTTCATTGGCTCACCAAGAGAAAAGAATTCTTGGTGATCAATGCCTTGTTCTTCAATTTCTTGAAGTACAGGTTCCAAAGAAATTTGTGATGTAGATTCTGGAAGAGAAGTGTCTTGTAGAATAGATTTTGGCAACTCCCCCTGAGAGATATAGGGAGTTTCAAATGTGATGTGCTCTCCACTCAGTGTTGTGCCAGCCTTATCACTCCCAGGTGCTGACTCTTTACAGATACGTGCATTGGGGAGGATGCTTGATTCAATAGATGCACCCTGTTGAGAGGATACATCTAGTGAACTGTGTGCCCCTGATTCTACAACTTCGGTCATTTGTGTGACTGAAGAGGTGGTTTTAGATTTCTTCTTCTTTGGTCTGATTATGGGTGACTCAGGTTCCTCACTTTTGAAACCTAATTCAATAGCCAGTGCTGCTTCTGATAGTATGGTCAAAGGTGCAGAAGCAACCTGTTTTCTCTTCTTCTCCTTTTTACTAACAACACCCTTTTGAGAGGATGATGCAGTTGGCTCAGTGTTTGGTAGAATGTTTGGTTGAGAGGGTTGGTTAGCAGGCCCTGGGTTAGCATTGTGTTCTACTTGCTTGGGTTGTGCTAACTGTGACTTTGAATCAAATGTTGGCATGTTGTGGGGGTAAGTCCTAAACAAACTCTCCGTATGAGGACTTATGTTAAGTCTTACATCCACATAATTCATAGTCTCCAAATTACCAAAAATGAGTTTGGTCATGGATTTAGGATAGCCTATTCTATTTCTATCTATCCCAGGTAAGTCAATCAATTTAGCATTCTTAAAATTAAGTACGGATTGAATAAAGCGAGGGAAGAATTTGTTAGTACCTCTCTTGGTTGTGTTCTTACCAAGTCTCCCATACAACTCTTGGAGAATGATTTGTTCAACATCTATCTTCCTCCCATAAGCCAAGGCATAGCCAATTTGCTGCGCAGGTGCAATAATTTGATCAAAACTAGATTTCCTGGCAGTGAAGATTTGAAGAAGAGTTGCAAACACATAGCTCCACTCCTTCAGCAGATTCTTCCTGTTCAACTTTCCAAGATTGATCCCATCTGAGTAGTTGATAAATTCAAAGAATTCTTCTAACTCTGCATTTTTGGCCAGTATGTCATATGTCTCTTGTTGTAGGCCCAGTGCTTGATTCATGTCTGCAATGGTGATAATAATTTCCTGGTCCTGAATCTTGTAGTAGATTATATATGACGTTATTACGCTTTCTAGGGCTACAACTTCCACAATAGCGGTTCCCCAAAACTGTTCCATAATATCTAGATACAGAGTTGGGTTGGCAGAGAGTGCATCCTTGATGTATGACTCAGACATCCACTTCACAAAGCATTTGAAGTTCGCATTTGGTGCTTCAACATCACTGGTTAGGGTGATAAAGTTGGTGTTGAATTTCACGATTGCCATTGATATAGAGAGAAGAGAGGGAAGAGTAAAGGTTGAAGAAGAAATTTAGCTTTTGGTAGTTAGGGTTTTCAGAGGTTTTGGGAGTTTAGATGCTTAAGTAGTCGAATGAAATGAATCGAATAGATGTAGGATTGTATAAGTATGAAGTACTTGAATTATCGATTAGATATATGTTTTGTATCGATAAGTCAGGCATTCGAGAAGTAGAAAACAACTATTCGATAAGTCAAGAAAGGCTTATTCGATAACTCAAGCAGATGGTAACTCACAGCTGGCATTTATCTAACTTAGAAATAATTCTAAATTAAATAAAATGTGTGTTTATGAGTGAATTAAAATTTTAGACAAAAATCCAAAATCGGTTGAGATTCAGCGAGAATTCAGCCTTTTCAAATGATTCGAGAACTCAAATATAGTATTCGAGAACTCAGTCATTAGAGAACTCAATTACCATATTCGAGAAGTCAAGAATACCTCTATTCGATATCTCTAAAATACTCTATTCGAGAACTCGAGAGTGCTCTAATGAGACTTGTTAGAGATGTCGAATAGTGAACCATTCGAGAAGTCTGACTTATCGAAATATACTCATCACTCACAAAAAATTAATTTTCACTATCTTTTAAAATTTACCAGTCATATTCAATGAAGAATATTCTAGCAAATTAAACAGTGATTTTCTCAAAATTTCATAGAAATTTCAAGTTAATAAAATATGATTTTCCAACATATGCAACAGATTTGAAATATTTATAAATCATATTTCAGCCAACACTTACTCCAAAAATATTGAGAATTTAGATAAAGTAAGTGTTTACTGCTGCAATAATCTAGATGATATGTTCACTTAGCCAGAATCCAAAGAATTCAGCATTCCAATCTCACTAACCAACCTAGTGAAGGTGGCTTCATCTAATGGCTTAGTGAATATGTCAGCTAGTTGTTTATCTGTAGAGACATAATGCAACTCAATGGTTCCATTAGTTGCATGTTCTCTAATGAAATGATATCTGATGTCAATGTGCTTTGTTTTAGAATGATTGGCAGGATTGGCAACTATAGAGATTGCACTTGTGTTGTCATACATGATTGGAATTCTTTCCAACACAAGTCCATAATCTCTAAGTTGATTTCTAATCCAAAGCACTTGAGCACAGCAACTTCCAGCAGCTATGTATTCAGACTCAGCTGTAGAAGTTGACACAGATTGTTGTTTCTTGCTATACCAAGAGACTAACCTTTGTCCAAGAAACTGGCAGCTACCTGAGGTGCTTTTCCTATACACTCTGCATCCAGCATAATCAGCATCAGAATAACCAACCAGATTGAACCCTGTGTCCTTAGGATACCATAAACCCAGGTTTGAAGTGCCTTTCAGATATCTAAAGATCCTTTTTATAGCAATCAAATTTGATTCTTTTGGATTTGATTGAAACCTTGCACACAAACATGTAGCAAACATGATGTCTGGCCTACTTGCAGTGAGATAGAGTAGAGAACCAACCATGCCTCTGTAGACTGAGAAATCTACTTTCTTGCCTTTAACATCTTCGTCTAATTTAGTGGCAGTGGCCATGGGTGTCTTTGATAAACTTTAAAGTTTGAATGAGCAGTAAATGCCAAGAATATTCTGATGGCTTCCAATCTAGCAACAGGGGCAAATGTCTCATCATAATCAATGCCTTCCTGTTGAGAGTATCCTTTTGCAACCAACCTTACTTTGTTTCTTACTATTACACCATCTTCATCCATCTTATTCTTCAGAACCCATTTTGTTCCAACAATGGTTCTATTCTTTGGTGTAGGCACAAGTTCCCATACTTTGTTTCTTTCAAATTAATTCAGCTCCTCTTGCATGGCAATAATCCAATCTGGATCCAACAGTGCATCATCAAGTTTCTTAGGCTCAACCTGAGATAGAAAACAGCCATAGAGGCACTCATTATGAGTTGCTCTCCTAGTCCTTACTCCTGCATTAGGATCTCCAATAATTTGATCTGCAGTGTGTGATCTATCCCATTTCTTTGAATGCTCAGTCTGATTTCTCATCCAAGTCATGATCATTCTCATTTCCTCCCCCTGTGATGTTGCCACTAATCACAGGTGTCTCTTGGATGCTTGTTTCTCCACTATTGATTGGCACAAATTCTTCTCTTGTATCATCATTCACTTGAGTTTGTTGAATTTGAGTTTCAACTCCAGTTTCAATCTCTTCATCAGAATCATCTAGATTATTAAACTTTAATGGATCTTTATCTTCATCATTGGCTTCTTCTAATCCAGGTAGTTTGCTGTCATCAAATGTCACATCTGTGCTTTCCATGATTTTCTTTTGAATGATGACATAAACTTTGTATGCAATTCTTTCCATAGAGTAGCCAAGAAAAATTCCTTCAAATGCCTTTGCATCAAATTTTTCAACATATTCTGAATTGTCCTTCAATACAAAGCATTTGCTTCCAAAAGTATGAACATACTTTAGAGTAGGCTTCTTTCCAGTCATCAAATTGTAAGGTGTCTTTCCAGTGTTTTTGTTGATGAGGGTTCTGTTCTGGATATAGCATGCAGTGCTCACAACCTCAGCCCAAAAACATGTAGGCATCTTTGCATCAAGCAACATTGTTCTAGCAGCCTCAATTAGAGTTCTATTATTTCTCTCAACAACTCCATTTTGTTGTGGAGTCCTTGGAGCTGAGATTTGCTGAGAAATTCCATTCTCTTTGCAGAATGCTTCAAGTATGGCATTTCTGAACTCTGTTCCATTATCACTCCTCAATGTAATCACACTTGCATTGTTTGCCTTTGCTTCCTTGTCAATTCTCTTTATGTGCTCAATGATTACTTGTGGAGCCTCATCTTTTGATGCTAGAAATTCCACCCATGTATACCTTGTAAAGTCATCAACCATCACCAAGGCATACTTCTTTCTTCCTAGTGACATAATATTGACAGGCCCAAACAAGTCCATATGAATGAGTTGCAGGGGCTTGGTTATTGATGTCACTGTCTTTGACTTGTGGTTTGACCTTTTCATTTTTCCTCTTTGACAAGCCTCACACACTCCTTCTTGACAGAATTCAAGTGTGGGCATGCCTCTCACTAACTCTCTTTTGACTAGAGAATTATTGGCTTTGAAGTTCAGGTGTGATAATTTATTGTGCCACAACCAACAATCTTCATTTGATGCTTTTGAGTAAAAGCAACAAATTTTGTCCTTGTTTGCAGAGTCCATATTGGCTACAAACAGGCTTCCTTTCCTTACTCCAGATAGAGCAAAGTCACCAGACTTCTTGTGGGTGATCAAACATTCATCTTTGTCAAAATCCACTTTAAATCCTCTACCAGTAAACTGACCAACACTTAGCAAATTATGCTTGAGTCCCCTGACTAGTGCTACATCTTCAATGATGACATTACCAACTTTCAACTTGCCATATCCCAATGTGTTACCCATGATGTCATCTCCAAAAGCAACCATTGGGCCAACCTTCTCCTCATACTGTGATAGCAAGGCCATATCACTAGTCATATGATTTGAGCATCCACTGTCCAAAATCCACATGACCTTCTTTTCACTTTCTTTGCCCTGCAAACAGAAAGGTATTACTTCTCCTGTGGTACCCAAACAAGTTTGGGTCCATGTGACTTAGAAACAGTTTTATCATAAACAACATGCTTTTCAACTTTCTTTGTGTTAGTCTTCTTGTCACTGTTAGAAGTCTTAGAACCTAAGGTTTCAGACTTAGGTGACAGAGGTACCTTCCTAGCTTTAGGAGGACTTGAAGACTTTGACCTTGTGTAGTGTGTGTGAGAATTGTGACTGATACAACCATCAATGAATTGCCTTCTCAAATTGAAATAACTAGTCATAACATTCATGTTGCAAGGCATACAGTCAAATTTATCACAAAATTGAGCATCTCTATGTCTTAGAGGCACAGAACAATCATAGAAAGGTTTGGGCACACTACCAACAGGTTTCTTGCATGCATGAGTTAAATGATAGGTACTGAAACAGTTTTGACAAGTTTTCCTAGGGGTATTAGGCATATAAGCATAGTTGTTATCTTTGTTAATCCCTAACTTGCCATTTCTGTTCTGTTTCTTCTTAGTCAATTTCTTCTCAGATTCATTCTTCCTAGCTGAAACAAACTTAACAAACTTCTTAGGTCTGGCTCCTTGGCTTTTGACTTAACACTCTCACTCTTAGAGGATGCTTGTTGCTCACTGGATTGTGCCTCATCCTCATCATTCAACATTTGCTTGATGAGTAAGGCATCCTCATCAATTTCAAATATTGATTCTTTAAAAATTGGAGTCTCAGCCTTTTTCAAAATGTGAGGCACTTCCACCTGAACAACTATGTCATCTTCAATGACAGCATAGCCTTTCCTCTGTTTAAGAGTGTCATAGTCAAGTCCAATGGCAGCCTTGGGTTTTGCTTGAATTTTCTCATAGTAGGATTGCACTAGGCCAGATGATTTCTTAAAAGCTTTCAGTTTGAATTCATTTTCAGCTAGTTCATCCCTAAGAGCCTTTTCCAGTTGACTAGCACATAGAACCTTATTCTGCAGATATTCAACTTCTTTCTTAAGGTTTTCTACTTGCATAGCAGTTAGCTCAAGTTCCTCATTCTTTTTGATTAACATTTCATTTCTAGTAGACAGTTTAGCAATCTCCTCATTAGCATCAGTCATACTAGTATAAATATTAAACATTTCAACAGATAGTTGTTCAATCAAACATTTGTACTCAGAAACAGACATGTCTATGGTAGAGAGAGATGGTACCTGAGAGTCTGATGAAGATGTGTCATCCTTGGAATTGGCCATCAAGGCATAGTTGCAAAATTCATGCTCTTCTCCATCACTATCAGAATCATCCCAACACTTCCCTTCAGCTATGTAGGCCTTACCTTGTGTCTGCTTTCTCAGAAGGGCCTCATACTTAGCTTCAAGCTCTAGAAACTCTTTATCCTTCTTTTTAGGCTTCGTGCATTCACTGGCAAAATGCCCTATGTCATTGCATCTATAACACCTTATAGATGACCTATCCACATGGCTGGTTTTAAATTTATTCTTTTTTGGTTTCACAGGTGCCTTGCTTTTGTTGAATGAATGGTTTTGGGTTTTAGGTTTGAAGGGTTGGTTCCTCTTGAATCTGATGTTTGGAAATTTTCTGGCCATGAAAGCATATGAAGTGTTTTCCATTCCATCTAGTTCTTCAAGAGTGTAGAACTCTTCTTCCTCCTTCTCCTTTACAGGTTCACTTACCTCAGCTTCAGTTTCTTCATCATCCACTATGTCCTCTATCCTTAGCTGACTTGTAGATGCTTCTAGGTCTTGAATAGATTTGTTGACAATCAAGGCACATGATGTGTTTATCATTCTGCCTTGGTTGGCTAGGATAGCCCTTTTCTGAAGCAACTCAAGCTCATGAGTTTTTAAAACCCCATAGAGCACATCATATGTGATTTTGTTCAAATCTTTTTCCCTTAGAGAAATGACCCTCTGCTCTAGGTGGTTTGGTGAAGATAGTAGAAACCTCATGTTCAACTCCTTGGTGCTGTAAACTGTGGCATCCCATAATCCGGGGTACGGATTTGGGGCCACTAAACACAAATCAACATAATATATACCTAGATATAAACATAATATAATAATAAATACCCCCGATCCAAATATTAGCACTTGAGCTATAGTTATTAGATCTAAATAATGTTAATTTGCTTATTAGTTATTTAGTTAAACCAAAACCCAAAATTGATATTTGTCTTAGTAGTGAATAGAGATCATACATTGTTGCATAGGTGCATATTCTAAAATTTACCAGTCTCTGTGGGAACGGACTCAACTTTATTCTATATATTACTTGTGACCGCGTACGCTTGTGTGATTTAGTGTGAACAAGTTTTTGGCGCCGCTGCTGGGGACTCGATGTTTATTATAGTTTATGCACTTGTCATCAGTGGTCGTTAAAGTTCACTGACTTGGATTATTTTTCTTACTTAGTTTATTTTGTTCTGTGTTTTTTCAGGTACTTGAGTGTGTATGCGAACACGTTCTCAATCTCCTAAACTGGCAGAAGAAGAACTTGCAGCAACTACAAAGAAGGGAGAACCAGCAGCAGCAGCTATGGCTTTGAAGGACTATTCTCAGCCGAAAATCAATGACATTCAATCTAGTTTTGTTAGACCAGCCATTGCAGCAAATACCTTTGAAATCAAGCCTGGCACAATTCATATGGTACATAATTCAGTTCAATTTGGGGGTGCTCCAATGGAAGATCCTAATATGCACATCCGGAACTTCATTGAGATCTGCGACACTTTCAAGTTCAACGGTGTGTCGGAAGATGCTGTGAAATTGAGGTTATTCCCATTTTCTCTGAGGGATAAGGCTAAGAGCTGGTTACACTCTTTACCAGCCGGTTCGATTACTACATGGGAGGATCTTGCTCAGAAATTTCTCACTAAATTCTTCTCCATGGCTAAAACAGCAGCAATCAGGAACGCTCTTACTCAATTTGCACAACAGTCAGGTGATCTTTATTTGAAGCTTGGGAGCGCTACAAGGAGATGCTTAGAAAGTGTCCTCATCATTGAATGCCCGATTGGATGGTGATTAATGGTTTCTATAATGAGCTGGGAGCACAATCTAGACCATTGTTAGATGCAGCATCAGGTGGAGCTTTATGGGCAAAGAGCTACGAGGAAGCTTTTGAGCTAATTGAGACGATGACTGCTAATGAATATCAGAATCCAACTCATAGATTATCACAAGGCAAAGTAGCAGGAATTCTGGAAGTGGGTGCAGCTATAGCTATAACAGCTCAGTTGAAGGCTTTGACTATGAAGGTGGATTCTCTGACTAATTATGGAGTTCAACAGATTGCAAGTGTTTGTGAGCTTTGTGCGGGTGCACTTGAGATGAATCAGTGTCCCATATCTAGTGAATCGGCATAATTTATGAGCAACTTTCAGTGATCTTCGCAAACAGCTCCAGCCACCTATCATCCGAACAACCGAAATCATCCAAATTTTAGCTGGAGCAATAATCAAGGTGGTAAGAAGCATCCTTATCAGCAGTTTTAGGGTCAACAATATGGAGCTAAGCCGTACAATCAAGGTTATCAGCAGCAGTATGCTCCAAGGCAACAATTCCAACCTTCGGGATTTCGGCAACAATATCATGCAAGTGCGGGACAGTCTTCTACTGAAAAATTTGAATTGGAAGAATTGAGGTTGATGTGTAAAAGCCAAGCCATTTGGATAAAAACCTTGGAGAACCAGATTGGTCAAATTGCTAATGCGTTGTTGAATAGGCCACAAGGAACTCTTCCTAGTGACACGGAGGCTAATCCAAGCAAGAAGGAAGTCAAAGAACAGGTGAAAGCAATAACTTTGAGATCTGGAAAAGTTACAACCGATCAGAATTCAGTAGCTAAGGAAGATGAAGAAGTTCAGAATCATCAGGTTGAAAAATTTACAGGACCAGAAATTGAAAAATCTGACGTGGTGGCTGATCAGTTGGATGGTGAAGTGGAAAAGAGCAAGATTTCTGTTGAAAAAGCTTCTCCGGAGCAGTCTACAAAGAGCAATCAGATCTACCCTCCTCCTCCATATCCTAAAAGACTCCAGAAGCAAAAGTTGGACAAGCAGTTTGCTAAGTTTCTAGAGGTGTTCAAGAAGTTGCAAATTAATATACCTTTTGCAGAAGCTCTTGAACAGATGCCGAGCTATGCCAAGTTCATTAAGGGTATTCTCTCACGGAAGTTGAAGCTCGAGGAATTGGAAATTGTGGCTTTGATAGAAGAGTGCAGTGCTGTGCTACAACAGAAGTTGCCTCCTAAACTTAAAGATCCGAGAAGTTTTACCATACCAAGTACTATTGGCAACCTATCTTTTGACAAGTGTTTGTGTGATTTGGGAGCTAGCATTAATCTAATGCTGATGTCTATTTTTAAGTAACTTGGGTTGCCTGATCCGAAACCGGTTTATATGACCTTATAGCTGGCTGATTGGTCAATCACGTATCCGAGAGGTATAGTGGAGGATGTCTTGGTGAAGGTGGATAAGCTCATCTTCCCTGCTGATTTTGTCATCCTAGACTTTGAGGAGGATAAAAAGATTCCCATCATCTTAGGAAGACCATTTCTAGCTACGGGCCAAACTCTGATCGATGTGCAAAAATGAGAGCTTACCATGAGAGTGCATGATCAGAAAGTCACTTTCAATGTGTTCAAGGCAGCAAAATATCCGTCAAGTTCAGCAGAGTGTTTCAAAGTGGACGTTGTTGATAAGATTATGAAGAAGGAGATGGAACTGCTAAAAAAATCAGATTCCGTGGAAAAAGCTTCAAGAGGGATTTTTGGCATTGAGAACGAAGAAAGAGAGGGGCTATTTCAGTTGTTGGATGCAACTCCATGGGAAAGAAGAGTTGACATTCTGCATAAATCTCGAGGGCTAGCTAATTCTAATAATTTTTTGGTGCTACGTAAGTTGTCAAGTGAGGAAGCTTTTGCACTTGAATTCAAGCCATTACCACCAGAGGAGCCACCACCAGATTCACCACCCGAGGAGGGTGGCCCTGCCGAAAGTTAGGTAAGTTCTCTACTATCATTTTTATTACCTTCAATGAGGACATTGAATATTTTAAGTTTGGGGGTTATTTGGGGATAAGTAGTTAGTTGTAGAGTTTGTGTTCATATATGAATCATATTGCATGTGTAGTAGTAGTTCATTCATATTATGGCATGACTGTTTCATGTAAAGCATATTTCTTTGCATATTTGTTATGTATTTCATGTGAGTTCATTTAGTTACATTTGCATAGCATATTTCATGATCCCGTAGGATTGGCTATTTCTGTTTGGTAGGTCGATGTTGATTTGAGGGTGGTAATGATGAATAGAAGATTGATTTAAGTTCTTATGAATTGACTTGCATTCTTCAAAAACAAAATCTTTACACAGCCTCATCGTTTATTTTTGGGCTAGATTGAGTCATACTTATTTGGTTGTTTGAGATTTAATCACTTGTTTATATTTAGAATGTTCTTTATTCCCTTGATGGCGTATGAGCACTAAAGTATAAGTTTGGTGGAAACCAGGGATTTCATGCTATTTGTTAATAAAAGTTAGGTGTCCAAAGGCTAGTAGCCACTCATATTTATGAGTAGTCTAGGGTTGGATGAGATGGAGTGAAACGCACTCATTCCAAGTTAGTTGTGTGTGAAAAAAAAAAAGAAAAGAAAAAAAAAAGAAAAAAAAAAGTTATGTGAATGATTAAATGCAGAATTGGCCACCGGTGAGCTCTTTAATACTCGAGCAATTAAGTTCTAGGGGACTTTGTGCCTAGTGACCTAAGGCTTTTCCGGTCTGGGATCCAATAACCTAACGCTCGCTACATGGGTATTATTGCATAAGCCTTTAGGGGTCTCATCCATTGCACGATCAAATAAGCATGTGTATAGTGTTATGTGTTGTTGTTTGGTAATTAAGCATGAATTCTTGTCTAACTCAAATGATGATGGAGGTGTCTTTGAGTTATGAAGTGTTTAACATTCATTCTAATTATAAACCTGTGATTGTCTTGGCGAAGAATAGGTAAGATTTTGATCTAGTGTTGGGAGTATATCTAATGAGAGTCGAACACACCCACGTTTCTGTTCATGTGATGTTAGCATACGGGTATTTAGGCGAGCTCTGTTTGGAGTTATTGCATTCTCTAAGACATTGTCTTGCTGAATTGGTTATGGTTATTCCGAGGGGATCTTTGTATTTTCATATTAGTTACATTCATGCATTGCATTAGTATGTGTCGAGTCTGTTTATGCTTGAGGACAAGCATCAGTTTAAGTTTGGGGGTGTGATAAGTGGATTTCATATCCACTTAGAACGCTTCGTATCGGCTTGAATTGATTAACTTGACCTCAAGTATGTGGTGTTTTTGATGTGTTTGCATTGAGTTTTGCAGAACTAAAAGCTGGAGGAATTGGTAGTTTTTAATGAAATAATTGTGGTGGAATTTAGCTCGAAAGTAGGAGGCCAGAAGCAGGCCAGAGATACGTCAAGAAAAGAAGTATCAAGGAAATATAATAAAGTAGGGCTTGGAGTTTAAAATTCGGATTTTCCGGGTAGGTTGCACAGTCTTCACTGTTTTGGCCATATCGGGAGTTCTACAAGTCCGTTTGAGGCCCGTAAGCAGTCGTTGGAAATCTCGAAAGAAGGCAAATCTGTTTTAAGAAAGTGTTCTAGCAGCAGAAGGCACCGGCCCGTGCTAGGGCTGTGCGGGCGCATGACGGCGGGCTGCTAATATTCCTGATTCAATTTTAAGTTGGATGTTTTTATGTTTTCTTGCTGTCCATGACGCCTGGGCAATAAATAGACATGCTACCATCATAAGAGGGACATTTTTAATAGAGATGAGACAAGGATGGATTCCCAACACTCGTGACAAGCAACGGAGATCTAGATCTATATCTTTTCTATTCTCCTAATTAGGCGTTACTTTGGATCTTCGTTTTTGGATTTGTTTTCTAAACTTTATTACTCTAGCACTATTGTGTTTATTCAGACCTTGTTTATTATTATGTTATCATTAGATCCCATGATGATGAGTCATTCGATTATGAACTAATTGTTGTGATGGGATTCTAACAGATTTATTTACGAAATTTATGTTAGTGTAGGTGCCCTAGAGGCAATACATTGTTTCTTAAATAAACCTTATGTCATTTGATTATTAAATAAATGTATTTATTATGACTCTAATTACTGCGATATTTGTTAGCATAATAAATGTCCTTAGAATAATGATACACATTATATAGTTTAAGTATATAACTTGAATTTGAGATTATATAATATATCATATTCTTAAAGGTCCCTAGTCGAGTATTATTATACAGGACAATAATAATACATAAATAGACTAGTATGTTTTTGACTGATAACCACATCTCATTGGTTATAAGTATGGAGATACTAAAGTCAATACATAGGTACATGTAGGGTACATGGTACTGGACAAACCCACCGTGAGATTCTTCATGTTAATTAAGTCATAAGAAAGACTCACAGTGATAATGGTGTAATGATCCTTTGACTTGAGATCATTATATTTCTATACGAGGATAATATACTTTGACTACATTAAAAGTTACCTTTGACCGGGTAATGATAAAAGTGGACATCGGGTATATTGTGAATCGTATGAGAAATATGAATGATAGATAAAGGATTTAACCCTCCTATAATTAGGAGAGATATTATTGGCCTCTTGATTGAGTGAGACTATAAAATGCATGGCCGTGCTCAAATAATGATTTGTTATTAATAGTCTGCTCATGGATCAAGTAAACCCGGATTAAATTATGAAGAGGATGACAATAATCATGCCTCGAGTTTAATCTATAATATTTGGTTAAAGGGATTATATTACACGGGAACATTAATCACAAAAGGTTTATCGAATCACGATTTAATTATTATTTAATTGGGTAGTAATGATGTATTACTAGATACCGCTCATTGTTTATAATTTTATTGGAGAATAAAATTATTGCCAAAATAAATAATAACCTACAGGGTCACACACATAGAACATTTTAAAGGAAGAATTAATTTAAATTATGAATTTAAATTAATTAATGATAAGTTGGATTTTATTATATTAATTAAGTGGGACTTAATTAAGCTATAATAAAATACAAAGATATATGAGATATGATTTTAATAATTAAGTTTGACTTAATTATTATTTATTTGAATAATAGAATTAGATTTTATTATCATATTTGGGCTAGGTTTTTGACAAGGGCTTTTGGCTTTACACAATCACATATATAATGATATCATGTGATGATTTTAATGTGTGAAAAAATCAGCAGAGCCGCATTCCAAAACCAAAACCCTAAAAACTACATCTCATATTTTCATTGGAGGCTAGTACCTCCCTTCCATTGAAAAATCGTTCTTGGAGTGTTCGTGTGGATACCGTAGAGGAGGCTTCGAGGTGGAGCGTTCAGAATCGTGAAAACTAGGATCTCTTTTTGACATCCAATACGTAAAGCTTCGAAAAGGTAAACATATTCTTACTACCATGATTATCTAGCATTAAACATGGATCCCGGGCTTGGAATTCGATTTAATTTTACTGTTTCCGTTGCGTTTTGATGCTCGAATTCCAACAATTTAGTACTTTGATTGCTTTAAAGATTTGTGTGTGATGACTTATTGATATCCTCGTATAGTTATGCTTCTTCTTCTTGGATGCGTAGCTAACATCTAAGTTGTATTGTTAATCTCTATTGAAGCGACAGTGGATTTAGAGATTTTGAACTTGCCATGCTAGCACAGGTTTATGAATGTTTTGGCATCATGATTCGTAGTGTAATTTTAACCATCTTACGCTACCCTATGTGATCTTAATGGATAACTTGTTCTTAAACCGTTATATTTTCAAATCTTATAGACATATAGGTTCTAAACATAATTGGTGTCTACCTAACTTCTATCTCTTTTATGGATGTTTGAGTAGTTTGGTATTAGTATGATCAGTTATCATACTGTAGATGCTTATCTGCTATTTTTTTTTAATTAAAAAAAATATAAAAAAAAATAAAATTTCAGCCAGGTTTTGCATGCTAGGATTAAATTATAAATATTAATGTTTAACTTGGAGTATACAAAATTTTATTAATTAGTAATTTTGATTACTAAGTTAATATTTAATTAATTTTATTATTTATGATTTGATCATATTTAATTTATGTTGTATAAAATTGTGATTATACAATATGTGATGTTTTTAATTGCTATGTGAGCATGATGCATGGTTATGGCCCCAAGACCTAGTTTTCAATTTATTTTATTAATTTTAATTTATGGTTTGTAATAATCAAATACGACTTGCATGTCGTTTTTCTTTTGTAATTATTTTATCTCGAATGCAACTCGAGTTCTTTTGTAATTTGTTTCAAGAGGAGCTTGGAGGCAATCAAGGGAGCTTTGGAAGCGAAGCAAGAGATTTTGTAATAATTAGTTATTACCACCATAGATTGACCTTGATTTTTCCATTAGCTTGGAAAAATCGCATAGGATTGGGCCATAACCATAGCATATTATTTTATGTGATGCACTTTACATATGATGTATGTGTAGAGTAGCAAATGTATGCATGTTTTAATTAGATTAATGATGTATGCATGTATTAGATACGTCACCCATACCATGCTTGCCATGCTAAACAAGATAAAATCTGTAACGATTTGAGATTTTAAAATGAACAAACGATCATGAGATTTCTGTGTTTATGAAACACGGAATTAAATACGAATTTTCAATTATTTAGATATGGGGAGATTTTGTCAAAAACAAGTTTTACCTGTAAGGAAGTTGGGTATTAAGTGAGGCCACTTGTGACTCCTCCAACAACCTAGAAATCAAACTATTGATGAATATTGATTTGAAGTATTTAATTCAAGGAAAAATTGGGAATCTCTTTACGATGAGATCATGGTCGTTTTAATTTTGAAACCCCTTAACAAAATATTAAGTTTAATCGGATGCTTTCCAATGAATGAACACTCATTAAATCCTAGATCGATAAGGGGAATGACTGCCAGTGGCAGGGGACTCCTGTCCATCGTGGTGAGATGTGACGAATATAAGCGGTTATATTCGACCGTTGTATCATTGGGTCTAACTTAACTGAGTCATCATAATAAGGTGAAAATAAACGGTTATATTCAAATATTATGAACTTAGAAGCATAGAGTTTGGTTTAAACTCTATTAGATAGACAAGAACAATTGTTGTTCACCAAACTATCCAAGAATTATATATGATATAATTGACAACTGTTGTCTACCTAAATAATCATGTTTTAAGGACTACCAGTGGTTGACTTAGGATATGACGAAATATGGATCTTGGCTCACTAGAAAGATTTATGGGATATTCTTTCCGATTTAATAGTAAGGGCTATTAATTTGATAAAAATAGTGGGAGATATATTATGAATATATTATGAATATATCATAATCATTTGAACATAATAACTCAGACAATCTAATGTTTATTTTGCGCTTTTAACATTGTAGATACTGAATAATGACAAACAACACAAACTCTCTATCCGTTCGATCAATCCTTGAGAAGGATAGATTGAAGGAGGATCTGAAGAAGAAGAAGGCTCAACAAGCTTCTACTTCAGGAATATATGTTATAGAAGTCAATCTGTCTACTTCTACATCTTGGGTATTGGATACTGGATATGCTTCTCACATTTGTATAAATGTGCAGGAACTGCAGAGAAGTAGGACTTTGGCTAAGGGAGAAGTGGACCTACGAGTAGGCAATGGAGCAAGAGTTGCTGCTTTAGCCGTAGGAACTTATTATTTATCTTTGCCCTCTGGGCTTGTTTTAGAACTTGAAGACTGTTTTTACGTGCCTGCGATTCGCAGAAACATTATTTCTGTTTCTTGCTTGGACAAGAAAGGTTTTTCATTTATAATAAAGAACAATAGTTGCTCTTTTGCTTTAAATGATTTAACCTATGGTGTTGCGCGTTTATTTAATGGTTTATATGTTCTTGATTTAGATAATCCTATCTGTAACATAGAAAACAAACGACTTAAAGTTAATGACTCAAATCAAACATACCTCTAGCATTGTCGTCTAGGCCATATAAATGAGAAACGCAAATCCAAATTACATAAGGATGGATACTTGGATAAGTTTGATTTTGAATCATACGAAAAATGCGAATCTTGTTTGCTTGGTAAGATGACTAAAGCCCCTTTTACTGGTAAGGGTTAAAGGGCCACTGAACGTTTGGAGCTAATACATAGTGATGTATTTGGTCCAATGCGTGTGATGGCTAGAGGAGGCTACTACTACTTCATAACATTTACTGATGACTTCAGTAGATATGGATATGTATATCTTATGAAGAACAAATCCGATTCTTTTGAAAAATTCAAAGAATACAAGGCTGAAGTAGAGAAGCAAATAGGCGGAGGTGCAAGTATTAAAATCTTACGATCCGATCGTGGGGGAGAATACTTAAACACCGAATTTAAAGAGTATTTAAAGGAGTGTGGTATTGTATCACAACTCACTCTGCCAGGAACACCTCAATGGAATGGAGTTTCAGAGAGGAGAAATCGTACCCTGTTGGACATGGTACGATCGATGATGAGTCATGCAGATCTTCCAATAAGTTTCTGGGGTTATGCTCTAGAAACAGCGACTTTCACACTTAACCGTGTTCCAACCAAGAAGGTTCAAAAGACCCCATATGAGATATGGGAGGAGAAACGGTCAAGCATGAACTTTATGAAAGTTTGGGGATGCAAGGCGTTTGTAAAACGTCAAGTATCTGACAAGCTTGTACCTAAATCCGAAGAGTGCAATTTTGTGGGATACCCTAAAGAAACAAAGGCGAATTATTTTTATAGTCCTTCTGAGCAGAAAGTGTTCATTGCTCGAGATGTTGTCTTCATGGAAAAGGATTTTGTTTCCAAAAGAGACAGTGGGAGAACTATAGATCTCGATGAAGATCGAGAACCACAAAATAGCATTGAACCTGAGGTGGAACAAGAGCAGAATAACGATAATGCTCAAGAAACACAGGTTGTTCGTAGATCAGGTAGAATTCGCCACGAGCCAGAGAGATATGGATTTCTTTTGACTCAATGTGGGGATTTGATGCTCATAGATGAAGATGAGCCTCTCACATACCAAGATGCTATGAACAGTCCAGACTCTAGGAGATGGCTTGAAGCCATAAAATCCGAGATGGATTCCATGTACGAAAACCAAGTTTGGGATTTGGTTGATCCACCTGAAGGGGTAAAACCTGTAGGGTGCAAGTGGGTTTTTAAGAAGAAAACTGACATGGAAGGAAATGTTCAGACCTATAAAGCAAGACTAGTTGCGAAAGGATTCAAACAAATTCATGGTATTGACTATGATGAAACTTTCTCACCAGTTGCCATGGTCAAGTCCATACGGATTTTGCTTGCAATTGCAGCATTCCATGATTACGAAATCTGGCAAATGGATGTCAAAACAGCTTTCCTTAATGGGAGCCTAGAAGAGGATGTGTACATGACACAACCTGAAGGTTTTGTCGATCCAAGGAATGTTGGTAAGGTATGTAAATTACGTCGATCCATTTACGGATTGAAGCAAGCCTCTAGGAGATGGAATATTCGTTTTGATGAAACAGTCAAGGAGTATGGCTTTATTCAAAACGAGGATGAACCTTGTGTTTACAAGAAGGTTAGTGGGAGCCATGTGGCATTCATAGTACTGTATGTTGATGACATACTACTAATGGGGAATGACATACCTTCTCTAAAGGCTGTTAAGACTTGGTTAGGGAGTAATTTCTCTATGAAAGACTTAGGAGAGGAAACCTACATTCTAGGAATGAGGATCTATAGAGATAGATCTAAAAGGATGATCGGTCTAAGTCAGAGTACATACATTGATAAGGTTTTGCATCATTTTGGTATGCAAAATGCTAAAAAGGGATATGTCCCTGTGTCTCAAGGGATAACGATCTCTAAAGACCAGTGTCCGAAATCATTAGATGAGAAGGACCACATGAATAAAGTTCCATATGCATCAGCAATTGGATCTATCATGTATGCAATGGTATGTACTCGCCCAGATGTTTCGTATGCTTTGAGCATGACGAGCAGATACCAGTCTAATCCAGGTGAAGGTCACTGGACGGCAGTCAAGAATATTCTAAAGTACCTGAAAAGGACTAAAGATTCATTCTTGGTGTATGGAGGAGAGGAAAAACTGGTTGTAAAAGGTTACACCAATGCAAGTTTCCAAACAGACAGGGATGATACTGTATCACAGTCTGGTTTTGTGTTTTGTCTAAATGGAGGTGCTGTAAGCTGGAAGAGTTCAAAGCAAGAAACAGTAGCTGATTCTACAATGGAGGCTGAGTACATTGCAGCTTGTGAAGCGGCTAAGGAGGCAGTTTGGATTCGAAAATTCATTTCTGATTTGGAAGTGGTTCCATCGATTGCAGATCCCATTGATCTATACTGCGATAATAATGGGGCCATCGCACAGGCTAGAGAGCCTAGATCGCACTCCCGATCCAAACATATACTCAGAAGATATCACCTCATACGAGAGATTAATGAAAGGGGTGAAATACATATATGTAAAGTGCATACAAATGATAACATTGCAGATCCACTGACCAAAGGTCTGTCGCAGCAGAAGCACGACGGTCACACTAGTTCCATGGGTATTAGATACATGGGTGATTGGTTCTAGTGCAAGTGGGAGATTGTTAGTGTAGGTGCCCTAGAGGCAATACATTGTTTCTTAAATAAACCTTATGTCATTTGATTATTAAATTAATGTATTTATTATGACTCTAATTACTGCGATATTTGTTAGCATAATAAATGTCCTTAGAATAATGATACACATTATATAGTTTAAGTATATAACTTGAATTTGAGATTATATAATATATCATATTATTAAAGGTCCCTAGTCGAGTATTATTATACAGGACAATAATAATACATAAATAGACTAGTATGTTTTTGACTGATAACCACATCTCATTGGTTATAAGTATGGAGATACTAAAGTCAATACATAGGTACATGTAGGGTACATGGTACTAGACAGACCCACCGTGTGATTCTTCATGTTAATTAAGTCATAAGAAAGACTCACAGTGATAATGGTGTAATGATCCTTTGACTTGAGATCATTATATTTCTATACGAGGATAATATACTTTGACTACATTAAAAGTTACCTTTGACCGGGTAATGATAAAAGTGGACATCGGGTATATTGTGAATCGTATGAGAAATATGAATGATAGATAAGGATTTAACCCTCCTATAATTAGGAGAGATATTATTGGCCTCTTGATTGAGTGAGACTATAAAATGCATGGCCGTGCTCAAATAATGATTTGTTATTAATAGTCTGCTCATGGATCAAGTAAACCCGGATTAAATTATGAAGAGGATGACAATAAACATGCCTCGAGTTTAATCTATAATATTTGGTTAAAGGGATTATATTACACGGGAACATTAATCACAAAAGGTTTATCGACTCACGATTTAATTATTATTTAATTGGGTAGCAATGATGTATTACTAGATATCGCTCATTGTTTATAATTTTATTGGAGAATAAAATTATTTCCAAAATAAATAATAACCTACAGGGTCACACACATAGAACATTTTAAAGGAAGAATTAATTTAAATTATGAATTTAAATTAATTAATGATAAGTTGGATTTTATTATATTAATTAAGTGGGACTTAATTAAGCTATAATAAAATACAAAGATATATGAGATATGATTTTAATAATTAAGTTTGACTTAATTATTATTTATTTGAATAATAGAATTAGATTTTATTATCATATTTGGGCTAGGTTTTTGACAAGGGCTTTTGGCTTTACACAATCACATATATAATGATATCATGTGATGATTTTAATGTGTGAAAAAATCAGCAGAGCCGCATTCCAAAACCAAAACCCTAAAAACTACATCTCATATTTTCATTGGAGGCTAGTACCTCCCTTCCATTGAAGAATCGTTCTTGGAGTGTTCGTGTGGATACCGTAGAGGAGGCTTCGAGGAGGAGCGTTCAGAATCGTGAAAACTAGGATCTCTTTTTGACATCCAATACGTAAAGCTTCGAAAAAGTAAACATATTCTTACTACCATGATTATCTAGCATTAAACATGGATCCCAGGCTTGGAATTCGATTTAATTTTACTATTTCCGTTGCGTTTTGATGCTCGAATTCCAACAATTTAGTACTTTGATTGCTTTAAAGATTTGTGTGTGATGACTTATTGATATCCTCGTATAGTTATGCTTCTTCTTCTTGGATGCATAGCTAACATCTAAGTTGTATTGTTAATCTCTATTGAAGCGACAGTGGATTTAGAGATTTTGAACTTGCCATGCTAGCACAGGTTTATGAATGTTTTAGCATCATGATTCGTAGTGTAATTTTAACCATCTTACGCTACCCTATGTGATCTTAATGGATAACTTGTTCTTAAACCGTTATATTTTCAAATCTTATAGACATATAGGTTCTAAACATAATTGGTGTCTACCTAACTTCTATCTCTTTTATGGATGTTTGAGTAGTTTGGTATTCGTATGCTGACAGGTAGCGTATACTTATTTCATGTGGTCCGATCAGTTATCATAACCATCACATGCATTGATTAAAGGCATCAACTCTAAGCGAAATATTTAATGAAGTTAGGATCCCATGTTTATTCTCACATAAGTAATTCGATTCTTAATTGCATTAGTTATTAGATCTAAATATTGTTAATTTGCTTCTTAGTTATTTAGTTAAACCAAAACCCAAAATTGATATTTGTCTTAGTAGTGAATAGAGATTATACATTGTTGCATAGGTGCATATTCTAAAATTTACCAGTCTCTGTGGGAACGGATTCAACTTTATTCTATATTACTTGTTACCGCGTACGCTTGCGTGATTTAGTGTGAAAAAGTTTTTGGCACCGCTGCTGGGGACTCGGTGTTTATTATAGTTTATGCACTTGTCATCAGTGGTCGTTAAAGTTCATTGACTTGGATTATTTTTCTTACTTAGTTTATTTTTTTTTCAGGTACTTGAGTGTGTATGCGAACACGTTCTCAATCTCCTAAACTGGTAGAAGAAGAACTTGCAGCAACTAAAGAGATGGGAGAACCAGCAGCAGCAGCTAAGGCTTTGAAGGACTATTCTCAGCCGAAAATCAATGACATTCAATCTAGTATTGTCAGACCAGCCATTGCAGCTAATACCTTTGAAATCAAGCCTGGCACGATTCATATGGTACATAATTCAGTTCAATTTGGGGGTGCTCTAATGGAAGATCCTAATATGCACATCCGGAACTTCATTCAGATCTGTGACACTTTCAAGTTCAACGATGTGTCGGAAGATGCTGTGAAATTGAAGTTATTCCCATTTTCTCTGAGGGATAAGGCTAAGAGCTAGTTACACTCTTTACCAGCCGGTTCGATTACTACATGGGAGGATCTTGCTCAGAAATTTCTCAATAAATTCTTCCCCATGGCTAAAATAGCAGCAATCTGGAACGCTCTTACTCAATTTGCACAGCAGTCAGGTGAATCTTTATGTGAAGCTTGGGAGCGCTACAAGGAGATGCTTAGAAAGTGTCCTCATCATGGAATGCCCGATTGGATGGTGATTAATGGTCTCTATAATGATCTGGGAGCACAATCTAGACTATTGTTAGATGCAGCATCAGGTGGAGCTTTATGGCAAAGAGCTACGAGGAAGCTTATAAGCTAATTGAGACGATGGCTGCTAATGAATATCAGAATCCAACTCAGAGATTATCACAAGGCAAAGTAGCAGGAATTCTGGAAGTGGGTGCAGCTACAGCTATAACAGCTCAGTTGAAGGCTTTGACTATGAAGGAGGATTCTTTGACTAATTATGGAGTTCAACAGGTTGCAAGTGTTTGTGAGCTTTGTGCGGGTGCACATGAGATGAATCAGTGTGCCATATCTACTGAATCGGCACCGTTTGTGAGCAACTTTCAGCGACATTGTTGGCCTACGAATGTGGTTTCGATCCTTTCGGGGATGCCAGAAGTCATTTTGATATACGATTTTATCTTGTTTCAATTTTATTTATTATCCCTGATCCGGAAGTAACCTTTTCCTTTCCTTGGGCAGTACCTCTCAACAAGATTGATCCGTTTGGATCTTGGTCCATGATGGCCTTTTTATTAATTTTGACGATTGGATCTCTTCCGTTCGCCACGCACCGGGCCCATTCACTTGCTTATCGTAGAGGCTGTAAGTACACAGCACCCCTTAAGGGGCAAAGAGAAGCGCTTTTGCTACTGAGAAAGCGAACGGTCAGTACGAAAGTTCAAGACTTAGCCGAGCGTTAGTGAGGCTATATTCTCATAGTCGGCGAAGTCCATCTGAACTGTCCAATGAAGAATAAGAGGAAAGCAAAGCGCCAATGGCGCACGAAGCGCATGCGAAACGGGCACGGAGAAAAAAGTTTGGAGGAGAAGTAGCCGTGTCCCAGGTAATGACATGGATATGGTAAGTCAAAATGGCCAAGATGGTAAGGCGCGGCATTCGCCCACACCTAGTGGGGGAATTTGCCCGCTAAAATACTGCCGCCTGCTTCCATCCAGACAAAAAACGTGAGCGCGCCCTGATCCTACGTTGTACACTGTATATTAATAGTATTAGAGGACTGTTTATTCATCAGTGTAACTGTGTAAGTAATAATCCAAGGAGCATGGATGCATAGTAAGAAAAGCCTGCATTCTTAATTAACCAGTACTGTACTGTCCTTCGTTTCTTTTTTATAAAGCCTTTTGTAAAGATCCCAATCTTTCTAGTGAGATGCGGGACAAACATCGTTATATTCTCCTCTCTCTCATACTGTCGTAAGTATGCTCGTTCCTGTCCTTGCTACTAGTTCTTCCCCAATCTGGTCAAGGTTCCGTCACTCCGGGAATCAACTCCACTAATCAACCCATGGAACTCTGGTTTGGCCACTTTTGTGATAACTCTCATTCTGTAGCTGAAAGGGAGCTCTAAGACGAGCTAAATGGATGTCTCTAAAAGCAGCCAAGGCCAAGAGCAATCAAGAGGAGTAGTCCTTTCTGCCTAGAAGGATTCGATAAAGAGAATGTGATCGCAGCATAAAAAAGAAAGTCTGAATTTTCCACGGAAGCCTTCAAGTCCATTTGAGCAAAACTTGCCGCCAGCTCGATTAAACCAAGGTGGAGCGATATCCTAGAAAGCATTTCTGAGCTCTAGTTCTTTTTCTTATACGAAATTAGCATACTTCCAGACCCAGGCTGAGTTGCTTCTGTCGTGTTCGTCGTTTCTCGAAAGTATCTTTTTTTGGGAACATGGTCAACCATATATTCTTATGTTCTCGATGATGTACTCTTTTTTATTGATAAACCAAGCGACTCATACAAGAGTTTAAAACGATCTAACATAATGGAAATGTATCGGACTGTAAATCCTGGAATGATGGTTCGACCCCGTCCTTGGCCTCGAGGAGTGGTGAGCAACACAGAACTTGAATCAATCAAATGGTAGGGGTTTGATGAAGGGTTCTTCGATTGAGGAAGATACACAAGTTTCTCAGCCAAGTAGGGAGCAAATCTTCATTTTTGGCCAGAAATTGCAGAGGAGCAGGATCCGAAGCGGTGGCTGCTACAAGAATGGAATATTCCAAAGCATTCGCAGCTTGTTAGGAGTAGGTTTTGGCTTGCCCCTTTCTATGTTATTAGTAAGATAGGTTTGGAACCATATACAATATAAGGGGCTGCTTGGGGTTTGGTGAACCAACAGGCCGCTCCTCTAGTTGAAGTATCGGGCCCCTTTTTTGTTGCCTAGGTTACACCTTCGGAATACCCCAGAAGGTAATTTTGCCCATTTAATCATCCTAATTTTAGCTGGAGCAATAATCAAGGTGGTTTGCATCATCCTTATCAGCAGTTTTAGGGTCAACAATATGGAGCTAAGCCATACAATCAAGGTTATCAGCAGCAGTATGCTCCAAGGCAACAATTCCAACCTCCGGGATTTCAACAACAATATCATGCAAGTGCGGGGCAGTCTTCTACTGAAAAATTTGAATTGGAACACTACTACATTTCAAGACCTAATGTAACACTAAAATTGTAATAGGATAAAAAAAGGGATCAATTGTAACAGGGTTGTACATATTTATCCAAAGAGAGAGTATATTGTTACGAATGTATTAAAAGTGTTACAATTGATATACACCGTTACAATAGACCCCTATCAATTGTAATAGTATTATAACGGGATCACTACAAGGAAAACTGAAATATACAATGGTTATTGCCCGTTGTCTGATGCCTTGGAATAGCGTTGTCTATCGAGCAAGTGTCTCTTACCAACATCACACAACGGTACACAAAGCGTTGTCTGATATACGTAACAACAACACACCATGCTGAAAAAGCGTTGTAGCACACCCAGAAACCACAACGGATTTGGTAAAAAACGTTGTTCTTATGGTGATATTACAACGGTTTGGTTAATTTTGAATGTTGTTAGATTTTAATGTGCACAACTGTTTTGGTGAATCAGAGGCACGCAAAGCCAACATTCACACAACATTCATATGTGATAGAATTCGTTGTCTTCATGCTTTTTGTACAATATTTTGTAGCTTCAAAAGTGTTGTTATAAACAAAATGCACAATTGTTTTTAGCCAATCCTGGTTGCAAACCGTTGTTGTAGTTTCTATCCACACAATGGTTTAGTTTTACTAGGATGTTATATTTACTTATAGACAATGGTTTATTCAATTTTTCTAGACAATGATAACATTGGCTAATGATAAATGAAAAATACTTTTATTTAAAACAAAAATCAAAGTTTATACACTACTAGAACCTAACCAATATAATCAAACCCAATAATGATCTGAACAGAAACATAACTCTATTAATACTTGTTCCAGTTCAAAAACAATACAACAATTAACACACCCACAAACACATGAATAACTTAAATGTATATATTTACATGAAAACAAAGAAGGCAGTGGTGTGATGCTTAGGCTTGCTCGAATCTTTAGGCTTCTTCAAGTCTCTAGGCTTCCTCTCCTTAGCCGTTGTTGGTTCGGACCATCTGCCAATGGTTCTTCTAATTAGCATTCCAGGTCCACACCAAACAGCCTTAGTGTCCTGCTATTCCCGCCGGATGTTTGATTTTGCACCCCAGCTCATATCTTTCTGTATTAACAACGACACCACGTGAACTTGGTTTACATTCAGTTTCTCCTCCCATTTTCATGTCAAAAGTACAAATAATGTTGGAACACAATTAAATGTATGATTGAATAATGTATACTTAATGTGCAAATATGCAGTAATATTTATTTCGACACATTTATATATAGATAATATGCAGTGTAATATTTATTTTGACACAGTTGGAATAATTTAGTTTAGTCTTTGATTATTTGATTAATTGAGACATTATTACACAGTACACTACATGCAAGTAACGAGTACTTGCCTACATCAAATCAAGATAGAGCAGGTTAAAAATAATAAAGAAGAGATTACTGAGATAAATTTGAAAAGCAACCTCCTTCCATTTGGATCTTTGCGAGGATCTAATTCACAGCTGTTGCTATTTCTTCTCCAGAATTGAGTTTGCAATCATCTTCCACCTGCATGCACATACTATCAGTCCATTATTAATTACAAAAGTAATCATGATTACTTTCTTTTTGTTATTGTTCATTTATTACCTTTACCATATATCAGTTATTAGACAAAGAAGATTTTCATCATTTAACCAGAATACTTGTCCACTTTTTTTTTTTCATAGTAGCAAACCTGTAGTACTCGAGATGCAGCAGCAGTTGCCTTTTTATAATCCCTCTCAGCAAAAGCACAAGCAATGATAGCCTGTAGCAAAAAATTACTTAATGTGTGTTCCTATTCTTGTTTCAATTATATAGTTAAGAGTTTTTACCAGAGATTATGAATATCTGAAAAACTCGGGAAGGTATGTTATGGTGAGTACCTGTCCTGCTACGGCCAAACCATCAGCAAGAAGGGAGGATGCCATCCAAACTTGTAAGCAAATCTGAAAAGCTGCCATAGGAGTGGTACCTAACCTTGCAGCCAACGAAGCAGCCAAAGTGACACAAGATGTTGCTGCAATCACCCTTCCCAACAAATAAAACCCTGCGATTAATTATAAGTAAATATATAAACTAATAAGGAAAAACTGAAACTTTAATCTACAATGTAGCCAGTATAGTAATTGTTTGATGTTACTGTTATATATCAGTGGAACACATCGATACAGTCAAGGCAGGCAATAGACTACCATTTTTTAAAAATCGACTAAACTGCAAACTCTTGAGGCTTGGAGGTAAGAGGTAAACTTGTTTCATCAATTTATAGAAGAGGATCACCAGGATTAAGTACCTAAAATGAATGGTTACATGTAAGACAACAATTATGCAAGCTGTTCTACAGCAGCAGGAGTTCAATAGAAAATAATTGATTTTAGAAGGCAATAGCAAAGCAAAACTTTGAATTCAGCTGCCTTCACTGAACTTACTGAGATAGCACATGAGCAATTGCTGCACCACTAACTTTGTCTAATAAGTACATTTTATAAAATTATATGCACGATACATCCACTAGTACAAAACTGATCTTTTACATCGCCTATTATACGTCGGTTCTACCTAAAGGCGACGTATATTCAACCTTTATACGTCGGTTCTACCTAAAGGCGACGTATATTTGCGTTTCTAAGTACCATTATACGTCGGTTCCTTCTAAAGGCGACGTATAAGATGTACTTTTTACGTCGGTTTTATATAAGGCGACGTATAAGATATATCTTTTACATCGGCTATATATAGGGCGACGTATAAGATGTATCTTTTACGTCGGCTTCATATAAGGTGACGTATAAGATGTATCTTTTACGTCGGCTTTATATAAGGCGACGTATAAAAATTCATTTTTTACGTCTCTATATATATAAACGACGTATAAAGGATTTAATTTAATTACAAACATAGTCTTTGAGTTGTCCAAAATTATTACACTCTCTGCTCTTCCCCGATTAAACTCTATTCTTCCCCGATTCAAACACCACCGGCTGTTACTCCTCAATGCCCAATCTCTCTTTATATCTCTCTCTGTAACCAATTCAAAACCTCACCTATACATACAATTCCCCTGTATCTGTATTTGTCATTTTTTTTCTCTCTTTCTCTTCTCCCTAGGGTTTCTCAAACACATTAATCACTTCAATCGATTCAAAATTGCTATCAAATTGGAGCCAATCAGTCAATCTTTGACCTAAATTGTAGTTTAATTTGATAAAATCGTAGAGAATCTCATGGAAGGAGATGGCGATGATGTTAGTGTACAAGAACTCTTCTCCAATATTTCTAATTACAAAGAGCAGCTTCAACAGGTATTCTCCTCCTATTCTATTCTATACATACATATATGTTTTAAAGATTCAATTTTTAATTTATTTTTCAATTTTTCCGTGTTTTCGTAATGTTGTTATTATCGTGTGTGTATGATTGGGAATTAGGTGATTAATGAATTAATGAAATAGTATTAACAATACTGATTTGCTATGGCATAAAACTTGATTTGAAAGTATTTTCAGAGAGTGTAATACTTCGCTTTTATTTTTGGGCCAGATTCCGGGGGTGTTCATGTTCCATGATCCGATAACATAATTTATGTAAATACGTGTGTGATGCATCGAGTCTGTTTATTAATTTTGGTTTATATGAATTTACAAGGAGTTCCAATCCATGGTGTTGCAGCTGGTGTTGGAGCAATACAAGGAGTTGTATTTGAGATTATTATCACATTTGCTTTGGTTTGCACTGTTTATGCCACTGCAGCTGACCCGAAGAAGGGTTCACTAGGCACCATTGCACCTATTGCTATTGGTTTCAATTCTCAGGTAGGGTTCTTGCACTACTAGCATACTGCAGAGAAATAATTAACTCTTTCCTTGGTGCATTACTAATTTAAAATGTCCCACATACTTTTTGCAGTTATTTGGAGTGTGGTACCCTTTTCATCTATCCTAAATGTTCTTCCTTGCGTGAGTGTCAGCTCTTCATAGAGTCCAGTATGCAGTGGTGAAGCTATGGCCTGAAAAATAGGGACATTCGTAGAGTTTTAGCCTTGCACTCTATTCATATAAAAGTTCAGCTCCTTGCTACATTGGCACTTTAGCGGAACAATGGCACTTAAGCCTCTCGTTAGAGTATTATGTGCTTGGGTTTGATTGCTAAAACTAATCTTATATATGATAATCTTCGTTTTGCTAAACTATATATATAGATAAGATTCCTACATAAGAAACACAATTCTTGTTATTTAATTGTTGGGTATCAAATATAATTATAAATCTAAACAATGTACTATGTGTTTGGTTTTTTTTTTTGCTAAATATGTTTTTGCTTTTTATTTTCTTTGTCTCTTGTGAAGTGAAGTTGCTTTTAAATCAACCAAAGTCAGAACTAAAAAAAAAAGTTAACAACGTATAGAGTAAGTTATCTTTAAGTTTGGTCACCGTTCATTATCAAATTCTTGCCCAGTATTTTATCAAATTTAAATAGGTGATAAGAACTAATTTATTTGTTGAACTTGTTGTTAGCAGGTAGTTACTGATGAAATTGGATGGTTAGATTTTTATGTTGAATATTATTGCAAGTTCTATCAAGATAGGCGAAGGTCCAAACAACACAAGATACATGCAGAGAAAGAAATCATTTTGTACAAAAGCAACAGTTTTTACAGTTTACTGAGTAAATACCAATAGCTTCTTGCAATTGCAGACTGGCAGCAACTGTAGGCGGGGTCTTGTTCCTGAATCCAAGTCCATTTACTGAGTAAATAATCCTCCAAGCTTATATCTGCCAATACTGTAAGGCCAAAGCTCCTCTCTAACTGGTTGGATTCAGTATGACTATATTTATGCAGAGATGCTTATTGCAAACTGAATGACATACAGGCTATATTGATGGGTACTCAGCTACTTTTCGTAGATGTGTTAGTTTATTTGAAACTTTTATGAAGCAGTTGCTGGGAAAACAGGTTACGGAAAGAGAGATGAAGAAGATTGATAAACACTAGCTGATATTGCAACACTAGTTCCGGTTACAATCCTAATGCTAATTCCTGTAAGCATCAGTTTATTTCACATTTTATTTCCACTTGCATCATATATTTCAAGTGCTTATGAAGCTAACCAGTCTGTTGTATCAAATTTTGTACTCCACTAGTGTTTGACCAAGTCAATGTGTTCCATTTCACTTGGCTAAGCAGAACATAAGTGGACAGTAAGTAAAGGATAAATTATATCATTCTTTAGCTAGTAATGCACAGCCATGGCCTGTATTTGAGTTTTAGACTATAGATAGAAGTGTAATTTGCTTCAGTGGACTTGGTGAAATATGAGAAATTAATACATCTGAATGAAAGATTATGTTTCTTGAAGTGGACTACAAGAGAAAGCTATGTGTCTTGAATGAAAGATTTTGTGCGTGTTTGATTATATTTGTTAAGCTGTTTGATCATCCAACGGCCATTGCTTCAAACAAAGAAACTATAAGTATAGAAATATGCCCCGTCCTGTAACTTTAGAATTCTTCTGGTGTAATAACTGGTTAATAGTTTGCTGCATTTACTCTCTTTGGCGGATGCAGTTTTTTGAAAAGAGGAGTAAACGATAGGGGGAGTAAACAGCACACACGAGGTAATTCAATTAACCAGAAAATACTCATGTTTTTTTTGCAACTTTGTGCTAAGTGTTTACTGCGTGACTTAGCTAATGCGACCAATGGCTTCTCTACAAACTTTAAGCTTGGAGAAGGTGGCTTTGGGCCTGTCTATAAGGTAATTTAAAATAAGTCATAGGTACATACATCAACAATATTATGGAATTACTGTTTTCACATTCCAACGTATATTCTATTTCCCTCAAAGCATAATTATCAAACTTCTTGTCATTCAAGGTCCATGGTCTGGCTTCTTTATTAGAGCGATTCGCAACAGAGTATATCTATTCACCTTTTTATATCAGTAATATAATGATATAATGATTAATTAACAGAATCTACAAGCTTTTGTCATATATGAAGTACTCTATTTTGACAAGTTGATGTTTCTTGAACCAACAATGGGATGCTGATCTGGTAGAAGCTAGGTACATTAAAGATCTTAAAATCATTGAAACTCAAGTAATATAATGATTAATGAACCTTAAACTTAAACCAGTAATATATCGCTAGTACGGAGTAGCTGCAATGTGACCTGAATTTGAACCTTAAACTTGTAGGTTTTCAGTTTTCCTCCAACAGCCTTCATTTTAGCCGAATGTCTTGAGGTCGAATTATTATGCTTAAATGTGATTAATTGCTGCTTAAAATGTTTATCAAGACAGTCTGATACCATTCAGTTAACAGCTCTAGAGTTTCTTATGAAACAATATATACTCTACTAATTTCATTTTTGTTATTACATGGACCACAAGATCATTCTCCTCTTATTGGTGCTGTGTCTGTGTTCATTAGTTATATATGCATAATCTAGCATTGGACAGGTAATTATTGTTTCTGCTTTTACCAGGTAATAATTTTAGTGCTAATGTGAATGTCGATGGAAACATTGTTAACTTGGGGCTATGGGATACTGCAGGTGCCTTTCCATTATTTTTCAGAAGTTTCATTGGCTTTTGGATTTGAATTAAAGTTCCACATGCTTTCTTTCAGTCTGCTAATTTAGTTTATTTCCTTGTAGGCCAGGAAGATTATAGCAGGTTGAGGCCTTTGAGTTATAGAGGCGCTGATATATTTGTGTCACTAGTGAAGTTGCAGAGTGGTTGAGGGTGAAGAGGGGATCTTTGATTGTCAACTTGGATGTGTGCGAGGTTGAAGTTGAAGCTGTTGATGCAAGTGCTAGTGTCATGCAATAGGTAGCTTGCTCCCTGATGAAGAAGATGAGCTTTTAGTCTACACATTTATATATTGTGGAGTAATTTGTCTTATGCATTTGCGATATGTACTACAAATTTTGGTTGCACTGTACAATTGATATATATCCACACACATTTGTGTGTGTTACTGGCCTTATTCTGCTTCTTTTTTGTTCATTTATGCATTTTTCCTTATTCTGCTTCACACACATTTTTTCCTTATTTTGCTGGGTTATATCATTGACTGAGTTGACTCGGTCCTAAGTTATTTTAGTTACAATAACGAACTAATAACATGAACTAAAATCTGGCAAAAAAAATAACGTGAACTAAAATATTTTTTTTTTATTTTTTTGGACCTTATACGTCGGTTGTTTAGAAGAACCGACGTAAAAGATAACAATATACGTCGGTTGTTTAGAAGAACCGACGTAAAAGATAACAATATACGTCGGTTGTTCTTATATTTTTTTTTATTTTTTGGACCTTATACGTCGGTTATTTAGAAGAACCGATGTAAAAGATAACAATATACGTCGGTTGTTTAGAAGAACCGACGTAAAATATAACAATATACGTCGCCTTTTTAACCGACGTAAAAGACTCTTACCTTATACGTCGCCGGCCCATACGTCGCCATTTAACCGATGTATAAGGCCTATTTAACCGACGTAAAAGGTCATTTTTCTACTAGTGATCAAAGACTTTTAGCGGTATCTTCTCACTCCCTTTACCTTCCCTTTACAATAAAATGAATTTTTATGTGAGGGTGTGTTCACATACAAAAATAATAAACAATCCGCTGAGTCCCAGGGGTGTCTAGCAAAGGTGCTAGAGTTAAACTAAGGTAATGTGAGTGCCTTTGTGTGAAAAATTTGTTAGAAAAACAAACCTTAACACTGAGAGAATAGAGAACAACTTGATCAAGACTTGTAACGCTGAGATGGAGAATGGTTAGTCTATGAAGAACTTACACCACTAGGTCTAATCGCATGTGTGACAATAAGAATTACAGTAGCTAGGTAGGAAGAGAGTATCATTATACCTTTCCAATGGCAGCAGTGGTGTTCCCATCAGCGTCAAGGGCATCCGTCCTCTCATGTATCCTGTGACTCATGCCTGCCATTTCAGCAATGCCTCCAGCATTATCACTGATAGGACCATATGCATCAATAGCCAGTCCAGTGGCAATGGTGCTCAGCATACCAAGAGCAGCTACAGCAATACCATACATGGCCCAACTCCTCTGTTTGCCCAAGTCCTCCCATGACTAAGGCCCCCTTTGTAGCATTTAAATTGTTTAAACCTGCTTATAATCCAAATAAAGTATGACACAAATAAAGTCATAGATTAAAAGTTAAACAGAAAATACGACCAACTACAAGTTCTTCAGTTTCAAGATAAACAGAAAAACACCTGTATAACTTTGAATGCCTTTTTAGCCACGGTTTTGGAAAAATCAAATAATCTTCAAGTAGTGACTGAAATCAAATCGAGGCTTCAACTGAAATCTCTGGACCGAAACAAAGCTTGAACCCAAATCCTTGAATCCAATCGAAGCTTGAACCCAAATCAAAATTAAACCCTCTAGTACCCAATCCCTAAATCTAAATCTCTAAATTGATGCACCAAATTGAAGCCCTAGATTGTTAGAGAGTGTTTCAGCGAGATGTTGATGTGAGGGAGTATAAGATGGGAAATATATTATTGAAGGTAGAATGTGAGAGAGTATGAGATGGGAAATATATCACTGAAGGTAGAATGGGGGGAAATTTAAGAAGGTTTTGAGAAAGGGGGGAATTTTAGAGCGCCTGTAAAATAATTTGGGATGGGAAGAAGGGGGAAATGAAATTTTGGGTTTGGAATAATGTACGAATAGATGTAATGAGCGCCAGATTCGTTGAATAATTTTTTTGAACGATTTCTTCGACGATCGAACCGTACGAAAGTTAATAAACACTCATTCTAATGTTGGGAAAAAATAATCAAAAAATAAAAAGGTCGAGTTGTACGAGATTTTAACAAAAACGTAGCAAAAGTGCTACTTCCTATAACGAGGCACGATCCAGATTCACTGAATAATTTTTTTGAACGATTTCTTCGACGATCGAACCGGAAGAAAGTTAATAAACACTCATTCTAGTGTTGGGAAAAAATAATCAAAAAATAAAAAGGTCGGGTTGTACGAGATTTTAACAAAAACGTAGCGAAAGTGCTACTTCCTATAACGAGGCACGATCCAGATTCACTGAATAATTTTTTTGAACGATTTCTTCGACGATCGAACCATACGAAAGTTAATAAACACTCATTCTAGTGTTGGGAAAAAATAATCAAAAAATAAAAAGGTCGGGTTGTACGAGATTTTAACAAAAACGTAGCAAAAGTGCTACTTCCTATAACGAGGCACGATCCAGATTCACTGAATAATTTTTTTGAACGATTTCTTCGACGATCGAACCGTACGAAAGTTAATAAACACTCATTCTAGTGTTGGGAAAAAATAATCAAAAAATAAAAAGGTCGGGTTGTACGAGATTTTAACAAAAACGTAGCCAAAGTGCTACTTCCTATAACGAGGCACGATCCAGATTCGCTGAATAATTTTTTTGAACGATTTCTTCGATGATCGAACCGTACGAAAGTTAATAAACACTCATTCTAGTGTTGGGAAAAAATAATCAAAAAATAAAAAGGTCGGGTTGTACGAGATTTTAACAAAAACGTAGCCAAAGTGCTACTTCCTATAACGAGGCACGATCCAGATTCGCTGAATAATTTTTTTGAAGGATTTCTTCGATGATCGAACCGTACGAAAGTTAATAAACACTCATTCTAGTGTTGGGAAAAAATAATCAAAAAATAAAAAGGTCGGGTTGTACGAGATTTTAACAAAAACGTAGCGAAAGTGCTACTTCCTATAACGAGGCACGATCCAGATTCGCTGAATAATTTTTTTGAACGATTTCTTCGATGATCGAACCGTACGAAAGTTAATAAACACTCATTCTAGTGTTGGGAAAAAATAATCAAAAAATAAAAAGGTCGGGTTGTACGAGATTTTAACAAAAACGTAGCCAAAGTGCTACTTCCTATAACGAGGCACGATCCAGATTCACTGAATAATTTTTTTGAACGATTTCTTCGATGATCGAACCGTACGAAAGTTAATAAACACTCATTCTAGTGTTGGGAAAAAATAATCAAAAAATAAAAAGGTCGGGTTGTACGAGATTTTAACAAAAACGTAGCGAAAGTGCTACTTCCTATAACGAGGCACGATCCAGATTCACTGAATAATTTTTTTGAACGATTTCTTCGACGATCGAACCATACGAAAGTTAATAAACACTCATTCTAGTGTTGGGAAAAAATAATCAAAAAATAAAAAGGTCGGGTTGTACGAGATTTTAACAAAAACGTAGCAAAAGTGCTACTTCCTATAACGAGGCACGATCCAGATTCACTGAATAATTTTTTTGAACGATTTCTTCGACGATCGAACCGTACGAAAGTTAATAAACACTCATTCTAGTGTTGGGAAAAAATAATCAAAAAATAAAAAGGTCGGGTTGTACGAGATTTTAACAAAAACGTAGCCAAAGTGCTACTTCCTATAACGAGGCACGATCCAGATTCGCTGAATAATTTTTTTGAACGATTTCTTCGATGATCGAACCGTACGAAAGTTAATAAACACTCATTCTAGTGTTGGGAAAAAATAATCAAAAAATAAAAAGGTCGGGTTGTACGAGATTTTAACAAAAACGTAGCCAAAGTGCTACTTCCTATAACGAGGCACGATCCAGATTCGCTGAATAATTTTTTTGAACGATTTCTTCGATGATCGAACCGTACGAAAGTTAATAAACACTCATTCTAGTGTTGGGAAAAAATAATCAAAAAATAAAAAGGTCGGGTTGTACGAGATTTTAACAAAAACGTAGCAAAAGTGCTACTTCCTATAACGAGGCACGATCCAGATTCACTGAATAATTTTTTTGAACGATTTCTTCGACGATCGAACCATACGAAAGTTAATAAACACTCATTCTAGTGTTGGGAAAAAAAATCAAAAAATAAAAAGGTCGGGTTGTACGAGATTTTAACAAAAACGTAACAAAAGTGCTACTTCCTATAACGAGGCACGATCCAGATTCACTGAATAATTTTTTTGAACGATTTCTTCGACGATCGAACCGTACGAAAGTTAATAAACACTCATTCTAGTGTTGGGAAAAAATAATCGAAAAATAAAAAGGTCGGGTTGTACGAGATTTTAACAAAAACGTAGCAAAAGTGCTACTTCCTATAACGAGGCAAGATCCAGATTCACTGAATAATTTTTTTGAACGATTTCTTCGACGATCGAACCGTAAAAAAGTTAATAAACACTCATTCTAGTGTTGGGAAAAAATAATCAAAAAATAAAAAGGTCGGGTTGTACGAGATTTTAACAAAAACGTAGCGAAAGTGCTACTTCCTATAACGAGGCACGATCCAGATTCACTGAATAATTTTTTTGAACGATTTCTTCGACGATCGAACCATACGAAAGTTAATAAACACTCATTCTAGTGTTGGGAAAAAATAATCAAAAAATAAAAAGGTCGGGTTGTACGAGATTTTAACAAAAACGTAGCCAAAGTGCTACTTCCTATAACGAGGCACGATCCAGATTCACTGAATAATTTTTTTGAACGATTTCTTCGACGATCGAACCATACGAAAGTTAATAAACACTCATTCTAGTGTTGGGAAAAAATAATCAAAAAATAAAAAGGTCGGGTTGTACGAGATTTTAACAAAAACGTAGCCAAAGTGCTACTTCCTATAACGAGGCACGATCCAGATTCGCTGAATAATTTTTTTGAACGACTTCTTCGATGATCGAACCGTACGAAAGTTAATAAACACTCATTCTAGTGTTGGGAAAAAATAATCGAAAAAAATATTATTCAAAAATTGTACTAGTTTGACCAAGTAGTACTTTGATAGTTGACAACTAAAATATCATACCAGAACATTAAACAACGGTTTTTTTTATGAAAAACTGTTGTTGTGCTTAATATAACACAACATTTTTTATAAGAAAACCGTTGTGTGATTATTTTCATTATTTCCCACCAAATTCAATTCAAATTATTTCATTATTCCCACCAAATATTTCATTATTTCCCACCAAATTCTATTCAAAATTTTTGTAGTTTAGACAACGGTTTCATAAAAACCGTTGTCTCATCAAAACACGATTTAACAACGGTTAATTATTCCGTTGTATGAATTGTAATAACACAATGGTATATGAAAACAGTTGTGTGAATCATACAACAGTTTATAAACATTGTCTCAAAACAGATCAGACAATGTTCGTAAAAACAGTTGTGCAACCTTACTTGTCTTTACAACACCACATTTCAAAAGCCGTTGTCTGAATCAATTTACTAGACAACGTTTTTAAACCGTTGTAGGGTACCTGGATGACACAATACTTTTCTGAAATTACAAAAAAACCGTTGACTCTTAATTCCAAACAATGCTTTTTCGTCCGAGCGTTGTCTGATGAGTGTTGTCTGATTGCGATTTTCTTGTAGTGGATGAATCTAATGTAACGGTTTTTTTACTATATTTATTAAGAATAATATATATATATATATATATATATATATATATATATATAAACAAATATTCAATAATGTATGCCAACATGGTTGTAAATTTGAGAAATCAAAACAAATTATTTTGGATACTTAATTACGATTTATCGGTAAAAGTATCGGAATGACAAAATTGAAATAAAAATTGGATAAATTTTAATAAATTTATAATATTTAATAATTAGTCTTATTTATAATATAACATATCATTTAAAAATATTTTAGAGCGATAAATCGGATTTTAAAAATCAAATCGAACAAATTTTTTAACGATAAATCGATGATTGATACTTTAGATAAATCGGACAATTTTTAGAATATTGGTGCCAAGCCACTTTTGTTATAATTTTTTTTTGAAACAAATGTATATTTAAAAATTATTTTGGTGTGGCACTCATCTAATTTAGAAAGCAAAAGCTTTACTAATATTCTTCCCGGTTCTCCCCCCTTCTCAGACAAAAGACCTAATTTTTCACTCTCTGCTCAAAACCAAATCAAACTCATACTCTCTTAGCTCAAAACCAAAATCCAAAGTCATACCATCTCTACTATCTCCGAGCATATAAGGTAACCTTCACAGTCTCAATTTTATTGTTCTTCTTGCCTGGATATGTTATTATGTACGAAAATCTGTGTATTTTACTGGATCTATTGCTCACCTTTATCTCTACACACTTTATTTGTTAGATTTTCCTTCCAAATTAAGAATTTAATATAAATTTTTGGGTTTAATTAAATGTTTAATTTTTGTACCCAATGAGTTTTCTTTCTAGATTAGTTTGTATATTCAAGATATTATTCATATAAGAGAATAATTACTTAGATTTTAGGTAATATATTTGAGATTGGTAATTTAAGGAATTCTAGTAGGTAGAATGAATAATTATTTATATCCACTCTAACATATTTTGTTTAATGGTTTTGTTCTCTGTCAATTTTTATTTTTGTGTCTGAAATTCTGTGTTAGTATTAATTTTAACTTTAGGTTATGGATAATGAAAAAAAAGACTGGTGGGATTTTCCTAAATGGTCTGATGATTATGAAAATGGGGTTGATGAATATCTCGACAAAGCATTTGCAACCGAAGCTTAGGGGGATCAAATTTGTTGTCCATGTAGTAATTGTTTATATCGTTATTGGTACCACAGACATGTAGTTTGAGATCATATGATTTGCAAAGGTTTTGTGCAAAGATTTGAGAAACAGTCTGAGTTAGCACCAATGTTGAAAAGCCAACTAATGAAAGTGGGGTTTAATTTCAGTTTAATGATAATATAGATGGGTTATTGCATGATACTTTTAGAGGAGGGCCTAATGAGGAGACACAAAATATTTTTAAGTTAATCGAAGAAGGTCAACAAGAATTATATCCAGGATGCAAGACTTTTTCTAAACTCGCCTTCACACTTCGATTGTTTCTTTTCAAGTGTGACCATAAGATAAGTAATGTTGCTTTTTCTGACCTTTTAGAGTTATTAAGGTCTTTGATTCCTGATGCAAAGTTACCCTCTTCTTTTCGCGAGGCAAATAATGATCTAAAGATGTTGGGCCTTGATTATATGAAGATAGATGCTTGCCCAAATAATTGTATGTTATACTGGGAGGAACATGCTAAAGATACGAGTTGTCATATTTGCAATACTTCTAGGTTTTTTGCTGAAAAAATTTATAATTAAGTTTTAGTGGTGAAGAAGCCTACTGTTTATTTTATTTGGTACAAGCCTGCTGTTGGATTTAATTAAGCAATTAAGAGTTATTAAATATTGATGTTCTCTTTACTATTTATGTTTTGATCCTGGTTGCTTCAGTTATTTTATAGTAATATAGTCTAGTTAATAAATAGTGATGCACTAGATTTACTTATTCCTGTCTAGTTAATCATGAGCCTGCTGTGTGGATATTAATGCTAAGGGTATTCATATTTTTCTATCATGTTTTTACTGTTTTGTAGATGAGGAAAAGGGCCATCCATGAATCTGACCACTCTCCTAAGCTTACAAAATATGAAGAAGACAGGCTAAAAAAATTAGCATTTAACAGAGAAAGAATGGAGGCAGCTGGTTTTAAAACTTGTTTAGCAAACAAGGCTATTTTCAATCCAAAGTTGAAAACTTTTGACAGAAATGAAGGGCAAGATTCAGAGGGTTCAGATTATGAAGCTGAACCTAATAAGGAGCATGATTCTGATGAAGAACAAATATTTATTCAAAATGAAAGTCATTGTGTGAAGGTAAGTTAGTATCATTTAATATTTCTAGTAACAATACGATTTATTAATTAGGTTGCTTTAGTTTTAATATTAATTACTTACTTTACATATGTGAATCTCTTAGGGTTTGAACAAAGGAAAAAATTCAGGAAATAATGGAATGAAGAAATCATCAACTATGGGAGAATATGTGAACTTGAGATCAAGAGAAAAACAAGCAACAACGGTACAAAAAAACAAGGTGACGGAGCAACCTAAAAAAAATCTGCATAAAACTAGTACAAGTCAAGTTCCAGATGGAAAATAAAAACGAATGTCTGGGATGCAAAAGAAGCCTCAAAAAGTTCTTCCTGGATCCGTCGCTTTGTACTTGCAGATGCGAAAGAAGCAACAACTAGAAAAGAATAATGCAGGGGAAATGGAAATGTTTCGTAATGAAGAACCATTTGAACACGAAGGTACTGAGCAAGATTTTGAACCAGAGGCCGACAATGGTACTCACACAGACACAAGATCACCTTTGTTCGAATTCAGTCCTAACATGAACTTGGTGGAAGATCCTCATACTACTGAATCATTGACAGTTGGAGGCAAAGTCCAGGAAAACAGAGAAGTATCAACTACAAAAAATGGTATATACAAGTTTCCTTATTTATTTTATTTACTGTATGTCAACTTCTACATTTATTTTATGATAATGTAAGTTATTATAATTGGTTATAGCTTGCACAATCAAGAAAACTAGAGGTCTTACAGTTATGGCTGAAGTGCATAATCGTAAATTTGAAGACCGCCCACCAATTATTTTTAATGAATATGGTCAACCAATTGGACCTACTAAGGAGGCTTGCAGGGAGCTTAGCCGGTTCTTGGGTAATGTGGCTAAGGATTCATTGTTAGCACCGTTAAACTATTGCGATTGGCCTAAATTTCCATCCAGACTTAAAGAAAAGATTTGGGATTATGTCTTGGTATGTAAACTTAACCGAATCAAACTAGTACACTCGTGTATACCTCTTTTTCAATTTTATGAAAATTAAACATATGTCCATGATTAAAATTTCTTAAGGAGAAGTACATGATTCCTAAAGACGGGTTGGATTGGGTGATGACCACTGTAAATACATTATGGAGAGTTCATAAATCAAGGGTGAAAAAAGACCATTACTATGGATTTGAAAATGATGATGAAAGATGGAAAAACGTCTGACCAGCAATTCTGGGATTTGCTACAATACTAGAACATGGAGGAAATTGAGGTAATTTGTAGGCCTTTGTTTAAATAAAAATGTTATAATTATTAGTTGCTTGTTCTATTTATTTGTTCTATTTTATAGGAAGAAAGTGTCACAAATAAATCAAATCGAAGCATGCATGATGATCCGCACACTTTGGGGCCCACTTCAATGGCATTTCTACGTCATGAATTGGTAACTGTCAATTACTTGGTTCTTTTTTCTTAAGTTAGTGAAATAAAATATTTTGACTGAAATTTTAATTTTATGTACTAATATATATTTCAACAGCAAAAAAAGGATCCAAATAAATAGCTTCCATCTTTAACTAAAGTATACAAAGAGTCGAGAAAGAGAACTCCTGGAAAGATATATTTAACGATCCAGATTCACTGAATAAATTTTTTAAATGATTTCTTCGATGATCGAATTGTACAGATGTTAATAAACACTCATTTCAGTGTTGGAGAAAAATAATAAAAAAAAGGTCGGGTTGCATGAGATTTTAACAAAAATGTAGTAAAAGTGTTGCTTCCTATAACGAGGCACGATCCAGATTCACTGAATAATTTTTTTGAATGATTTTTTCGACGATCGAACCATACGGATGTTAATAAACGCTCATTTTAGTGTTGTAAAAAAAATAATAAAATAATAAAAAGGTCGGGTTGTTTGGAATTTAACAAAAACCTAGTAAACCTAGTAAAAGTGCTGCTTCCTATAACGAGGCACTATCCAGATTCACTAAATAAATTTTTTGAATGATTTCCTCGATAATCGAACCATACAGATGTTAATAAACACTCATTTTAGTGTTGGGAAAAAATAATCAAAAAATAAAAAGGTCGGGTTGTACGAGATTTGAAAAAAAACGTAGTTTAACTATTTAAAAGTTTAAAACATTACAAAACAATTTTAATGAAAAACTGTTGTTGTTGTGTAAAAACCCTTTTCTCAATATTTTTTTATTTACCACCAAATCCAATTCAGATTTTTTCATTATTTCCCACCAAATTCAATTCAAATTATTTCATTATTTCCCACCAAATATTTCATTATTTTCCACCAAACATTTCCTTATTTTTCACCAAATTCAATTCAAATTTTTCTGTAGTTCAGATAATGATTTCATAAAATGAAAAGTCGGGTTGTACGATTTCATAAAATAAGAACGTTAATAAACACTCATTTTAGTGTTGGAAAAAATTATCCAAAAATAAAAAGTCGGGTTGTACGAGATTTAAAAAAAACGTAGTTTAACTATTTAAAAGTGTAAAACATTACAAAACAGTTTTAATGAAAAACTGTTGTTGTTGTGTAAAAACCCTTTTCTCAATATTTTTTTATTTACCACCAAATCCAATTCAGATTTTTTCATTATTTCCCACCAAATTCAATTCAAATTATTTCATTATTTCCCACCAAATATTCAAACATTTCATTATTTTTCACCAAATTCAATTCAAATTTTTCTGTAGTTCAGATAACGATTTCATAAAACCGTTGTCAAGTAAGGTGACAGTTCAGAAAACTATTCAAACTGATGACTCAAGCCACATTATGTACAACGGTTTATTATGAATTGAAATACACTTGTGTTAATACACGTTACACAATACCACCGTAAATTACCATTGTCTCATCTGACCAAAGGGGCACCAGTTAGACAACATTTTTAAAAATATTGAATAACGTACCGTTGTCGACAGCTGAAAGAAATAACGCTTTTTCGTTAGCTAACAGTTCACCGTTGATAAATTTTTTGGGACAACGATGTTTTTCGCGACCATTGTGTAACATTTGTTGTCTGATTCGATTTCTGTTGTAGTGTTTATTTTTGATTATTTTAGCAAAAAATATGTCTCATTTATATTTCTACTTGAAAATTTTGAGCTTTTTAATAAATTGTTATTATTCATTTGTTATGTTGTCTTTTATGGGGACAAGTGCTTTTCCAATATTAACAGTAATGATAAGTTCATTTCTCACATAAATAATGTTGATATGTCCCAAATTATTTTTGGAATTAGGGTTAATATGAAATTGGAGGCTTTTAATTCTTGAATTTAGTGATGAAATTAATGTCATAGTTGGATTATAAGTTCTTCATTATGCATGTATGGATGTTGTTTTATGGTGATCGAGTGGTTAAAGATGGGGAAAAATCCCACGTGGTGGGGTGGTTGTCGACGATGGTCGTTGACGAGGTGGGGAATGGGAGAGAAGGCGAATGGGCTCAAGAGGGAAGAGACTAGAAATTGAGTTCGGGGGTGAGACGATAAATGCGAAAGGAGGAGACGAAACGGGAGGGGAAAGAGGAAAGGAGGGAGATGTTGACGTGACAGAGGAGGAGGATGGTGGTATTGGCGATCACCAGAGAAATTTCCAACCGACTCGTCGGGGAAGATGTTGGTGGTGTAGTGGTGATGCGTGTACAATTGTGTATGTATAATTGAATGAATAAGTAATACTTTATTATTTTGTTACTTTGTTTGAATGATTAAATGGAATGAAAATGAAATAAATTTTGATTAATAAGTTAAAAGGAAGATTTATCGAATAGTGAAAAATTAATTTAAAAGTTCATTTGAGAGTTTGAAATTGGGATTATTAAGGAATTATGGTGGTGTGATTTTTCATTTAATATTTTTCGGTGAAATACAAGCGTGTTAGAGTCTTCAAAATTAAATGTATTATGTACATTTAGGCGTGGTACGATTTTGAGAAAGTACATTATTTTTTTTTGAGAAGGTACAATTTTGAGAAAGTGCTATATTCAAAATATGTTATGAACATCAAGAGAGGTAAATAATAAATTTTAGTAGTATCAAATGAAGGAGTCATTTTTATTAATTGGTTTTTCATATGATCCCATATTAAATTATTCTCTTTTTAAATATAATTTTTTCATTAGAGCTTTCAAATATCGGGATCATTAATATTCTTGGAGGTTGACCTCAACTTTTTTAAAATATTAGTGCGTAATTCGTTGGACTCGAGACAAGTTCTTTAGTTTCCCTTATCCTTTGGAAATGTTGGATACTTTCTATCATATGTTGTTTTCTTTAGTTATGAAATATATTTTGAATACACCGTTTTTGTAAGAATTCGCGACATTTGTGTATAGTTTTCAAAACTTTTGAAGTCAAATTGAGGTTTGTACATGGTCAGATACTTATTTATAAATACCGAGTTTTATTAATGTGCAAAGCGTATATTTAAAATATAATCCACTGTTTTGATGGAGATGACTATTTGGTATTTTTGTGTGTCGGCTAATATTAGTTCCTAACAGTCGTTCATGCTCCACATCTTTATTTTTCAAATTCAACTACGCTTATTTCCTTTCGTGAAATTGATTCATTGTTCGAATCAGTTAGGAATTAGGGTACATATATGGATCCATAATAATACTATATATTCTTAAACACCTAAATTTTTTCACAATAGATAAAATGTCCAATTCTTAAAATAATGGGTATGGATTACGATAATAAGGGCATGGTAGTTAATCGTACATGGAAGAGGTGGAAGACTAGTACTCTTTCCTTAAACTCTGCTATTCTCAAATTAGTATGATATTCTCAAATTATTGTGTTATTTATTGCAACTCTTTTAAATTAAGGAACCATGGTCATATTGTATCTATTGAATATTTATTTGAAATTGTGAGATTATTTAGCATTATATTTTTGTCACTACCTCATCTAAATATCTGTTGATTCCTACGCATTTGAGGTAGTGAATTTGTTGAGCATTCAGTTGCTCATTTTTGCTATTCTTAAAATTTTTTATAGCAGTAAGGGAAAAGTCTAGAGTTGTTTAGTCAAACAACTTGACGAGAATTAGTTTTGTTATTTCAGGAGTATGCCCAAAAATAGTATGTTTTCGTTGTGCTAATTGATAAGGTTAGAAGATTTATATAAATGGAGTTACTATTTTATTATTAATATGTTATTTGTGCTTAGCAAAAAAAAAATGTTGTTTGTATAAATTCACATACGTAAGTGAATGGAGACGTGACAAATAAAATCAATAGGTGGATGGGGGTTTTGGAGCTTACCCATTTAATGATAATCTTTATATCAAATCATATAATACAAATATGTGTGATTTTTTCAATTGTATTGAATAAGGGTGCAAATTATCATCTCAATTAACTACATTAGTTGTAGTTTTGTACTATCCAAAATTTACAACATGAGTCACAATATTCAATTTGTTCCTATTATTTTTTAAATTATATAACAAATTAATTATAATGTTGTTATCTTGTTAAGATTAGATACAACAATAGTATATAACGATAATAATATGTAAACAAATAATTTAAGTGCTCTTGAGAGTAGTATAATTATTATTTGTTTGTGATAACATATATTTTTTTATCAAAAGATAATATTATTGCTCATATATTTCATACATTTGTTTAGTACATAAACAAATTTTGATTTTTGTCAATGAAAAATATTGGGCTTTCTATTCAAAACAACTGAATATACTTTTTTTTTCGAAAATATATACAAATCAAACATAATATATTCGTACAAATAAATTTTATAAATTAATTTGAATTGTAAATTATGCATAACATAATTTATTTTTTATTGAACATAATAATTTTTATAAACATAACTTCCATAACATGAAGCATAATAAATGCACTAACACTAACACAATTTAGGTAATTTTTGGTTGTAGCACATGGTTCTTTCTTTGCAATGAATCCAACTATTTAAAGATACAATAGATTTTATAAGTGAATTGTTTTTTATAATTTTGAATATAATATTTGTGTACACATAATATTTAGATATTATATATATAAAAATTTGAGCTTAACCATATTATATATTTCAAATTATAAAAAAGGCACTACAAGAAAAACTCAATTAGACAACACCTTTCACACAACAGTTAAACAAAAAACTGTTGTCCCGAAAAAATAAACAACGGTGAAAGTTTTGTCCTCGTAAAACTGTTGTCGGAGTCTTTTTATGACAACAGTTTTGCAACCATTGTCTGAGCGGTACGCTCTAATAAAATCAGACAACGGTTCTAGAATATATGTGTTGTGTGAACCTTAGTGTGTAGAACTGTTGTATGTAGACAACTTTATATTATTTTCAGACAACGCTTTTGGACAAAGCCGTGGTGTAAGTTAGACAACAGTTTATTGGAAGTGTTGTTGTATGGAAAATCAGACAATGTGTTTTAAATACCGTTGTTAGAAGAAAAGTTGATAGACAATGGTTATTAACATTGTGAGATAAATGGGTTTCATACAACAGAGCAGAAAACTGTTGTTTGATCCTATTTAGAAGACGGTTATAAACATTGCCTGCTAGAATAACTGTTGTCTGTTTAGTAAGGATAGAAAAAAAAAATTACATGTACATATTACATCCCAACACAAACCAAACCAATAATCTGCCAATTCCAACAGATTTGCAAACTAAAAATCAACCAACCAAGAGACTAGCAAACTAAAAGTACTCAACCAAATTTGGAAAACCAAATACTTCCGTAAATTATCAAGTTAGTCCAATCGGACAATACACAAATCTCATACTTTGACAAATTGACAAAATCCATCGGAATAGAAGTAATGATACAATACAGAGCTCCTAGTTAGTAACAGAGCACACCAACTCTGTTGGACAGTTATGGAGTACTTTTACATTACAATCGAAATGAGTTTGGTTTAATACTAGCACCAGCACGACATTACAATTTGCTTCTTGTCTTTGGTAATATCCTGCTGCGTATCCACTCTTTCCAAGGTCTTTTTTTGACACCGTTAAATCTGCATAAACATAAAATATAACATTAACCTTAATTTGGAGAAGTTTTATAGAGCAAAAAAAATTTAGGTGTATAATCTATAATAGATAGCATCTCTCCAGAGTCCTCTTGCTGCTGTCCACGGTAGCCATACTTGTATGTCCCTCGAATGATTATTTTAGCTATGGTAAAATCATCATCTATTATAAAAAGAGACATCAAGTCGAAACATTCACAACTTGAGAAGTCAAAATTCAACTAGATGATGATTTTACCACTGCTAAAGTAATCTTATGAAGGGGTTCCTTTAGATGAAACTTTTGATCAGTAGAAGCACATCTAAATAATATGAGTTTCACATAATCAGCAAATCAGCAGTACATGGAGTTAAATATCACTAGTAGAAAACTGGTCTTTTACGTCGGTCAAATTGGTCTTTTACGTCGGTTAATTGGCGACGTATGGAGGGGCGACGTATAAAGTACAAGCATTTTACGTCGGTTAAAAAGGCGACGTATAAAGTCAATATATACGTCGCTAAAACCGACGTATAATGTAATACAAAGCCGACGTATAATAACCATAGGAAACCGACGTATAATCTCGTAAACACCGACGTATAATGTTGACAATGTCCAGACAAAATGCCGACGTATAATGTCCACAAATGCCGACGTATAATGCGCATTTAGAACCGACGTATATTGTCTATAAACCGACGTATATTGTCGAAAAATAACCGATGTATATTGTCAAAAATAACCGATGTATATTGTCGAAAAAGAACCGACGTATAATGTCAACAAAGAACCGACGTATAATGTCCAACAAGAACCGACGTATATAGTCTGAAAATGGCGACGTATATTGTCTTTCATAAAATGACATTTTTACCCTGTTTTTATTTTTGTATACACCAGAATTTCTATTATTCAAAACAAAAAAATAAATAAAACTTGAAATCTAAATTTCTCAATAAAGTGATTAATGAAATTAAAATAATTATTAGTACATACTTGAAAATACATCCACAATATTAAATTTACAAATCCAAGTAACCATGTCATGCATCTAATCCAACACATTTAAATCATAACTATCATAAATCCAAAACATAATATCCATTTTCCGATTGCTGCAAGGTTCATATCATACTCCATCTTTTCAACACCTGAAAAAATTTCGTGTTTGAACTTGTTAGCACAAAATACATATGAAATAATACAAGTCATGAAAAATTGAACGAAGAATTACCCGATCACATATATTCACGAGTAATATAATCTGCCCAAATATCTCGAATTTCTTCAATTTGTTGGTTTGTGTATCTTTTTCCAAGACCCTACATGCCAAACAGGAAAACTGTAACAAAAATTAACAAATAAATTTGCAAAAAAATGGGAAATAAACAGGAAAACTCAATATACAATTTTCTTACAAGCTAACAATGATGGAACTTAATATATGAAAACTCTAAAACTTGGATCTTAAAAATGGCCACAGGCGAGGAAGAAAGAGAGGGACACCAGCTTAGTTGTAGTACAATATATATTTATATATAACGCCATGGTATTCTGCCACTCAATCTAATGATTCATATAAAAAGATCGTAGTAAAAGAGAACATAAATGAAATTTGCAGTTGTGTACGTAATTTCAAATGATGACAAAGAAAAGTGGTTGCAATCAAATTTGCATCTATATGTTAAATGTCAAGATTTAACAAAAAAATTATATACAAGTAATATTTTTTTCTAATATTTACAATTCAGATAGTCCGTACCTCTGTCCACTTAACTTTAGGATCTTTACGGGATAACATGACTATGTCATACATATATCTCATCACAAAATAACCACATTCTGTGCCTCCTTTTTGTTGAGGACACTACAAAACAAACTCAAAATATTTAAAAGTCGAGATAATACAGGAAAAAAAAAAACTTTCAAGACAAGCATTATAGAAATATACCTGAACAGCCTCATGGTACCAAAGTAGATTATTTTGATTATTTTTCCTACCACCATATCTAGTATATACTTTATATGCCCTGCATGTTATTGAGTTAAACATGTCAAAATATAAAAAAGGTTTTGAACTCTATGAAAAGTAAATTAATAATGTACTTTTCAAGATTTTAATTTTTTCATAGCTTACGTATCCCAAGGAGCCTTCACGTAAAGGTCTCGTTTTTGATTTAGTGAATCAAACACGTATACAGCACTTTCATGAACACAAAAAATAAGCAATATCCAGTGGTCACTGCAATTTAACAATGTAGGAAATTAGAATATGTATTAAGGATACTCTTAATTGGAGTCCTAACTATCACGCTTAATGCTTAATGCACCGAATAATATAATATTTTCAGTATTCTTAACAAAAGCTATGTTCTTACCTCTGAATGTATGGTGCTAGGATAAAACGTTTCTCCTTCGCATCTCTCATTACCTCACACATGTATCTAGATGTATCATCTTGATGCTTAGATGCCAATGTTAATACAGATGGACACATGAATGCAAATGAATCATCTTCCAAATCCTTGCACAATTTGTGAATGTACCTTTAATGTAATATGGATTCTGCACTGTTAGTTGTTATGAACAATAAATATATAATTATGTCTTATAAAAAAATGAGGAAGAAATTGATGTCTTACATCATAAAAACCTGCAGAACCGGTATATTAAGACAACTTAGCCTCAAAAACTCATTTATATCTCTCGGGGTGACATATATTGGAATTTTAGTACTCTCGTGAAACTTGAACAACTCCAAGTTTTTAGCAATGATAGTAGAAGAATCAGGAGGAATATTATCAACCAAGAAACGTAAAGTTCGGCATTTTTCACTTATTTTGTCCTCATTTTGCAAAGATTGATTCTTGAGTGTTGCTGATTCTTTACTAACAACCTTCTTTAGTTTCCGTTGAGCTATCTTGTGGCCTTTTTTCTTCTCAGGTTCCTAATTACAAACAAATTATGTTAAAACCAGATTTTTCTATAATTATCTATGATTTTTCAGGTTCGCAAGTTTGTAAAGATGCATGTACAAACTATATAAAAAAACCTTGACTCCAAACTATATGAATGAATTTGAATAGCATTGAAATTACCTGCCCCAAGATCACAAGATCCTTTGGCCACTCAACAAAGCTACCAGCTGCATTGCCTATAAATTCATGTTCATCACAGGAGAACATATCTTAATTTAAAAGTAGTACATATCTCAAAGATTATACTCAAAGTCAAGTCTTAATTTATGTTCCACTACCAATTTGGTCACCCCTGATAACTTATATTTTTCTCCAAAAATTATATAGATAAAGAATTATTCAACTTCTACCACAGTAGGAATGCTCAGGTAGTCAGGTGTTAAAATTTCAGCACGGTTTCTAACTTATAATATACAAATCAAGAAGAACAAGAAGTGGTTACAGTAACACTGTACTGGTGAGAGACAACATTACATATGCTGGCATAAGCCGATTTTATGCCAAAACACCAAGTGAATGTCTCTTCTTGATGTAGCCTCGGGTATAATATACTTTTCTAAGGTAAAGGAACCCAGTCAATTACATCGAGAGCATGCAGAAATAAAGAAACCTATAACTTTAAAATTCAGTTGTCCGAATTCTGATATAAATGTCATGGAGAAGAATGTAATTTAAAAAAGTTGCAACATAACAACTACGTCTCAACTTATACTAACTAGAAAATTATCTGATTTTCATTTTAAGGAGAACATTAGTAAAGATGTGGATATACATACAACAATTTTAAACTTACCAAGTTTAGGACTCCAGCAGGTTCTGTGAGCTTAAGCGTCAGTTCCTCATTCCGCACGGGATTTAGACAGTTGTTGATGACCCTGGTCTTCACTGTCTAGCAGGGAAAATATTAAAATAAGTTATTTGTATGCCTCATGAACATTAACAATTTACACAATCATGTACTAACATTGTATGATGTCCCATTTGCACATACACAATACTGTCCAAGATGAGGGGAGATAAAATTTTATCAAAACTTTACTATGGCCTCAAACAATGGCCTCAAACAATCAAGTGCATGCTGATAACTTGGCTATTGTTCCTTATGAGGTGATGATTATGTTAATTTAATATGCGTATATCCACTTATGAATTTTTGCTCTTAATATCTTTTTTGAACATTTTCTTCTCAAACCCTATCACTTGCAGCAAACCCTTTCCAAAGTTGTACTGGCGCCAGAGCCTATATCCTTTGCCTTCCCGGCTGATCTGGTACATCTAAATCATACATTTTTAGTTACACCTTTCAATTTGTATCTAATGTTTTATTTATAATTAATTTTATTTGAAATGTTGAAACATACTCACAGGATGTACCAATATCAAGTGATAGAAGGAGGTCCCTCCCAACAGCAAGAAAATCCGAGCAGATTTCAATGGATCAATTTGCATTGAACCTGCCCGAGGACTATATGAAGTATCTTAATTTCTTCTAAAGAACAGGTAAATGAATCCCCTCACTTTTTCGTACTTAAAAAAAGTTACCACCACTAAGAAGAAATGATTGATTCAACTAGTTGTTGTACTCATATCAGTACTTTTCGTTAAATATTGTCAAATACTTGAATACACATTTGTGCTAGCAGGTAATCTTGGAATACAAAAATGAGACTCGTGGTGCTCCCGACCGACGATGGTTCAGTACCATTGCTTTTCGGTTAAAAGGTTGGCAATGTGAAAGGCATATGCGTAGTACACACAATAGAGTTGACAAGGTTGATTACATAATAATCTTTTCTTTTCTGATAGTTTTATCTTACATACAGGGGCGGAGGTACAGAGAACCGAGAGGTTCTCTCCGCGTACGCTGAATTTTGAATTTTTTTTATAACATTTTCTATTCCCTTGCTGATAATATCTATACACATACTGATACACTGCTGTAAGTCTGTAACGACCCTAAACATCTAATTATGATTTGTGAATATCTGAAAGCTAAAGCAAGAACGAAGACTGAGTTGCATCAGTTTTTGATATTCCAGTGACATGTTTTATAACTTTTTTTTCAGCTTATGGTTTTTAGCCCCTGATTTCAAAAAAAATTTGACTCACCTGGACAGCTCTGGACAACAGGTATGAATTTTTTTTTGTTTAGTTTAGAGTACCCTCATTTTGATTCCTGCCTCCGCCACTGCTTACATAGCCTATTTTAGGCTTCAAGGTTTAAAAATGCACTTGTAATTTTCTCTTAAATACGAATTTCATCTTCCATGTTGCAGCACTTTACTAGTGTATAATGTTGGTGTGGCCAAATGATCAGAAGAAAATTAACCATTGCAAACGAGACAAATATCACTATTAATTTAGAAAAGGCAGAGAGAGAGAGAGAGATTACGAGAGAGAAGGAGAGGGAGAGAGAGATTAAGCGAGAGAGGGAGACTACCTTCGAAGCAACAGCAGTCGGGTGTTGACAATGTAACAGCAGTCGGGAGCCCAATTATATGGCCAGACCCAATTTAATTTGAGTGTTTGCGTGACGAGAATGTTTGGGTGTTGATGTTCCGGTGTTGCTAATGGATTAGTTTGTATGGGTACGGAAACTCTGGAGTTGTGCTGTGTAATCCGTCGACTAGGAAGTGTAGGGAGACCTCTCAATTAGTCGGGACGATGTTGTTGACGGTGCTAATCAAGAGGGCCGGTGGTGGTGTTGAAGCAATTAGGTCTGAGTTTAATTTGGGGGAAGTGAAGTAGAGAGTATCGACTACAATTTTCTTTTTTGTTTTATTTTAATTAACTTAAAACTCTTATACGTCGTCTATTCGACAAGCGACGTAAAAATTACTACTTTATACGTCGGCAAAAAAGAAACCAACGTAAAAGATGAACTTTATACGTCGCCTTCTACTAAACCGACGTAAAAAGTATAGATCTTATATGTCGCCTTACAAAAGCCGACGTAAAAAGTGTATCTTATACGTCGCCTTTAATTACAACCGACGTATATAAGTATTTTATACGTCGCCTTAAAGTAGAACCGACGTATAATGGTACTCAGAAACACAATATACGTCGCCTTTATGCGGGACCGACGTATAAAGGTAGAATATACGTCGCCCTAAGGAGGAACCGACGTATAATAGGCGACGTAAAAGATCAGTTTTGTACTAGTGTATGTTGAAATAATTGAACTTCAATCCAATGCAATGATATATATTACCATCATGGAAGTTGAATCCCTTCTTCTTCCTCCCGCATATAACTAGATTTTTCCTCGTCAAGTTCGTCAACATTGGGGAATATTGGCACGTGCAGCTCATTCTCAAGTTTTATTTCTACCGATCCATCATTTTCAGCATCAAATTGGTCATTATAGTTTTTTTCTGGTAATATCAACACAACAGACCAGTGTTTGTCGAGAGGATCATCAATGTTGCAGACTTGCTTAACATGTTTCCCTAGCACAAAAGGATCATTTACAAAACCTAATTTGTTTAAGTTAACCAATGTATATCCCAAGTCATCTAGCTTAACCCCTTTGTTCATATCTACCCAATTACAACGAAATACAGGGACTCTAAAGTTGTTATAATCTAACTCCCATATACTTGTTATAACTCCATAGTAGCTATGTGAAGTATGTTCAACAGTTTTATCCTTACCGACAACCATTAATGCATCCGCAACAACACAAACACCACTACATTGAACCTGTCGATTATCATCGCGCTCCTTGGTGCTATAGGTAACACCATTTATTTTATAACCGCTGAATGTAGGAACAATCTTGTTAGGACCTTCTGCAATCCACCTTATCTCATCACGTATGATATTATGTTCATGCAACAATTCTGATTCAATCTGTCCAAAAATAAATTGATTTAAACTAATTATTCAATACAAATAAATATCATAATTATAATTTGTAGAATGTGTAAAAATAAAAAGCTTACCTTTTTCCGGAACCATTGGGGGAATTCATCATTTTGCTTGTTTTTTAGCCAGACTTGGTCATTTTCATGTTGCTGGTATCTTGTCATCAAAGTTGCCATATGTTCACTACAAGTAAAATCAGTTACATTAATATTTTAATCAAAATGCAAAAAAAAGGAAATAACACACACACACACACATGTTAGTAACTTACTCAAAATATGGCCTAACGTCCTTGCTATTTTGCAGAGAACACAAGTGTGCTAGGTGCAAGTCCTCTTTGCTCGGCTTTATCATTGTCGCACCAGATAAGGGTCTGCTAATTGCATTCTGCTCATGCCTAGCATTTTTTGGCAATCCTATGGTACCTTCTTCAAAATTCACCAAACATTCAACGGCCTCTTCGGCAACATATGCCTCGGCAATACAGCCTTCGGGATGAGCCGGGTTTCGTACATATCCCTTAAACGCCTTCATATACCTCTCGAAAGGATACATCCAACGTAGAAATATTGGCCCACAAAGCTTAACCTCTCTTACAAGATGAATTGAGAGATGGATCATCACATCAAAGAACGAAGGAGGAAAGTGTTTTTCCAGCTGGCATAATGTTTCCACCAACTGAGATTGCATTTTTTCCAATTTATCTACATCGATGACTTTACTGCAAATTGCCTTGAAGAAAAGGCAAAACCTTATTATTGTGTACCTGACTTGTTTTTGCAGTACCGACCGAATTGAAATTGGAAGCAAATGATGCAATATCGTGTGACAATCATGAGATTTCATTCCAACAAGCCGAAGATTTTCCATATTTACCAGATTCTTGATATTTGAAAAAAATCCATCCGGTAACTTCATTTAAGAAAGGACGAGCAAACTGTTCTTTTTTCTGCATTCAATAAGTTCCATGATGCCAACGGTACCTTCTCTTTCTTTCCGGGAGTTTTTGGCCTCAGCTCTGTTCTTATTCCCATTGCAGCCATATCAAGACGGACAGACTCCCTATCTTTTGTCTTTCCTGGAATATTTAGCAAAGTTCCAATTAAAGCTTCGCATATATTTTTCTCGATGTGCATCACATCAAGAACATGCCTAACTGGCAAATACTTCCAATATTCAAGTTGGAAGAATATAGAAACCTTCTTCCAAACGGGTCGAGCTTCACCTTTCTTCCATCGAGCTTGGCGTTGTGTCTTACCAAAGACATGGCCCTTTAGATGTTGTACTCTTTCAAGAACCTGCTCTCCAGTTAACGGAATAGGAGCAACCCCTTTCTCCACAGTGTTATCAAAAGCTGATTTTTGCCTTCTATATGGATGATGACGGTCCAACCACCTCCGATGCCTCATAATCACTGTCTTCCGATAATTAACCAGCCTAGTAGCATTTGTGTTATCAACACAAACAGTACAAGCATTATACCCTCTAATGACATTTCCCGACAAGTTCCCTAAGGCCGGATAATCACTTATTGTCCATAATAAAATGCCCCTAAGTAGGAATGACTCTTTCTTATATGCGTCGTACACTTGTTTCCCGCACCACAACTCCTGCAGATCTTCTATAAGTGGTTGAAGGAACACATCGATATCTTTTCCAGGCTCAGTCGGTCCTGATATCAACAAGCAAAGCATAATATACCTTCTCTTCATACAAATCCAAGGCGGATGGTTGTAAACTGATAGCAAAACAGGCCAACTTGAGTAATCAGTACGGTTCCCACGAAAAGGATTAAAACCATCGGCGGATAAAGCTAACCGAAGGTTCCTACTCTCTGATGCAAAATCAGGCCACTTTTGGTCGACATCCTTCCATGTTATCGAGTCAGCCGGATGCCTCATTTTACCATCTATTTGTCGCTCGGTTTCATGCCAAGTCATGTCCTTTGCAATTTGAGGTGTATTGAACATATTTCTTAATCTTGGTATCAAAGGGAAATACCATAAAACCTTAGCAGGGACTCCTTCCAATTCCTCTCCTTTCTTATTCAATTTCCATCTGGAGGCCTTACATATGCGACAAGTAGTCTCATCTTCATCTATCTGGCCACGATATAAGAGACAATTATTCGGGCAGGCGTGTATCTTTTCATACCCCATTCCTAATGCACATAAGGTTTTCTTCGCTTCATTGAAGGAAGAAGGGAGATTGTTTTCTTCCGGAAGCAAAGTCCCAATAAATAACAGAACTTCAGAGAAACATGAATCAGACATACCATGCTTCACTTTCAAGTTGAATAACTTAACCAAAGCTTTCATCTTAGTGTAACTCTCACATCCAGGAAACAGAGGTTCATGCTCACCTTTCACCAGGTTGATGAAATCTGAAGAATCTGAAGAAATATCATCATCATCGTCGCTGGATTCACCCATTGTCGTGGAGCCTTGATTAATAGATTCTGAAGTGTCGGCTTCATTTACCAAATTTGGCTCCCCATGCCAAATCCAACGTGTATACGTTGTATCAATTCCATGTTGAAAAAGATGGCTTCTAACAATCCGAGCCTTCCATGATTTGCTATATGCGCACTTCATGCATGGACAACATATTTTATCTTCATTATACCCATTTTCAAATGCAAACATTAATAAGTCGTCCACCCCTATTTTAAACTCTTTTGATCTTCTATCAGCTGTTAACCATGATCTATCCATCTTTTAATATGAAATCACTATAGACGTCTGAATAGAACCTCAAATCCAACACGAAACGTGATTACAACCATCACCATCTGAAAAAAAAAGTGACATACATGGTTATTATGGTGTCAATAGCAGTAAAACTCATGGAGTTCTAAAGTGTAAGTGAGGCACACACACAAGATAGTAAAACAAGACAATAACACAAGACAATACAGTGAAGAAATAAATAATGTTAAGTTGTTAACTAAATCGTAAACTCCAAGGCCAACTGGTATACTAATCACTCAAATTCTGCAAAAACTATTAGAACTGAAACAGAATTACAACCCCAAAATTGACCAAAAATAGGAGAGAACTATTTCCCCCAAATTATTAAACATGAACCCTAATCCAAAGTTCCACACTATCGATAAAAACTAAATCAACCAACGCTAATTGAAGTGTAGAAACATCAAAACGTGTTCATCAAAATGAATTCTTTGACACAAATCAAATTAATTAACACAACTGAAATCATTAACGTGTTCAAAATGAATTTACCTAAAATGAAATTAATGGAGGTCTTGAATCCGTGAAACTAATTGAGGTCTTCAGAAGAAGCCCGAGGCTCATATATATACTCAAGCCGATGATTCGCTCCGCAGCAGCCTCGAACCAACAACAAGATTTTGTTGTGAATAATACTAAAATGGTATTAATGGAGGTCTTCAATCACTGATTAATGGTTTCTCAAGAAGATGTTGAGAGAAAGTGAGCTAACATAGAAAGAAACTGAAAAAATGGAGGAGAAACTGAGCTAACAAATAAGGAAAGTGAGCTAACAAAGAGAGAAAGGGAAAAAATGGATAGAAAGAGAGGATAGAAAGAGAGACAAGCTCGATAATTGTGGTCTTATTCGGACACAATTATTCTAAACATGTTTTCTTTATTTCATTGGTTTATTTTGTTTCGTTAAATATTTTATATATATTAAAATTATTTTTTCATTGAAATCGGTTATATTTATTTATTTATTATGGTATAGTTTGGTGTATTTAGTATTTTTAAAATTTTAAATTTTTTTTTAAAAAATAGATATTTATCAAATTAATTTAAAAATTTATAAAAAAATACAGTTATTTTGTAGTTTACAACCCGTGCAAGACATATTTAATACTTATAACACGTGCAAGGCACAAGTTAATTATCCGGTATTACGAAAGAAATAATATTTTTAAAATTTACACTACATACTATTATTTAGCAAGGTTTGTAAAAATAGGAAATTGGTTTGATTCAGTTTGATCTTCAGAATCCGAGTATTCGACCAATTTTTTGAGTACTCGTTTTCAACATCCGAGTAATCGTCTGAGTACTCGATACGATCCGAATCGGTTGATCATCGATTTCCGAGTACTCGTCCGAAACAAGGGTTCAGGAACTAGTTTGTTAGAGAAGATTGTACTCGGGGTAGTATAGTTCTTAGAGAGCATTTGGTTCAAGGGACAAGGTGTTTCAGCAAGCTGCTATCAACAACGGGTGCATAGAGAGATATATTATTGGATCTTGTAATGGGAATTTTCGTTGATCAATAATATATTCTCTTACCGGGTTGCTAAGAGACCCAGACGTAGACCGTAGAGATTAGGGGTCGAACCTGGCTAAAATAAGGTATTGTGCACGTTAGATCTTGCTAGCTAGCTAGACACATGTTCGATACATAAAACCAATTAATACGAATAACGTAATACAAAATGCCTCCACCATATATTCTATATTCTGTTATTCATATCAAACTTTGAACCTTAAACCCTAAACACTACTGTAAATCCTAAGTCAAAGCCCTAAACTCAGCCGTAAACTCTAAACCCTAAACACTATTGTAAACCCTAAAGTCCAAACACTACTATAAATCCTAAGTCAAAACCCTAATCATCGATTATCCAATTAATCAGTAAAGGTGACTCTACCGATTAATACAGTAGTTAATACCGATTCGTTGATCAATAATATATTCTCTTACCGGGTTGCTAAGAGACCAGGACGCATAGACCGTAGAGATTAGGGGTCGAACCTGGCTAAAATAAGGTATTGTGCACGTTAGATCTTGCTAGCTAGACACATGTTCGATACATAAAACCAATTAATACGAATAACGGAATACAAAATGCCTCCACCATATATTCTATATTCTGTTATTCATATCAAACTTTGAACCTTAAACCCTAAACACTACTGTAAATCCTAAGTCAAACCCCTAAACTCAGCCGTAAACCCTAAACCCTAAACACTATTGTAAACCCTAAAGTCCAAACACTACTATAAATCCTAAGTCAAAACCCTAATCATCGATTATCCAATTAATCAGTAAAGATGACTCTATCGATTAATACCGATTTTAGTCAAAACAGTAGATAATAGTCTTCATTGCGTAATTGTAAATTTGTAAAATCGTTATATATGAATAACTAATCGATGTAAGTTTACAATAAAAGGTTAGAAATATCGAATATGAAAAGTTAAACTTCTTCCAAATTATACATTGTAAATGTAGGATACGACGTTTTAACCATACGATAAAATGTAGAATTTTATATCGACATTGAATTTTGTGATAATTAAAAATTTCAGTTAACAGACAACGGTTCAGAATGAAACTGTTGTCGGAAATAGTAATATACAACAGTTTTGGTGGAAAACCGTTGCTCAGTTACATATTAGACAACGTTGTCAGATAACGGTTTATTGTCGGAACTGTTGTTAAATAGATTTTTTAACAACGGTTTTTAGACATAATAACCGTTGTATGTATATTTTCAAAAAGTTGTATGTTTTTTGGGAAATTTTTGTTTGTCTTTTATTAAGAATTAAAATATAAATATATTTTGGGACTAATCTGGTTCGTTAGATTAAACCAGATCTGCATCTCAGCCGTTCATTTGATTTTTCATTTCCCTCTCTTTTTTTCCCCCTCTTTTTTTTTGTTTCCCCCTTTTTCATTTTGATTTTTCAGACTTTCCCCCCTTTTTTTACTAACTCCACTTTAATAAGGTAAAAAACAATTGCTTCTCTCTTTTATTACAAACAAACGCTTCTCTCTTTCAAACAAAAACTTCTCTCTTCTCTCTCACCGGCGATTCACCGGCGATTTTCATCTCTCTCACTGTCAAACTCAACTGTACTGGTACGTTGTTGATTATGAACCATTTTATGAAACCTATTTTATGAAACCCTAATCAGATTTGGGGGTTTTTGATTTTCATATCACAGACCTTCATCCTTTTTAGGGGTTCTTGATTTTCACATGTTCTTAGCATAAAACTCCTCTTTTTTACCTTAATATTATATTTTTGATTTATTTTGACCCTAAAACCCCATTTCTAATTTGGGGGTTTTCGATTTTTTGGTGATTTTCACATGTTCTTAGCATAAAACTCCTCTTTTTTACCTTAATATTATTTATATGCTTGGTGATGTTTGTTGAGTGTTGATTCGATTACATGCATTTAATTTTGCATCTTTATATGCAATTTTGGTTATGAAATTTTGCATGCAAATTGTGGCTAGTTTCTCTTCTCTGTTTTGAGTGTTAATTACTCTATTACTTCTCCATGTGTTGTGTTTTGAATGTTTTCGTATGCTTTTAGTGTTTACATATTTTTTTTTGTTTTGCATGCAAACTGTAAATTTTTGTGATAAGTTTTTGTGATGATATGCCTTCTTTCAATACTGACAGTTTAAATATTTTTGATTGAAAATCTTGATTGGAATTGTTGATGCTGATTAATACATTGGCTTTTATATAAAACTGAATTTTTGATTTTGCGGATTCTTTTAATGGTTGTCTATTTGTCTTATAAATTAGAGTAGTTTTATTGTCATGTCAAGCATGTCACATGTACTTATTCATTGTTTTTGTGTTGTATAGATTATGGCTAGTCTGAAAAAGAAAACTGAGTCAAAAAAGAAAGCGTCGTAGAGGATAGTGATGAAGAAGAAAGAGTTCAAGAAGAGCAAACCATCTGCATCCCATCCATGTACCTTGAATGTGATTAAGGCTTTAAGAAAGACGAGGTCTTTAAACAACCAGACCCCCATTCTGACCCCCACTCCTTCGTGTTCTTCCCCAATATCTGTGAAGAAGAAACCCATATCTGAAAAATTACAAAAACAAATTTCGAAGAAAAGGAAAAAAGGAAAACTTGCTACCACGCCTAACAATACTCAAGGACTAAAACTACTTAAGCGAGGCTGTGTAACGATGCATCGAATTTTGAAACGCAAGATCATGGGGATCAAACTGACTGTGACTTTTAATGAAAAAGGAGAGCCATTTGGTGAAGAAGCGACAGAGATGCAGTCATATATTGGAGTTTTGGGAAGAACCAAACCACCAATCTGGCATGATAATTGGAATTGTGTTCCTGGGGAGATAAAGACGAAGATTTGGGACTGTGTGCTGGTAAGATGAATTTGCAAAGTTCTGTTTTTTTGTACTATCTATTCATTTTATTACTTACAAGTTACATCTCTTAACTTTTGTTTTCCTATTTATGTATGTAGATGACTTTTGTTGTACCTCCATCCGCCAAGAAGATGGTTATACAATCAGCCGGTCGCAGATGGAGGGAGTTTAAAAGTCGGCTGACCAGAAAATACATTCTTCCTTATCGGGATCAGCCTGAAATGTTGGCCCACCCTCCTGCAGATTTTTCTTTCATAGAAAAATCGCATTGGGACATATTTGTTGCTGATCGCATCTCGGGTGAGTTCTGGGAATGTCATGTTGAACAAGCAAAAAGAAGCAAGTTGAGTTTATTCCCACATCGGATGTCTCGAAGAGGTTATGCCAACCTCGAGCACGAATGGGTGAGTAATAATGAAACAACATGCTTATTTGTGGATACATACTATTTTTTCAAACATGTTTATACTGCTACTAAGGTATAAATCAACATATGAATGCAGTCTCAATCGCATCCGGATGAAGAGGAATTAGAAGATCGATCGGACAGCTGGATCGTAGCAAGGATGGACGAAGATGGTAATTTTTTAAATGATGCTGTTGCAGAAAAAGCTAAGGAAATTGTAAGTTATTAATTTGTATCTTAATTCAAAGTATTCATTAGCTCATGCATTCAACCTTTTTTCTAAACTATTAGCAAACTTTGAATATATGGTACACTTGAAATTGTAGGCAAAGTTGAAGGCGGAGGTTAAGGAAGGGAAAGTAAAAGTGGACGGTCTTAATGATGTTTTGACAATGGCGCTTGGTAAGCCTGAGCATCCAGGAAGAGTACGTGGCCAAGGAACTACTGTGAAGCAGTCAGTTTACTTCGATCTTCCAAGGCAAAAGAAAGCCAAGACCATGGATGAAAAGATACAGGAGAGAGTTAAGAAGTGCGTGGCAGAGGAGACTGCAAAGGTTATTAAAGAGAGAGATGCAGTTTGGGCTGATGTAGTGGAAAAGCTCAAAGCGGAGTTATTGACAAAGACTGTGGGACAAGATGGTAGTCCGAAACAGGCTTCTCAACAAGCAAGTTGTCACTCTAACGGTGGGATTGATGTAGATGTAGGTGTAAAGAATCTTGAATCACCTAAAAGTGCAAGAAAGATGCATAATGTTCAACAAGATAAAGATGTTCATAAAGTGAAAATGATTGACACTATATTTGTTGATTTTGGTGACATTAAGGATGATAACAAGGTGGCTGGTGCGGATGCCAATTGTAAGGTGGCTGGTGAGGATGGAAATTGTAAGGTGGATGGTGAGGTGGATGGTGAGGATGGAGATTGTAAGTTTGTTGTTGAAAAGAAGATAGGTGAGGAAGTGAAAGTGAATGCATCTGGTAGTTCTGTTTGCAAATTGGCTGTTGGATCGCTGAGCAACGTTGTAGCTTATGCAGAGATTCATGAAGTACTAGTTCTTGAAGGATGTGAGCAGACAATCCATGGAGTAAGACTTGGAGAAGAGAATGCAAGAGTTTCAATCACTCGAGTCATTCAGTGCGGTGCTAAGATTCCCTTCCCTATCGGTGATGACATTGTGACTGTGGAACAAGCCATAGGAACTTTTATTGCATGGCCGAGAAACCTGATAGCAATAGGAAACAATAGCACTTCCGATGGTTTCTCAAAGGTCAGATTGTTTTTCTATTAGTGTGCTTAGTATATCTAGTATGTTTATTTAGACTGTTTCTTCTTACTATTTTCACGTGCATTTTTTCAGAAAAATAAGAAAGGTCATCACAAGAAAATGAAAAGGACGTATAAAGTAGTTGAAGATGTTCGAGCAGAGCTTTTTGTTGAGATGGATGCAAATTATCCTTCTGCATTGAAGCGTTTGTGGACATGGGCAAAGGATTCCTTGGCTGATGAACGGGCAATGTCTTTTTAGCTAAGCGAAGAAGCCTTTGGCTCTACAAAGAAGCAAGTCATTTTCTTATCAGATATACATGCAGTGTGCTCTGGAGGTGAAATTGCAGGGTCTCTCATTTGCCTTTTTATTAAGTAAGTTTCTCTGCAATTTCTTTCATTTTTTCGTAGATAGTCCCGCAATAAAACTGAGAATCTGTACTCACTACTACTTAATTTTATATGTAGCCTCTTAAATGAATTTGTGAAAAAGCATAAGATGACCAACATGATAAGCTTCGTAGATCCTAGCACGATTGGTGCCATTGGATGTGGTAATGCAGGGCAGAGGTCGCGTGCACTCGCTGCACGATTTAAGAAAGCTAAGAAAGATGAATACTTTCTCATGCCTTACAATGCCGTGTAAGTGTTCATACCATAACTAGCTACTTAGACATTCTCAGATAAATTTTTGAGCTTTAATTTCAAACTTGCTCCATGGTTCATGTTTGCATAGGAACCACTGGACTTTGACTGTTGCAAATCCTAAGGCAGAGATTGTCTACTACATGGACCCTCTAAAACGTCGAATTGCAAATGAGGAATGGGTGGATGTTGTCGACAAGTAAGTTCAAATTCTAAAGTTTGTCTATTGATTCTTGAACCTTAATACACCATATCTTTTTGTGCTTTGAATTTTTGTTGATAAATGTTAATTTTGTTACAGCGCCATTAAAATGTACAAGGAGGATCTGAACAAGGTTTCAAAGAAGAAAATATTATGGGAGAACATGGCGGTATTAATTTATTCTCATCATATTTTATTTATGTCATCGAAGGAGATTGTAAATAAATTTTTATTTGGTACTTCAGGGAGTTCCACTGCAGACAGGGAGCAAGGACTGTGGCATGTTCGTGATGAGGTACATGAAGGAAATCGTTGAGGACAAAGAGCTTCAATTTGCTGCTAAGGTGAGAATTTCACTTATTTTGGGTTTTCTTATCAACTTTAGACGTACTTGGTTCTTTAGGATACTAGTAAAAATACGTGACTTACAAAAAACCGTTGGTTATTTTTCAGTGGATGCGCAGGTCGAGCTTGGTTTATACTGATGAGGACATTACACTACACCATAAAAGGCCTACGGCAACACCAAAAAAGTGTTGGCGTAGGACCGAAATATGTTGCTGTAGGGCCAAAAAACCCCTAAGGCAACATTTTGCTGATGTTGCCATTTTTGCCGTTGCCTTTGGGGGTCAATGGCAACATTCTTATTTCTATGGCAACATCAGTTTTAATGTTGGCATAGACTTCTTTTAGCAACATTACTAGTAGTTTTTAGTAACATAATATTATGTTGCCTTTGTGTAATATTTTTAAAAAAAATAATGGGTCCAACCAGTGGACCCCACTGTTGGGCCCACTTTTAGGACCCACAGTGGGGCCCACTTTTGGGACCCACTGCGGGACCCACTTTTGGGACCCACCAATGGGGCCCACTTTTGGGACCCATTGTGGGGCACACTTTAATGGCAACACAAATTTTTACCTATAGCAACATTTTTTAGCAACATTTCTTCACATTAATTTTCCATTTTGCCAATACTTTATAGCATCAAAGGCAACACTTTTTTATTTCCAACAAAATATCATAAATATGAAAATAAACATTACATAGATAACCAAATAACCACAACCAACTTTACAACCATAACTATCCACACCAGATTCAATACATAACAGTTTGTGCCACAAGTACACACCAGATTCAATACATAACATCTGGTGCCACAAGTACATAAACTACAATCCAAATTCAAAGCAAAAACATAAGAGTTGGTGCCATAATGCAGCTGACCCCAACTAATGCAGTAAGCAAACCAGGCCTGAATGCTCCTGTAACATTGACCAACAGCTGCAATCTGTCTTCTATGACTCCTTGTTGCTTTAGTTCCTGATGGAAACATGTACTCGAACGATGAATGTGTTTCTTTACAAGTAAAATTAATTAATGTAGAAGAATCACAAGTGATCAAGTAATATACCATAGGTATATCCACATAATAGCTAATGTCTCTGAAAGACATGGAAAGAGGTTGAAATGGAAGTACCATTCTTCTTTGATCTTTAATTTTTTTCCCTATAACAAAAGGATATATTAATTTTTGGATGAATTAAACCTAGCTAGTAAAATTGTCAAGTTTTCAGACTAACCAGCAAATGAGTGTGAATGTTGCAGATATTCTCGCAATTCAATAACGTCACATTCACCCTGCATTCTAGTGTCTCCTACTTCAGCCTCTTTATTACATATAACCACTTGCTGATTTCCGAGTGCTGTATTAGAGTGAACAGAAGATACTTGATGTGATACCACAAAGTTTAAAATATACTTATCATCTGGACTTGGAATCCAACCACTTCTAAACCAGCTAGATGTTTCGGCATATTCAAACAAATTGAACAAGTGCACTGGTTTGAGCAGATAAACTTACGGTTAAGGTAGGTCAAAAACAAGGTATAGAGGATGTTGAACAAGACAGTGTAACCCACCAAAGCACCGACACCAATCCAATACCAATAACTCTCTGGAAATAAACTACGTGCCTTTAGTAGCATTTCCCCCAGAGATTCACTAGTGCTGTTCCCAGCATTCTACACAGTCAAAGAAAAAGAAGTTTTTGAAAAAGATATATGTAGCTGTAGAATACACATACAATAAAGCATATCATTAAGACACTCTAACTAACGTACCATCAAAGTTTAAGCAGTGTCTCAAAATTGTGCCTAAACGGTTCAGCTGTGAACCAGTCATGCGCAACTGTCAAAAGGCTAAATGAACAAGGCAGGGCCAGGCCACTACAAAAGCATTATTACATTATTTTTCACTATATCAGAATGATAACACTAAATTTATGAGTGATACTACATTAAATTCATGCACCTGATTCCGTAGCTTTTTGGGGTATAGGATTCACCTGATTAAAAAAAACAAGCAGATCAAACACTTTACATCGAACACTTGGTACGTTAGTACTAGTACCAAGTGCTCATAAATTACCTGTGAAAATGAATTTTTAGGGACCTTCCATCGAACACTTTACATCATAAACGAGAAAACTTCATGAAAATAGAAAATGGCAATCAAGAATCTAAAGCCAGAAATAAAAATTGAATCTTTGACAAAACATTTCAATACCCATTATCAAATGACTAAAAACACTAAGAACATAAACATAAACAAGTACTCACAAAACATACCAAGTCCAAATACTCAGAAAACATAAGATATAGAAATACCTTAAAGTCGAAGCCCCAAATCAAACTCACTGAAACCCTAATTTCAAAGCCCCAAATTGAACCCGATTGAAGCCCCAAAATTGACCGACCCGTTTCAATCCCTAACTCGAAATTAATCCTGAAAAACGGAAAAACGCCCCAAATTAGTGAATTAAAGCCACAAACTGAACCAATTGAACCAATTAAACCCGATTGAAGCCCTAATTTCTAATTCAGACAACAAAATTATAAATCGAAATTAACCCTAAATTTTGATACGAATTGAATTGAAATAGTTATATGTATAGATTATATGTATAATTGAATTTTAAAGAAATTGAAAGTAGGAGTATGTATGCATATGTATGTATAGATTACAGGTGTGTATAGATTAGTAGTTACAGAGTGTGCGTTTGTGATAGTGGGAGAGAAAGAGAGAGAGAGGCGGGGGAGAGCTACCAGAGTGGAGTAGGGTGAAATGAAAGAGAGAGAGGCGGGGAAGGTTAACGAAAGAGAGACTGTCTGAAAAAATTTGGATGAGGCGGTATTTTTGCCGCTCATGTAACTTCCCCTAAATTTTTATCTTTCTGTCTCTTACAAGAAAAATCATAATTTATTTTTTCATTTTTTTATTTATTTGAAAAATAATTTATTTTTTAGTTAAACATTCAATTCTTTTTACATAATTTGAAGTAATATATTCAAAACAAATTAATCATATACAGAAATATTTTTATTTTCACGATATACTAAAATATATATTTACAAAAAAAAAATTAAAAATATTGTTTAATAATATTTAATGATCATAAAATAAAATTACACATCTTAAAATGTTTTACATTTTTAGTGAAATATTCACCCTCTAATGGAATATTATAGATTTTTATAAAAATAATTTTATTATTTTTATTCAAAAAAAGTAATTTTCTTGTGAAAAAAGGTTAAAATTTTTATTTGTAGTAGAAAATATAAAATTTTGTTCATTGCAAAATTACGGCAACACAATTTCAGACCTACGGCAACACACAAACACTTTTATTCTATGCCAACATATTTTTGCTACCTAAGGCAACATAAAAATGATAATGTTGTATTAGCCAAAAACATGCATGGCAAAGGCAACATATCCAAAGGCAACATAGGCTCTACATGTGGTTATAGGCCTTTTATGGTGTAGTGTTAACGAGATCAGGACTGATATTACGAAATATTTTATGAAATGCCATGCACGTTAGGTTCTACAGTCTGGTTCTTTCTCTTGTTATGAACTGTTATGAACTAGTAGTGAAGTGGAAGTTTTATGTATAGTTGGTGATGGGATGATGTATTTTGTGTCCGGTGAACTGGTGAACTCTATTAGCTTGTTTTGTGTTTTTGGTGGATTGATCGGTCTTAATTTGGTATCTATTTCGTCGTTTTCTTTTGTGTTTGGTATCTCTTTTGTGTTTGGTATCGTTTTGTTTCATAATGTATTTGCTCATTTGGTTTGTCACCTGGTTGAACCAAATGTTGATTGATGGAATTTAGTTTTCAGATTCCATTCGTGGTTTGTATGAAATGTGAATTTGATTTGCAAAAAGTCTACGCTTAAACAGATTACGGTGTTTTAAATCAAAATACCCATTGTACGAACAAAACTGGGACAACAGTATAGCATTGTTATACATTGTTATACTGTTGTGTCTGCAATCGTTTTATAACGGTGAACTACAATATAGCGTTGTCTGAAAACTTCAACTACAATATGAGTTACACTTAAAATGTTGTCTAAAGAGCTTTCGGATAACAGTGAATCAAAATTGAGCTGCTTTACTAACTGTTGTCAAATGCTTACACAATGGTTAATGCTTGTAACAAACTGTTGTCTAACCCCAAAAACGACTACATGTGTGTTTGTGTACTCCGTTGTCTAACACCAACGGAGATGACGGGGTTGCAATAAAACTGTTATGGTTAGGATTTCAGACAACAGATGATTACATGTGACTGTTGTTTGAAAAAGAACCTGGCAAGATTGAGAACCCTTTGCATAACGTCTAGTACATGTTGTCTATTAGTCAGAAAACCGTTGCATCATGCTGTTTCCAGTAACAGTTCTGATTATATAACTGTTGTGTTACGTAATTTTTAACAACGAATTAAAACTGTTGTGTTACCGTCTACTACGCATCGGTTAAATAACCGTTGTCTGCCTTCAAACAGACACCTGCCGGATAGACAACGAAAAAAACGCATGTCAGACAACGGTGAAAATGTGTTGCAGGATCGTGTTTTTCTTGTAGTGAGGTTTATATTTACAAACTAAGAACTCCAGGACACCATTTTTCCCTTTCATTTTCCATTATCTTTTTTTCCTCCGGTATTTCAGTCAAATCCTTACATCAAGAATATCAATCAACAAAGAAAATGAAATAAAGTATAAGCAATAAAATTGAAACTATTATTACAGTATCTGCAAATAAATATAAAATAAATTTCTTAGCAAAAAAATATAAAATAAATTTCTTAATCTAAAATCTTCAGGTGGAGACAGATGATTCTTCTTTCGCAGTCCTTGTAGACATTGAAAGACATTGAAGTAGTAGGACACCAACTGTTCCCTCTTCCGGTCCGGCTGAAGTCCCAACTCTTCAGGTTCTGTAGCTGAAGAGTCCGTTGAGCATCTGACCATCTGTGCGTACAATGCGAAGTTTCACTGCATTCATTGTGCCATTACAAAAATTCTCAGACCTCAAATTTAAATTTAAAACAAAATGACAATAAACATAAATTAGAGTGATTGAATACTTACTTTAAAAAAAAAATGGTAGCACATAACTACAATTTGTACAAATGTACAAATTATAGTTCTCTATACTATAAAACATATACTATAACAAATATGTAACTAATTTCTTTATGGCCATTTTTGAAAATTTTGGTCCATGAACAAGTATAAATTATATTTAGGAATACTATAATGTTGAACAATTTATATATAAAAAAAAATCGATAGTCACCTTGAGACGGGATGCTCTGAATTTTCTGGATTTCAAGTGATTCAATCATGGTAGAGCACATGTGAATGAAAAATATTACTACTATGAAAAGTGTTTTATGAAGAAATATAAATAAAACATGTAAATTTAAAGATAAAGATAGAGTAAGAATTTGGATCTTATGTCCACACATCATATATGTATATTTGTATTGAAAGAACAATGGAGTTCTTGAACAAAACATACATTTACAGAATTATTTTATAAAGCCATAATGACAACTATTGATGACAATGAAAAGGAAAGCAGTTCACTACAAATCTTTTACACCAATGCCAAAGACGATGATTATATTTTGTATTTATAGTAATATAACAAATCTGAAAAGTATATGTTATCACACCATAAACTATAATTGAGGCGGATTCAACGAGAACTATTAATCTCAAGGCGGATTCTACTATGTAACCAGTGTAACCGGGTGGATTAAACGAAGGACATTAAGGTATAGAGATTACTTTAAATTTTAAAAAATTAGTATTGCATACAGAGATTACTCTAAAATATAAACAATTTAGTATTGGTTATATACTTTTCTAGATATAATATATTATTTAAGTTAATTTAACATATTAAAAACTTGGTACTACGTGTATAGATCTACATGAAAATCCAACAAAGACTTAGGTGGCTTACATTTTTTTTGATCGATTATTATGAAATACTAGGTTATAGCCCGTGCAAATCACGGCTTACTTTTAATTTTTTTATAAATTTTATATAGTGTAATATAATATTATAAATATTAATTTTAATATTTTATTAGAAGAATTTGAACTTTACATTAATTTATAATATTAAATATAAATTAATCCCTTTTTCGTTTATTATAATATAGTATATTATTTGTAACATTAATTAATAAAATTATAATTAATAATAATAATAGTTATTTAATAAATGACATGTATTGTTTAAAATAATAATATAAAATGTTAATTTAAATTTGTTGTTGACGGGATTCGAACTTTGGATCAGAGATTTAAATATATAATATTTCTTATATAGAATATTTCTTATTATTATATCTAACCGTTATCATCTGTTTAATAAATATTTAACAGTCACTAAGTCTTGGTTGAACCAAACAACCAAACTACCAATTATCCCATAGTTTGCTTATTATATATTAATTAAGCACGGGTTACTTTTAATTTTTTATAAATTTTATATAGTGTAATATAATATTATAAATATTAATTTTAATATGTTATTAGAAGAATTTGAACTTTACATTAATTTATAATATTAAATATAAATTAATCCTTTTTTCGCTTATTATAATATAGTATATTATTTGTAACATTAATTAATAAAATTATAAGGAATAATAATAATAGTTATTTAATAAATGACATGTATTGTTTAAAATAATAATATAAAATGTGAATATAAATTTGTTGTTGACGGATTCAAACCTGGATCAGAGATTTAAATATATAATATTTCTTATATAGAATATTTCTTATTATTTGATCTAACGGTTATCATCTGTTTAATAAATATCTAACAGTCACTATTCTTTTAAGGCTTGGTTGAACCAAACAACCAAACTACCAATTATCCCCTAATTTGCTTATTATATATTAGTATAGATTAATACTATTATCATGCAAATTGTTTAGATTGAAATCTTATCTCAAATTATAAAATTTAGAATTATATTTTTGATAGAATTCTTTTAACATGTAGAAAATTAAAATTATATGTACAAGATGTTAAACTTGAACAAAACGAATAACTATATATTAGAGAAAATATGTGTGGTGAAAAAATTACATGTGCATGAGTATTATTATAAAACAATATTTACTTTGTTTTTAATTGTTTGGAAAATGAAGTAAAGTCAAATAAAAATTTAAAATTATATTACTATGTTAGTAACGAGTTCAAAAATAAAAATATTAATTATAAAAAGAATTTAAGTTGTATGAAATGAAATTTTTCTATAAATGTAGCTAGTCATTTCTTATTATAATATGATAACACCATTACATGTTGAATCACTACGCCATAAACGCACATACGCAACCCCTATTTTCAGTTGCGTAAGGCCTGAAAAGCATTGCGTAAGGTCTTACGCAACGCTTTTGGGGCGTTACCAATACTGGCATTGCGTAAGACCCCTAACGCAACGTTTTTCCAAGCTATTGCAACACTTCGAAAAGCATTGCATAAGAGGCCTTATGCAACACCAAAAGCATGCAAACGCAACACTTCCTGGGGTTGCATAAGATGTTTCAGCCATGTCAGCATGCTGACATGGAAGCAAGGTGCCACGTCAGCATGTTGACATGTAAGCAAGGTGCCACGTCAGCATGCTGACATGTCACTAGTGGGGCCCACAAGTGACACGTCACAAATGGGGGGCATGCCACGTCATCAATGGGGCCCACCAAGGTGCCACATCAGCACTGGGGCCCACATGCCACATCAACAGTATGGCCCACATGCCACGTCATCAGTGGGGCCCACCAAGGTGCCACGTCAGCATTGAGGCCCACATGCCACGTCAGCAGTAGGGCCCACATGCCACGTCAGCAGTAGGGCCCACATGCCACATCAGCAGTAGGTACCACTATCTAACGCAACGCTATTTGAGTCTAATGCAACGCTATTTGAGTCTAATGCAACGATAATTTTTTTTTTAAGCAACACTAAATATACCATAATGCAACATCATATATAGTCAAATGCAACACTTTTTTACAAAAAATTTGAAATGGCTGAGCTGTTTATACATAAAATAATCTGGTCCAAACCAAGCCAACTACTGGTCCAAACCAACCACAAGGCAATGATGCGGCCAACAAAAATACTTGACAGTTTACAAAAATACCAAGTTCTAATACTAGCTAGTTAAAGCTACAAAAATTACTAAGTGGAGCCATAAAAATCCTTCAATTCTATTATTAATTTGCTCCATTGTATCTCCCATGGTCGCAAGCTCTCGCCAACCTCTGTCTCCACGCATCATCTCATCCATTCTGCATTGTGATGCAGCCTGTGGGTTAAAAGATTGAAGTATAGATTGACATGGATTAATATGACAGCTAACAAAACTCTTAATAATTATCATATATTACTAAGTGCATTCAAGAATCAGTATTACTAAGTGCATTCATTGTGCACTTAGTAATATTGGATCTGGGAAAGTATTAATGAATGAATCATTCTCCATAGCTATTGCTCCAACATGATAGCCTAATGCAGAGGAGAACGCAGATTCTATATCAGGATCCACTCCACTGCGCGACAAACCATTCATTACATTCTTATGAGCAAGATATATATCAGAATTAAGAGAAGAATTTTCCAAGTTCTCCCTCGCTGCAAATTCTGTCAAATTATTATTTTCGGTTTCCAGATGATCATCACATGCAGAAGTATCTTGAATATTTGACAAATCTGGCTCTTCAAGTAATCCAGGAGTGCGTAGAGCCTGATCATACTCAATGTGATAGGAATGATTGATATTACCATCATTTTCTTCAATATGCTTCTGCAGAAACGTAAACGAGGGAATAAATAACACATATAGAATAAAATAACTTTACCATTCATTACTGGTCTTGTCTTTTAAAACTATGCAACTTACATTGGTAGATGTTATAACGAATTTGGATTTTTCAGTCATCTCAACATTTCCCTCGTGATTGTGAGATGTCAATTGTTGGACAGATGACTGAGGATCAGTGCTGAAAGCAGAGAGGTTTTGTTCAGAATTCCAAAGTTTTTGGATATAAAAAATCAAACTAAGACAATGGCATTAAGTAACAGCTTCTGACATAAGGCATCCCAACATCGTCTGTGATATATGGTCTAATAAGTAATTCACTAGACAACACAGAAGTTCTCACTATGTAGACCAATGGTTGAAGACAGAGTGTGTCCTTTTAACATTTTTGCACGTATAGATAAATCATTACAGGCAGTTTAAGAGAGGGCCATACGGAATGTAAAATAAAGCAACCCACAGTATGAGCCGTAGGGTGGTGTGTGTAAGTTTGTAATAATATATCAGCATATCCTGGATTTTTTTCGTCATCCCCAGTAGCACAAATATCATACTCTAGAAGCTGCTACATAGATGAACTCCTAAAAGTGCTGCTAACAATACACAAGGCAAAACGTTGACATTGAGCACAATGAATCCTATATTACTAAGTGCATTCAAGAATCAGTTTTATCAATTACTAATCATCACATAAATCTGAATTCTACAACTGTAAATGAAATAAACAGACAATTTTGATACAAAACCTGAGTCCAAGGTTTCGAATCACTTGGAATCTTACCTTTTATTACAGAACCAGCTTGACTCGGTTGAACTTAGACGATTGACTCACTGAGTTTACTCGGCGACTCACTGAGTTTACACGAGTTGATGGTCATTTTCATTTGTTCCCTCCATTTTTCCTCGATTCCTTTTTGCATCTTATCATTTCTTCATGAATCTGCAAGAAAACTCCTTAAAACAGTTAGGGTTTTGAGTGATAATAGAGATACATGACTCACATTCGATATGTATATGTATAAACGAATCGATTAGACTATATATATAAAATTCATGAATCGATTGTAGTGCACAAGCTAGGGTTTTGAAAAAACCCCAATTTAAACAACTGAAATCATGATATCTACATGTATCTTCTATCGATTTAGATGATAAACTCGAGATTTATTTGTTAAATCATGAGTACAATTGCATCTAAAACTCAATTTTTTTGTTCCCGATCCAAAATCTTAGTAAATCATATGATATGAATGATTTGTTGAGTGTAGTAACGATTATTGTTTGAGAAAAGGTGTTTATGATAATCGAATGATTGAATATCATCGGAAGAATAGAAGAAATTGTTCGAAAAAAGCAAGAATCGCCGATCTAGATACAATATAGATCGAAGAACATGTATATAAGGGAAGAAAATATTTGGAGCAAGAAAGAATGCAGGAAGTGAAGAGGGAAAGAGTGGGTGAGGATAGATATTTGGTGTGTGTGTTTGAGATTTGGGCGTTCAAAAAAGAGAGCGGGATGTGAAAAAGTAGAGAGCGGGATAATTAGCCGCCCATCTGATTTCATTTTGTTTCTATAAAAAATTACACATTTATTTTTATTTTATTAAATTACATATATTTCCTATTTCATTTAATTTTGTGGATTATATATATAATTTCAATTACATACATATATATATATATATATATATTAAAATGTTAAAACAACTTTTTAATGTAAATATATATCTAATATAATGATATTCCCAAAGTTTCAGAAAATAAAAAATTAATTTGATTGGAGATCTTAGTAGATCACTACTATTTTCAATATGACTCGTAACTAGTGCTTTGTTACGGATTATTGTTTCTATTTTTTAAAAAATAAATAAATATCTAATGCAACACTTCAAACAGCAAATGCAACACTACTGATACCTAATGCAACACTTCTGCCACGTCAGCAAATGCCACGTCAGCATTAGTGGGTCCCACTTCTGCCACGTCAGCAATTGTGGGTCCTACAATTGCCACGTCAGCATGATGGGCCTCCTGCCACGTCACCCTTGTGGGTCCCATAGTGCCACGTCAGCAGTGGTGGGTCCCACATCTGCCACGTCATATTTTTTTTAAAAAATATAAATTTATCTAATGCAACACTTCAAACAGCAAATGCAACACTACAGGTATCTAATGCAACGCTTTCTGCCACGTCAGCAAATGCCACGTCAGCAAAGGTGGGCCCCACTTCTGCCATGTCAGCAATTGTGGGTCCCACAATTGCCACGTCAACATGATTGGCCTCATGCCACGTCACCCTTGTGGATCCCACACTGCCACGTCAGCAGTTGCGGGGCCCACATCTACCACGTCATATTTTTTTAAAAAAATATGAATATATCTAATGCAACACTTCAAAGAGCAAACGCAACACTACTGGTATCTAATGCAACGTTTTTTTGCCACGTCAGCAAATGCCACGTCAGCAAAGGTGGGCCCCACTTCTGCCACATCAGCAAATGTGGGTCCCACATATGCCACGTTAGCAAATGCCACGTCAGCAAATGCCACGTCAGCGCATGTGGGTCCCACTCCTGCCACATCACCATTTAAAAAAATAAAAAATTATCTAACGCAACGCCATCAGTTAGTGTTGCATAATGTGAAACACTGTGGGTAAAACGCAACGCTAATCTATATCTAACGCAACACCAATTCAGGTCAGTTGCAAAAGACCCAAAACTTCTATCTAACGAAACGCTTTCTGTGCAACGCTTTGTAAAAAGGGTTGCGTATGCTCACTTATGGCGTAGTGACTACATTTCCCTAGTTTCTCAAAGAAAAAATTATTTGGGCACATTTTCAAAACAAGCAGATGTACTAATTTTTTCTAAAATAGAGTTGTATAACACATAACAAATTTGTAGAACACGAATTTTTAATAATAAATGGTTCAAAATATAATTTATTTTAACACAACATAAAAGATTGTATTAAATCAAATAATTATTTAATATTAAATACAATATACTCAATATCAATTTTAAAAGAATAATGACCAAAATGCCTCAACCTGCAATTATGGTCCAAAGTACCTTTTTAATACGGATTATCGGGTGCAGTATAAGCCGGATACCGCACTTCGTGTTCAGTGTTTGACTGACGTGATAATGAGAACACGGTACTCGATTCACCACATATCTTCTATATACTCCCTTCGTCCCCGCTAATAGTTAACATTGGGGGACGGGGGTTGGACACGCATTTTAAGGTCAATTTTAAGGATAGTTCCATAACTTATTTTTGAAATTTTGTTTTTTTGTACAAAAATAGAACAATCCTATTTTTATACAAAAAAAGAAAATTTTAAAAATAAGTTATGGAACTATACTTTATAAGAGCCTTAAAATGCGTGCCACGCAAGTGAAAAATTTATGTTAAGAAATGGATGGGAGCCGCATGAATTTTTTAACTTCTTATCTGCTTTTATAGCTAGCAAGGGATTCCACTTATTTTTAGTTTCTTTCAGTGACTTGTTAGGTATCACGACACCAAATCATTCATCCCACTCAGATTTACTACATGTATAAATAATTAATCTATCCAACATTATTACTGAGTAAAATTTAAGAACAAAGGTCTTTGTTGACTACACGTGCCAGTATAGTAACATTTGTATTGGCTGGTGACCTTCCAGGAAGGTTTAAGGAATTTGTTTACTCTACCACTCTACGTGTAATCATTCTTTTTGCTAAGGGTGCAACCTACAGGCACTACAAGAAAATAGAAACAACTCTTAGTCACAGTAGAAACAACAGCTAAAGTAGAAGCATCAATTCCAATTGTAGCATAAAGAATATACAATCCATTCTCCTCTTTACCAATCTCTAGATCCTTCATCCAAGTATGGTCATGAACATAACAAGTATCAACAAGAAAACTTACTTGATGAGATGTATCTTTGATAAGTTTGGATATAGATAACAAGTTGTATGCAAAGGAAGGAACACAAAACACATTAGTTAAAGTGAGATGTGAGTTAAGTGTCATGGTACCACTATGAGTAATGCTGACAATAGCTCCATTTGGCAATTGTAAAGTTGTTTTACAAGGTTGAGGATTTTGCAACAAGTGTAGAAAAGGAGTAATATGATCAGTTGCTCCTGTATCCAAAATCCGTATATATTGATGATGCTCTGATGGTTCAAGTGTGTGTACTTGATGAACACAATGAGGTGTTGTACCTGCCATTTGAATAGTTTTAATTGATGGCATCCAGGTCGAAGAATTAACAGGCTGAGTAGGTACTGAAACAGATGGCTGGACATCAATCATATTCTTTTGCAGCATCTGAATAAGCTGCCTACACTGATTCTCAGATAAATTGAAGTTATCATTTCTAATAGAACTGATATTAACAACCTCATTTGGAGAGACAGAACCTGATCCACCTGGATCAGTAGTAACATTAGCCACTATATATCCCTTTGAACTCAGACTTTTAGGTTTTGGTTGGGGTTTCCCAAACAACTTATGCCAAGCTGGATATCCATGGATACAAAAACACTTGTCTATTAAATGTCCATTCATATGGCAGAATTCACAAACAACAGAGGAATCAGCAACTTCTTAGTCTTAAACTGAGGCTTAGTATAGTACAAAGGCTTAACTGCCATAGCAACATTCTCAGCATTAAAACTAATGGAATCATGTGCCTCTCTCTGTTTTTCCTCTTGTAATAACAAAACATAACTTTGACTGAGAGATGGCAGTGGTTTCATTAGCAGAATCTGACCTCTTATACCAGTAAAAGAGTCATTAAGTCCCATCAGAAACTGAGAAAGTTGAATGCTCTGCTCTAACTCAGTTTGCTTAGCATTCACTGAACAAGTGCATAAGCCACAAGTGCACAAAGGCTTAGTTGTGACACACTCAATTTCATCATGAAAAGTCATGAACTTAGTAAAATAGGCTGAGATACTCATTGTTCCTTGCATAAGATGTGCAATTTCTTTTCGTAAGGGAAAGAGTTTAGGAACATTACTTTGAGCAAATCAAACCTCTAGATCTAGCCAAATCTCTCTAGCAGACTGCAGATAAGCAACACTATTTCGAATGTCCACAGAAACAAAGTTCAATATCCAAGATATAATCATGTTGTTGCAACGCATCCATTTAATTAACAAAGTTGAATTTGCATTAGGTTTAACATATGTTCCATCTACAAAACCTAATTTCAACTTAGAAGATAATGCAATCTCCATAGATTTGTGCCACTGATTGTAATTACTCTCTGTTAAGATCACTGTAAGAACCCAAATTTTTGGTATAATTAAAACTTTTCTTATTTGGATTCAGTGCATCAATGAATAGTGTTTCCATACGTGAATAGTAATTTTCGTGGATGAATAGTGATTTTGGGAACCAAGAAATTTTTCACGTCACCCTATGTACGAGACATGGTATGGATATTTCGAAGTCATATTAGTGATTCACGGAGTAAATAAGTGTATGCAAAGACGATCAGAATTCAGAAATTCCAATTTTTATTTTGGTGTGATATTTGACCAGACACTGAATTATATATTATTATATTCAAGAAATGAGATATTAAATTTGAGGATTTGAGGATTTAATATTTTAGAATTTATTATATTTGATTTGGGGATTTGGAACGAAAACCACAGAGATAGTGAAACGAGCATTCTAGAAACCGCTGAAACTTTACAACGAGATTAAAAGATAAATCGAACGAATTATGGAATTTGGATTGAGTTCATTACAAGATTAAATATCCTACATGATCATCAAGATAATTATATCAAGTGGATTGAATGATTTAATCAAAGATTAAATCAAGAACAATTAGGAATTTAAGTTATTAAAACACTTAAATCATTTCAAAGAACAAAACAATTAGCAAAGCTTCTCCAAGACTCTTTGCACAAGCCCCAAGGTGAGACACATAGCCACACACATCTGATAATATCTAGATATTATCCTAAACATCAATAATTCAGGAGATTAGATCAAAGACAAGGCAAAGAAACTCCATTCTCTCATCTCTCCCACTACACCATATATGGCCTATCATTACATTTTTTTCATCGATGTTGCTAGAAAATGTTACCTTAGCATGTTACTTTGGACCTAACAGAACATTTTGTTTTTTATGTTACCTCAGCCTCAAACGTGATGTTACCTTAGCTTTAAAGTGTTTGATGTTAGTAACATACATGATATGTTACCTTAGATCATTAAAAAACTCAATTCTGAATTTTTTAACCAAAAAAGTATTTAATTATTTAAAAATCACATTTACCTTTATAAAATTTGATTTTTTAAAAAGTAAGTTTACAAATTGAATGAGGTTTTTTTTTCGAATATCAAGGTATTTAATTGTTATTATTTTTTAGGTTCCATTTATTTATTAAATATGAAATGAATATTATAAAAACAAAATCAAAAAAATCAAAAAAACATAAAGTAAATGTTTCCGGTAAAAAGTAAAAGTAAAATATTTACAGTAGTGTTTGAGCGGCCCAAATGAAATATTGTCTGAAATGTTAGTGTAAAGTTTACACTTAAACAAAAAAGAAGGCATTCTCACTCATTTTCACACTCTCGCTCTCTCTCACCCTCTCGCTCTCTCTCCCGTAAACCTATCTTCCCTAAATCTTCTCTGAAATTATACTGCTTAATTAGGGCTTCAAATCTCGGTTTGAGGCTTCAAATTAGGGCTTCTTCAATTTAGGGTTTCTTTCAATTGGGGCTTTTTCGGTTTCTTCAATTGAATATACCCATATGTTTAATTGATTCATGTTTCGCACTTAAACTTCAACTAATTGTTGTTTACTTTCAATTTCAGGCCTTTTCCAGTTTGGGTTGTCGATTTGGGGCTTCGATTAAGTGATTTGGGGCTTCGATTAAGTGGATTTTGGGCTAGATTCGTAAGTATTACCCCTTTTCTCTCTTTTATCTCCTTCGATTATTTGTATGTATGCATATGTTTGTTTGCATCTGTTTGTTTGTATGCATCTTTGTTCAAATGCTTATAACTTTAGTATTGTTACAGATGTTTTATTAGTAGATGTTTTTTTACTGGCTGGGCTTCTCCCGTTTGGGCTTTGTGTACTGTTAATTATAGATGTATATTAGTAATCCATAAATTTGACCCCTGTCCTTGTGTTTATGACGTTGTGTGACATTTTTTGTTCATTTGTCGTTTCTTATCGGGAAGCCTTGCACATTTCGTGTGTAATGTTGTTTGTCCTTGCACATTTTTTTACCCATGTCTTCACTAGTTTACCTATAAGGACTAGGCTGCTTAGTACCCCTTTGATGTTTAGGTCAGCAAAATCCCTAATTCCATATAAATATAACAATAAATTATAACTACATGTACTATTGAGTAAAAAGGTTAAGATAATATGATTATAGAAAATAACCCCTATTTCCACAAAAATATAACAATAAATTATAACTATATGTACTATTCAATAAATTATAAACACTAAATTAGCTCTAAGAAAATATAATTATTTGGCTGCCGTTTTAAATGATTGCAGACCTGTAAAACTAACACTACAGGTCCATGCCTAGTATTTGTTAAAATAAACAAATTTAATATTATAGATTAAAAATTTATTGAGCCTTAGGTTAAGATTATTAAAAGGGTTTAGCAATGCAAACTAATTGTCTTGATACACACAAATATAAGTCTTTCATTATAACAGCCTCATGTTTATAAATTGTAGTGATGGATGACGAGGAAATTATTTGGATCAATCTTCCGAAGTATAGTCAAGGATATAGGAGTGGGATAAAGGCATTTCTCGAAAATGCATTCCCAAATTTTGTAGTAGGTGATGAAATGACATGCCCTTGCAAGAATTGTAAAAACAACAAGTGGCATCGTCAAGAAATTATCTACGATCATCTCGTTTGCAGCGGTCCTTATCCACTGTATGCCAACTGGATTGTAGAAATTTCACAGATTTCCCGCCCAAATTACGATAGTGATGAAGATATGGAGTGTGAGGATAATTTAGATTTGGGAGATAATCTAGATGAGATGTTGCATCGTACTAATGGACCAAATGTCGATGGTAAAAAAATTTATGAAGAAGGAAAGCAGCCCTTATATCCAGGCTGTAAAAATTTTTCACGATTAAGTTTCATTGTCCGGCTTTATTCCTTGAAGTGTGTTCATGGAATTACGGAATCGGGATTTGGGGATATACTAGAGTTAATTAGAGATGCGTTTCCAGAGGCGAACGTACCCTTGTCTTCTAATGCAGCAAAGAATGTAATTAAAGATTTAGGGCTAGATTATAAAAAAATACACGCATGTCCAAACAGTTGCATGCTGTATTGGGGTGAAAATGAAAAAGAAGACTCTTGCAAAACTTGCGGTCTTTCAAGGTGGGTTGTAAGGGAAAAGAAAGGCAGCGGTGACAATAATTTGGAGAAGGTGATTCACAAGGTCCTGACAAATGTGATGCGATATTTCCCTCTAAAACCAAGGCTGCAATGATTGTTTATGTGCAAAGACTATGTAGAACTTATGGTATGGCATGCAGTTGGACGTACAATGGATGGAAAGCTTAGACATCCCCCTGATGCGTTAGCTTGGAAGACAATGGATGCGAAATTTCCTCAATTCTCTTCAGAGAGCAGAAACATCAGGCTAGGTTTAGCATCTGATGGCTTCAATCCTTTTCGTACGATGAATACAATTCATAGTACTTGGCCAATTGTTTTGGTAAATTACAACCTTCCACCTTGGTTGTGTATGAAGCCAGAAAATCTCATTCTCTCAACACTTATATCGGGTCCAGATTCTCCTAAAAATAGCATCGATGTTTATATGCAACCTTTAATTGCCGAGTTGACGGAGTTGTGGAATGAAGGTGTATAAACCTATGATGCCTTTAGTACTGATCAGACTTTTACCTTACGTGCAAGTGTTCTATGGACAATTAGCGATTTCCCGGGGTACACAATGTTATCCGGTTGGAGCACGAAAGGTTATTTAGGTTGTCCTGTATGCAATTATGAGACTTCTGCAATGTACCTAAAACATAGTAAAAAAAATTTGCTACATGGATCATAGGTAGTTTCTTGATCCCGAACACGAGTGGAGGTTTGATAAAAGAAGGTTCAATGGACAAATCGAGATGAGACAGCCTCCTGCAATTTTGTCAGGAACTGACATAGAAGAATTGTTGTCTAATTTTGTAAATCAGTTTGGAAATAAGAAGGAACCAGGCCGAAAAAAGGTGCAGAAGATTGATTCCCCTTTCAAAAAAAAGTCGATATTTTTCAATTTACCGTATTGGAGTCACAATTTACTTCGACACAATCTTGATGTAATGCACATCGAGAAGAATGTTTGTGACAACATACTTGGCACTTTGCTAAATATCGCTGGCAAGTCAAATGATCATGTCAATGCTCGTTTAGATTTACAAGAACTTGGCATTAGGAAAGTACTTCATCCCATTAAATCAAGTGACGAGAAGCACCTTGAAATTAGGGCTGCCATATTTGACATGACAAATAAAGAGAAAGATTTATTTTGCTCAGTACTAAAAAATGCTAAATTGCCATATGGTAGTGCATCCAATATCAGCCGATATGTGAATACGAAGGAGAGGAAAGTCTCTGGCTACAAGAGTCATGATGCTCATTTTGTTTTACATTATCTGTTACAATTTGCTGTGAAAAACTCATTAAAACCTGCGGTTGCAATCCCTCTGATCAAATTAGGGGCATTTTTAAGGGGAATTTGGGCCAAAGTAATCGACTTGAGTGAAATTAAGAGGTTGCAATAGGAGATCGTGGAAACTCTTTGTCAATTTGAGACAATATTTATACAAGCTTTTTTTGACATAATGGTCCACCTGCTGGTTCACTTGTGCAGAGAATTAGAGTATGGTGGACCAGCACACCTTCGCTGCATGTTTCCGATTGAGCGTTATTTAAGCAAACTTAAATCTTATGTGCGAAATAGAAGTAAACCAGAGGGTTCTATCGCTGAGGGTTACCTGGCAGAAGAATGCCTGTACTTCTGTTCAAGATTCTTGGGTGGCGATGCAGGTTCCAAAATTATCAAGCCTGCCAAATTTGAACGTTTTCCAGAAAAAATGCGATATCATATTGGCACAAGAAAAAATAAAGATGGAAAATCTGTTTATTTGCAAGAATCTCAATTGATGGCAATTCATCGTTACATTCTATTCAATTGCGGAAATAAAGAAGTGGAGTCTTTAATTGAGTAAGTTTTTACTTCTCGATTAGTTTAATTATTAAAGAATTAACATATGTTTCTAGATTTTATAATTTTAAACTACCTAACTATTGTAGGGAGCATCGATCTTTATTTGATGGTAAAACAAAGTTGAAAAGATATAGAAGGGAAAGAGATCATATGGGAGATTTCTGGAAATGGATGAAGGAAGAGGTTGGCAGAAAAGAGAATATTTCAAAAGGACTTGAAGTGCTTGCAATGGGCCCTAATGTAGCAGCAAAGGAGTATAGTGGATACGTAATCAATGGATACAGATTCCATACAAAGAACAGAGATGCAAAATGTACAACACAAAACAGTGGTGTTTTTTTGACATCTTTGACTACTAGTTTTGCTAGTTCGAAAGACCAGAACCCAAAGGTTGGCAATGTTAAATACTATGGAGCAATTGAACAGATACTAGAAGTTGATTATTGGGGTGAATTTACGGTGGTATTATTCAAGTGCTGCTGGTACCAAGAAGAAAAGGATTTGTACGGGCTGACTCGATTTAATTTTAATAAATTATGTCAGAAGTCAGACCCCTACGTATTGGCTTCACAAGTACAACAAGTATTTTTTGTAGAAGATCCAGCTGAAAGGATGATGTACAATGTTATCAAACATCTACCGAGGGACTGGTGTGATGTTGAATGTGAGAATGCAAATGAAGGTCAAGATGATTCAATTTTAACCAATATACGTATTGGTGCAGAAATGGAAAATCAAGTCAATGAGGCTAGCTGGTGTAGGGATGATGTCCCATCAAGACAAGTCCCTAATCCGGCTGGCGAAGTCAACAATCCTGCCTAGTTTTGTAATTGAATTGTTTTAAGTGACTTTTTATGTATTAATTTTTACTAGAATGCTTTTGAGTGATTGCCTTCTAATTAAGTATTTGTAATCCTTCTAATTCAGTGTTTACTCCTTATTTACATGATTTTGTCTTAATGTAATGCTCTTTAATTTAAATGATAGGTCATGGTTATTGAGTTGTTGCTTTTGTCATTTTTCTGATTAATCCTTTTGTATTAGCAAGTGCCAATCTCGGTTAAAAATATCAGGCATGTGTCTTTAATTTAATTTATGTTCTTACTGCTAATGTATTTTTTTTTTGTGTATATAGGATGGGGAAAATCTTTCATCTCACATATCACCACCAAGGAGAATTCCATAGTACATGCTATGCTGGTGGGAAAGAGTTTGTTGTGAATGGTATTGATGAAGACACATTTTCGTATACAGTTGTGATGGAGCATGTCAAGGATGATCTTGAGTATCCAGAAATTGGAGGAATTTACTGTAAAGATAAGTTGGGGGACTGGAAGTTGGTGAAAAATGATTTCGACCTGTTCAAATTACTTGCGGAAATTCAGAGTTGTGACAATATTGATTTGTACATCGACAACATTGTTGACTATAATGTTGAGCCGGTGAAACAAATGCAACCCCATGTGGTTATAAGGCCAAGGCATAATCTACTTGCAGGTAATGTTTCACAAAATTTTTATAAGATGAATGTGGGTGTATGGTTTTATATGCGTTATTATACTTAAAACTCTATGTAACTATTACTGCATGTTTGTAGCTAAAAAACAAGTCAAGCGCAAGTTTGTAACAACTCATCAACTACAACAGCAACAAAAGAACAAAAAAACAATGGAGATACGTAAGACTGAGACAAGAAGCACAAAGAATCTGGAACAGGGAGGTACTCGGAAGTCGCCACGGTTGAATAACCTGCAACAAGCTAATGATCCAATTATGAGTCAAAAGTTTCCAACTGCGGCTAAGAGGAAGTTGGATTTACCGAATCCACCACACGCCGGTGAAAACATGGGAGAAAATAGTTTTGTAAGTCATTATCAATTATTTTTTGTAATTCACAGTAGTTTTGTATATATTCTTGTTTAATGTTTAAGCAATGTTTAACCATGTTTATGCACTGTCATGCAGTCTACCATCCTACCCCCTCCACCACCTATTGAAGAGTATGAAAAGCTTACAGAGTATGAAAAGGAAAGGGCTAAGAGAATCAAACATAATAATGAATATTACGAGTCTCTAAATTTGCCTACACTGTTAGCTGGATTTAACAATTCCATACAGAAAGGAAAAGGAAAAGGAAATGAAAAGAAGTGTAACGGAGGTGATGACGATTATGATCCAGGAAAAGAGGATGGTAGTGATGTATCGGTTACTCCACCGAAGGTATACAGATTCTTTCTTTTTGTATCTTATCGTACAGATAAATGGAAGTCAGTATATGGTATCTAATCAAATGCATTTTTTAGAAAGCAAAGAAAGCGGATAACAAAAAGCTTCTTATGGGACGTGGAGCAACAACACGATCCCGAGCCAATGTTGCATCGAAAAAGCCTGCAACTGAGGAGGCAAGCAAAAAGGAAAGACATGTCGACCTGTACAACCTGCTGAATCTACAGTTCCTAACATTGAGTTACCACAGTTACCCCAACCAGACGATGGCAACGGTTCAATGGCTGCTTTTATCGCTATGCGAAAACGTCAAGAGGAACAAGTTGCAAAGGAAAAAAGTATTCAGGCGGTAGCTACAATTGGAAGTAAGAGGACTGTCGAGGAAAGAAATTTGCCTGAAAATGAAGAAGATATTGAAGAAGGCGGTGATGAAGAAGGTTATCATATCTTGCTTATGTTTTTTTATGAATTTGAATTATCTGCTCTGTATATATTACTATTAGGGTGATCAAGAAGTATACAGAGGGATTACTTTCTCAATTAACATTGATCAATTGCAGTTGAAGTTCCTAAAAGGCTGAGAGGAAAAATGAGGATGGATAATGTTCATACGAGAAGCTTGGACAAGAGAATTGTCATTGGGATGAATGAATTTTGCCAACCCATTGCGGATAATGACAAAGTATTATCTGAGCTAAGTAACTTTCTGGGAACAGTTGCAAAGCGATGTGTGTCACTTACTTATGTAACTTGGCGTCACGTTCCTGAGAACTTGAAGAAGACTATGTGGAACTATTGCAAGGTAATTTATGAGCAATAATTTACCTTCACGGTTCTGATTTAATTAATTATAGTGACACATGCAATACACTAAAAAATGATTTATTTATTATCATTGATTAATTGATTCTTTTCAAGGCTCGCTATATTATTCCCGAGGAATTGGAAAAGTGGGTGGAGCAGACAATTCATGCACTTTGGAAGGGGTATAAGAGTCGAATTAAGGCGGCACATTATACAGCCTATGAAAATGATGAACAAAGGTTAGAAAATAGGCCAGATGAAATTCCAGTCGAGAGGTTCAAACTGCTCTTGGAGTACTGGAATGACAAGAGTGTTCATGTATATACACTTGAATCTTTAAGCACCGAAGATCATCTTATATTTATATAAACTACTATTTCTCATATGTTTTGTAGGAGAGAGCCAAGAAAAATTCAGCTAGTCGTCAATTATATGTCGACACTCACACTAAAGGCCCAAAAGTTTCGCACAAGCTCGAAACAAGTTGGTATGTGATTAATTAATTTATTGTCTTTCATGTATGGTGTGAAATCAGGGACTCAGTGAGGAAGTACTTAAAGCTGATCAATTCTTTGTTGGTCTCCTGTGATTAATTAAGAATAATTCATTTTATGTTCTTGCTAGTTGATTTTCAAAAGGAAATTGACTTATTGAATTTCACAGATTAAAACTACTAAATTTTATGTTTGAACCTATACGAGAACTCCAATTCTTCTAATTGCCTGATCATCGAACATTTCCCATTTTACCTTACAAAGATATTGTTCATTTATATATATTTTAGCATGGCAATTAAGTAGGGTTAAATTATAGTTGTAGTATGTACTAGAATAAATGTGTTAATATAATTTAGAAAAACAAATTAGTAAAAAAATGCAGTAATAAAGTTAGATGTTTGTAGCCAGTACACAATTTTTTTCAAAGCTTACATTCTAATGTTTATTATGTTTTAAACATATGTTGAATCTGTAACATGTAACATGTCTTGTACCTTCTTTTTTGATAGAAAAAGAAGGCACCGGATCAGGCTGCACCATGTGACGCAAAGATTTTTGAAGTAACTCGGAAACGTTATGAAGGACGCACATACAAGACTGATCCTAAAATAATGAATACCAAAATTGTAAGTTTTTTATTTCATAATCAATTAAATGTAGTTGATGAACATCTGACTTTTATGTATTCATATATTCATGTGGCTTTATTTGGTAGGAAACGATTAGCAAAAAACTTAATGCTGGAGATGCTGTTGGTCATGAACTGTTTTTAGATGGAAAATCACATGGTCCAACTTGGCTCTTAGGGAGATGTGCAAAGCCATCAGTCATAGGTTCCAGTTCTAATGCTCCAACAGACACGTACGTGCAACAGCTGATAAACAAGATAAGGCAAAGCCTAGCTGATGAAGTTGAGGAGAAGGTGAAACAAGTCCAAGCAGAAGTTGATGAGCAGGTGAACAAGAAGGTGCAACAGAATCTCGCTGTGGTTCTTAAAAAACTAGCCGAAGCCAACCCAAACATCACAGTTAATCTTGATCAGGATTTGTGTGCGACTGTTTCTAGTGACGATGATGGTACGCCTATGACTGGCGGCAGTAGCTTCTAGTATGGCACTGTGACATCTCTATGTTTTCATTTTATAGTATTCTGCTACTACTATTAGTACCTATGATCGTCGTGAACTAGTCTACAATATTTCTAGTAGTTGGTTAATTTTATGGTGGTGAATTATGATGTTTGAGTTGGAGACTTTAGTAGTAATATTAGACTATCAGTTGGTGGATTATGTTTGAGTATGTAGTGGCTGGTGGATGTACTTGTTTTGGATTATGAATTTTGTAATGTGTTGTTGGATTTGGAATGAACAACAGGTTTAATTTGGGATTGTATAATATTTGTGTGCTGTTTTGTTCATTTTTTTCTGCAAAGATGTTACCTTAGCTAATGGAAATGTTGCTACATAAAAGCTAAGCTAACATAAAAGATGTTACACTAGGGCATACAATGTTACCAACAAAAGTGGGCTAACAGTGGGTCCCACAGTGGTTCCCACGTGGGTCCCACAGTGGTCCCCACGTGGGTCCCACAGTGGTCCCTCGTGGGTCCCACAGTGGTCCCCACGTGGGTCCAGTGTGGTCCCCACGTGGGTCCCACTGTTTTTAAAAAAAATTTAGGCCTCTAAGGTAACATAGATTTTAAGTTAGCGTAGACCTCAGTTTTGTTACCATAGCAAGCTGAGGTAACATAAAACTGCATGTTACGTTAGGGATCAAAGATGTTAGCTTAGACCCCTAAGGCAACATGTTGAGAGCTATCATCGAAAAGATGTTACCTTAGCTATTTTTGAGCCTAAGCTAACATATAATGGACCTGATGTAACATTTTTTTGGTGTTACCGTAGGCTGTTTATGGTGTAGTGTCCCAAAACTGCCCAGCAGAACCAAGCTCAAGAATGAAATTCATATCTCCATTTCTATCCATGATAAAATTACCAAATTTTAACCATAGCTTCTCCACTCCATGGAAAACATTCTCTCAAAATTTCATTGTATTCTAATGAGTGTAGCCTAGTCAAATCTCCTCCCCAAGAGAAGAAACCAAACTGTCCAGATTGTTTGACAATTTCTGTGATGGTTTTCAAACGGCCATATATCCTTCACTACTCAATGAAATTTGGTGTTCTTTATCTTGTTGGAAAGATGGTTAGATGCTCTACAACTCTCTTTCAGAAGTCATGATCAGTAAATCTCGGTAAGGCCCTCGTTTTTCATGTTTTTTCAACTTGGTTTGAGTAGATCCGAAAACCTCTAATTATATTCTTGATGATTCTTGTTTGTTTAAGGTTGTTAAGGAGTTCTAAGGACTAATCAAGGTTTGTTAAGGCTTACCCACACTCCAAGGAAGGTAATCATCTCTTGAAACCCTAGCTTTGACTTTAAGTTTTAGTGGTTTTAGATGATATATGATGATGATGTCAGTACAAGCATGTTTATGAGATTATGTAGTAGTTTTAGTTGTTATAAAACCATAATTCAAATGATGGATATGAGAGATGTTCTTGGACTGTTAAGGATGAGTATTATGTGTGTAAGATTGATGGTATGCCCGGTGTGGCTTGGTTGTGTTGAAATAAATTTGGAAATGTACGATTTATAGCCGTCGTAATACCGAAATTTCATTAACCTTAAGAAATCGTGTTTGACAGAAGCTATAACCCACTGTCCAGTTTCATATTCTACCATTATAGGATATATTATGTTATAAGCTTCATTTTGATATAAAGATCGTGTGAAACGGACTTATGGTTTAAGAGTTATGGTTAAAATCGTAAAAGTGGTTCGAAATCGGGAATGGAAGTTCGTAATTAAAATTGAACCCCCTTAATTCAGTGGCGAATCTTGGTAATTAAATATTAGAGACCAAAAGGAAGGTGTGAGAGAAAACTGCATGTCAAACGGATCGTTTTTCGATTTTATAAAAATGTTCGAATAGAGGTTAAACGCGAATGAACCCCTAAACAGCATACTTGGTTATAACTTTGATAATGACTTAGAAAACGGGCGATAAAACTCGAGGTATAATCTTGGTTCGTGAATGACCAACCTTAGAACTTATACGACTTAAGTGTACCAAGTGTAAGTATGATGACATATCGTAATAACGAATAAATGTCGGATCGTATCGGTGATAAAAAGAGTTACACTAAAAGGTGTATAACGAGATAATTCGAAAAAGTGTTTCGACTTAAGTTAAGTTTATACTTAGCCTTTTTAAAAAGGTGTTAAGTGATTAATCTCGAATAATTTGATTATTTATAGATCACCGGATTGACCCGAGGCACACTACCCCTATAGGATTACCAGACAAGTTTCCAATACCTTGGAACTGTTGTTGTGATAATATATATCTGTTGTTTATGATACATATGTTATAGCATGCATGCCTACTTTCAAGTTGATACTATAATACTTGTTCCCCGAATTGATATTAGCTTATAGACTAGATATGAATTATCAGTTATAACCTGGATTGTTTTGTTAAGACCCTTAGGGAGGGCACATGATATTCGTTCTTTAAATATAGACCGGGAGTCAGTATTTTGAGTTATAGAGATAGTCGTGGAAACTCGGAGGTATTCCAGCGACAGATTATTATTTATTTTGAGGAATGTTATTATTAAACATTATTATTATTTCCATAAAGTATCAATTACTTGGAAATCTTTCGAGGAATGTTATTTGAAATATTATCTCAGTCGAGAAATATTAGATTAATATTATTTTTGAATACTCATTGAGAGTATGATTATTTAATGAATAATTACTTTGATATTCATTAAAAAAATTATTTATTAAATGAAAATTTTTCGAATATTCATTTAAGGTTTTATGTACTTGATGAATATTATTTTAAAATATTCATTGGAAGTTCCATTTACTTGAGGAATATTATTTCGAATATACTTTTAAAGTTTTGATTACTAAATGAATATTATTTGGATATTCAATTAGAATATTATTTATTAAATGAATATTATTTGGATATTCATTTAGAACATTATTTATTAAATGAATATTATTTTCAAATATTCATTTAAGGTTTGATTTATTTAGTGAATATAATTTTAAATATTCATTGGAGTTATTTATTTAATTTTTATTATTTTGAATATTCATTTAAGAAGATATTTATTTAGTAAATAATTCTATATATTCATTCGAGGATTACTTATGAGCAATATTATGATTTAATAATATTCCGTAATTGTTATTGATTTAATAAATATTCTTGGAATATTTATTTAATTCTTTTAAAATGATTTATATTATTCAAAGTTTATCTTTCACCTTCAGATATTATGTAAAATATTTCGGAGTCTTTTATGACTATTTTATCAAGTGGAGGTTCCCAACACTCTATTCTATTTAAATATATCTTATAAGAAGATTTAAGTACTCGCTCAAACTTCCAAAATCATATAAGGGGACCTCACTTGAGAGCTGTTATTTATTTGATTGTCCGGTCATATACTTGTTAAACTATCTTGTCACTCACATCTTAATTCTTTTCGAACATCGATGTGAGTCTTTTTGGTTACCTCCTCAACACTCGAGGGGTATGATTGATGAAACAAGTTTATATTCATTAACAAGCATCAGCTTGGGAAATATTGGTGAATTTTCCTTTCCAACTAGATACGGCTACTTTGTGGAGTCTTATCAACAAGTATTATACTTGGGGAAAGGGGGACGAACTTTACGTTTTAGAGTCATGGATGTTAATTGAACTACACTACTACAAAAAAGCCTAAAGAGACCACCTAAAAACCATCTTAGAGACCACCTCAAGAGGGGGTCTCTAGGTCAGTGGTCTCTTAGGATAAGAGACCTCTTCTTTGAGGGGGTTTCTTAAATAGAAATAAGAGACCAGCTATTTAAGAAAAGTGGTCACTTAGGTAGAAGGTAAAGAAACCACTTATTTAGATTAGATGGTCTCTCTGGTTCTAGTAAAGAAACCACGTAGGCCAATAAGTGGTCTATTTGATTTCTCTAAAAAAATCAGTTTTCTCTAAAAGGTGGTCTCTTTGCTCTGAATAGGATAAAATTTCTCAAATTAATAATTTTTTTATATTATTAATTGTCATTGAGATTATTATTATTAATTATTATAATAATATTTACAGAATATTATAAAAATAATATTCACAGAATATTAGTCTGAAATTATAAAAATATTAATTTTTTTATATTTTTCCAGAATCCGGCGAGTTCTAAAAATCTTCGGCAACAATCTGACAATCCATTCGAGTCCCCAAAACAACACAATAATTTATAACATCAATCAAACAACAATCTTTGGCTTGCTAATTTTTTCTATATCCATCATCAGAATTACAAGGTTTAGCCCAATTGGCTGTCCGTCTTGACATCACTGAATGTGGATTAGATTGATTTCCTGCTCTCGCTGAGAGAACACCCCCAGTGTTAGCCTTCTGAGCAGTTGGGGTAGTTTGATTCAAGCATTTGCATTCATTCTTTGGTAAACTACCTTTGGTAAGTTGTTCAATCAACTCCTGAAAAAGGACATAACTGAATATATAATCATCTTATTGTAGCTACATAGACGTGCAGACAATCAGAAAACCAAAATGGAAATTCCCACCTCTGTTTAGGAGTTGTTATAACGTATGAAGCTACCTGCATAAAATGGAAATTTAAGCAATTAAACGGTGCGTGGCAGAAATAATTAAACTAGTATCTCACTATCATTCAGTTTATTTATGATTTAATTGAAGCCAATGATTTTTGTGGAAATAGAAGCTTACTTAAATTGAATGACAAGTCTTCGTCGTGAGTGTTTACTTGCATTAAGACCACCTCCTGCAAACTAATTTAGCCTACAAACTCCAGAAATCAGTGGTTAAAGTAGTACAAATCATGAACCAGGCAGTCACAGTACAAAAAATCACTCAATACAAACCAACAGCTTGTAATTTATAGTTTAGTTGTTATTATCTACATATGAACAAAATGATCTTAAAGTTGTTACCATTTTGAGTTTGTAATTTCAACAGAGAGATGTTAATGCTGCTCTCTAATCCCCCAGTATTATACCTGAGCTAGTTAGTGACACCATAGGGTTGCTCATGACAGTAGAGTCTCCTACCTATTTCATGTATAGCCTACTCAGGGAAGATAGATAATAGTGTGTTATACGTTAATTAAAACGTAAATAAACAAGAAACACCTTATAACTTTGCTTTGGTTTACTGGTGTCAGGACTTTTGATATATTATTCTCCGATCGTTTTGATTTTGTAAAGCTAATACTAGAGAGCATGTACATATATATTGTGCGAGAAAATGAAGCAAAAGAAACACGCAGGTTAACATGGTGGTATTACGATCATATTTATCTTAATTTTAATTACAAGTAGATAATAAGCAATCACCAAATGTTCACCATTTAAATCCAACTGTAGAAGTTACGGATATCAAACCGAAAAATAAAATGTAGAACTCGTCATAATCTAGAGTTGTGCAATGTAGATGAGACTTCAGGCTGATTTCTTGTTGGTCGAATTTTGTTTTTTTTCTTTAACCATATGTTGGAACAAGCTGCCATCATATACACCTCTGACTTTATCTTTATGTAACAATCCATTTTCGTCCTTGCAAATATATAAGAGCTTCCATTCTGTATAAGCCGTAAGCCTGCAATATATACTTTCTGGTATGATCAGATATTTCACAAATATTTATCACAAACAATGAGAGTGTGAGACTGAGTAGCTCACTCATTACCCAGTTCCCTTCCTAGTAACTCGTAATGATTTTAACCAGTGGGGGAAACTGGATTCTAGAGACATCAGGCATATATTCTAACTGATTTTTAAAGTTCAGATGCAATTTTTTCTTTTCAAACTAGACTAGCATTTCCTAGTATGGCTAATGATTGTCGATTGTCATCATATATAAATTGTATTAGTACTAGAAAGCAATTGAATTTTTATTTTCGAATATCAGCTTGCTAGAACGGGAGATTAGACCAGTCTATCATAGATGGCACCGCTAATAATTGTCAGATACAAACTGATTAAACATACCATCCTTTGTAGTCATTTGGTTCCCTGTTTGATTTAAGCAATCATTTCACTTCATCGGAAGTTAAAGCTGATGAATTTGTGTGTGCATGTTTGGCGAACATCTCCTCAAACTTTGAATTGACAAACCTTTACAGAAAAAACATAGTATAAGCGAACACAGTGACACACACTTATATTGTACATACAAAAACAATATAAGAAAACAAAATGAGAGTAAAACTTACAGATCGAAGTTCTCAAACCAAATTGAATTTCAATTCAAAAAGCCTAATTATGAACCCAAATCGAAGCGTTAGTTTAAATCGAAGAAGCAACCCACCTAAGTAGAGAGAACCCAAAATCAATCCTGAAAGAAACAAAGAGAACCCAAGTTAACCAAAGAACAATTAATGAATTTGAGTTCTTAAATTAAAACAAATTTCAACCCAAATCCAAGAAACCCTAATTCGAAAAGAAGGCGTAATTTGAAAAGCACTTAATGGAATAAGCGTCGAATTGAAGAAACCCTCTTTCGAAGAAGGCTTAATTCGGGTATGTTCAGAACAAGAGAGATGTAGAGATTGATAAAAAGAGAGTGAGAGATTGAATCTGTAAGAGTGTTTTGAAAAAAATTGATAAAGAAAGAAATGAAAATGAGCGGTTCTTTTGCCACTACCCAATTTTTTCATCTATTTTTGTGCTTTGGGGAGACTAGAGTATATTATATATATTTATGAATATAAAATATTTTTAGAAATAACATTATTCATGATAAGAAACCACCTTTTTAAGTAAAGATGTCTCTTTTCATGTATTATAAGAGATCTCTTTTTTAAAAAGTACGGTTTCTTTTATTAAATAACCAGTTATCTAAATAAGGTGGTCTCTTTACTTATATTATAAGAGACCATTTTTTGAAAAAGTGTGGTTTCTTTTCTTAAGTAATCAATTATTTGAATAAGGTGGTCTCTTATTAGCGGTTCCTTTTCCTATATTTGTAGTAGTGCAAGGAGACGCGTAAGTGGCCGAGTGGCACCGGTCCAGCAATAGCCAAACCGTTGGCTGAGGAGTTCCAGAGGGCGGTAGACAAGTAAATCTGTCGGAGCTACCTTCTACATGTAGAGAACGAATGATGAGATGCATGACATATGACTGATCATCGTAAACGTTAGGGCATCTGGCGCGGCAATGCTCCCATATTAGTTCATCTTCCAAATTGAGAAATTTCTGCAACCCTGTTAGTGTTGGCAGGGTGAAAATGTGTTGAAACTGGAATTGCAATATTTTCCTGCAAGTTCCTCTTTTATGATAATTGAGAATATCTTGCTTATGATTTGCACAACAGATATTTTCACAGAATATATATTTTTAGTTACCTCGTAACTTCATCGTTTATATTATACTGGCATCATTTTCATAAATGCATGGCATATGGTTTCAAGGAAATTTCAGAACTGTTATATATGTTATTGTTCTATTATATATTATTTTGGTGAGCTATTGCTCACCCTTGCTTTATTTATCATATCACAACAACATTTAGGTTAGATGGCCCGCACAAGGTGCACTTAGTACGAGCAGGTGACAGTCGTCAGAGGATTAATCGCCGAGGTCGTAGCTGCCATTACTGAGGAAAAGCTATTGGTAGGCTAGTTGTTAGATTTTGAATATCAAATGTATTGTTGATAAGGTATTTATATAAATGGATGGCAAAGAATATGTTATAGTTAATTGTAATTCTCTGGATTGTAAGAATTCAAGATTTCGATTAATAATATTTAGTTACTCTGATTTCATCTCTGGGACTATAACGGGTGTGTTGTTGTTGTTGTTTGGGTCATAAGGTTGTACTTTAATTTTTTATGGTTTTGTGGATGGAAATTTAGACCGTAACGACCGGATCTCTGATCCCGGATCTGGGGGTGTTACAATCACAGTAGTGATTTGCATACCGGATGCAAGTAGTATGGATGATTACAATCAAATACAGTTGCAACAGTAGTACTTGTAGAACCAGCAGTAGCTGATGCATATGATGCACTAGTTTCCATTAATCAAGCAACAAATGATGAATTCACTACAAGAAAAACGCCTATCAGCGACCAAATATATCAGCGACCGCACTTGCCGTTGCTAAAAATATTTCTCAGCGACCGCTATCAGCGACCGATTGCATTTTGGTCGCTAAAGAATTTCTGCAACCAACCGCGGTAGCCCATCCGTCGCCAAATTGCGTTTCCCGCCCACACAAATGCCGCCCAAAATTGGCGCTCACTTTTTAGCGACCAAATAATATGTGCGACCGCATTCCATCACAGATAGTGACACGTAAGCAAAACATTAGCTACCGAATTCTGTAGCTAATCCGTAGCTGTTAAAAAATTTTGCTCTAGATTTTTGGCGCAAAAAATTTGTGTTGAATTTTTGCGAGGGAGTCTTATCAGCGACCAAATGCGGTAGCAAAAAATGCCACATCATCTTTTGCTACCAAATTTGTCGCAAAATTCGGTCGCTGTTAATATTTTTTTTTTAAATTTCAATGGCTTTTTTAATTATTAATTATAATTTTACTAAAAAAATAATTAAGTTTGCTTTTTAGATTTTTAGTTATACTGAAAATAATAATTTCCAAGAGCTTTATTGTTATAAAAATAAGAAAAATACATGTGGTTACAATAAAAGTCCTAAAATATTATGAATAAATAAGAAAAATATTGGTGGGTACAAGGAAATCTATAAGATATTAGGAATAAATAAGAAAAATATCTGTTGGTACAAGAAAATTCCAAAAACATTTGGAATAAATAAAAAAAATCCGTGGGTACAAGAAAATTCCTAAAAAATTAGGAATAAATAAGAAAAATACCTTTTCACTACAAGAAAATTCCTAAAATATTTGGAATAAATAAGAAAAATCACTAGAAGTATACAAATTAAATTGCCAACTCAAACAATTTCATTAAAAACAGCTTATGCAATCTGCTAGTCAAAACAACTACTCAATATAATCTGTTAGTCAAAATAACTAACTTAATTCGCTAACCGCTAACAGCTTTCGAAGCAGTGTCTAAATCTTTGTTAATCGAAATTGTTTTGGAGATGATATTGACCTCCAAATCATGAGTTTGAGTAACCAAACTGAATCCCACATGCTATACTACAAAAAACCAACCTCAGATTCATTGTTGGGTAAATTCTGCAAAAATATGTTCTTGATGTTCTTGAGGATCAAAGCACTTTTGAAGGTGTTATTGAACTCCAATTTTGATGTTCTGGTAACCAAAATGAATCCCACATGATGCTCTACACAAATCCATGCTCTGTTTCATTGTTGAATAACTTTTACAATTTTTGATTAATATTCGATTAACGGACCAATACAAATTTTCTAATAAGTGACTTAAATGAGTCACTTTTGCAATAAGTGACCTACTTGATACATTTGGCTCCAATCAGTGACTGGTTTGATGATTAACCATGTTATGAATATTTGTTATATACACGTTACATTTGGTTATAAACCGTATTTTTGCAAATATTTAGAGAGGATAGTAGAATCCAAAATATTTTTAAATAAAAAGAATTTCTTCTTGTAATATTCATTTTTCGGGTGAGTACCAAAAACGAAAAAAACGATTTTCACCATAACTGAATAAAAAAGAGTTTTTAATTCCCAAAATTTTATATATTTAAAAGTACCAAATAAAAAATTGTTCTAAAAATTCTTCCATTTTTCGAGTAAATCATACCTTACAAGTGTAATGAGCTTTGGAAAAGCTTTTAATTTTGAAAGTTGGGTGAAATGTCTTAGTCTTGTAGGTGTCATATGGGTGGTACTAGGTAACTTCTCATTATGATTGACTTGACACAGTTCTTGCAATTATGCCAGTTTGTTATAGTGCTTGAATGAATGACAAAGTACACATTTTTACAATTAAGGATTGCTAAGTGGGTCTCACTAATTAATTTTGTCATTTTGGTAAACTGAACTCTGTTTAAATCAATGTTAGTAGTTCACTACTTTAGTTATCTCACTTTGACATTAATAGCATCTTTCCTGGTGTCTGATTTTGAAAAGATCACCTTTTGACATCTTTATCTTGGGTTAATTTACTTATTTCAATACTGTTTTTTACTATGTGGTATCACTGAACTGACCAGAAATGATCGAAGAATGCTCACCGTTATCAGGTTCATAAACTGTAAAAGTGAAAACTGTTGTTATCAAATAAGGGATTTTGGTTATTAGTAATTTGTTGGGATCAAAAATGGCAAACTGAATAGTGTTGTTATCCATTTTAGACTTTTGGCTTCTTCCTTGCTTGATTGCATTTTAATAGTTATATATTTAAACTTTTGTTTAGACATTCTTTAGGTTACTACACTAAATATAGAGCCATTATCGTAACTGCACACGTTGATCTGCAACATCTTACATGAGTTAGCCAAATTGGACTCAAGAGATGGAATAGGTATCGTTCTGTTGTTATATCATCATTACATCAAGCACCTAAAGTTCTTCTCTGATGGTCAAAGGTTAACTTCCCTCATTTAGATAACAAACCATTAACTTTCAATTACATTATACCTACATTGAAGACAGTAATTCACTAATTTGATGTTTGAGGTATATTTGTATATTTTAGCTCATTCATTTATTGCAGCATTTATTACTTTCTATAATATAGCATTGCGATATTTAGCAAATAAGAAAGGACATATCTTTTGCACTAGCAATATAGTTTAGGCAATATTTAACTCGTCATCCCCTGTGATGGTTCCCCCTGGAAAGTGCCACTGTTTAAAATATAACAATGTTTATAGCAGGTCATGCATTTGCCATTAAATTGAGAGATTTAAAATCTATTAAGTATTAGTATACAGTATCTAGTCAAGTTTTGCGTTAAAATATCATTAATTACCCAATGTTCAGATACGGATTTTCCTGAGGCAAGAGAAATGGAGCCAAATTAGGGCCAGGGTTTTGCTTTTCCCACTGAGCTTGTTGTGCCATTGTCTTCTCCCTTTCCTTGATCTAATATTTACATATCACAAAAGTGAATTTTCATGTTTACATTACAAATTACCTTAATCCTATGCACGCGCATCTGTATGTTATTGCAAATAATTAAGAACAAATAATCATGAAGGGCAAGTAAAACTAGAAACTAGCTATTCACCTTCTTTGTTAGTTTTCCATTTTCCTCCTGTATGGCCTTTTCCTGATGGAACAAAATGTGAAATGGTTCTGTTAGTTCAACTGTTTATCATTTATGCGCCTGGAAGAGAATAACTTTATAGATCAAAGGCACCAATGTTTACTTGATCATTTTTTAACTTTTTTATGGAAAAATCATCAGAAAATCATGGACTTTATTACTCAAATCATGAGGATAGTCATGGACGTACACATTTACACATATATAAGTGTTCATTTCTACCATAAGGTCATCCTACCCAAGCTATGCCAATATACATCCTTCACCTATAGCTACACGCTCATCCTTTAACACTACAAGGAATATGGCCTGTTGCAACACCGAAAAAGTGTATCATTAGGCTCCAAAAGTGTTACAATACCTGTTTATGCAACACTTTTGCTAAAAGTCAGTGTTGCATTTGCCGGCGTGGCAACAGCCTTCTGTAGCAACGCTTTTTGTGTTTATTGCAACGCTTTTCAAAGTATTACAAAAAGAGTTTGGTGTAGTTTGTTGTAACACTTTTGCATGTTTTAGCAACATTTTAAATATGTTACAACAGACGAATGCAACACTTTTTTGCAACATTAATTGACTTAAAAATGTTACAAAGTGAGTTTATTGCAACATATTTTTGCAACATTATTATGCATTTTGCAATACTTTTGGTTTTTTTTGCAACATTTATATGCAACATTTTGGAACCTTTTGCAATACTTTTTGATATTTTTGCAACATTTCTCTGCAACATTTTAATTACTATTGTAATACTTTTAAATTTTATTGGCAACACTAATTTGCAACATTTTTATTAGTTCTGAAATTTAAATTTACCATGCATGAAAGCATATACCAAACCAGAAATGACATTTCATTAATGTCCAACAAACACATGTCAATGAAGGCCAAACATAGTCTAAAGTCGAAACACAAGTCAACTTACACCAAAAGTCTACATTAAACGCGTAGTCTAAATAGTTAAGGTACCAATTAACATACTACCAAAAGTACGCATATAGAAAACAATACTTAAGTACTGATCATATCAATCATCATTTTTGTAATCGGCCTCGTGAGCATTGTCATCATCGCGATCATCATCCTCTTGCTCCTGATCAATGTCGTCCTCACTTTCGTCACCCGATGCAAGACATAACTCTTCGACATCAAGGTTCTTAAAATCTGGATTGATTTCTCCCAATTTTGCAACTACCTTTGACACACCTTTCTATCTACAACTCCAAAATAATGCACCCTAGACTCCATATATCTGCTGCTAGCCCATTACCCTGGCTCCTTTTAATAACCTGCATATAGATAAAAACTCAATTAAACCAAAAAGTTGGCTGTGACAAACAGCACATTCTGATAGTTTATGGCTGCGCATCTTACCAAGGATCATTATAAAGGTAGTGCATTGCAGCTGCATAAGCTTCTTGGAATATATACAGATATTCTTCATCTCCAAATAACAGGAAAGCCTGACATTATTAAGCCATACAGTTTGCATTTATCACCCTACATACACAGTGGATGAGCCACCGAACACATGATAATTGAACAGTTACAACCAACATAAACTACTATGTAACAAAATTTAATAAGACCAGGGGTGGGTATGTATTTGTACAAGTTACAATTTTGACAGCTCCTTGCCCTAGAAGGATGGAATTACTTTCAAAAGTTAGGTCAACATTTTTCAGAGAAAGTGGAAATCAACTAAAACGGACTACCACGTACTGGGAGAAAAATTGTGGGGGGAAAAAGTTAAAAGTATCAAGGAAAATTAGCAGACACATGTCAAGCATGAATATGTTTTGACATAAGCTACTCGTGTTAGAGGAATAGCTAATTTGTTTGAGTCAATACCTTACCAATAATTAGTAAGCTGAGGATGAAAACCTAATAGTATACAATAAATTTGCACAATAATACTAAACAATTGTGTCCTCTAAGTTCATACATTTTTTTTCCGGATCTGACCAAGAACATAACTAATAGTGAAGTACGAAATGCTAATTGTCTATAGAGACAAAGATACAACTTGCACATACCTTGAGGAGATACTCATAAAACGAGTCGATGCTTGTTCCAATACCAGCATCCTGATGTAAATTACAAACCACAAACAAAATAAAGAGAATGAACAAATTATAAGGACAACGTGGTACACAACAGACGATTTAACAGAATGACTAATATCTCATTTCGCCCTTCAAAAAGATGGGAATATAATAGAAAGGGGAAGATAAAACCACCTGTTACGGTGAAACGTTTTCTCCTCAATTCTTTATTCAAACATTTTGTTAATATAGCTTATACTAGCCACATATAATATATAGCACGAATTAGTGAAGAAGCTAAAACTATAATAATTTTTTATTATTATTTATTAGGTAGATCGCCTACATGTGTCATCAGCTACATTGTGTTATTAAACAATGATAAAAATATGTTAATACTCGAGAAAAATAAATCCGACAGGAAACACATGAACAAAAAAGGAAAGGGAAGACGATTGATTGTAAAGAAAATGAACATTACAAAGATTAGGAATCAAATTTTTTTTTAAAACAAAAAATGTTCTCTAGGGACAAAGTAAAATGCTTATTAGTATCAGTGCCATTTGAAGAAATATAGTAGAACACATTACAATCAAAAAAAAAAAAAAAATATTACGATCCTAGCACATGCAGTGTGCACAAATCAGGCCAAGATAGCCTTTGCGACTTGAATTTTTTAACAAAATTTGCATTATCTCTTTAAAGGACACTCGACCGTTGACATCTTTGTAAATATAAAAAAATTTATTATACCATTTTATGAAATGAAACTTACCGATTTTAGCCCAAGAGGGACAGATATCATAGGAGAACCATAGATAGTTTTAGCACTTTGCATAGTAATGGTAGAAAACAGAAATCATCAAAATGCCAATACTTCAATATTACAAAGTTACACATCATATCATTCTTCGACACTACAATGTCACAGAATAAAAACTACATGAATGACTAAATTGCACAGCTCTTCGTACAACTAAAAGGAGGAATACCTTCTGTGTCCGTGAGACTACATAAACAAGTCTACCAGTTGTATTTCAAATTATGTGATATGTGAAAAGGAAACCATTTTCCACCAATGGCCAATCTCTCTTTCTCTCTCGATAATTGCTTTATCTCTCTAGGGTTTCTATCTCAAACCTCTCTCTCTAACTCTGTTTCTCATTTCTGCTCTGAATCTCTCTCTCTTTCTCTCTTATTCTCTCTGATTCTCTGCTAATTCTCATCTCTTTGTTGTCTATCTCTTACTTTCTGCACTTAAACAACAAAAATACCAAAAATATACTAAAATACAATCAAATGTCATGGAAAATCTGACACCGTCACCATTCCCTCATGTTGCACATTAGTTTCTCGATGAATTAGTATATTGTATATCTTTGATCCATGAAAGAACCATAATTAGTTTATGTAGAAGACAGTTCAGAAACCACTATATATAACTACTAAAAAAGACATGTCATCAGAATAACTACTAAAAACATACTCTTAGAAAACAATGACATCTACAAAAAAATACAAATCCAACACTATGTTTTTGGGCCACCTACTGACACCTAAAACCACCCCATTGTGGAACAGAGCAACACAAAACTGGTTACATGATATGCTATGTACATATAAGAGAAAATCATAATGATCACTAGATAACCACCACCATACATAATGAGACAAATAAATTGTAAGAAAAAACCAACTAAAATAATATGGTAACTGACTAATCTCTTAAAATGTATAGGTACATTAAACGAATGTGGCATCAGATTTACAAGTATAATACAGATTGGAAAGCACTGCCATGCGTCTACAAAATTTACAACACCCGGTCTTTGGGCCACCAACTTCTTACCCCTACTATAGCTACCCCAACGTGGAACAGACCCACAAAGAAACTGGCTACATAGTATGTTCTAGCAACATGAAGCATGCATGATTTATTATTATAATCCTGGACATATAGGTGTCAAACTAAATAGACGAAATGGAGCCAGTAACTTATGACAGAATGATTTCGCCAATAATTTATCTAGCGCATGATACATGCTAAAGTGGTACATGCTAGAATTCTGAAACCATATCACTACAAATAAAAAGAAACATAATATTATATAGAACACGGAGTTAAAAAACTTTAAATTGGTCTGAAAGGGCGAGTACTTGACAGATTTAGCTTTAAATAGCATGACACAAATACAGCAATCTAAAGGTGAAAATTCAACAACTATACTAAACTCAGTGGTTAGGCCAAAGCAAGAGAAAGAATTACCTTTATTGAAGTATGGAAGGAAAATATCCCTTACAGCTTCCCTGTAACAACACAAGTACCCAGTTAGAGTTCTTTTTTATACTCCAGTAACAAGAGAGGGGTAGGGAAGCAAGGACTCACACAGTCACATAGATTATGCTCCACAACTGAAACATACTTGTACATTCTATATATAAACACCGCAGAGATTATGGACACTTGTCATTAATAGAACTTTTCACATAGTCTAATAATCCTTCTTAGATCTTGAAGATTTATCAGAAAGGTACAAAACCTTCTTTGAAAATTTTCAAGCTGAAGCCACGAGGGTACCCAGATCAAGTAAGCGCATCAGCTGTCACAGTGAAAAATGAAAAAAAAAACTGCAGTAGGAAATACGTACGAGATTGGAAATGACTGCTCAGGGCTTAGGTGCAATACATTAGCTCGTACTGGAGGATCCGCAGCCTTCATACACAAGCACTTTGTCATTAGAGTTCTACCATGAAAAAAATTCCAAGTACTATGATAAAAAATGGACATTACTCACATTTTACCTTGAGGATAGGGGTGACAGATCCATCCTTGAGAGCAAAGATATCAGAAAGTGACAAGGATTGTGAAGTTTCTCCTTGTTTGAGAAAAATTGCTCCTAATGTGATCGAGTTAATTCATACAATCTAAGTGAGTATAAATATTAATTAACAACCCCCAGCTCATTTGAACCACTCTAACCATTAATTTGTAGTAAAAATATTAGTACGCATATATGATCAGTTGTATACACACACAGAGCGTACTAACAATATAACAGGAGTTGATGGTGAGAAATTGTAAAACTGAAATGAAATTCAATCATTTAATGAAAGTGCTAAAGGTGAAATAGAAGCATACCTGAAGGAGAATTGCAGGATACGTTAAGAAGGGCCATCCGGAGCAGAGAATACAAGGTGACTGAACAAATGGACCAGATTATTAACACTGTTTTAGTGTGATTCCACCGATTCCAAACCCTTGCCATCCTTTTTCTATTTCAGCACTGACAAAATTAAAATTACAGAGTACTTTGTCATTAAATTTACCACAAACATATCGATAAAATTATGAGCATATAATTAAAACTAGTAATTAACACAAAATTACAACAAAATTGACACAACATTACAACAAGATTAATACAAAATTCCCACAAATTTAACACAGAATTCCTACTAATTAACACAAAATCCTACTAATTGAACACTTAATACCGGATTTAATCCAACATATAATTGAAAATTTTCACAAATCAAAAAAGATGGTTACTTTACCTCTAATTGAAGTTTTAATCAATATTTACTCTAATCAATTTGGGGTTTTAGGGTTTCTCTAATCGATTTTAGGGATTTGAGACAGAGAGAGGAGCGAGAGGGATGAATGGGAGAGATAAGTTAGTGAGAGAGATGGGAGAGGATCAACAGAGAGAGGTGAGGTCGAGAGAGATGAGTGAGATCTGAGAGAGTGAGGGAGAGAGGTGTGAGAGATTAGTGAGAAAGATGAGAGAGAGAGATGAGAGAGGGAGACAGAGGCCGGTGGTCGAGAGAGATGAGTGAGATCTGAGAGAGTGACGGAGAGAGGAGTGAGAGAGAGAGATATATTTGTTGTTTGTTTTATGTAATAAAACAATAATTTTGTGTAATATTAGTCTTGGCACGAAAAAAAATTGGCAAGCCCGGGATCAAAAAATTAGAATGTCCCGCTTATTGTGGCAAGCCCGCTAACAAAAATTTGGAATATTTCGGTCATGTATTGTAACACTTTTCGTAAAGTGCGAAAAGTGTTGCAATTGTTATAAAATTTCAAAATTATCATTTTGCTTGCAACACTTTTGGTATTTCTTGCAACACTGTAAAAAATATTGCAATAGACTACCCATTTTTGTGTCTATTGTAATACTTTGTGTAACACTTATACATGTCGGTGTTGCAACAGGCCAAATACGGTGTAGTGTTTGTTTTCCGAACTTCGTTTTTTTCGGTTTATCAAGTTCTGTTTTCGACAATTGTTATTCTCAGATTTCACACCCATTTCATTTCAACTATCAAAATACTCCCTCCGTATCATCTATTTTGTCCAAGGTGAATCAAATAAAAACTACCAAACTTAAGCACAATTTGTTATAACGTACTTATAAAATTTTAATCAATAAAGAAATTTGACCAAGATTTTTGGGACAAGTTAAATAAGAAATGTGATCAAAATAAATGGGATTTAGGGAGTAAACATTAGGTTAATCTGAGCTAGTTTTTTCCACGCCCTATATATGATGATAATTTTTGAAAGCCTAAATCTACCAAATTCGTATGACTCCACATTAGTCATGCTCACTCATGCACGATGATTTAAGCTAAACTTCTTACATTTTTCTGAAGCTCAGAGATGGACTCACAAATAAGTTGGTTCTGCTAATGATGTATTTGTCTAAAGAATGTTTAAACAGAAGTTTAAATATATAATGTAGTGACCTAAAGAATGTCTATATTAGTAATTTATTGTATCTTGATTTTAATAGTTTTCAGATATATCTCATGCTCTAACTGAAACTGTTGCCTTTCTTCATCAATAGGAGTCAGCAATTACACTTGAATCCCTTTAAGTAAAAAGAAAGGCATAAAAGAGTTGTAGCCAAGTTAATATCTACCACAACACCTTTTACTTAAAGGACCAGAGTAACAACAGTACTGAATAACTTGCATTTCTCAGTTCAAGGTCTTGGTAGCTAGAGATTCTTATTTATATAATCAGTTTTTTAATTGTTTATTTATGCAGAAACATTATAGGTGGGCGGACGAGGATGGTCCAATGATATCTACTCTTTTCTGGCAGAAGTGTGCTGATCGCACAAAAGATAATCTTGCAAGAGAACGCCAGAAAGCCATTGTGGTCGTGATAAAATGTTTTTGACCGTAAGGGGTCGGACCAGATTCGTGGTCGGAAGTTAATAAGGCCAATGTATGTCGTGGATCCATTATAGGACATTGCTGTGTGCGATTGTCTGGGGTTAGTGTGTGACTGATCAGCAACCTAACCTTATTGTTTTCTTAAACACATAAAAATCGAATTCTAATCTGCACATTGAGGCTGAGTTTCTTTTAAGACTGATTCCTTTGAATCCTGTGATGATTATCATTGGTTATCAGAACTTTTATCAGTTCTTGTTGTTGATACAATTTATTCTAGTGGAGCATGGTTGGCTCGTCTTCGTGTTACGATATTTAATTCTTCTACTACTTTCTTTCGTAGCATGTGATGATTAATCTTGTTGATCAAAATCTATATTTTCTTGATATTGCTATCACTGTTTAAGCTTGCTGAGCATTGTTGGCTCACTCTTGCTTTGTTGTTTATTTTTCCAGTTAATAGAAAAGATTAGTGGACCTTGTGGTCAGTTGGTATTACTGTTCCAGCAGCGAGAGGTGACGTTCGAGTTGTTGATTTCGTCGGGTAGTGATTTTGGAATTTGTCAAGGTTGGTAAACTAGTTTGACAGTGGATTTAGTCTGTTATAAGATTGTATAAGAATTTTATTCTAAGGTTGGATTGTAATAATGTAATTTGATAGTTGTTTCATACCATAACCTATATACGGTCTTGGATCAGGGGTGTTGTATTATTTATAATTGGTTTATGTCCAGGTTTATGTCGTGTTGATTATGGTCTGTGGCCCCATATCTATACCCCGGATTTTTGGGATGCCACACGAGTCAATAATGAGATAGTCATCTCTATATTAGAATGTAAAAAGATCTCTTTGTGTCAGGTAGTTGATCTATCTTTCTCTCAGACAAAATGGAGATTGATTAGTGTTTTGCTCAGTAGATTTTAGGTGTGGGAGTGTACTTAGAAAGATGAAACCTTAAACAATAATATGAAAGAAATTAGACCAGAGAACATTATGTTTCCTATCCTTACAGTGTCTTTACATTTACATTGAGCTTGGCATGCCATTCTATTATTTATACAGTGTTCTGACTGATGTTGTACTATTACCTTGACTAGATGGAGATTAGGGAACTCACGATGAAAGTGACTGAGCTAACTGTATCAAGAGAGAAGCTCGAGATAGATAATCAAAAACTTGTAGAAGAAAGTTCATACGCAATATGGTTAGCCTCTACCGCAGCAGTCGAACTGAAGGCACTGTCGGAAGAAGTTGCAAATCTGATGAACCATAAGAGGATACTTATGTATGATTGTGTGTTGCATCCAAGCACGGGTGATAGAGTGTATATTTATATGCACTTTAATAGGATTTTATTCTCATATTTAGGATTTTTTAATTAATTAGGTATTTACTGATTATATTATAGTGTTTTATTGCAGATAATTAATATTCTTAATGTTGGAAGGAAATCAGCTTAATTTGGGATTTTTCAGAAGGAATTTCGGAATTTATTGAAAGCTTGCGCAACAATTCTTATTTGGTCCATATCTTGAGTTCCAGGAATCAGAATGGGGCAAAATTATAGCCCACGCGTAGATATCGGAATTTTCTACAAGTCAGAGGTGGTCCAACACTTATAATCCAACTGGAGCAGCCCAGAAACAGGCCTGGAAGTTAGGCTACGAATTTCACAACAAAATCCAACTTATTTTAGGATATGGATTTTATTTATTTTGTAGAAAAACCATTAAAAACACTTTTATATTAGGATATATAGAATTTTGGGGGCTAATTTTTTGAAGGGTGTATTATTATTACGAGAGAAGAAGAGAGAGAACAGCAAAGGAAGAACGAGAGCAAGGATTGAAGGGATTCCATCCAAACTTTACGAGATTCTTCAAGTTGTATTTTCTTTACTCTATACTCTTACTCCAGGAATTTGATCTTGAAAACATGGTAGCTGACCATTTGTCAAGATTAGACCAGGGAGATAGAATGGTAGGAAGTGATATACCTATCAATGATAAATTTCTGGAAGAACAACTGTTAGCTGTCTATTTATCTACACCATGGTATGCGGACTTCGTAAATTATATCATGGGAGGTATTGTGCCAAGTGAACTTACTTATCAACAAAGGAAGAAATTCTTATTTGACGTGAAGCACTACTTCTGGGAAGAACCGCTACTTTACAAGGAATGCGCTGATGGAATAATGCGGAGATGTACACCTCATGAGGAGATTCCTGATATCCTCAGACATTGTCATTCTCTAGAGTGTGGAGGTCATGACAGTAGCATGAAGACAGTTGCAAAAATTTGGCAGTCGGGTTTCTACTGGCCGACTATGTATCAAGATGCAGGAAACTTTGTTGCAACATGTGATCGGTGTCAAAGAGTTGGAAATATTTCAAGAAGAAATGAAATGCCTTTGCAATCTATCCTTGAAGTTGAGATTTTCGATGTGTGGGGGATGGACTTCATGGGTCCATTTCCATCTTCTTATGGGAACAAGTATATTTTGGTGGGAGTGGATTATGTGTCAAAATGGGTTGAAGCAATTGCATCTCCTACAAATGATGCTAGAGTAGTGAAAAAGTTCCTACAAAAGTATGTCTTCACCAGGTTTGGAGTCCCAAGGGCTATTATCAATGATGGGGGCTCACACTTTTGCAATAAACAGGTGGAGGATCTTTTGAAGAAGTATGGCGTGACACAGAAAGTGGCGACTCCGTATCATCCACCAACGAGTGGCCAGGTTGAAATCTCAAATCGCGAGCTTAAGTCAATTTTGGAGAAAATAGTGGCGACTTCAAGAAAAGATTGGTCAACAAAGCTTGATGATGCTCTCTGGGCGTACAGGACAGCATTTAAAACGCCTATTGGAATGTCTCCATATAGGTTGGTATTCGGGAAAGCTTGTCATTTTCCCGTTGAGCTTGAGTACAAGGCATTTTGGGCAACAAGAAATTTGAATCTAGAATTGAAATCTGCTGGAGTGAAGCGTTTGCTGCAACTTGATGAGCTTGAGGAATTTAGGCTCCAAGCTTATGATAGTGCTAGAGTTTACAAGGAAAAGACAAGACGATGGCACGACAAGCACATCCAAAAGAAAGAATTTGAAGTGGGGCAAGAAGTTCTATTATTCAATTCAAGGCTCAAACTTTTTCCAGGAAAGCTGAAATCAAGATGGTCAGGACCGTTTGAGATTGTGAAGGTATATCCTCATGGTGCTGTTGAGATTACTAGAGAGGGATCAGATGTGTTTAAGGTGAACGGGCAGCGATTGAAGCCATACCTTATTGGAGATGATATGGAGAGAAGAGATTGTGTTCTTCTCGCTAATCCTAACACTTAACCAATGATGGCGTCGAGCTAATGACGTTAAACAAGCGCTTGTTGGGAGGCAACCCAAAATTTTTAAGTTTAGTAAATTTGTATTGATTTATTTTTTTTAGGCTAGATATTATTATTATAATTATAGATAATTTTATTTCATTTTTTTTACTCCCACAAGGTGCCTTGATGAATTTTTATGAAGTGTTTCAGGAATTTTTAGGGGATGGAACAATTTATTTGAGATAAGCGCTTTGAATGTAAAAAAAAAAAGATGGAGCAGAAAAATTTGCATGGTGAGCACGTAACCGCATGGTGAGCACATGAATTTTGTTAAGAAAAAGGGAGGAGAGCAGAGATTTTGTAATGGGCGTGCTTTTTGTGGAGGGCGTGCATTCTTCTCTGGCCGCGCGCGCAAAGTCACCAATTCTTTTCCCCGTCCCGCGCGTAGCGCCCCGCCCCTGTACTACTTATCTAATCTATACTAACTACTAGTACTATATTACCTAAGTACTACGTACATATTTTTATTTTTATTTTCTTATATATTAAATAAAACTTGTATTTAGTTAATTATTATATTATATTATATAAAATTATTTGTACTTTATAATATTATTTATATTATATAATTATGTATTGTTCATTACATTTGTATATTATATTATATTATATTATATTATATTACATTATACTATTTATGTTATAATTGTATAATTAATTTGTATTATTATTATATATTTAAGTTATTAGATATTATTTTTATTTTATTTATGTTATCCTAACATGTACAGATTTAGCACACACCAATTGCTCTTCCAGCTTGTATGTACGGGGCAAGGATTATGTGGCATCTCTGCTGTTCACATCAAGCATCTTTAGGGAAGTTTTCTTTCTTTTCATTTTAGTATAGTTATTATTATTATTATTACTGTACAATTAATTGTTTAGTGTGTCAATGAGGACATTGACCCATTTAAGTGTGGGGATGTGTTTTCATTTACTGTACATAGAGTCATTAACAAAAAACATATAAAAATCAGAAACTTAAAAATTGCAAAAATAATTCTAGCCTTGTAAAATGATTATTTGTTTTAACATGCCTTAATGCACCCATGCATGCTATAGAAATTTCGTGCTCTTGACGTTTTTGATTGATAAGTGACGTGCTTTGTTCTTGTGCACACACTTACACGAGCAAGTTGAAACTGGTAGATTTAGTGAATGTCTTAAGTAATCAGAATGACATGAATATGTGCAAGATGACTTGGTTTGCATGCTTCGAACACAAGTAGGTGCGTTAAAGAGTCTTGTTACTTGGAATTAATTATGTTTTGTCACACCAAGCGAGTTTTGAGCCTATATGCATATCTTTTGCATTTAATTCGATTGCTTGAGTGTCCACATGTTGTTTACATTGCTAGCACTTACTTAAGATCTTTCTTGAAATGCATGACACTATTTGATGATAAGATGATAAAGGCAGTTAGGTATAACCTTATAATTCCCATATTACCACACCATTTATACATGATCAATTAGTTACCCCATTGAGCTTAATCCTATTCTTTCGGTGACATACCACATTACTTGCCTATATCCTTTTTCTTGTATTGGCCTTACACTAATCTTGAACCAAATTGTCAAAGGCTAGTATAGTGCTTAAGGGAGTGATAAGGTGTGCAAAAAGGGGGGTTTATTGATGATCATTACTTTTGGGAAAATATTGGGTTTGGTTGTTTACTTGTTAGTCGAAGTTTGTAATAATATCAATGGATCATTGTTCTTGTTTATATTTAGCTCTCTTAAAAAAAAGAAAAAAAAAAGAGAAAAAAAAAGGAAAAAAAATATATTATTTATATGAGAGCATACTTATGTGTCTATGATCCTTTTTCATTCGACTAGTCAAGTTACTTGTTAAAAGAGAATAAAAAGATTTAAGTGTGGGGATGTGTCTTAGGGAGTTGAATGAATTATGTTGTTGGGTACTAGCTTTTGATATTTAACCTGTTTTGGCTTTACTTGACATACCTTGTCCCTAGCCCACATTACAACCCGAATAAAGACCTTTTGATTATAATCAATGGTGTATGTTGTGTTAGAGTTAGATTGATATTGAGTGTCAAGCATGTTTATGATTTTGTTGGAATTGAGTGATACACTTAGCCTTATTCTTGAGTGAATATTCTTTTGTGAGTGAAAGGTGAGTTATTACTTGTTTTGGTATAGGAGATCCCAGGTTTAGACTTAAAGATGTGTTTCTTGTGGGCTTAGCATGCTTACCAACTATTTTTGCACTTGACATGAAATTTTGTGATCTTATACATGTTCACTGAGTAGACTATGTGAATACTTGTACTTTCGATACCAAGACATTGCATATTCATTTTGATTCTTAAGTTGATGTAGCATGAGAGGACTTGTATGTGTGGTGTTGTATTGGCATTCAATCTTTTGCATGAGCTAGATGGATTTTGTGGATACATTCACTATAGGCCCTCACGAGACCTCACTCGTCCACTAGGGCTACCTAGGGGTTTAAAGGGCTTGTTGCATATGCTAAATGCAACCGTGATAACCTACGGAAGTGGTACTAGTTAGTTTAGTGCATTATATTAGTTTGTTCGAGGACGTGCAAAAGACTAAGTGTGGGGATATTTGATAGAGTGTATATTTATATGCACTTTAATAGGATTTTATTCCCATATTTATAGGATTTTGTAATTAATTGGGTATTTACTGATTATATTATAGTGTTTTATTGCAGGTAATTAATATTCTTAATGTTGGAAGGAAATCAGCTTAATTTGGGATTTTTCAGAAGGAATTTCGGAATTTATTGAAACCTTGCGCAACAATTCTTATTTGGGCCATATCTTGAGTTCCAGGAATCAGAATGGGGCAAAATTACAGCCCACGCATAGATATCAGAATTTTCTACAAGTCAGAGGTGGTCCAACACTTATAATCCAACTGGAGAAGCCCAGAAACAGGCCTGGAAGTTAGGCTACGAATTTCACAACAAAATCCAACTTATTTTAGGATATGGATTTTATTTATTTTGTAGAAAAACCATTAAAAACACTTTTATATTAGGGTATATAGAATTTTGGGGGCTGATTTTTTGAAGGGTGTATTATTATTACGAGAGAAGGAGAGAGAGAACAGCAAAGGAAGAACGAGAGCAAGGATTGAAGGGATTCCATCCAAACTTTACGAGATTCTTCAAGTTGTATTTTCTTTACTCTATACTCTTGTAATCATGGTTTTGGATATTTATATATGTTTGATTGTTTCATTCATTATGGGTAACTAATTCCCTAATCCGGGAATTGGGTAATATTCAATGGTTAATATGTTTGTGTAATTATATTGTGATTTCTTTGTCTTGCTAATCTGTTGTTGAGCACTTAACACAATTGAGGGAGTTGCGAACCTTTAATTGTATCTTAGGAATTGTAATGAATCAGGAGAGGATTTATAGTTCTAGTTTATGATACAACAGACGTAATTCAAGTATTTAATTGGGAGATTAATATGCAAGTTATGAAACAGAAATTCCTTGGGCTTAAACAGTTCGTAATTATATGTTGTTTGATCATGGGAGTGACAACAATGTGTAGTTGTGGGCATTCTATTGTATCTTGGGAGAGAGCAATATAATCAATAGAGGGATGTTTTTAGCAAGAGCATGAGACTTGTATATCACAGATTGATACGCATTCATTAATACTATTGAAGAACCCTAGTTTCTGGATTGTTTTTTACCGTCGTTAAATCGTAATTTTTACTTGCTTTATAGTTAAATTTAGTTAGCAAACAAACACCCAAATATTCTTCTCACTTCTAGATTTTAAGAAATAACAACTTGAACTTCTATTAATATCAGTCCTTCCCTACGAACGAACTATACACAAAATTACTATCAACAACGGGATAGTTAATAAACATTCTGTTTTCTACGTTTTACTTAGTCAATGCCATCATTTTCATGCTCTGGTGCTTCTTGGCAGATTTCTCAATATGGGGTCTTGGGCCGTAGATATGGTATAGTCTGTACTCTTTAGATTTAACTTGTAGCTTACTCTTCTTGTTTAGATCTTTCAAATCCTGTACAAATTCATCTTCTGTTAGGCTCTGTCGGTTAGAATATTTTCGTACGTGTTGAAGCTTTTACAAAAAACCACACCAGAACTTCGTCAAATCCTTGTGTTTATTTGGACAAAGATCCTTGCACTCGATAAGGTTTGTCTGAGTACTTTCTCATTTTTTGCGAAGTGGCTCTCTATTTCTTTCCCTATGCATATCTATAAAGTTAAGTCTAGAGTCTAGACCACCTAATTTCTATTCCATCTCATCATTTCGAATTATAGAATTGATTAAGTATGACTTGATTAATTACAATATAAGTCGAATTAATATTAAAACCAAAATCAGATTGGGTCTAAGGAAGCCATAAATGGATTAGGGTTTCAAGACCAAACTCTTTCTCTATAAATACATAAGGATGTATTGTTTTAGGGTTTATCTTTGTAAAATTGTTTTAGCAAAAAAACCCTAGCAGCTCTACATCAAGAGAGGCTAGAGAGAGAGAGATCGAGGGTAGTTTTTCGGCTAGTAATGACTCTGGTGATTGTTGGATAATCGGGCGTTCATGTCGACTGATCAGAGACGCATATCTTGCATCAAGGACTGCATGGTGATTCCATCTTGGACCTCCATCTTTCAGAATTCGTAAAGCTCTTAATAAGGTACATATTCTGTTCTCCATAATCTGCCATACTTGTACACGGATCCTGATCGATCAGTTAGGGTTTCAGATTTTTTATCGTTTTAATAATGTTTTTCGCTGCGTTTATTACCCCGAAATCCAACGAAGACAACACTCCTGATTTTTTTTTCAGACATTGGTTTTTAGCCGATGTCTATTGCAGTCTTTCTAGTAGTGGGCCAGCAACCCCAATAATCCAATTGCATCTGCTTTTTTATGCCAGTAGGCATCTTGAGTGCAAAGAGCTGTCATGATGCGATTGAAAACATGAGGGCGCATTCACTGAATATTGGACGAGCAACGAAGTAATCTTCCATTAGATTTTTTTCCTCTCGATAACCTTTGTCTATTATATATGATTGGAAGATTTGCAAGGCCGTGAGCCACGTCCTTGTGGTTCATCTGAAGTGTCGATGAAGTCCATCACCATTGCCGCTTCAGTGACCATGGTATTCATGATTTAAGACTCTTCTTGACTGTGTTGTTGCCTTTAACTCAACAATCTTTTTAATGCGTTCAATTTTGACAAAGAATTGTAATGATTATGAGATACTATAATCAAAAGATCATGATATTATTTATGCAAAAATTTTCTATCTACAAATTTAGATCAATGTGATTTAACGAAAATCTTATCAAAAATTTAAATTTATCCACAATCTTATCAAAAATCTAAAATTATCCAACAATCTATTATTGGATACTATTTGTGGGACCATCAAATAATAGAGATGAAATTAAATTTATGATATATGATGTAATTATTTATTGATGAATAGTAATGGTTGAATTGATGAAGTTATGTGGGTGTATAAAAACTAAGAAAAAAAATGGATTTAGTGTGAATAATAACTAACTTCATTGATTCAATTGATGAATTGATGCCCATTAAAAGTACATATGCTCTTAGCATTATTGTGAGATGTTATAACACATGAAAATCTTGGCATGACAAGGAAAGGATGGGAACTAAATCAAGAACCGACTTCTTTGTCATTAAAATTAACAATATATATATACTTTAAGAAGTGGAAGTTCCTTTATCGATTACTTCAAAACACATGGCTATTAAGCTATATAGGATAGAATCAGATGGTAATACTTTTTCTACATGCTTGGCTGACTGCAACTGCTAGATAAATGTGATTAGCAATCCAATGATTTGCCGCCTCAATGTAGTGAACTGCATCCCAGCTAATGACTTTTGAAGGGTTTGGACATGAACGGACACAATTGCTTTGTTGCCACATTCTATGTACCATTTTTGCTTGGTGCATCCTCAAACCTTGCAAAATAAACCAATTGCTTTCTTTACTTTTTGCTTATAAACTACTATGCATACTTTTTCCATAGAGTTAGACTTCAACATGCTAGTTTAGAAAATAATAAGGGACATCAATTAGTTATTTAATTATTTTTAATTTTAAAAACATTTTGTAGCACAAAATGACAATAAGTAATTTTAATATTTCTGTACACATATTATATATATAGATATATTATTTTTTGCCAGAATATGTATTTATTATATTAATTATAAAAAAAGTAATTTTTACATTTGTGCATGTATAATGGAAAATAGGACTCACTTATTTTTTTTTCTCATTTTGGTCCACTAAACAAGTTTAATTTTATACTATTGAACACTTCAGAGAAAAATAAAAATAAATTTTCACCTGAGTTTGATGGATTCCAACTCTTGAATCCTAAGCGGTTGAATCATGGTAGAGCACATTCTAATGAAAGAAATTACTACATTCAGTATTAATTTCTTTAGAAACATAAACAAAATATATAATAAAAAAGATACAACAATGAACATCACATATATATGTATGGAAAGAACAATGCACTTATTCTTGAAAAAATAATTGTATCAAACTAACTGTGTAGGATTATCACAGTGAAACAATAAAAATTATAATTATATGCTGTATTATAAATCTATTACACAAATTATGATTATATGATGTATTATAAATCTATTACACTATAACAATGCAATGAAAGATGTGATTATATTTATAGTTATACTACAATTATGTTACACTTTTAAAACGTATACGTTTTTACATTGTAACTGATGTAATCTAGACAGATTCAACCAGAATACATAATTCTGTATCTAGACAGATTCAACCAGAATACATAATTCTGTTTAGGCGGATTGAACCAGAATACATAATTCTATTACATAATTCTGTTTAGGCGGATTGAACGAGAATACATAATTCTATTTAGAATATTCTGGCGGATTCAACGAGAATACATAATTCTATTTAGAATTTAAGCGGATTCAACCAGGTACATTATTCTAGGCCGATTCTCATAAGCTAGGTGAGTTCAACCATGACCTAATACATGAAATTACTTTAAAATATAAAAAGATTGTAGTGGCTACAAGGTTACTTAAAAGTATAAAAAATGAGTGGTGTATATATGAAAATGTAATATTGTGCATGGTAATTCATGGAGAATATTAACAAAGAGTGATTTAATTTGAAGAAAAAAAAAAGCAATGAGGTTACTTTTAAATATAAATATTAGTATTATATGGATGCAACTCTTACTTTCAAATATAAAAAATTAGTACTTTGTTCATATGTACATGCTGTTTCAACCAACTGTTAACCTATAAAAAGTTAAAATTTGATAAATTTTGTTTGCCAAAATCAACATTTACATGAATATTTGTAAAACATAATAATTTTAGGAAGATGTAAAATTAAATAACAAATTCAAAAATATATTGTTATGTAACTAAATTTCTACAAAAATAACAATATTAAATACACAAAAAATTAATTTATATGAAAAAGAAATTATTTTATGGATGCAATAAATTTTTATAATAATATGATTATTTGATTAAATTTTCCATACATTTTTCTCGATTGTTAATAAAAAAATTGGTCTTATAGTGGAAAAACTGAGTACACTTTTTTTTATTAAAAATACAACTGTAAAGAACATAACAAATTTGAAAAATATAAATTTTGTTAATTAATTTTAATTGTAATTTGTGCATAACATTACTTATTTCTCACATAGAACAATAAATTTTTATAAAATTAAATATAATCTAATTGAAAAAACTAGTTGATTTCGTACTGAACACCATAATTTTTGAAAATTCTATTTAGTATTTACATTTTTTTTCACAACTTTCATTAGAAATTTTTAGAATTTAATTCCTATAACCATTCAAATTTTCTATAGTTTGAACACATATCATAACTATCACATTATTTAAACTTAAGTGGAGTTGTTTCCTTTTCATTTATACAATAATAAGATATGTATTCATTTAAATTTTTAATAAAAATTGTTATGCCCAATGACTTTGTCAGTTTGGAGGTCTAGCCCTCGGTTTGGGCGATAGAAGAATGCCCCCACTGATAGGCCATAATTGGAAGAAAGAAGACCTCGGTTTGGGCCATAGAATTAAGAATGTCTCCACTGATGGGCCATAATTGGAAGAAAGAATACAGACATCCCATTGTCTACATAAAATGACGCATCTTCAGAAGATCTTGCTTATGGATAAAAGAAGATTGCCCTACAACTCGAATGTCAGTCACTATGACGATCTCACCTTTAAAAGGACCTCCCCTAGCACCAACGAAAAAGAAAATATCCCCTAATAACCTTTATAAGAAGACTAGCTTTAAACCCGTGATCGCACGGGTTGCTTTTATAAATTTTTTTTGTTGAATTTTATTTCGAATGTTATTAAAAAAATTTATTTTATATTTTAAGTTTTTTTTCACATATTTTAATAATAAAGCATTGTGTTATAATATGTTAATAATTTTCTAAAGGATATATGTATTTTTTAATACTTATTATTAGATTTGTTGATGAGTATTTTGTTAATATTATTATTAACTTTTTATATTTTTGTGTTTGAAATTGATCGATTTTTTAAAAAAAATGGGTGGTATTACATGGTTTTATTCTCTTTGTATGTATATATATATATATATATATATATATATATATATATATATATATATATATTAAATATATGCAAACTTATCTTGTTAAAAAAATTATGTGAACTTTTAATAATAATTATTGAAGTTGTATTTTAAACATTTCAGTTTTTTATTATTTTTTTATTTTAGTACATTATATAAGTATTATATTCGTGTAATAATTCATTTTATCTTTTTGATTTTTACACGCGTGGTAGAATCAAGGTATTTTTGAACTTTTTTGAAAATATGTGTGGTATTTAATTTTTTATTTGTTTGAATATTATTTTTTTTGTTTATGTTTATTTTATATTTTTTTCATGTGTGGTGTTTATTATGTGTTTTTGTTTAGAGTAAGTTTAGGATATTTTTGTTGTTTTATTTTTAGATAATATATAATTTTATTTTTTGGGTTGTTTTTTTAAATTTTAAAAACATGTTTGTTGTAAATGATTTTTTTGTAAAATACATATATTTGAATATTTAACCTAGCATGTATTTTAATATTTCATTTTTTTGGGTTTTTTTTTTCTATTTCATTTTTTTTGTTTGTTTATTATTTTTGTTAGTTTGTTTGTTTTCTTTGTTTATTTTTGAAAATGTATGTTATTTGTTAATAGTGTTATAAAATTTGTGCTAGGGTTTGGCTATTACAACTATCTCATGGTGCGATCAACTACCATGTCTCCGTTCTCGTGTCATACCCCACCCAACCTGATCAGGGCTATGATGTGGTACCACCGACACTTTCTCTTTGCTAGCATAAAATGGGTTATCATTTTCAACGCTGGCAACATTAGTGCCAAAATAATTATCCGCATTTTCGTATAAAAATACCTGGCCCAAACCATGGGTTATTACCCATGTTGACCAGTTCACACCAGAGTTTCCCCATTTTCGGATAAAAATACCTGGCCGAAACCATGGGTTATTACCCATGTTGACCAGTTCACACCAGATTTTCCCGAGTAAAAACTTAATGAAATCAATAGCTGCCAAAATTTCGTAATTAAATGTCAAGCACGACACACAGTCAGTGCTTTCTCAAACTCCCCTGCTAATCTGAACAATGGACTAACCTTAAAGATTAAAATAAAGTTTATTCGACGATACGAATAATGTATCATCCGCTTCGACAAAGGAGGTAGTTATCTCGAACTAATGAGCATAACTATATTTAAAAAAAATTACAATTTAAGGTATTGAAAACGAGCGAAATCGTCAATGGTTAGAAAGCGAATAATCTTCAATAATTTTAACAAAGTAGACATTTCAAGAAGTGTAACTTGATCATCAAGAGTTAAAATAAAATAAAATAAATTGTTACCATATATTTTAATAAATGGTCCGAACAATGAACCATTACCCAATGTCAAGAGGAGTAGTTGAATTTGAGAAATAAATCCAACTGGGCAGAATGAATATTTAGCTATCTCGAAACAATAAGACAAGCTTTAATTGAATAATATTAAAAGAGTCGTCCCCATCAATGAGACCGACTAATATTTTTAAATGTCCTCTTCCTCGCAAAAAGGATTCATAATTAATTTAATTCTTTGATAGATATAATCAATCCAACATTTGAAGCAAATATTTGAGTAATCAACAATTTCACCAAAAAGTTTCACCACAACAATAACATCTTTGAGAACAATAATGTTCATAGAAATCTCATGAATTCTTTAAGGGATAGAATGAACTTGCATCAATCTTTGTGCTTGCTCAACCCGCTTAATACTTACTCTCCGAGTTTCCATTGTAGGCATCAACAATCTCAAGGTGTTTTATCCAGTTTAGCGCAACCATCTCGCGCGAGCATTCAAATCTTAATTTACTAATTGGTACTATACCCAATAGTCCAACACGAACTCTAAATGAGCTCTGACGTTCCTTACTTAGCTATACACACTCCTACACACTCTCGTTTCTAGTTTTCTATAACCTTGCTCTGATACCATTCTGTAACGCCCCCAAATCCGGGGTTAGGAGATTTGGTCGCTACCTGAAAATCCTCAAAATAAAATCACATGTTTAAAAAAACCTTTTCCTTGTAATTGTCCAAAATTGAAATATAACATCTATGACCCCGACAATCCAAGATCTTTTAGGTTATAGTGCTAGAAACAAGAATCCAAATTACATTAATAAAAACTTTCTTCTTTACAATAATCTCTTTGATCAAATCTTCAACCACTGGTATATCTTCAACAAGAAGTATACCGGGCCAACTAATATAATATACAATAATAATTATTAAAGTCTAACTATATAAAATAGATCTTACACTAGATCCAGATCACCCGAGTCAAGTCTTCTTCAAAATAACGTCTGATTCTTCTCTTTCCGAACTGTGAGAATAAGTCTCGTCAAACTACCTTACTGGAAAAAAAATAGATTTCGAAACAAACAAGTATGAGCGAAAGAAATGCTCAGCAAGTGTATACTAAAAAAGGAATATTAATAAATCACTGCTAATAAAACAGATATCTTCTATCAAAAGCTCAAATCACAAGGTAAGTATTTTGAATCGATAATCTTTCAACACAGAATGAATTAAAAGAAATGAGTATTTAGACATGATAAGTTCCGTGTTCTACTAGTGGGATCCCAACTAGCTAAATAATTGGTTTAGTTTTACTTCCAACAAGAAAACATCATTAAGGAATAATAATCTCAAAGGGTATCGACCAGTTCGATATCGTAAATGGGTGTAAATTGAATAAACAAAAATAATAATAGATATGGACAAGATCGACAATAAATGATGGGGTGATACCATAATCAATGAATAATTAAAATAATTTCACTTGAACGTCACAGTAATACTACCTTCTTCTTCTACCGTACGCCATCACAATCTTCTAGTTCGATCATTCTTTGGTTTAACGCTCTTGCGGTTGCCACGAGTCTGGTCCGCTGATATCCAACCGGCGTGTCAATTTCAATATCAAACATAAGCCAACACTTTAGTCTCTTAAACGACAATTATAATATTCTATAAACGCATTTTAATCTGTTCTCTCCTTTTAAATAGGGTATTCTCTTCAAAGTCTCTGAATGAAATCCACATAATTAAATAGTACATCTCGATCGTGTCCATATATTATACGTAAATTTCCGAGTTCATGAAGTATTTTAATTAATTTAAATACTCTTGGTTCCTTAGAATTGACCAATTAATAAACCATTTTCTACTAAAATCCATAACTCCATTGATCTACATAATTAAATCAAAATAAAAATCTCCATAAAATTTCTAATATTATCCCATAACCAAATAAAATTACTTCCTCCAAAAATCAAACCTCCCACCATTTATAAGAATTCCTCAAAGTCTCCATTTTAATCAATTTCCAAATTTAATAACTAATTCATCGATTACTTCTACCACTCCCAAATATATTAGAAATTACTACATTTCCTCCTTGATATAATAACCAAATTTCAGAATTTTTCACCATACCCATTATTTAATATAATTCAAGCAAATCTCCAAATTCCACAAAGTAATTTAATAAATCATTTTATTCTATTTTTAAAATTAAATTCATATCTCCATTTTCACTTCTCATAAAATTATCCAAAAATTATCATAATATTTCTCATAAAATCCTTTAGCCAAATAAATTCATAAATTCCAAAACCCAACATTTCCACTATTTTATAAAATCATCCCAAAGTCCAATATTTTATTCATTTTACCAAATTTTTAAACCAACATTCCAAAATCCATTTCATAACCTAATAAACTAATCAAATACTATGTCATTTTCTCGATTTATCCACAAATTCTCAAAAACAAACTCTTCACCAATTATTAACTAAAATTTTCAAAAGTTCACTCTAAATATTCAAATATTAAATAGAAATATAATCTTATACCTTTACATGTTACTAGCTTCCCCTCCCTTTACCCTAGCTCTCTCTCGGCTCTTTCTTTCTTTTCTGCACCACCACCACCACTGGCATACTGGTATACCCACACCACCACAACACACGCATATACCAACAATCACACCTTCACTTGTGCACAATCCCACACATAAATTCGCAATACACAGCATAAATACACTCTTTAACCTTTTCTTCACCACCTGTTCCTTACCCCAAGTACACTCTCACCACCCTCTCTTTTTAATTCTTTCCTTCTCCCTCAATGACACCCCTTACCTCCTCTGTTTTGCACCACCAGCAGCTACACAACCTCTACAACTGTTAAGGGCCAAGGCCCATAAGTCTAAGAGTATAAGTCCAATCTATCTATGTTTATCTGTCTGTGCACCTGTTAGCACATGATCTGTTAGCACATGATCTTTTTGTCTGATTCTGTCAGCATATCAGAAGCTGTAGTTGGTAGTTGTAGTGGTCCTATGTGTGGCCGTTAGTTTGTCTTAATCTAGTACACTCCAAAAGAGTTGGTAGGGCAATCTGAGAACCTCTTTAAGAGGCATAAGCTAGCATTGTAAAAGGAAATCAAGAATGAATGAATGAAAACCTTTTCTCTGCAAATATTATGTTTACTACACTTTGTTTTCATGGTATCAGAGACAGGTTCCACTTGGCTTAAATATTGACATATTGACATTCTAGCTGTTCTTCATAGCTACAAAGAAGAATGGCCACTAATACTACGAACACTGTTAGTATGACTGTTATTGATGCAACCAGTCCCTTGTATTTACATCCCTCAGATGGGAGTAATTTTATGGTCATAGACAAGCTTCAAGGGTCAGCAAATTATAGATCCTGGAAGAGGTCAATGGAGATTGCTCTTTCTTCAAAAAGAAAGTTAGGGTTTGTGACTGGTGTCGTACTCAGAGATGCTACTGATTTAGTAAAAGGTGAGGCATGGGATACATGTAACAACATGATAATCTCATGGATTTTTGGTTCTGTTTCAGAGTCAATCAAGAAATCAATAATGTTTATAAGCAGTGCTTATCAGATCTGGAACAACCTTGAACAGAGATTTGCTCTTACAAACGGATCAAGAAAGTACAAAATCAACAAAGACCTCTATGAAAGCAGGTAACAAGGGAGGCAAATTAGTGAGTACTACACTCAAATGAGGTCTCTGTGGGAGGAACTTGAGTCTCTCAATACCCTTCCTGCTATCAAGACAATCATAGGAGAAGTTACAACATTTGTTAATGTCCTTACAAGGCAAAAGGAAGAGCAAAAGTTGTTTCAGTTTTTAAATGGCCTTGATGAGATTTATGGGACACAAAGAAGCCAATTGCTCATGATGGAAAATCTCCCATCTGTGGAAACTGCTTGTAGCAATCTGGAGCAAGAAGAAGCTCAGAGAGTAGTACTTGGTCACATGAAAGAAGACACAAAAACATTGGCTATGTTCAGTAAAAGCGCAGGAGGAGTATCTGCAAATGCCCAATCTCTTTCTTCTATCCAGTGCACAGCTTGTAGTAAAGCAGGGCACACTACTGATAAATGCTGGACTCAAGTTGGATACCCAAGCTGGCACCCCAAAGCCAAACCTCAGAATCAAAGCCCTTACAAAGGAAAAGGAAGGGGCTTCAACAACAACAATCATCAGCAAAAATGGAACAAAGGAAGAGGTGGAGGAGCTGGACACAGAGTAGCTGCACATGCTCAAGGTCAATATCACAGTGATGCAGGATCAGTTTCAAGCAGTGTTGGTCCCATCACAGCTCAACAGCTAAAACAACTGCTGAGAATGCTTCCTACCCCAACAAAAGGTGGAGAAACAGATGATGAAATGGAAGGCAATTATGCAGGTATGGTATCTTGTCACTTTGCTAATTCTGTGAAAAATAATGAATGGATTTTAGACTTTGGAGCCTCAGATCATATGACTGGAGTTATCTGCTCTTTGCATGATATTAGCATATGTAAAAGTAATTCCTTGATTAATCTGCCTACTGGTGAAACTTCAGAAATAACTCATAGTGGGAGTGTAAGCTTGAAGAATGATTTGGTGCTAAAACAAGTTCTGTATATTCCTGCTTTTAAACAAAATTTGTTGTCTGTGAATAAGATATGCAAGGATAGTGCAGTTAAAGTAGTGTTTCATGATGACTACTGCATTATTCATGATAAAGTGTCAAATGAAGTAAAAGGCATAGGCAGGAGTGAACATGGCTTTTACTACTTGATCAATGAACCAGTAGGTATGACTTTAAAGAGAATTAAGGATAAGACATTGAGATTGGTAAATGCTAAAATGGAGGGTGAAAAGAAAGCAATGACAGTAAGTTCATGTAAAGAGGTCCCTACTGTTATTAAGGATGTCCCACGCTTGAGTAAAGAAACCCTGTGGCATCACAGATTAGGTCATGCACCTATGAAGAGAATAATGATGATTGAGAAGTTAGGCTTGAAAGAGGGATCTCCTGACTTGTGTTTAACCTGTCCTCTTGCAAAGTTTACCAAACTCCCCTTTACTAAGAGTGAGTCACGAGCTAGGAGAATATTTGAGCTTGTTCATATTGATACATGGGGACCATATAAAGTCAGCTACAGAGGAAAATTTAAATATTTCCTCACCATTGAGGATGATTATTCAAGGGTGACATATGTACACCTATTGCAACTGAAGTCTGATGCATTTAGTGCAATCAAGAGCTTTGCACTAATGGATAAGACTCAATTCAAGCAGAAAATTCAGATTATAAGGTCAGACAATGCACTAGAGTTTGATGATAATAGATGCAAGAACTTCTTTGATCAGCTGGGAATTGTTCATCAAACCTCTTGTAGTGAAAGGCCACAGCAGAATGGAAGAGTGGAAAGAAAACACAGGAATATCCTTGAGATGGCCAGGGCTCTAAGATTTCAAGCAGCCTTGCCACTTCAATTCTGGGGAGATTGTGTTCTTGCTGCAACTCACATAACAAATAGGTTGCCAACTGGTTTACTTGGGGGAAAGGCACCATATGAACTGCTATATAAAAAGAAACCAAGCTATGGGCATCTAAAGTCATTTGGATGCCTTGCATTTGCCTCTAATCCCAGTAGAGAAAAAGATAAGTTCCAAGCTAGGGGAACACCATGTATCTTTATTGGATACTCAGCAAAGTAGAAAGGATATAGACTGCATAATTTGTTGACTGGTACCTCCTTTGTATCCAGGGATGTGAGATTCTATGAGTCTGTCTATCCTTATCATATTTTTCACTCTACTTCAGCTGATGGATCAACCTTGCAGCAAAAGGAGGCTGTTGAAAACTCTACTACCAAGACTCATTCCACCTGGATTGAGTATGACTATGGAGATGAAACTCAAGTAGTTGAGTGTAACAATGATGAAGGATCAGACACTCGAGCTTCTAATCAGGAGGTTCCACAACTCAGAAGGTCCAGTAGGGAACATAAGGCTCCATCTTGGCAAACTGACTACTATGTGAGTGCTAACTGTGCTCAAAGAGTCTGTGAGATCTCTGTGACACCTCAATTCTCTGGATTTATGGGTGAAGTCAGCAAGGTGAAGGATCCAAAACATTTCAAAGAAGCAACTCAACATAGTCAATGGTTGGAAGCTATGAATGAAGAGTTGACTGCATTGGAGAACAACAATACTTGGGAGATCACTGATCTGCCTCCTGGCAAGCATGCTATAGGATGTAAATGGCTGTATACTACGAAGTATAATCCTCAAGGAAACATCACTAGGTACAAATCCAGACTTGTGGTTCTTGGCAATCGACAACAATATGGAATTGACTATGAGCAAACATTTGCTCCAGTGGCTAAGTTAACTACTGTGAGGTCTATTCTAGCTGTGGCTGCAATCAAAGGCTGGTTCACTCATCAAATGGACGTTAAAAACGCGTTTTTACATGGAGACCTAAAGGAAGAGGTCTATATGAGACTCCCACCAGGAAAAGGCTTCAGGTTTAACCCAGCAGCTAAGGGGGATTATTCTACAACAAATCCCTCAAGTACTAAAGTGTGCAGGTTGATCAAGACTTTGTATGGTCTCAAACAAGCTCCCAGGGAGTGGTTTGATAAACTCAGCTCAGTACTTAAGAAGGTTGGATTTACTCAGTCTCATGCAGACTCTTCTCTCTTTACTAAACACAAGGATGGGGTGTTTACTGCTATACTAGCCTATGTCGATGATCTAATTCTAACTGGGAACAACCTTCAAGCTATTCAGGATGCAAAGCAGTTCTTGCATAGCCAATTTAAGATGTAGGACCTTGGTGAACTGAGATACTTCCTTGGGATAGAAGTTGATAGAAGTGAGCAGGGCATCTTCCTATCTCAACAGAAGTACACAACAGACCTCTTAAGGGAGTATAATCTTCTAAATTGCAAACCATTGAGACTGCCAATGGATACTCATGTCAAACTTCTCTCCACTTCTGGAACTCCTCTTCCAAACCCTGAAGAATATCAACGTCTCATTGGTAAATTGATCTATCTGACATTCACTCGCCCAGATATCTCCTTTACTGTTCATGTTCTCAGCCAATTTATGCATAACCCCACAAGTGTTCACTTTCAAGCTGCTAAGAGGGTCTTGCGATATCTGGCAGGATCAAGAGAGCAAGGAATCATGTTAGCTTCCAAGTCTACAGCTACTCTTCAAGCATATTGTGACAGTGATTGGGTTGGATGTCCCAACACAAGGAAATCAACCACTGGCTACTGTCTTATGCTAGGTCATTCCCCTATTGCCTGGAAGTCTAAAAAGCAATCAGTTGTTGCCCGTTCTACTGCAGAAGCAGAATTTAGGTCCTTGGCTATGACAGTGTGTGAAGTCATGTGGGTTAAAAAATTACTCAAAGAATTGGGGCTGGAGGATCTTGATTCTACTCCTATTTTCTGTGACAACAAGGCGGCTCTTGCCATTGCAGCCAACCCTGTGCATCATGAGAAAACGAAACATGTTGAGATCGACTGTCATTTTATTCGAGACAAAGCCATGGAAGGTCATATCACTCCTACTTATGTCCCTACTTCTTCTCAGGTGGCTGATGTTTTCACCAAAATTCTACCTACTACTCAACACCAGAATCTCTTACACAAGCTCGGCGTTCAATCATCTTCACACTCCGCTTGAGGGGGAGTGTTAAGGGCCAAGGCCCATAAGTCTAAGAGTATAAGTCCAATCTATCTATGTTTATCTGTCTGTGCACCTGTTAGCACATGATCTGTTAGCACATGATCTTTTTGTCTGATTCTGTCAGCATATCAGAAGCTGTAGTTGGTAGCTGTAGTGGTCCTATGTGTGGCCGTTAGTTTGTCTTAATCTAGTACACTCCAAAAGAGTTGGTTGGGCAATCTGAGAACCTCTTTAAGAGGCATAAGCTAGCATTGTAAAAGGAAATCAAGAATGAATGAATGAAAACCTTTTCTCTGCAAATATTATGTTTACTACACTTTGTTTTCAACAACCCATGCTCTTTTCCACCTCATTTCTCACCTCCTACATCTCTCTTCACTCGTACTCCCTATCCTCACAAATATAGCCCCTGTAACGAACACCACAGCCTACACCCTCCCTTCGGCATCACTAGCACAAGAACATACCCATGGACGCACCCCCTTGAACCAAAATGCGTACACACCGAATACATCAAGCCTGTACATACTATTTCTCTCGACTTCCTTGCTCTGCACCTACAACACACTTCACGCACGACACATACACCCCCTCCCGTTACTCCCATCCGTTTACCCCCCTCTCCTTTGATCATCACAGCAACACACCAACACCATAATTCATGACCACAAATTCATTTTAAAGGCTGAAATCGAACAGCGCAAACTGAACCCATCAAAATCAGAACCCAACCTTCGGTATTTGCTTCAATCGGACCAATAAAACCATCACCCACACAACAAATTAACCTATATACTCGCCTATACACACACCCAGCTCTAATACACACACGCACACGGTGTTTATACCCACACACAGACGTAGTAGTGAGGAGAAAGAAAAATGAGGGTGAGAGGTAACAAGGGAGAGAGTTGCGAGAGAGAGAGAGATTGAGAAATGAACAGAGGAGAGTCTTCGAGAGTGTAAAAGAGACCATGGAGAGTATTCTGGAAGTTTGGAGAAACACCGGTGGATTTTTAAGACCAATGGCAATTTGCAAATTTTATAATGCTAAAAAAACCAATTAAAAAGTAATTTAATCACTTTTGAATATCGAAATTAAATGGAAAAATGGGTGAAAATGAAGCTTTATATTTCTCAAATAAAGATTATGAAATTACGAACACGCCCATATTTTTAAAATATTTTTGGGGTCAAAATTAAGTTAGATATGAATTTCGCAAATTTTGAACCTTTAAATGCAACATCTCTCTTAAAATCATTTTAAAATATTTAAACACCCAAAATATTTCTGCCAAAAATTTAGAACTAAATAATTTCATACGGATGATAACACAAAAGATTCCATGATTTTTAATAACTTCAATGATTTTATAAAATTTCCCGGAGATCAATAATGCATGATTTACATAGATATAATCACAGAAAAACGAAACTAAAATATACAGGCTCACATTGGCACTCCCAAATCTTCATATAAATAAGTAACTCACTATACATTTACCAGATGACCCATCAAATACAAAAAAATATCCACAATCTTTTCCCCTATTATGGAAAAACCAATAAAGTATTTAAATAATAATAATAATTCATAAAATTCCGGGTTGTTACAATCTACCCCCTTAAAAGGATTCCGTCCTCGGAATCTACTAAGAGAAATCTCTAGGGTTCCTTTTACCAACTTCTCAGTTTTGAAATTTCTACCAATTTTCTATATAGGACAATTCTAGACAATTCTGGTTGTATCAATATATGATCATGCTCTCTTATGAGCTTATTCTTTGAGATTAGACACTCTCACCTTTGAAACAAGAAATATAATACGTGTCCACACTTATCTCCTTTGACTAGTCAATTCCCTTCCAATCAACTCATTCACATAAGTTGTTAACACCAACACAATCACTTTACTCCTTATTCACGGCTCCAATTCCTGATGAAATTCTTAGAAACAAACTGTCCATAGACAATCTTATTCAGCATGTTGACATGTAAGCAAGGTGCCACGTCAGCATGCTGACGTGGCACTAGTGGGGTCCACAAGTGCCACGTCACAAATGGGGGCCATGCCATGTCATCAGTGGGGCCCACCAAGGTGCCACGTCAGCACTGGGGCCCACATTCCACATCAGCAGTATGGCCCACATGCCACGTCATCAGTGGGGCCCACCAAGGTGCCACGTCAGCACTGAGGCCCACATGTCACGTCAGCAATAGGGCCCACATGCCACGTCAGCCGTAGGGCCCACATGCCACGTCAGCAGTAGGTACCACTATCTAACGCAACGCTAATTTTTTTTAAGCAACACTAAATATACCATAATGCAACATCATATATAGTCAAATGCAACACTTTTTTACAAAAAATTTGAAATGGCTGAGCTGTTTATACATAAAATAATCTGGTCCAAACCAAGCCAACTACTAGTCCAAACCAACCACAAGGCAATGATGCGGCCAACAAAAACACTTGACAGTTTACAAAAATACCAAGTTCTAATACTAGCTAGTTAAAGCTACAAAAATTACTAAGTGGAGCCATAAAAATCCTTCAATTCTATTATTAATTTGCTCCATTGTATCTCCCATGGTCGCAAGCTCTCGCCAACCTCTGTCTCCACGCATCATCTCATCCATTCTGCATTGTGATGCAGCCTGTGGGTTAAAAGATTGAAGTATAGATTGACATGGATTAATATGACAGCTAACAAAACTCTTAATAATTATCATATATTACTAAGTGCATCAAGAATCGGTATTACTAAGTGCATTCATTGTGCACTTAGTAATATTGGATCTGGGAAAGTATTAATGAATGAATCATTCTCCACAGCTATTGCTCCAACATGATAGCCTAATGTAGAGGAGAACGCAGATGCTATATCAGGATCCACTCCACTGCGCGACAAACCATTCATTACATTCTTATGAGCAAGATATATATCAGAATTAAGAGAAGAATTTTCCAAGTTCTCCCTCGCTGCAAATTCTGTCAAATTATAATTTTCGGTTTCCAGATGATCATCACATGCAGAAGTATCTTGAATATTTGACAAATCTGGCTCTTCAAGTAATCCAGGAGTGCGTGGAGCCTGATCATACTCAATGTGATAGGAATGATTGATATTACCATCATTTTCTTCAATATGCTTTACAGAAACGTAAACGAGGGAATAAATAACACATATAGAATAAAATAACTTAACCATTCATTACTGGTCTTGTCTTTTAAAGCTATGCAGCTTACATTGGTAGATGTTATAACGAATTTGGATTTTTCAGTCATCTCAACATTTCCCTCGTGATTGTGAGATGTCAATTGTTGGACAGATGACTGAGGATCAGTGCTGAAAGCAGAGAGGTTTTGTTCAGAATTCAAAAGTTTTTGGATATAAAAAATCAAACTAAGACAATGGCATTAAGTAACAGCTTCTAACATAAGGCATCCCAACATCGTCGGTGATATATGGTCTAATAAGTAATTCACTAGATAACACAGAAGTTCTCACTATGTAGACCAATGGTTGCAGACAGAGTGTGTCCTTTTAACATTTTTGCACGTATAGATAAATCATTACAGGCAGTTTAAGAGAGGGCCATACGGAATGTAAAATAAAGCAACCCACAGTATGAGCCGTAGGGTGGTGTGTGTAAGTTTGTAATAATATATCAGCATATCCTGGATTGTTTTCGTCATCCCCAGTAGCACAAATATCATACTCTAGAAGCTGCTACGTAGATGAACTCCTAAAAGTGCTGCTAACAATACACAAGGCAAAACGTTGACATTAAGCACAATGAATCCTATATTACTAAGTACATTCAAGAATCAGTTTTATCAATTACTAATCATCACATAAATCCGAATTCTACAACTGTAAATGAAATAAACAGACAATTTTGATACAAAACCTGAGTCCAAGGTTTCGAATCACTTGGAATCTTACCTTTTATTACAGAACCAGCTTGACTCGGTTGAACTCGGACGATTGACTCACTGAGTTGACTCGGCGACTCACTGAGTTTACACGAGTTGATGGTCATTTTCATTTGTTCCCTCCATTTTTCCTCGATTCTTTTTCGCATCTTATCATTTCTTCATGAATCTGCAAGAAAACTCCTTAAAACAGTTAGGGTTTTGAGTGATAATAGAGATACATGACTCACATTCGATATGTATATGTATAATCGAATCAATTAGACTATATATATCAAATTCATGAATCGATTGTAGTGCACAAGCTAGGGTTTTGAAAAAGCCCCAATTTAAACAACTGAAATCATTATATATACATGTATCTTTTATCTATTTAGATGATAAACTCGAGATTTATTTGTTAAATCACGAGTACAATTGCATCTAAAACTCAATTTTTTTGTTCCCGATCCAAAATCTTAGTAAATCATATGATATGAATGATTTGTTGAGTGTAGTAAGGATTATTGTTTGAGAAAAGGTGTTTATGATAATCGAATGATTCAATATCATCGGAAGAATAGAAGAAATTGTTCGAAAAAAGCAAGAATCGCCGATCTAGATACAATATAGATCGAAGAACATGTATATAAGGGAAGAAAATATTGGGAGCAAGAAAGAATGCAGGAAGTGAAGAGGGAAAGAGTGGGTGAGGATAGATATTTGGTGTGTGTGTTTGAGATTTGGGCGTTCAAAAAAGAGAGCGGGATGTGAAAAAGTAGAGAGCGGGATATTTAGCCGCCCATCTGATTTCATTTTGTTTCTATAAAAAATTACACATTTATTTTTATTTTATTAAATTACATATATTTCCTATTTCATTTAATTTTGTGGATTTTATATATATATATATATATATATATATATATTAAAATGTTAAAACAACTTTTTAATGTAAATATATATCTAATGTAACGATATTCCCAAAGTTTCAGAAAATAAAAAATTAATTTGATTAGAGATCTAAGTAGATCACTACTATTTTCAATATGACTCGTAACTAGTGCTTTGTCACGGATTATTGTTTCTATTTTTTTTAAAATATTTTTGAACGATCCAACCGTACGGATGTCAATATATATCTAATGCAATGATATTCCAAAAGTTTTAGAAAATAAAAAATTAATTTGATTGGAGATCTCAGTAGATCACTACTATTTTCAATATGACTCGTAACTAGTGCTTTGTCACGGATTATTGTTTCTATTTTTTAAAAAATATTTTTTAACGATCCAACCGTACGGATGTCAATATATATCTAATGTAATGATATTCCCAAAGTTTTAGAAAATAAAAAATTAATTTGATTGGAGATCTTAGTAGATCACTACTATTTTCAATATGACTCGTAACTAGTGCTTTGTTACGGATTAATGTTTCTATTTTTTAAAAAATATTTTTGAACGATCCAACCGTACGGATGTCAATATATATCTAATGTAATGATATTCCCAAAGTTTCAGAAAATAAAAAATTAATTTGACTGGAGATCTTAGTAGATCACTACTATTTTCAATATGACTCGTAACTAGTGCTTTGTCACGGATTATTGTTTCTATTTTTTAAAAAATATTTTTGAACGATCCAACCGTACGGATGTCAATATATATCTAATGTAATGATATTCCCAAAGGTTTAGAAAATAAAAAATTAATTTGATTGGAGATCTTAGTAGATCACTACTATTTTCAATATGACTCGTAACTAGTGCTTTGTTACGGATTAATGTTTCTATTTTTTAAAAAATATTTTTGAACGATCCAACCGTACGGATGTCAATATATATCTAATGTAATGATATTCCCAAAGTTTCAGAAAATAAAAAATTAATTTGATTGGAGATCTTAGTAGATCACTACTATTTTCAATATGACTCGTAACTAGTGCTTTGTTACGGATTATTGTTTCTATTTTTTTAAAAATATTTTTGAACGATCCAACCATACGGATGTTAATATATATCTAATGTAATGATATTCCCAAAGTTTCAGAAAATAAAAAATTAATTTGATTGGAGATCTTAGTAGATCACTACTATTTTCAATATGACTCGTAACTAGTGCTTTGTTACGGATTATTGTTTCTATTTTTTTAAAAATATTTTTGAACGATCCAACCGTACGGATGTCAATCTATATCTAATGTAATGATATTCCCAAAGTTTCAGAAAATAAAAAATTAATTTGATTGGAGATCTTAGTAGATCACTACTATTTTCAATATGACTCGTAACTAGTGCTTTGTCACGGATTATAGTTTCTATTTTTTAAAAAATATTTTTGAACGATCAAACCGTACCGATGTCAATATATATCTAATGTAATGATATTTCTAAAGTTTCAGAAAATAAAAAATTAATTTGATTGGAGATCTTAGTAGATCACTACTATTTTCAATATGACTCGTAACTAGTGCTTTGTTACGGATTATTGTTTCTATTTTTTAAAAAATATTTTTGAACGATCCAACCGTACGGATGTCAATATATATCTGATGCAATGATATTCCCAAAGTTTTAGAAAATAAAAAATTAATTTGATTGGAGATCTTAGTAGATCACTTCTCTTTTCAATATGACTCGTAACTAGTGCTTTGTTACGGATTATTGTTTCTATTTTTTAAAAGTATTTTTGAACGATTCAACCGTACGGATGTCAATATATATCTAATGCAATGATATTCCAAAAGTCTTAGAAAATAAAAAATTAATTTGATTGGAGATCTTAGTAGATCACTACTATTTTCAATATGACTCGTAACTAGTGCTTTGTTACGGATTATTGTTTCTATTTTTTCAATAATATTTTTGAACGATCCAACCGTACGGATATTAATATATATCTAATGTAATGATATTACCCAAGTTTCAGAAAATAAAAAATTAATTTGATTGGAGATCTTGGTAGATAACTACTATTTTCAATATGACTCGTAACTAGTGCTTTGTCACGGATTATTGTTTCTATTTTTTAAAAAATATTTTTGAACGATCCAACCGTACGGATGTCCATATATATCTAATGTAATGATATTCCCAAAGTTTCAGAAAATAAAAAATTAATTTGATTGGAGATCTTAGTAGATCACTACTATTTTCAATATGACTCGTAACTAGTGCTTTGTTACGGATTATTGTTTCTATTTTTTCAATAATATTTTTGAATGATCCAACCGTACGGATGTCAATATATATCTAATGTAATGATATTACCAAAGTTTCAGAAAATAAAAAATTAATTTGATTGGAGATCTTAGTAGATCACTACTATTTTCAATATGACTCGTAACTAGTGCTTTGTCACGGATTATTGTTTCTATTTTTTAAAAAATATTTTTGAACAATTCAACCGTACGGATGTCCATATATATCTAATGTAATGATATTCTCAAAGTTTCAGAAAATAAAAAATTAATTTGATTGGAGATCTTAGTAGATCACTACTATTTTCAATATGACTCGTAACTAGTGCTTTGTCACGGATTATTGTTTCTATTTTTTAAAAAATATTTTTGAACGATCCAACCGTACGGATGTCAATATATATCTAATGCAATGATATTCCAAAAGTTTTAGAAAATAAAAAATTAATTTGATTGGAGATCTTAGTAGACCACTACTATTTTCAATATGACTCGTAACTAGTGCTTTGTCACGGATTATTGTTTCTATTTTTAAAAAAATATTTTTGAACGATCCAACCGTACGGATGTCAATATATATCTAATGTAATGATATTCCCAAAGTTTTAGAAAATAAAAAATTATTTTGATTGGAGATCTTAGTAGATCACTACTATTTTCAATATGACTCGTAACTAGTGCTTTGTTACGGATTATTGTTTCTATTTTTTAAAAATATTTTTGAACGATCCAACCGTACGGATGTCAATATATATCTAAGGTAATGATATTCCCAAAGTTTCAGAAAATAAAAAATTAATTTGATTAGAGATCTTAGTAGATCACTACTATTTTCAATATGACTCGTAACTAGTGCTTTGTGACGGATTATTGTTTCTATTTTTTTAAAAAATATTTTCGAACGATCCAACCGTACGGATGTCAATATATATCTAATGTAATGATATTCCCAAAGTTTCAGAAAATAAAAAATTAATTTGATTGGAGATCTTAGTAGATCACTACTATTTTCAATATGACTCGTAACTAGTGCTTTGTCACGGATTATTGTTTCTATTTTTTAAAAAATATTTTTGAACGATCCAACCGTACGGATGTCCATATATATCTAATGTAATGATATTCCCAAAGTTTCAGAAAATAAAAAATTAATTTGATTGGAGATCTTAGTAGATCACTACTATTTTCAATATGACTCGTAACTAGTGCTTTGTCACGGATTATTGTTTCTATTTTTTAAAAAATATTTTTGAACGATCCAACCGTACGGATGTCAATATATATCTAATGCAATGATATTCCCAAAGTTTTAGAAAATAAAAAATTAATTTGATTGGAGATCTTAGTAGATCACTTCTATTTTCAATATGACTCGTAACTAGTGCTTTGTTACGGATTATTGTTTCTATTTTTTAAAAATATTTTTGAACGATCCAACCGTACGGATGTCAATATATATCTAATGCAATGATATTCGAAAAGTTTTAGAAAATAAAAAATTAATTTGATTGGAGATCTTAGTAGATCACTACTATTTTCAATATGACTCGTAACTAGTGCTCTGTTACGGATTATTGTTTCTATTTTTTCAATAATATTTTTGAACGATCCAACCGTACGGATGTCAATATATATCTAATGTAATGATATTACCAAAGTTTCAGAAAATAAAAAATTAATTTGATTGGAGATCTTAGTAGATCACTACTATTTTCAATATGACTCGTAACTAGTGCTTTGTCACGGATTATTGTTTCTATTTTTTAAAAAATATTTTTGAACGATCCAACCTTACGGATGTCCATATATATCTAATGTAATGATATTCCCAAAGTTTCAGAAAATAAAAAATTAATTTGATTGGAGATCTTAGTAGATCACTACTATTTTCAATATGACTCGTAACTAGTGCTTTGTCACGGATTATTGTTTCTATTTTTTAAAAAATATTTTTGAACGATCCAACCGTACGGATGTCAATATATATCTAATGCAATGATATTCCAAAAGTTTTAGAAAATAAAAAATTAATTTGATTGGAGATCTTAGTAGATCACTACTACTTTCAATATGACTCGTAACTAGTGCTTTGTCACGGATTATTGTTTCTATTTTTTAAAAAATATTTTTGAACGATCCAACCGTACGGATGTCAATATATATATAGTGTAATGATATTCCCAAAGTTTTAGAAAATAAAAAATTAATTTGATTGGAGATCTTAGTAGATCACTACTATTTTCAATATGACTCGTAACTAGTGCTTTGTTACGGATTATTGTTTCTATTTTTTAAAAAATATTTTTGAACGATCCAACCGTACGGATGTCAATATATATCTAATGTAATGATATTCCCAAAGTTTCAGAAAATAAAAAATTAATTTGATTGGAGATCTTAGTAGATCACTACTATTTTCAATATGACTCGTAACTAGTGCTTTGTTACGGATTATTGTTTCTATTTTTTAAAAATATTTTTGAACGATCCAACCGTACGGATGTCAATATATATCTAAGGTAATGATATTCCCAAAGTTTCAGAAAATAAAAAATTAATTTGATTGGAGATCTTAGTAGATCACTACTATTTTCAATATGACTCGTAACTAGTGCTTTGTTACGGATTATTGTTTCTATTTTTTTAAAAAATATTTTCGAACGATCCAACCGTACGGATGTCAATATATATCTAATGTAATGATATTCCCAAAGTTTCAGAAAATAAAAAATTAATTTGATTGGAGATCTTAGTAGATCACTACTATTTTCAATATGACTCGTAACTAGTGCTTTGTCACGGATTATTGTTTCTATTTTTTAAAAAATATTTTTGAACGATCCAACCGTACGGATGTCAATATATATCTAATGTAATGATATTCCCAAAGTTTCAGAAAATAAAAAATTAATTTGATTGGAGATCTTAGTAGATCACTACTATTTTCAATATGACTCGTAACTAGTGCTTTGTTACGGATTATTGTTTCTATTTTTTAAAAATATTTTTGAACGATCCAACCGTACGGATGTCAATATATATCTAAGGTAATGATATTCCCAAAGTTTCAGAAAATAAAAAATTAATTTGATTGGAGATCTTAGTAGATCACTACTATTTTCAATATGCCTCGTAACTAGTGCTTTGTTACGGATTATTGTTTCTATTTTTTAAAAAAATATTTTCGAACGATTCAACCGTACGGATGTCAATATATATCTAATGTAATGATATTCCCAAAGTTTCAGAAAATAAAAAATTAATTTGATTGGAGATCTTAGTAGATCACTACTATTTTCAATATGACTCGTAACTAGTGCTTTGTCACGGATTATTGTTTCTATTTTTTAAAAAATATTTTTGAACGATCCAACCGTACGGATGTCAATATATATCTAGTGTAATGATATTCCCAAAGTTTTAGAAAATAAAAAATTAATTTGATTGGAGATCTTAGTAGATCACTACTATTTTCAATATGACTCGTAACTAGTGCTTTGTTACGGATTATTGTTCCTATTTTTTAAAAAAATTTTTTGAACGATCCAACCGTACGGATGTCAATATATATCTAATGTAATGATATTCCCAAAGTTTCAGAAAATAAAAAATTAATTTGATTGGAGATCTTAGTAGATCACTACTATTTTCAATATGACTCGTAACTAGTGCTTTGTTACGGATTATTGTTTCTATTTTTTAAAAATATTTTTGAACGATCCAACCGTACGGATGTCAATATATATCTAAGGTAATGATATTCCCAAAGTTTCAGAAAATAAAAAATTAATTTGATTGGAGATCTTAGTAGATCACTACTATTTTCAATATGACTCGTAACTAGTGCTTTGTTACGGATTATTGTTTCTATTTTTTTAAAAAATATTTTCGAACGATCCAACCGTACGGATGTCAATATATATCTAATGTAATGATATTCCCAAAGTTTCAGAAAATAAAAAATTAATTTGATTGGAGATCTTAGTAGATCACTACTATTTTCAATATGACTCGTAACTAGTGATTTGTCACGGATTATTGTTTCTATTTTTTAAAAAATATTTTTGAACGATCCAACCGTACGGATGTCAATATATATCTAATGCAATGATATTCCCAAAGTTTTAGATAATAAAAAATTAATTTGATTGGAGATCTTAGTAGATCACTTCTATTTTCAATATGACTCGTAACTAGTGCTTTGTTACGGATTATTGTTTCTATTTTTTAAAAATATTTTTGAACGATCCAACCGTACGGATGTCAATATATATCTAATGCAATGATATTCGAAAAGTTTTAGAAAATAAAAAATTAATTTGATTGGAGATCTTAGTAGATCACTACTATTTTCAATATGACTCGTAACTAGTGCTCTGTTACGGATTATTGTTTCTATTTTTTCAATAATATTTTTGAACGATCCAACCGTACGGATGTCAATATATATCTAATGTAATGATATTACCAAAGTTTCAGAAAATAAAAAATTAATTTGATTGGAGATCTTAGTAGATCACTACTATTTTCAATATGACTCGTAACTAGTGCTTTGTCACGGATTATTGTTTCTATTTTTTAAAAAATATTTTTGAACGATCCAACCTTACGGATGTCCATATATATCTAATGTAATGATATTCCCAAAGTTTCAGAAAATAAAAAATTAATTTGATTGGAGATCTTAGTAGATCACTACTATTTTCAATATGACTCGTAACTAGTGCTTTGTCACGGATTATTGTTTCTATTTTTTAAAAAATATTTTTGAACGATCCAACCGTACGGATGTCAATATATATCTAATGCAATGATATTCCAAAAGTTTTAGAAAATAAAAAATTAATTTGATTGGAGATCTTAGTAGATCACTACTACTTTCAATATAACTCGTAACTAGTGCTTTGTCACGGATTATTGTTTCTATTTTTTAAAAAATATTTTTGAACGATCCAACCGTACGGATGTCAATATATATCAAGTGTAATGATATTCCCAAAGTTTTAGAAAATAAAAAATTAAGTTGATTGGAGATCTTAGTAGATCACTACTATTTTCAATATGACTCGTAACTAGTGCTTTGTTACGGATTATTGTTTCTATTTTTTAAAAAATATTTTTGAACGATCCAACCGTACGGATGTCAATATATATCTAATGTAATGATATTCCCAAAGTTTCAGAAAATAAAAAATTAATTTGATTGGAGATCTTAGTAGATCACTACTATTTTCAATATGACTCGTAACTAGTGCTTTGTTACGGATTATTGTTTCTATTTTTTTAAAAATATTTTTGAACGATCCAACCGTACGGATGTCAATATATATCTAATGTAATGATATTCCCAAAGTTTCAGAAAATAAAAAATTAATTTGATTGGAGATCTTAGTAGATCACTACTATTTTCAATATGACTTGTAACTAGTGCTTTGTTACGGATTATTGTTTCTATTTTTTAAAAAATATTTTTGAACGATCCAACCTTACGGATGTCAATATATATCTAATGTAATGATATTCCCAAAGTTTCAGAAAATAAAAAATTAATTTGATTGGAGATCTTAGTAGATCACTACTATTTTCAATATGACTCGTAACTAGTGCTTTGTCACGGATTATTGTTTCTATTTTTTTTTAAAAAAATTTGAACGATCCAACCATACGGATGTCAATATATATCTAATGCAATGATATTCCCAAAGTTTTAGAAAATAAAAAATCAATTTGATTGGAGATCTTAGTAAATCACTTCTATTTTCAATATGACTCGTAACTAGTGCTTTGTTACGGATTATTGTTTCTATTTTTTAAAAATATTTTTGAACGATCCAAGCGTACGGATGTCAATATATATCTAATGCAATGATATTCCAAAAGTTTTAGAAAATAAAAAATTAATTTGATTGGAGATCTTAGTAGATCACTACTATTTTCAATATGACTCGTAACTAGTGCTTTGTTACGGATTATTGTTTCTATTTTTTCAATAATATTTTTGAACGATCCAACCATACGGATGTCAATATATATCTAATGTAATGATATTCCCAAAGTTTCAGAAAATAAAAAATTAATTTGATTGGAGATCTTAGAAGATCACTACTATTTTCAATATGACTTGTAACTAGTGCTTTGTTACGGATTATTGTTTCTATTTTTTAAAAAATATTTTTGAACGATCCAACCGTACGGATGTCAATATATATCTAATGTAATGATATTCCCAAAGTTTCAGAAAATAAAAAATTAATTTGATTGGAGATCTTAGTAGATCACTACTATTTTCAATATGACTCGTAACTAGTGCTTTGTCACGGATTATTGTTTCTATTTTTTTAAAAAAAAATTTGAACGATCCAACCATACGGATGTCAATATATATCTAATGCAATGATATTCCCAAAGTTTTAGAAAATAAAAAATCAATTTGATTGGAGATCTTAGTAAATCACTTCTATTTTCAATATGACTCGTAACTAGTGCTTTGTTACGGATTATTGTTTCTATTTTTTAAAAATATTTTTGAACGATCCAACCGTACGGATGTCAATATATATCTAATGCAATGATATTCCAAAAGGTTTAGAAAATAAAAAATTAATTTGATTGGAGATCTTAGTAGATCACTACTATTTTCAATATGACTCGTAACTAGTGCTTTGTTACGGATTATTGTTTCTATTTTTTAAAAAATATTTTTGAACGATCCAACCGTACGGATGTCCATATATATCTAATGTAATGATATTCCCAAAGTTTCAGAAAATAAAAAATTAATTTGATTGGAGATCTTAGTAGATCACTTCTATTTTCAATATGACTCGTAACTAGTGCTTTGTTACGGATTATTGTTTCTATTTTTTAAAAAATATTTTTGAACGATCCAACCGTACGGATGTCCATATATATCTAATGTAATGATATTCCCAAAGTTTCAGAAAATAAAAAATTAATTTGATTCGAGATCTTAGTAGATCACTACTATTTTCAATATGACTCGTAACTAATGCTTTGTCACGGATTATTGTTTCTATTTTTTAAAAAATATTTTTGAACGAACCAACCGTACGGATGTCAATATATATCTAATGTAATGATATTCCCAAAGTTTCAGAAAATAAAAAATTAATTTGATTGGAGATCTTAGTAGATCACTACTTTTTTCAATATGACTCGTAACTAGTGCTGTGTCACGGATTATTGTTTCTATTTTTTAAAAAATATTTTTGAACGATCCAACCGTACGGATATCAATATATATGTAATTTAATGATATTCCCCAAGTTTCAGAAAATAAAAAATTAATTTGATTGGAGATCTTAGTAGATCACTACTATTTTCAATATGACTCGTAACTAGTGCTTTGTTACGGATTATTGTTTCTATTTTTTAAAAAATAAATAAATATCTAATGCAACACTTCAAACAGCAAATGCAACACTACTGATACCTAATCCAACACTTCTGCCACGTCAGCAAATGCCACGTCAGCATTAGTGGGTCCCACTTCTGCCACGTCAGCAATTGTGGGTCCCACAATTGCCACGTCAGCATGATGGGCCTCCTGCCACGTCACCCTTGTGGGTCCCACAGTGCCACGTCAGCAGTGGTGGGTCCTACTTCTACCACGTCATAATTTTTTTAAAAAATATAAATTTATCTAATGCAGCACTTCAAACAGCAAATGCAACAATACAGGTATCTAATGCAACGCTTTCTGACACGTCAGCAAATGCCACGTCAGCAAAGGTGGGCCCCACTTCTGCCACGTCAGCAATTGTGGGTCCCACAATTGCCACGTCAGCAAAGGTGGGCCCCACTTCTGCCACATCAGCAAATGTGGGTCCCACATGTGCCACGTCAGCGCATGTGGGTCCCACTCCTGCCACGTCACCATTTATAAAAATAAAAAATTATCTAACGCAACGCCATCAGTTAGTGTTGCATAATGTGAAACACTGTGGGTAAAACGCAACGCTAATCTATATCTAACGCAACACCAATTCAGCTCAGTTGCAAAAGACCCAAAACTTCTATCTAACGAAACGCTTTCCGTGCAACGCTTTGTAAAAAGGATTGCGTATGCTCACTTATGGCGTAGTGACTACATTTCCCTAGTTTCTCAAAGAAAAAATTATTTGGGCACATTTTCAAAACAAGCAAATGTACAAATTTTTTCTAAAATAGAGTTGTATAACACATAACAAATTTGTAGAACACGAATTTTTAAAATTAATTGTAATAATAAATGGTTCAGAATATAATTTATTTTAACACAACATAAAAGATTGTATTAAATCAAATAATTATTTAATATTTAATACAATATACTCAATATCAATTTTAAAAGAATAATGACCAAAATGCCTCAACCTGCAATTATGGTCCAAAATACCTTTTTAATACGGAATATCGGGTGCAGTATAAGCCGGATACCGCACTTCGTGTTCAGTGTTTGACTGACGTGATAATGTGAACACGGTACTCGATTCACCACATATCTTCTATATACTCCCTTCGTCCCCGCCAATAGTTAACATTGGGGGACGGGGGTTGGACACGCATTTTAAGGTCAATTTTAAGGATAGTTCCATAACTTATTTTTGAAATTTTGTTTTTTTGTATAAAAATAGAACAATCCTATTTTTATACAAAAAAAGAAAATTTTAAAAATAAGTTATGGAACTATACTTTATAAGAGCCTTAAAATGCGTGCCACGCAAGTGAAAAATTTATGTTAAGAAATGGATGAGGGCCGCATGAATTTTTTAACTTCTTATCTGCTATTATAGCTAGCAAGGGATTCCACTTATTTTTAGTTTCTTTTAGTGACTTGTTAGGTATCACGACACCAAATCATTCATCCCACTCAGATTTACTACATGTATAAAGAATTAATCTATCCAACATTTTTACTGAGTAAAATTTAAGAACAAAGGTCTTTGTTGACTACACGTGCCAGTATAGTAACATTTGTATGGGCTGGTGACCTTCCAGGAAGGTTTAAGGAATTTGTTTACTCTACCACTCTACGTTTAATCATTCTTTTTGCTAAGGGTACAACCTACAGGCACTACAAGAAAATAGAAACAACTCTTAGTCACAGTAGAAATAACAGCTAAAGTAGAAGCATCAATTCCAGTTGTAGCATAAAGAATATACAATCCATTCTCCTCTTTACCAATCTCTAGATCCTTCATCCAAGTATGGTCATGAACATAACAAGTATCAGCAAGAAAACTTACTTGATGAGATGTATCTTTGATAAGTTTGGATATAGATAACAAGTTGTATGCAAAGGAAGGAACACAAAACACATTAGTTAAAGTGAGATGTGAGTTAAGTGTCATGGTACCACTATGAGTAATGATGACAATAGCTCCATTTGGCAATTGTAAAGTTGTTTTACAAGGTTGAGGATTTTGCAACAAGTGTAGAAAAGGAGTAATATGATCAGTTGCTCCTGTATCCAAAATCCGTATATATAGATGATGCTCTGATGGTTCAAGTGTGTGTACTTGATGAACACAATGAGGTGTTGTACCTGCCATTTGAACAGTTTTAATTGATGGCATCCAGGTCGAAGAATTAACAGGCTGAGTAGGTACTGAAACAGATGGCTGGACATCAATCATATTCTTTTGCAGCATCTGAATAAGCTGCCTGCATTGATTCTCAGATAAATTGAAGTTATCATTTCTAATAGAACTGATATTAACAACCTCATTTGGAGAGACAGAACCTGATCCACCTGGATCAGTAGTAACATTAGCCACTATAGATCCCTTTGAACTCAGACTTTTAGGTTTTGGTTGGGGTTTCCCAAACAACTTATGCCAAGCTGGATATCCATGGATACAAAAACACTTGTCTCTTAAATGTCCACTCGATCATATGGCAGAATTCACAAACAACAGAGGAATCAGCAACTTCTTAGTCTTAAACTGAGGCTTAGTATAGTACAAAGGCTTAACTGCCATAGCAACATTCTCAGCATTAAAACTAATGGAATCATGTGCCTCTCTCTGTTTTTCCTCTTATAATAACAAAACATAACTTTGACTGAGAGATGGCAGTGGTTTCATTAGGAGAATCTGACCTCTTATACCAGTAAAAGAGTCATTAAGTCCCATCAGAAACTGAGAAAGTTGAATGCTCTACTCTAACTCAGTTTGCTTAGCATTTACTGAACAAGTGCACAAACCACAGGTGCACAAAGGCTTAGTTGTGACACACTCAATTTCATCATGCAAAGTCATGAACTTAGTAAAATAGGCTGAGATACTCATTGTTCCTTGCATAAGATGTGCAATTTCTTTTCGTAAGGGAAAGAGTTTAGGAACATTACTTTGAGCAAATCTAACCTCTAGATCTAGCCAAATCTCTCTAGCAGACTACAGATAAACAACACTATTTCGAATGTCCACAGAAACAGAGTTCAATATCCAAGATATAATCATGTTGTTGCAACGCATCCCGTGAATTAACAAAGTTGAATTTGCATTAGGTTTAACATATGTTCCATCCACAAAACCTAATTTCAACTTAGAAGATAATGCAATCTCCATAGATTTGTGCCACTGATTGTAATTACTCTCTGTTAAGATCACTGTAAGAACCCAAATTTTTTGTATAATTAAAACTTTTCTTATTTGGATTAAGTGCATCAGTGAATAGTGTTTCCATACGTGAATAGTAATTTTCGTGGATGAATAGTGATTTTGGGAACCAAGAAATTTTTCACGTCACCCTATGTACGAGACATGGTATGGATATTTCGAAGTCATATTAGTGATTCACGGAGTAAATAAGTGTATGCAAAGACGATCAGAATTCAGAAATTCCAATTTTTATTTTGGTTTAATATTTGACCAGACACTGAATTATATATTATTATATTCAAGAAATGAGATATTAAATTTGAGGATTTGAGGATTTAATATTTTAGAATTTTATTATATTTGATTTGGGGATTTGGAACGAAAACCACAGAGATAGTGAAACGAGCGTTCTAGAAACCGCTGAAAGTTTACAACGAGATTGAAAGATAAATCGAACGAATTATGGAATTTGGATTGAGTTCATTACAAGATTAAATATCCTACATGATCATCAAGATAATTATATCAAGTGGATTGAATGATTTAATCAAAGATTAAATCAAGAACAATTAGGAATTTAAGTGATTAAAACACTTAAATCATTTCAAAGAACAAAACAATTAGCAAAGCTTCTCCAAGACTCTTTGCACAAGCCCCAAGGTGAGCCACATAGCCACACACATCTGATAATATCTAGATATTATCCTAAACATCAATAATTCAAGAGATTAGATTAAAGACAAGGCAAAGAAACTCCATTCTCTCATCTCTCCCAAAACTGCCCAGCAGAACCAAGCTCAAGAAGGAAATTCATATCTCCATTTCTATCCATGATAAAATCACCAAATTTTAACCATAGCTTCTCCACTCCATGGAAAACATTCGCTCAAAATTTCATTGTATTCTAATGAGTGTAGCCTAGTCAAATCTCCTCCCCAAGAGAAGAAACCAAACTGTCCAGATTGTTTGACAATTTCTGTGATGGTTTTCAAACGGCCATATCTCCTTCACTACTTAATGAAATTTGGTGTTCTTTATCTTGTTGGAAAGCTGGTTAGATGCTCTACAACTCTCTTTCAGAAATCATGATCAGTAAATCTCGGTAAGGCCCTCGTTTTTCATGTTTTTTCAACTGGGTTTGAGTAGATCCGAAAACCTCTAATTATATTCTTGATGATTCTTGTTAGTTTAAGGTTGTTAAGGAGTTCTAAGGACTAATCAAGGTTTGTTAAGGCTTACCCACACTCCAAGGAAGGTAATAATATCTTGAAACCCTAGCTTTGACTTTAAGTTTTGGTGGTTTTAGATGATATATGATGATGATGTCAGTACAAGCATGTTTATGAGATTATGTAGTAGTTTTAGTAGTTATAAAACCATGATTCAAATGATGGATATGAGAGATGTTCTTGGACTGTTAAGGCTGAGTATTATGTGTGTAAGATTGATGGTATGCCCGGTGTGGCTTGGTTGTGTTGAAATAAATTTGGAAATGTCCGATTTATAGCCGTCGTAATACCGAAATTTCATTAACCTTAAGAAATCGTGTTTGGCAGAAGCTATAACCCACTGTCCAGTTTCATATTCTACCATTATAGGATATATTATGTTATAAGCTTCGTTTTGATATAAATATCGTGTGAAACGGACTTATGGTTTAAGGGTTATGGTTAAAATCGTAAAAGTCGTTCGAAATCGGGAATGGAAGTTCGTAATTAAAATTGAACCCCCTTAATTCAGTGGCGAATCTTGGTAATTAAATATTAGAGATCAAAAGGAAGGTGTGAGAGAAAACCGCATGTCAAACGGATCGTTTTTCGATTTTATAAAAATGTTCGAATAGAGGTTAAACGCGAACGAACCCCTAAAAAGCATACTTGGTTATAACTTTGATAATGACTTAGAAAACGGGCGATAAAACTCGAGGTATAATCTTGGTTCGTGAATGACCAACCTTAGAACTTATACGACTTAAGTGTACCAAGTGTAAGTATGATGACATATCGTAATAACGAATAAATGTCGGATCGTATCGGTGATAAAAAGAGTTACACTAAAAGGTGTATAACGAGATAATTCGAAAAAGTGTTTCGACTTAAGTTAAGTTTATACTTAGCCTTTTTAAAAAGGTGTTAAGTGATTAATCTCGAATAATTTGATTATTTATAGATCACCGGATTGACCCGAGGGTCTTAATATATATCTGTTGTTTATGATACATATGTCATAGCATGCATGCCTACTTTCAAGTTGATACTATAATACTTGTTCCCCGAATTGATATTAGCTTATAGACTAGATATGAATTATCAGTTATAACCTGGATTGTTTTGTTAAGACCGTTAGGGAGGGCACATGATATTCGTTCTTTAAATATAGACCGGGAGTCAGTATTTTGAGTTATAGAGATAGTCGTGGAAACTCGGAGGGATTCCAGCGACAGATTATTATTTATTTTGAGGATTGTTATTATTAAACATTATTATTATTTCCATAAAGTATCAATTACTTGGAAATCTTTCGAGGAATGTTATTTGAAATATTATCTCAGTCGAGAAATATTAGATGAATATTATTTTTGAATATTCATTGAGAGTATGATTATTTAATGAATAATTACTTTGATATTCATTAAAAAATTTATTTATTAAATGAAAATTTTTCGAATATTCATTTAAGGTTTTATGTACTTGATGAATATTATTTTAAAATATTCATTGGAAGTTCCATTTACTTGAGGAATATTATTTCGAATATACTTTTAAAGTTTTGATTACTAAATGAATATTATTTGGATATTCATTTAGAATATTATTTATTAAATGAATATTATTTGGATATTCATTTAGAACATTATTTATTAAATGAATATTATTTTCAAATATTCATTTAAGGTTTGATTTATTTAGTGAATATTATTTTAAATATTCATTGGAGTTATTTATTTAATTTATATTATTTTGAATATTCATTTAAGAAGATATTTATTTAGTAAATAATTCTATATATTCATTCGAGGATTACTTATGAGCAATATTATGATTTAATAATATTCCGTAATTGTTATTGATTTAATAAATATTCTTGGAATATTTATTTAATTCTTTTAAATTCTTTTATAATGATTTATATTATTCAAAGTTTATCTTTCACCTTCAGATATTATGTAAAATATTTCGGAGTCTTTTATGACTATTTTATCAAGAGGAGGTTCCCAACACTCTATTCTATTTAAATATATCTTATAAGAAGATTTAAGTACTTGCTCAAACTTCCAAAATCATATAAGGGGACCTCACTTGAGAGCTATTATTTATTTGATTGCCCGGTCATATACTTGCTAAACTATCTTGTCACTCACATCTTAATTCTTTTCAAACATCGATGTGAGTCTTTTTGGTTACACTACGCCATAGATAGCCTTCGGCAACACATCAAAACTGTTGCCAAAGGCCCAAAAACTTTTGCCGTAGCCAAAAAAATATCTACAACAACACTTTTCGGGTGTTAGCTTTTTCGATGTTGGCGTAGGGTCAATAGCAACACTTTTACACCTACAGCAACATGATAAAATATGTTGCCGTAGGATGCACATTTGGTGTAATTGGCCACTAACACGTGGCAGGACCCATTAACACGTGGATGGACCCCACTGACACGTGGCTTGACCCACTGACACGTGGCTGGACCCCACTGACACGTGGCTGGACCCACTAACAGGTGGGGCCCACCGACAGGTGGCAACACTTTTTCATAGCTATTGCAACACCTTTGTCATAGCTATTTCAACACCTTATTAGTCTATTACAACATTTATCATACAATACTGCAACACTATATAGAGCTACTACAACACCTTTTTAATGCAAAATAAAAATGTGCATTTTATACATATGCTTTTCCAGTAGATTAGTACTTACAACTTGTTTTCCAATTCAACCCCAATATACTAATATAATTCAGTACATTTGATCAACCACATCACAAAATACCATAACTAGCTAGTACCAAAACATCATAAACATCAAATACTAACTAAGATCATAACTTAGATATCTAACTAAGAGCTAGTATCATACTAACATCATAACTTAGTTATCTAACTAAGAGCTAGTGCGTTCGGTGATTGGCATACAATCTTCATTGTCACTAGAAATGGTCGCACAAAGATCCCCTAAATCAATGTCAAGTTCTCCTGGAGCTTCTTATTTACCTTGACATCTACTTCATTTTTTACCCTTTCATCCACCTTGGCATCTACTTCAGCTTGCACCTTACTGATCTTTGCTTCCAGTTCCTCAATACAATCTTATTAGCAAAAATTTTGGTCAATTTAAGTGACAGCAGAGAGCAGGTACTTGTTTTTTCTTCTCCATTTCTGGAAGGTCGGTTTTTGAATACCTTACAGCAACCACCTGCATCATTAGGGGAAGAGTAATACTAATAGGAATAATATTGATTGATACAATGGCGTACGTTACATTTCAGATTACAGAATTTCTATTATAAAATATAATTTGCATTGTTAATAAACTTTGCAATCAAATAGAATTTGTACTGATCCTGCATCATATATGGACTCGTACAAATTACAGACTAATCAAAACTATCTAATTCCATTAATCAATTAAATAGTTCAGAATAACATGATTTATTAACTTTAAGGAACCAACATGTATACATGTATACTATGAGGCAACACAGATTGTATTGACAGCAAAAAGATTGTCGGTCAGATACCACAAGTGAAAGGTTTTTCTATAGCTTTTAACAAACTGAGGAAACTAAGAAAGACATGCATACTATGAAGGCAATGGTCCACCACAGATTAGACTGAGCAAAAAAACATTGAAGGGTGAGGAAGTTACATCAATTCGAAACAAGTATCATAGTATATTATATCACTTTTTGTGGCATCTATTTTATAGTAGCAGTTTCCCCACTTCCCCTGCCACTTATAGTTGGGATCCCTAAATCATAATAAGTCTCAACCGGAAACTTTGTATTCAGATGAGATATTTGAAATAACAAAAATGGTGTAAAACTCACACTTTAGGTGTTTCATTCTTAATCCAGACATTGATCTTGTGATCACCATGGTAAATTCCTGCAAACTGGAATAGCACACATTAGTATATAACCCAAAATATTAGGGCTTATAAAACTCATTTATAAAGTATTTATTTCAAGTTGCGACACATTTATAGAGGTTCACATATTGGTAGGCTGATTCAATGGACATTTTAACTTGGGTAAATCGATTGATTATGTCAGATGTGATACACCATGATATATAACTTCAAGTTGCAACACATTTATAGAGTTTCACATATAGGCAGGTTTTGATTCTATGGATACTTAAAATTTGGAACAACCTACATTTACATGATCCCACAAACACAAAGGGAACAAAAAACTAAAGCACCAGAGCACAGTATAGGGGTACGTAAATGAAGTATAACCTGGCAAGACAAGTGTACAACAACTTCTTGGACAACTCCACAGTGGCTGGCTCCTGGATGTACTGTCTATTCTGCTCCAACAACTGTTTGTAATATTACTTTTAAATATTGTAAATCAACAAGTCAAATCTAATTTAAAGGGGCCTGCCAGTAATATATACTATGAAACTAGTACCAATATTTGCCGAAGAATACATATATTGTTCAATAGCGTGATAGTAACCAAAAATAATTGCATAAAATTGCAGTACCCATGTTGCAAATATTATAGTGCAGAATAGCCAACCTGATAAAGCAAACCACAGGAAGAAAACAGTCTACAAAAACCAATATACTTAAAAAGTAAGGAAACCAAGAATATATGTAGGTGCAATAACTTAAGGAAAATTTCAAAAGAGAGCTAAAGTGCTCTAGATGGAGATAGTTTATAGCGAGGCTATGTTTTACTGTAATTAAGTTCCTGTGGCTTGTATCAGCAGTTTAAAAATTAACATTCATTTCATGATGTAAAAATCAACCTTAACTAAACCAATGCCAGATCTAGACACATTTAGTTGGTATCATTAAAAAACTAGGGAGAAGAGAGAAATAATGTCTTCCTGCAAGTATAGCAGATATTGGCTATTACATACAAATTGCAGTGATACAACTTACAAGTTGGGAGAATATATTACTCCTCCGTATCACCTGACTAAAACTGAACCAGTTCTGCTTCGGCAAATCCTATCCATACAAAAGACAGAATTAAGTAAAGATTCAGCAGTCAACCACAAATAAAACATTAGTTATTCTTAATCAAACATATTAAAACTTTACAAACTATCTGTAAACAAAACTATATAACCACCACAAAATATTGCGCAAAGACATAATTTGTTATAATAAAAAACCAGCAAGAATAACGGAGACAATGAAATATAGTTTGGAAATCCAGTACTAACAGCACAAATATCATAGAAAATTTTATAGAAATTCAGTGACTCAACATAACATAGCGTCTGTCTTCTTTCTTCAAAATAAACTTGTCAAAGCCAAATATTAGTAACTATCAAATAGTGTTATGCTTAAACACGGAATAGACTTTTTGCACAATCGCCCCTGAAACAAGAGACAATGAACAATCATTGAACAATTATATCAAAGAAGAAGACTTAAATCAAACAAGAAAGAAACCAATTTAAACCCAAATTGAAGAAGCCCTAAATCAAAGAATCTGCCAAATCCGATGAAGCCCTAAATCAGAGAAGGCCCAAATCGATGAGTAATTGATCCAAGAGCAATCAATTGAAGTCATTTTTAGCAGTCAATCGAAGAGCAATTTGTGGAGCAAGAGAGGGAGAGCTGAGAAATGAAGCTTTATGAATGTGAGAAAGAATGAGCGGCTTTTTGTTAAAGCCAAATATTAAAAGAGCGGTGTTTTTGCCGCACAACACTTTTCATTTTTTTCATTTGTATCCGTGCAAGCTGCTAGTGTGGTGCCCTATGATCTCATAAATATTAGAATTATATTTTAAAATATTTATTTAAAAGTTTATTTTTTATTTATAAAGAAAACTGTTTGATAATTTTAATCTTAATTTATATCTCCTAGAAAGTAAGTTAATTTGTATATATCTCTTTAATTTATAAAAAACTGTTTGGTAAGAAAATTACTATTTTAATTTTATATTTGGTTAATTTGTATATATCTCTTTAATTTATAAAAAACTGTTTGGTAAGAAAATTACTATTTTAATTTTACATTTGGTAATTATTGTTTGGTAAGAAAATTACTGTTTGGTGTGTTGTCTTTATTTTTTTAAATATTTTTATACAAGTTTTATAATTATTTCATTTTTGAAAACATATTTTTACAAATTTGTTCATTTTAAAATTATTCAAAAAAATCATCATTCATTCCTATTTAATTTAATATTTTCAATATAATAAATAAATTCATTTTCACACAGTTTTTTATTTTTTATGTAAAGTGTTATTTATTGTAAATTATTTTTAATACATATAATTTCTTAAAAAACATAAAATTTTTAAATTTGCTAATTTTAAAATTATTGAAAAACACATTACTTTACAAAACAATATCATTCATTCCAATTCAAATTCCAATATAATAAATAAATTATATTTTTAGAATTATTATCACTTCTATGTAAATAATTATTTAATTTATTTTTAATTAACTATATACAACATCCACGCCAACATTTTATCATGTCTAAGGTAACACAAGGACTCGATGTTGTAATAGGCAAGGTTGAAAATAGATATATACAACATCTACGGCAACACTTTTCATGTCTACGCTAACACAAATACTAGGTGTTGTAGTAGGTAAGGATGAAAATAGCTACGGCATCACTTTTTCAAACGGCAACACCTTGCAAAAGTGTTGTGTAAAGTCATCTATGGCGTAGTGTTACCTCCTCAACACTCGAGGGGTATGATTGATGAAACAAGTTTATATCCATTAACAAGCATCAGCTTGGGAAATATTGGTGAATTTTCCTTTCCAACTAGATACGGCTACTTCATGGATGTTAATTGAACTAGGAGACGCGTAAGTGGCCGAGTGGCACCGGTCCAGCAATAGCCCAACCGTTGGCTGAGGAGTTCCAGAGGGCGGTAGACAAGTAAATCCGTCGGAGCTACCTTCTACATGTAGAGAACGACTGATGAGATGCATGACATATGACTGATCATCGTAAATGTTAGGGCATCTGGAGCGGCAATGCTCCTATATTAGTTCATCTTCCAAATTGAGAAATTTCTGCAACCCTGTTAGTGTTGGCAAGGTGAAAATGTGTTGAAACTGGAATTGCAATATTTTCCTGCAAGTTCCTCTTTTATGATAATTGAGAATATCTTGCTTATCATTTGCACAACAGATATTTCCACAGAATATATATTTTTAGTTACCTTGTAACTTCATCGTTTATATTATACTGGCATCATTTTCATAAATGCATGGCATATGGTTTCAAGGAAATTTCAGAACTGTTATATATGTTATTGTTCTATTATATATTATTTTGGTGAGCTATTGCTCACCCTTGCTTTATTTATCATATCACAACAACAGTTAGGTTAGATGGCCTGCTCAAGGTGCACTTGGTACGAGCAGGTGACAATCGTCAGAGGATTAATCGCTGAGGTCGTAGCTGCCATTACTGAGGAAAAGCTATTGGTAGGCTAGTTGTTAGATTTTGAATATCAAATGTATTGTTGATAAGGTATTTATATAAATGGATGGCAAAGAATATGTTATAGTTAATTGTAATTCTCTGGATTGTAAGAATTCAAGATTTTGATTAATAATATTTAGTTACTCTGATTTCATCTCTGGGACTATAACGGGTGTGTTGTTGTTGTTGTTTGGGTCATAAGGTTGTACTTTAATTTTTGATGGTTTTGTGGATGGAAATTTAGACCGTAACGACCGGATCTCTGATCCCGGATCTGGGGTGTTACAATCACAGTAGTGATTTTTATACCGGATGCAAGTAGTATGGATGATTACAATTAAATACAGTTGCAACAGTAGTACTTGTAGAACCAGCAGTAGCAGATGCATATGATGCACTAGTTTCCATTAATCAAGCAACAGATGATGAATTCACTACAAGAAAAACGCCTATCAGCGACCAAATATATCAGCGACCGCACTTGCCGTTGCTAAAAATATTTCTCAGTGACCGCTATCAGCGACCGATTGCATTTTGGTCGCTAAAGAATTTCTGCGACCAACCGCGGTAGCCGATCCGTCGCCAAATTGCGTTTCCTGCCCACACAAATGCCGCCCAGAATTAGCGCTCACTTTTTAGCGACCAAATAATATGTGCGACCGCATTCCATCACAGATAGTGACACGTACGCAAAACATTAGTTACCGAATTCTGTAGCTAATCCGTAGCTGTTAAAAATTTTGCTCCAGATTTTTGGCGCAAAAAATTTGTGTTGAATTTTTGCGAGGGAGTCTTATCAGCGACCAAATGCGGTAGCAAAAAATGCCACATCATCTTTTGCTACCAAATTTGTCACAAAATTCGGTCGCTGTTAATATTTTTTTTTAAATTTCAATGGCTTTTTTAATTATTAATTATAATTTTACTAAAAAAATAATTAAGTTTGCTTTTTAGATTTTTAGTTGTACTGAAAATAATAATTTCCAAGAGCTTTTTTGTTATAAAAATAAGAAAAATACATGTGGTTACAATAAAAGTCCTAAAATATTATGAATAAATAAGAAAAATATTGGTGGGTACAAGGAAATTTATAAGATATTAGGAATAAATAAGAAAAATATCTGTTGGTACAAGAAAATTCCAAAAACATTTGGAATAAATAAAAAAAATCCGTGGGTACAAGAAAATTCCTAAAAAATTAGGAATAAATAAGAAAAATACCTTTTCAGTACAAGAAAATTCCTAAAATATTTGGAATAAATAAGAAAAATCACTACAAGTATACAAATTAAATTGCCAACTCAAACAATTTCATTAAAAACAGCTTATTCAATCTGCTAGTCAAAACAGCTACTTAATATAATCCGTTAGTCAAAATAACTAACTTAATTCGCTAACCGCTAACAGCTTTCGAAGCAGTGTCTAAATCTTTGTTAATCGAAATTGTTTTGGAGATGATATTGACCTCCAAATCATGAGTTTGAGTAACCAAACTGAATCCCACATGCTATACTATAAAAAACCAACCTCAGATTCATTGTTGGGTAAATTCTGCAAAAATATGTTCTTGATGTTCTGGAGTTGTTCTTGAGGATCAAAGCACTTTTGAAGGTGTTATTGAACTCCAATTTTGATGTTCTGGTAACCAAAATGAATCCCCCATGATGCTCTACATAAATCCATGCTCTGTTTCATTGTTGAATAACTTTTACAATTTTTGATTAATATTCGATTAACGGACTAATACAAATTTTCTAATAAGTGACTTAAATGAGTCACTTTTGCAATAAGTGACCTACTTGATACATTTGGCTCCAATCAGTGACTGGTTTGATGATTAACCATGTTATGAATATTTGTTATATACGCGTTACATTTGGTTATAAACCGTATTTTTGCAAATATTTAGAGAGGATAGTAGAATCCAAAATATTTTTAAATAAAAAGAATTTCTTCTTGTAATATTCATTTTTCGGGTGAGTACCAAAAACGAAAAAACGATTTTCACCATAACTGAATAAAAAAGAGTTTTTAATTCCCCAAATTTTATATATTTAAAAGTTCCAAATAAAAAATTGTTCTAAAAATTCTTCCATTTTTCGAGTAAATCATACCTTACAAGTGTAATGAGCTTTGGAAAAGCTTTTAATTTTGAAAGTTGGGTGAAATGTCTTAGTCTTGTAGATGTCATATGGGTGGTACTAGGTAACTTCTCATTGTGATGGACTTGACACAGTTCTTGCAATAATGCCAGTTTGTTATAGTGCTTGAATGAATGACAAAGTACACATTTTTACAATTAAGGATTGCTAAGTGGGTCTCACTAATTAATTTTGTCATTTTGGTAAACTGAACTCTGTTTAGATCAATGTTAGTAGTTCACTACTTTAGTTATCTCACTTTGACATTAATAGCATCTTTCCTGGTGTCTGATTTTGAAAAGATCACCTTTTGACATCTTTATCTTGGGTTAATTTACTTATTTCAATACTGTTTTTTACTATGTGGTATCACTGAACTGACCAGAAATGATCGAAGAATGCTCACCGTTATCAGGTTCATAAACTGTAAAAGTGAAAACTGTTGTTATCAAATAAGGGATTTTGGTTATTATTAATTTATTGGGATCAAAAATGGCAAACTGAATAGTGTTGTTATCCATTTTAGACTTTTGGCTTCTTCCTTGCTTGATTGCATTTTAATAGTTATATATTTAAACTTTTGTTTAGACATTCTTTAGGTTACTACACTAAATATAGAGCCATTATCGTAACTGCACACGTTGATCTGCAACATCTTACATGAGTTAGCCAAATTGGACTCAAGAGATGGAATAGGTATCGTTCTGTTGTTATATCATCATTACATCAAGCACCTAAAGTTCTTCTCTGATGGTCAAAGGTTAACTTCCATCATTTAGATAACAAACCATTAACTTTCAATTACATTATACCTACATTGAAGACAGTAATTCACTAATTTGATGTTTGAGGTATATTTGTATATTTTAGCTCATTCATCTATTGCAGCATTTATTACTTTCTATAATATAGCATTGCGATATTTCTTTTGCGATATTTAGCAAATAAGAAAGGACATATCTTTTGCACTAGCCATATAGTTTAGGCAATTTTAACTCGTCATCCCCTGTGATGGTTCCCCCTGGAAAGTGCCACTGTTTAAAATATAACAATGGTTATAGCAGGTCATGCATTTGCCATTAAATTAAGAGATTTAAAATCTATTAAGAATTAGTATACAGTATCTAGTCAAGTTTTGCGTTAAAATATCATTAATTATCCAATGTTCAGATACGGATTTTCCTGAGGCAAGAGAAATGGAGCCAAATTAGGGCCAGGGTTTTGCTTTTCCCACTGAGCTTGTTGTACCATTGTCTTCTCCCTTTCCTTGATCTAATATTTACACATCACAAAAGTGAATTTTCTTGTATACATTACAAATTACATTAATCCTATGCACGCACATCTGTATGTTATTGCAAATAATTAAGAACAAATAATCATGAAGGGCAAGTAAAACTAGAAACTAGTTATTCACCTTCTTTGTTAGTTTTCCATTTTCCTCTTGTATGGCCTTTTCATGATGGAACAAAATGTGAAATGGTTCTGTTAGTTCAACTGTTTATCATTTATGCGCATGGAAGAGAATAGCTTTATAGATCAAAGGGACCAATGTTTACTTGATCATTTTTTAACTTTTTTATGGAAAAATCATCAGAAAATCATGGACTTTATTACTCAAATCATGAGGATAGTCATGGACGTACACATTTACACATATATAAGTGTTCATTTCTACCATAAGGTCATCCTACCCAATCTATGCCAATATACATCCTTCACCTATAGCTACACGCTCATCCTTTGTTTTTCGAACTTCGTTTTTTTCGGTTTATCAAGTTCTGTTTTCGACAATTGTTATTCTCAGATTTCACACCCATTTCATTTCAACTATCAAAATACTCCCTCTGTATCATCTATTTTGTCCAAGGTGAATCAAATAAAAACTACCAAACTTAAGCACAATTTGTTATAACGTACTTATAAAATTTTAATCAATAAAGAAATTTGACCAAGATTTTTGGGACAAGTTAAATAAGAAATGTGATCAAAATAAATGGGACTTAGGGAGTAAACATTAGGTTAATCTGAGCTAGTTTTTTCCACGCCCTATATATGAAGATAATTTTTGAAAGCCTAAATCTACCAAATTCGTATGACTCCACATTAGTCATGCTCACTCATGCACGATGATTTAAGCTAAACTTCTTACATTTTTCTGAAGCACAGAGATGGACTCACAAATAAGTTGGTTCTGCTAATGATGTATTTGTCTAAAGAATGTTTAAACAGAAGTTTAAATATATAATATAGTGACCTAAAGAATGTCTATATTAGTAATTTATTGTATCTTGATTTTAATAGTTTTCAGATATATCTCATGCTCTAACTGAAACTGTTGCCTTTCTTCATCAATAGGAGTCAGTAATTACATGTGAATCCCTTTAAGTAAAAAGAAAGGCATAAAAGAGTTGTAGCCAAGTTAATATATACCACAACACCTTTTACTTAAAGGACCTGAGTAACAACAGTACTGAATAACTTGCATTTCTCAGTTCAAGGTCTTGGTAGCTAGAGATTCTTATTTATATAATCAGTTTTTTAATTATTTATTTATGCAGAAACATTATAGGTGGGCGGACGAGGATGGTCCAACGATATCTACTTTTTCTTGCAGAAGTGTGCTTATCGCACAAAAGATAATCTCGCAAGAGAACGCCAGAAAGCCATTTTGGTCGTGATAAAATGTTTTTGACCGTAAGGGGTCGGACCAGATTCGTGGTGGGAAGTTAATAAGGCCAATGTGTGTCGTGGATCCATTATAGGACATTGCTGTGTGCGATTGTCTAGGGTTAGTGTGTGACTGATCAGCAACCTAACCTTATTGTTTTCTTAAACATATAAAAATCCAATTCTAATCTGCACATTGAGGCTGAGTTTCTTTTAAGACTGATTCCTTTGAATCCTGTGATGATTATCTTTGGTTATCAGAACTTTTATCAGTTCTTGTTGTTGATACAATTTATTCTAGTGGAGCATGGTTGGCTCGTCTTCGTGTTACGATATTTAATTCTTCTGCTGCTTTCTTTCGTAGCATGTGATGATTAATCTTGTTGATCAAAATCTATATTTTCTTGATATTGCTATCACTGTTTACGCTTGCTGAGCATTGTTGGCTCACTCTTGCTTTGTTGTTTATTTTTCCAGTTAATAGAAAAGATTAGTGGACCTTGTGGTCAGTTGGTATTACTGTTCCAGCAGCGAGAGGTGACGTTCGAGTTGTTGATTTCGTTGGGTAGTGATTTTGGAATTTGTCAAGGTTGGTAAACTAGTTTGACAGTGGATTTAGTTTGTTATAAGATTGTATAAGAATTTTATTCTAAGGTTGGATTGTAATAATGTAATTTGATAGTTGTTTAATACCATAACCTATATACGGTCTTGGATCAGGGGTGTTGTATTATTTATAATTGGCTTATGTCCAGGTTTATGTCGTGTTGATTATGGTCTGTGGCCCCATATCTATACCCCGGATTTTTGGGATGCCACACGAGTCAATAATGAGACAGTCATCTCTATATTAGAATGGAAAACTCTTTTCTATTACTGTAAAAAGTATGCAGAAGGTTCAGAATTAGTAACTATCAGATATTGTGTAATAAAACAAGAGTAAAAAGATCTCTTTGTGTCAGGTAGTTGATCTATCTTTCTCTCAGACAAAATGGAGATTGATTAGTGTTATGCTCAGTAGATTTTAGGTGTGGGAGTGTACTTAGAAAGATGAAACCTTAAACAATAATATGAAAGAAATTAGACCAGAGAACATTATGTTTCCTATCCTTACAGTGTCTTTACATTTACATTCAGCTTGGCATGCCATTCTATTATTTATACAGTGTTCTGACTGATGTTGTACTATTACCTTGACTGGATGGAGATTAGGGAACTCACGATGAAAGTGACTGAGCTAACTGTATCAAGAGAGAAGCTAGAGATAGATAATCAAAAACTTGTAGAAGAAAGTTCATACGTAATATGGTTAGCCTCTACCGCAGCAGTCGAACTGAAGGCACTGTCGGAAGAAGTTGCAGAGCTGATGAACCATAAGAGGATACTTATGTATGATTGTGTGTTGCATCCAAGCACGGGATAGTTAATTAACATTATGTTTTCTAGGTTTTACTTAGTCAATGCCATCATTTTCATGCTCTGGTGCTTCTTGGCAGATTTCTCAATATGGGGTCTTGGGCCGTAGATATGGTATAGTCTGTACTCTTTAGATTTAACTTGTAGCTTACTCTTCTTGTTTAGATCTTTCAAATCCTGTACAAATTCATCTTCTGTTAGGCTCTGTCAGTTGGAATATTTTCGTACGTGTTGAAACTTTTACAAACAACCACACCAGAACTTCGTCAAATCCTTGTGCTTATTTGGACAAAGATCCTTGCACTCGATAAGGTTTGTCTGAGTACTTTCTCATTTTGTGCGAAGTGGCTCTCTGTTTCTTTCTCTATGCATATCTATAAAGTTAAGTCTAGAGTCTAGAACTACTAAATTTCTATTCCATCTTATCATTTCGAATTATAGAATTGATTAAGTATGACTTGATTAATTACAATACAAGTCGAATTAATATTAAAACCAAAATCAGATTGGGTCTAAGGAAGCCAAAAATGGATTAGGGTTTCAAGACCAAACTCTTTCTCTATAAATACATAAGGATGTATTGTTTTAGGGTTTATCTTTGTAAAATTGTTTTAGCAAAAAAACCCTAGCAGCTCTACATCAAGAGAGGCTAGAGAGAGAGAGAGAGGGTAGTTTTTCGGCTAGTAATGACTCTGGCGATTGTTGGATAATCGGGCGTTCATGTCGACTGATCAGAGACGCATATTTGCATCAAGGACTGCATGGTGATTCCATCTTGGACCTCCATCTTTCAGAATTCGTAAAGCTCTTAATAAGGTACATATTCTGTTCTCCATAATCTGCCATACTTGTACACGGATCCTGATCAGTTAGGGTTTCAGATTTTTTATCGTTTTAATAATGTTTTTCGCTGCGTTTATTACCCCGAAATCCAACGAAGACAACACTCCTGATTTTTTTTTCAGACATTGGTTTTTAGCCGATGTCTATTGCAGTCTTTCTAGTAGTGGGCCAGCAACCCCAATAATCCAATTGCATCTGCTTTTTGATGCCAGTAGGCATCTTGAGTGCAAAGAGCTGTCATGATGCGATTGAAAACATGAGGGCGCATTCACTGAATATTGGACGAGCAACGAAGTAATCTTCCATTAGATTTTTTTCCTCTCGATAACCTTTGTCTATTATATATGATTGGAAGATTTGCAAGGCCGTGAGCCACGTCCTTGTGGTTCATCTGAAGTGTCGATGAAGTCCATCACCATTGCCGCTTCAGTGACCATGGTATTCATGATTTAAGACTCTTCTTGACTGTGTTGTTGCCTTTAACTCAACAATCTTTTTAATGCGTTCAATTTTGACAAAGAATTGTAATGATTATGAGATACTATAATCAAAAGATCATGATATTATTTATGCAAAATTTTTCTATCTACAAATTTAGATCAATGTGATTTAACGAAAATTTTATCAAAAATTTAAATTTATCCACAATCTTATCAAAAATCTAAAATTATCCAACAATCTATTATTGGATACTATTTGTGGGACCATCAAATAATAGAGATGAAATTAAATTTATGATATATGATGTAATTATTTATTGATGAATAGTAATGGTTGAATTGATGAAGTTATGTGGGTGTATAAAAACTAAGAAAAAAAATGGATTTAGTGTGAATAATAATTAACTTCATTGATTCAATTGATGAATTGATGCCCATTAAAAGTACATATGTTCTTAGCATTATTGTGAGATGTTATAACACACGAAAATCTTGGCATGACAAGGATGGGAACTAAATCAAGAACCGACTTCTTTGTCATTAAAATTAACAATATATATATACTTTAAGAAGTGGAAGTTCCTTTATCGATTACTTCAAAACACATGGCTATTAAGCTACGGAGTATATAGGATAGAATCAGATGGTAATACTTTTTCTACATGCTTGGCTGACTGCAACTGCTAGATAAATGTGATTAGCAATCCAATGATTTGCCGCCTCAATGTAGTGAACTGCATCCCAGCTAATGACTTTTGAAGGGTTTGGACATGAACGGACACAATTGCTTTGTTGCCACATTCTATGTACCATTTTTGCTTGGTGCATCCTCAAACCTTGCAAAATAAACCAATTGCTTTCTTTACTTTTTGCTTATAAACTACTATGCATACTTTTTCCATAGAGTTAGACTTCAACATGCTAGTTTAGAAAATAATAAGGGACATCAATTAGTTATTTAATTATTTTTAATTTTAAAAACATTTTGTAGCACAAAATGACAATAAGTAATTTTAATATTTCTGTACACATATTATATATATAGATATATTATTTTTTGCCAGAATATATATTTATTATCACTACAAGGATTTTTGCTTCAGACAACAGGCAAAACGTGTTGTCTGTTTATATCAAAAACTGTTGACTATTGGAAAGTCGTCTGATACACACCTCAGACAACACACAGCAAACTGTTGTGTGAGAGTTGAAAGACAACTAAAAGCCACCTGAAAAGTGTCGTCTGATACCCAGAAACAACAACACTTTTTTGGAAACCTGTTATCAAAACTCCAATAATGCAACACGTTTTAACGAATATATTGTTGTTTTAAGCAGTAAAGACAATGGTTTTTAAAAGAAATCCTATTGTTGAAGTGCAAAAGATACAATCCTTTACTTGATCAGGGCTGTTGTTGTATGTCACTAAAGACGATGGTTTCTTAGCAAAAACCATTTGGTTTATGGTTAGTTGTACAACATGTTATCTCAGATGGCATGTTGTTGTACACTAGGAAGGATAACACTTTCTTAGTATATAACTCTTGTTTGAAATTATTTCAAACAATGGTTTTGTAGAGTATAACATGTTATTTGTTAAAAGAGACAACAGTTTTGTGGTTCCCAGGTAATATTTGTTGCTATAAACATGTTTAGACAAGTGCAAGATTTCTTTTTTCTCAAACCTAGCATGTACATTTAAACATAATAATAAAATCCAAAAGATGACAATATCTTAATTAATAGCCAACATTTCATTAGATAGGGCACATGAGAGTCACAACATCATATCCAAAATAGCCAACATTTCATTAGTTGGCAGCCTACATTATATCCAAAATGGCCATACATACTTTGGCAGCCTTCAACTAGAAATACAACTTAGTTTAACTACACATCCTGTCCAGACTGATCTTGTATGTGCTGTCCAAATTGAGTGGGAATGCTCCGTCCACATTGATTTTGTCTAGAGTGAGTTTGTATGTGTTGTCCAGCGTAAGTTGTTATATCAGAAAGGTTCCTAAACTTCCTCATTCTTGCCTGTAACACACAAGATTATAGAAATTTAATTAACTCAATTTACAAGTACCAAATGTAATGGATACTATCAGTTTTATATATTAAAGCTAATAGAGTATAACATGTCATTTAGTAAGATAAAAACAATGCAATTTAAAATTACGAGCCTAATTCATTTTAAAACCGTACATAAAGCTCTTATTTTAGCAATTTTATTGATATGTAGCCAGTAAATTACAGAGTTACATTAGTTATTAGCATGTCTTAAGCATACGGCATACGACATAAAGAGAAGTAGTGAATGCTTTAGCGATTTGATAAACCATAACATACAAGCTTTATCCCTTGAACGATGTGGGGATTAACTGTCTTTTTGGGAGATGTTTTAGTTGTAGCTTTAAGGGATTTTGCTTCACTCATAGCCTGCAAGCAGAGTGTATAAAAAAAATTAACATTGCATCCACTAATATATAACATTTGTAACAAAATGAAACAAAATTTAAGATGAATAAAGACCATAAGTTGATAATCAGACTTGCTAGTTGATAATTCAAGAATGAGCAGGCTTAATTTAGCAAAAAAAAAAAAAGAATGAGCAGGCTTACTTTGTAAGTATTGCCAACATTTTCACTCCTTTGTTTCTTATTATATACAATCTGCAATATAACAATAACCCATACTTAGTAATCTACGGCTATACATAAAAAGAAAAGTATTAAATCTAAACTTCACCTGAGCAAAGCCATCAATAGCAACCCTTTCACCCCGTTGCCTTTCTTTAAACTCGCAAAGTGAGCAAATGCAGCAGGCTTATCACCAATACCCTCAGCATCTGGGCTTGCAGCTTGAACGGATTTTTCTTCACTTATAGTGTAACGACCGGGAATTTTATTAGATTTACATGAATTAATGGATAGGTATTATTTAAAATATCTTATAGATATTCCAAAATGTGTTATATGATTTATGTGGTAAATTATGTGATTTGTGTGAATTATTTGATTGATTATGTGACTATCTGATTTACATATGGTGAATTAGGTGGATTATCTAATTAGTTATGTGATTATTTGAGTTATGTGTTTAAACTGTGTTATTGGTAAATTATTTGTTAGAATTATTTTTTTAAAAAAAATGATGAAATATTTTTTTTTTTTAAATTCTTTTGAGTCAAATTTTTTTTATTTTTTTTTTTTACTAAATTACTTTGGATTCATAAAGTTTAATTATACTTCTAAAAAATTTTTAAAATCAGGATCTATGGAATTGTTAGTTGTTATTAAAATATGAAATATCATCTATTACACCTTTAATTCATTTGATAAGTTTTAAGCTAATTGTTTTACAGAGATCATTATATTTAAATTATTTCAAAATTTTAGAGCCAAGTTACAATTTTATTATGTTACAATTTTTATTTAATTAAATTTATATAAATGTTTGAAAATTTCACATTTTTCATTTTATTAGTTTGAACTTATTTAATAATTTTGCAACTCGTTATCTTTATTTATTTCAAAGATATTAAATATTAATTTTTACCCATTTTAAACATTTTGGGATAAAATCAAAAATAGGGGCTGGATAGGAGATTTTCTTTGCAGCTGACTTTTGCAAGTTGTAAAACAAAAATATCATATAACATTCTTGTCCTAAAAACCTAACCATCGCCACCCCTGTTCTTATCCCTCACCTCTCTCATAATCTCTCTCTCAACTCTTTCACCGCCACTTCCCTTCCCTTCTTCTCCCTGTATTCTCCCTTCACCACCGCCACCCCCTTCTTCTTCTCCTGCGCTGTTATACCTACGTGCACACGGGTTGTGATTGAATTGCAGGAGAGCCTGAATAAATACAAGCTTTCTTTCTTTCTCCACAACAACTTATCGGTATCTTAGATTTCTGGTAAAGCTATTTAATTTGAATTTCGTTTTTTAGTGTTTAATTGCTGGTTTGAATGTTAGAACTATGTTCTGAGAATTTCACGGAGCTGTTAAGCAGTTTACATGAATTTTCTTGTTTAAATTTGGTTAGTCGAGTGTTCCTCATGTGACCAGATTTTTTTTATTTAGTATCTGTTTGGATTTTTGCTGTTGCTATTTCTTTGTTACATAAAGAAGTGCTTAAACGATATTTAACCCGTGCTGGATGTATTTTAAGTAATCTAATGTTGAATAACAACCTGTTGTTTGGTTTGCGTATTGAAAGGTTGTATAAAACTTGTTAATAGAGATGTTAATACTCTGCTCTGCATTGGAGGTAATGAAGTAGGTATATATATGTGTCTGACATATACATTCATTTCCTTTGTTTTAGTTTGTGAGTCTCTTTGTTCTGTTTGCATTTTCCACTAGGTCCTCAATAATACTTCTGATAATAATGATTATTGCGGTTTATAGGAATACATATTTGCCATGTTCCTGGTCTAAGTAGGTACTAGATTACGTGCATATGAGCATGAGTTAAGGGTAACTAAAGTTTAACTGGCATTGATTGGATTTCTTGAATCCATTAGCAACTTGAGGTGCATCCTTTGAAAATATATATGTAGTTTATGATTTAATTATAGGCTGTGGTGTACTGTGATTAGAAGAAGGCTAATAATCAAAAGGATAATAAGTGGTGTGAGACTGTTAAATAATTATCGGATTTTCGAGTAATTCTGGTTTACTCCGTAGAGTTTTGGTGTTGATTGCAGTCGTGATAATTGTGGTTGATTGGTGTTCTGTTTTGAGCTGTTGAAGGATTAGTAAAGGCTGTGATAGTTGAAGTTTTGTTGTAATCGCAAGATTTTGTGAACTACCAGTTGATGTTCTTGTTTGCATTTGAAATGTGCTGATGGTTTACAGAAAATAAGGGTGTAGATGTGTTTTTACTGGAAACAGAGTCTAGTTCATGCCTGGTGTTGTGTATTTGTGTGGATGTGCCTTGGTCATGATATAATTTCAAAACCCTATACTGAATAACTACTTTACATAGTTGGAATGTTATTAACCTTTAAGTGAAATTTTAGATATAAATATCTATGATGCCAGGAAATCTTGTTGAGTGACAAATTATTAGTTGTAGGTTATATTTGTGTACCATAAGTAGGTAATACTAGATGTTTAAATGTATAAACTTGAAATGGTTATGTGCTACTTGTGTGAAACCTAGTGACATGGCTGTTTAGGTGTCAACTTTTCTGGAGCTTTAAGCTCAATCATAATTTTGTTTGATCACCAAAATTGTGCAGTATTTGGATGGGTTTTGTTGAGTGTTAGAACTTGTTTCGTGAGATGTATGGGTTGTGAACTATCATGTGGTTAGAGGGTGTTGATAGGTGTGTAGTGCTTGTACTGTTGCCATGTTGCCGGAGTCCAATAAAACCTTGCTGAAACTCTGTTGGTTTGTTGTTCTGATACCATTATGTGTTGCAACTGTTTTAAAAAAAAAATATGTATATATATAATTTTGAAGATTCTTTTATAATCCTAACAACTTATTTGAATAGTCATTTGTCCATTTTGATTAATTAATTATAAATTTGATTATTTACTTTTATAATTAATTAATCATTTTGATTAATTAATTATTTATGTGATTATTTACTTTATTTATTTAAATATTTACCTTATTTAGTTGTTTACTTTATTTACCTAGTTAATTACTTTAGTTATTTTAAAAAAAAAAAAAATTTGAAATTTAAATCTTATTTAATATAATTAATTTTAATTTACAATTAATTGATATAATTGTTCAATTAATTTAGTTATTAATCGGATAATTATATTGATTGGTTTTAAATTAATTTTAATTGTGTAAAAAGGATTTAAAGCGATTTATTTTGAAATGAAAATATCTGGTTGAATCTAATTAAATACAATTAGTGGATTAATTTAATTTAATTAATTGATTACTTTAAGTAATTGATTATTTTTGTTAAATAATTATTAATCAAGTTTAATTGCATTTAATGAAGATAAATTAGTTTCCAAAAAGGGATGTTTTAATTTCTTATGTGCCAAAAATATTTTACGAAAAGATATTTGAATTTAATTATGTGTTAATTGTTAAATTGTATGGTTAGATATAATTTATCTTTGATTGATTATGTGATTATATGTTTAACATGATTTTTAATTAGCCGGCTTATCCATGCCTATCTGCAAATTACGAAAGGGTAGATTTTAGGGATGTCAGTTATATTAGTTAATGCAACTGATCAGACGACTAACGTGGCATTAATTTTAATTTTTAGGGTTTCATAGTAGCGAGACATCAGAGTTAGACGATCGGTTACACTAGGGTTTCCTTTTCTGCGGACCACTGCTACTACTCCAACCAGGCAAGTGTTCTACCTTCACTTCTCTTTCAAGTGAAATATTTTGTGCAACTATCGCTGATGATTTGGTTATTCTCAAAGTTTTATTGCAAGTATCTATACCCTCACTTATTGTTCAAGTGACTTGTTTCTTAACTGCGGTATATATAAAATTCTCAAACCAGATATGATTGTTTTTACCTCAATTGTATTGCTAGTTTACAAATTTATTGCTCCAATAACTGCAACCCTATACTTTTAGATATAGGGAATTTCCATCATCAATCTGAGCTTATAAATTAAAGATTTAGAAATGATGATTATGATAATGTTGATATAGTAAAGGTGTATTCTTAAATGGGAGATATACACCAATGATGAAATTGAGTATATATATGTGTGTTCTCAATATGAGATATACACAGATGATTAGTGATAAAAGTATTTTACATAGTAATTCCTTATTTTCATATAGAAGTTGGAGATAGGCCTAAGATGTCGCCAGATTAGCGTAAGAGGACCGGGTGACGCCGGCCCAGCATTATTGAGAAACAGGCCTAAGTTGTCGCCAGATTAGCGTAAGAGGACCGGGTGACGCCGGCCCAGCATTTTTTTAAAAAGCCAATGGCAATAAGTGCTTTCTAATTGAATCCGGATTAATAATTTATTTAGGAACCAAAGCATAGTGCAGAGGTTCCGGGTCTAAGTGGCTGATCACCAACTTAGACTTTGAGAAAAGTATTAATAATTCCAACTATCTATAATTTGAGACATTAGTCTAAATTTCGCTTGAGTAAAAGTTTTGAATAAAATATCCATTCTGCGATGAAAGATTTTTAGATATAAAATACCTGTCCTTTGATTAAAGTTTTTATATCTGCTTCATTATCAATGTTTTAGAAATATTATCCGTTTTATAATTGATTGCTCAAAACTATCACTTGCTGAGCAAATTTTTGGCTCACCCTTGTTTTATTCTCTAACTTTTCAGCTAGGCATATTGATGACTCGTGGGAACCCTGGGAGGACAGCTGGTTATAAGCGTTTTGTAATTTCTAAAATTTACAATTGGTAATGTAATCAGATAGATTTTTGGATTAGTGTTATTAAGGTTTGTAATAATTGAATTTAGATTCTTGTTTTAAAAGCCAAAACTTGTGAAAAGATCCTGCCTTGTGAGAGTGTCATTCTATTTTATGTTATTGTCAATGCATGTTACTAATTAGTGACACCGGATTCCCGGGCTGTCACAGGTTGGTATCAGAGCAACAGGTTTTGGCAATTAAAACAAGAATAGGAAAATGAATTTAGGACTAGCGATTAGGTAGAACGATTTAGGAAAAAGTTCTCTTAAACGTAAACTCATAAGGAGTTGGGTTGAGATTGTTGGGGCAGTCTTAACTTTGGGACAAGTGTGTAGAGAGTTACTAATTATGTCTTTACTACCATGTTTTATGGTTATTACTCCTACATTACTAAGGGAACTCAGGTGACTCTGGATTCCATACTCTTTCGCTCCCTATCTCTTCTATTGCTTCTCTAGAGGCACGTGTTATATTTCTGAGATTCTCTTCACATCGTACCTCGAGTTCCTTGGTTGATGCTAGTATTCGAGTGGGACCACAAACAACGTGTTAGTGATAAGAGATAATATCTTAAATTTTTTTTTTCTAAACTGCATATTTTTCCACGCATGGTTTCAAATGTACCGGTACACATCACAAAGAGTCATTTTGCACGCAAACTTTAAGATATTATCTAGTTGCATGTGTTATTTTGAAAATGTTTTAAAATCGTTACTAAATAAGTTGTTTGTGGATCCTCAGAATTATGCCACCAAAGAAAGCTAGAACCGGTCAGGCTAATGGAAACGGCAACGACCAGGGCGGACAGGTCGATCCTGCCATGGCTCAAATATTGGATTTATTACGACAGCAGAATGCAAACATTGCCCAACAGCAGCAGCAATTACAGCAACAGATGCAGCAACAACAGCCACCTCAGTTGCCAGTGGTAGTAACTTTTAAATCATTTCAGGCAGTCAAACCACTAGAATTCTCAGGATCATCTGACCCAGTGGAAGCCCAAACTTGGTTAAAGGAGATAGAAAAAGCTTTTGTTCTGACCCGGGTAGGAAATGACCAGAAGACTGAGTATGCAAGTTATTTCCTGAAGAATGAGGCAAATTACTGGTGGGAATCCACCAAAGCTTTGCAAGGACAAGAAGTGGTGCCATGGGATAGGTTTTCGGAACTGTTTCTCGATAAGTATTGTCCAAGGTATATGCGAAATCAAATGGAGCTGAAATTCTTCGAATTGAAACAAGGGAACATGACCGTGTCTGAATATGAAAGGAAGTTTTCTGAATTGGCTAGATTTGTGGAAGAATATGTGAATACAGATGAAAAAAGGGCCAAGAGATTTCAGCAAGGGTTAAAACCCTGGATTCGTTCTCGGGTAGCAGTATTTGAGTTGAATACCTATGCGGGAGTTGTGCAGAAAGCTATGATTATAGAAAGTGAAAATAATCAGTTCCAGGAAGATAAGGAAAAACAGGATAAGAAGAGAAAGGCTGAACCATCAGGGAACGGCCAGGGATCAGGAAATTACCAAAACCGTTTTAATAAACCCTCAGGAGTACAGCCAAACCAGAATGTTAATTTTAGAAGACTAGACAACAAGAATCCGTACCAAGGTAATCGCCCAGGAGGTAATTTCCAACAGGGTTCACAACCACCACCTGTACCACCAGAATGCAGAATTTGTGGCAAAAGACATTTTGGAATATGTAAGGTGAATGTGACTTGTTATAAGTGCAACCAGAAAGGGCATTTTGCAAATGAATGTAGGAATAAGATAGTATGCACCAAATGTGGAAAACTAGGACATGCTACTAAGGATTGTCGGGCTGCCTTGACCAACAATGTGATGAGGGCTACAGGTCCACCGAGAGCTAGAGTTTTTAATATGAATATGAATGATGTTGTTCAGGACGCAGATGTCATTGCAGGTACGCTCCCTATTAATTCGTAAATACTAAGGTTTTGATTGATTCCGGAGCTACCAAATCTTTTGTGTCAGGGGAATTTGTTTATAAGCTTAATTATAAGATCAAATTGTTAAATGAAGCTCTTAGATATTAGACTATATTTCTAGTTTGAATTTTGTGGGAACTTGAAAGCGACATGCTCGAATAGTGTTCTCATTTATTTAGGAACGCTGATTCTGAGGACAGAATCCTTTTTAGGGGGGAAGAATGTAACGACGGGGAATTTTATTAGATTTACATGAATTAATGGATAGGTATTATTTAAAATATCTTATAGATATTCCAAAATGTGTTATATGATTTATGTGGTAAATTATGTGATTTGTGTGAATTATTTGATTGATTATGTGACTATCTGATTTACATATGGTGAATTAGGTGGATTATCTAATTAGTTATGTGATTATTTGAGTTATGTGTTTAAACTGTGTTATTGGTAAATTATTTGTTAGAATTATTTTTTTTTTAAAAAATGATGAAATATTTTTTTTTTTAAATTCTTTTGAGTCAAATTTTTTTTATTTTTTATTTTTACTAAATTACTTTGGATTCATAAAGTTTAATTATACTTCTAAAAAATTTTTAAAATCAGGATCTATGGAATTGTTAGTTGTTATTAAAATATGAAATATCATCTATTACACCTTTAATTCATTTGATAAGTTTTAAGCTAATTGTTTTACAGAGATCATTATATTTAAATTATTTCAAAATTTTAGAGCCAAGTTACAATTTTATTATGTTACAATTTTTATTTAATTAAATTTATATAAATGTTTGAAAATTTCACATTTTTCATTTTATTAGTTTGAACTTATTTAATAATTTTGCAACTCGTTATCTTTATTTATTTCAAAGATATTAAATATTAATTTTTACCCATTTTAAACATTTTGGGATAAAATCAAAAATAGGGGCTGGATAGGAGATTTTCTTTGCAGCTGACTTTTGCAAGTTGTAAAACAAAAATATCATATAACATTCTTGTCCTAAAAACCTAACCATCGCCACCCCTGTTCTTATCCCTGTTCTTATCCCTCACCTCTCTCATAATCTCTCTCTCAACTCTTTCACCGCCACTTCCCTTCCCTTCTTCTCCCTGTATTCTCCCTTCACCACCGCCACCCCCTTCTTCTTCTCCTGCGCTGTTATACCTACGTGCACACGGGTTGTGATTGAATTGCAGGAGAGCCTGAATAAATACAAGCTTTCTTTCTTTCTCCACAACAACTTATCGGTATCTTAGATTTCTGGTAAAGCTATTTAATTTGAATTTCGTTTTTTAGTGTTTAATTGCTGGTTTGAATGTTAGAACTATGTTCTGAGAATTTCACGGAGCTGTTAAGCAGTTTACATGAATTTTCTTGTTTAAATTTGGTTAGTCGAGTGTTCCTCATGTGACCAGATTTTTTTTATTTAGTATCTGTTTGGATTTTTGCTGTTGCTATTTCTTTGTTACATAAAGAAGTGCTTAAACGATATTTAACCCGTGCTGGATGTATTTTAAGTAATCTAATGTTGAATAACAACCTGTTGTTTGGTTTGCGTATTGAAAGGTTGTATAAAACTTGTTAATAGAGATGTTAATACTCTGCTCTGCATTGGAGGTAATGAAGTAGGTATATATATGTGTCTGACATATACATTCATTTCCTTTGTTTTAGTTTGTGAGTCTCTTTGTTCTGTTTGCATTTTCCACTAGGTCCTCAATAATACTTCTGATAATAATGATTATTGCGGTTTATAGGAATACATATTTGCCATGTTCCTGGTCTAAGTAGGTACTAGATTACGTGCATATGAGCATGAGTTAAGGGTAACTAAAGTTTAACTGGCATTGATTGGATTTCTTGAATCCATTAGCAACTTGAGGTGCATCCTTTGAAAATATATATGTAGTTTATGATTTAATTATAGGCTGTGGTGTACTGTGATTAGAAGAAGGCTAATAATCAAAAGGATAATAAGTGGTGTGAGACTGTTAAATAATTATCGGATTTTCGAGTAATTCTGGTTTACTCCGTAGAGTTTTGGTGTTGATTGCAGTCGTGATAATTGTGGTTGATTGGTGTTCTGTTTTGAGCTGTTGAAGGATTAGTAAAGGCTGTGATAGTTGAAGTTTTGTTGTAATCGCAAGATTTTGTGAACTACCAGTTGATGTTCTTGTTTGCATTTGAAATGTGCTGATGGTTTACAGAAAATAAGGGTGTAGATGTGTTTTTACTGGAAACAGAGTCTAGTTCATGCCTGGTGTTGTGTATTTGTGTGGATGTGCCTTGGTCATGATATAATTTCAAAACCCTATACTGAATAACTACTTTACATAGTTGGAATGTTATTAACCTTTAAGTGAAATTTTAGATATAAATATCTATGATGCCAGGAAATCTTGTTGAGTGACAAATTATTAGTTGTAGGTTATATTTGTGTACCATAAGTAGGTAATACTAGATGTTTAAATGTATAAACTTGAAATGGTTATGTGCTACTTGTGTGAAACCTAGTGACATGGCTGTTTAGGTGTCAACTTTTCTGGAGCTTTAAGCTCAATCATAATTTTGTTTGATCACCAAAATTGTGCAGTATTTGGATGGGTTTTGTTGAGTGTTAGAACTTGTTTCGTGAGATGTATGGGTTGTGAACTATCATGTGGTTAGAGGGTGTTGATAGGTGTGTAGTGCTTGTACTGTTGCCATGTTGGCGGAGTCCAATAAAACCTTGCTGAAACTCTGTTGGTTTGTTGTTCTGATACCATTATGTGTTGCAACTGTTTTAAAAAAAAAATATGTATATATATATAATTTTGAAGATTCTTTTATAATCCTAACAACTTATTTGAATAGTCATTTGTCCATTTTGATTAATTAATTATAAATTTGATTATTTACTTTTATAATTAATTAATCATTTTGATTAATTAATTATTTATGTGATTATTTACTTTATTTATTTAAATATTTACCTTATTTAGTTGTTTACTTTATTTACCTAGTTAATTACTTTAGTTATTTTAAAAAAAAAAAATTTGAAATTTAAATCTTATTTAATATAATTAATTTTAATTTACAATTAATTGATATAATTGTTCAATTAATTTAGTTATTAATCGGATAATTATATTGATTGGTTTTAAATTAATTTTAATTGTGTAAAAAGGATTTAAAGCGATTTATTTTGAAATGAAAATATCTGGTTGAATCTAATTAAATACAATTAGTGGATTAATTTAATTTAATTAATTGATTACTTTAAGTAATTGATTATTTTTGTTAAATAATTATTAATCAAGTTTAATTGCATTTAATGAAGATAAATTAGTTTCCAAAAAGGGATGTTTTAATTTCTTATGTGCCAAAAATATTTTACGAAAAGATATTTGAATTTAATTATGTGTTAATTGTTAAATTGTATGGTTAGATATAATTTATCTTTGATTGATTATGTGATTATATGTTTAACATGATTTTTAATTAGCCGGCTTATCCATGCCTATCTGCAAATTACGAAAGGGTAGATTTTAGGGATGTCAGTTATATTAGTTAATGCAACTGATCAGACGACTAACGTGGCATTAATTTTAATTTTTAGGGTTTCATAGTAGCGAGACATCAGAGTTAGACGATCGGTTACACTAGGGTTTCCTTTTCTGCGGACCACTGCTACTACTCCAACCAGGCAAGTGTTCTACCTTCACTTCTCTTTCAAGTGAAATATTTTGTGCAACTATCGCTGATGATTTGGTTATTCTCAAAGTTTTATTGCAAGTATCTATACCCTCACTTATTGTTCAAGTGACTTGTTTCTTAACTGCGGTATATATAAAATTCTCAAACCAGATATGATTGTTTTTACCTCAATTGTATTGCTAGTTTACAAATTTATTGCTCCAATAACTGCAACCCTATACTTTTAGATATAGGGAATTTCCATCATCAATCTGAGCTTATAAATTAAAGATTTAGAAATGATGATTATGATAATGTTGATATAGTAAAGGTGTATTCTTAAATGGGAGATATACACCAATGATGAAATTGAGTATATATATGTGTGTTCACAATATGAGATATACACAGATGATTAGTGATAAAAGTATTTTACATAGTAATTCCTTATTTTCATATAGAAGTTGGAGATAGGCCTAAGATGTCGCCAGATTAGCGTAAGAGGACCGGGTGACGCCGGCCCAGCATTATTGAGAAACAGGCCTAAGTTGTCGCCAGATTAGCGTAAGAGGACCGGGTGACGCCGGCCCAGCATTTTTTTAAAAAGCCAATGGCAATAAGTGCTTTCTAATTGAATCCGGATTAATAATTTATTTAGGAACCAAAGCATAGTGCAGAGGTTCCGGGTCTAAGTGGCTGATCACCAACTTAGACTTTGAGAAAAGTATTAATAATTCCAACTATCTATAATTTGAGACATTAGTCTAAATTTCGCTTGAGTAAAAGTTTTGAATAAAATATCCATTCTGCGATGAAAGATTTTTAGATATAAAATACCTGTCCTTTGATTAAAGTTTTTATATCTGCTTCATTATCAATGTTTTAGAAATATTATCCGTTTTATAATTGATTGCTCAAAACTATCACTTGCTGAGCAAATTTTTGGCTCACCCTTGTTTTATTCTCTAACTTTTCAGCTAGGCAGATTGATGACTCGTGGGAACCCTGGGAGGACAGCTGGTTATAAGCGTTTTGTAATTTCTAAAATTTACAATTGGTAATGTAATCAGATAGATTTTTGGATTAGTGTTATTAAGGTTTGTAATAATTGAATTTAGATTCTTGTTTTAAAAGCCAAAACTTGTGAAAAGATCCTGCCTTGTGAGAGTGTCATTCTATTTTATGTTATTGTCAATGCATGTTACTAATTAGTGACACCGGATTCCCGGGCTGTCACATATAGGCTGCAAAATAGAGTGAATTTTAAAAAATGATAACATAGAAATCAAGTTAACAGAGAAACTAAGAACATACACCAATTCTGAGTTTGGAAGTATCATTAAAAACCAATTAACAGAGAACATAAACCAAATCTGCATTAGAAGAGTCTACCCTCTTTACGATATCAAAGCTAGTATTCATGTTTGTGCCTGTGTACATAAGAATAACATAAAACCCAACTCCAAGTACAGTGCTTGACCAGACTTCTGTATCATAACAGCTAAAAATTAAACTACCAAGACGTAGAACTTTTTTAGAAGGCTACATAGCTTTTGAAATATTCAATACAAGACCTGAATTGCTAAAGACTAAAAGTCCTCAAGTCATGTATATTATCTCTTAATACCAATCAAGGTTCAAAAATTCCATAATAAAGACATGTATACAAATCTAGAATCTGGCTCCTAGGTGGAAGATGGTATCCTTTCAAACAAACCTTGATTTCGTAGGACATATATACCACACTTCACCACCAAACTAAATGAACCTAAATCAGAAAAAAGAGACCCCAGACACTTACTATAAACAAAAAAAAAAACTGCTCCGTCCGATCTATTAAGGAAATATATCTAAAGCTCCAAACTTAAAGAGAACAATCCTCACAAATTATATACCAATTCAAATAACTGAAAGGTAGTTACAAAAAAAAGGTACCTTATGAATTAGAAGAGCAGATGAAGATAACATGGAAAAGCAAACCCCAAAAATGAATGGAAACCTGGATGAAAAGCAATATCTTCAACATTTGTTTTTCATTTTTTAACCTCTAAAAAATTCAATATATGCATTCCCAATTTTACCTTGAACTGGAAGTCCCAATCGAAGCCCTAATTGAAATCCAGAACAAAAAGCCTCAATCAAAACCCTAATTGAAAATTAATATAGAATAGTGAATACTAGACCAATTAATCTGAGAAAAATAAAAAACAATTAACTCAAAAAGTGAAAGAACAGACCAATAAATCGGAGCCCAACTTAATCAGCCCAAATTAATCACCTGCAAAGTAAAAAAAAAATTAGATGAAGAGAGAAGCAAACATAGAGAAGAAAAGAGAGAAGACAAGAGAGTTTTTGATTAACAGTAATGCAAAGAGAGTTCTTGGAATTGAGAGCAAAAGAGATTTCTTCGAATTGAGGGCCAGAGAGAAGAGAGTAGAGAGAGTAGAGCGGGGGAGAGTGATTTTCGTTTAAGGGGGGAAAGGGTTTGTAATAATTTTGGATTTGGGGGAAAGTTTTGTTAAGGGGGAAAAGTTTGTTCTCAAATAAAATGTACGGGGGAAATTTGCCGCCCACTTTTCCATTTCTTCACTTTTTTTATTTTAAAGATTTTATAATTTAAAATTAAACAAATATCATATATTTATTTTAAAAAAAATATATGCATATACATGTAATAAAGTAATATTATATAATTGCTCAAAATAATAAACTATTAAATTAAAAATAATGAATATGGCACGTGTCCCATTACAAAAAGTCGAACTATTACAACATTTTTGTTAAAGATACAACATCTTAACAGAATCGTTGGAATAATTTCTTCGACGAACGGACAATAGGAATGTTAATATATACTGATTTTGGTGTTGAAAAAAAAATAATCAAAAAAGAGAAAGGCTCGATTGTGCTGCATCTTAACGGAAACGTTGTAATAGTACAGATCCCTATAACAGGGCACATGTCAGATTCACTATATGATTTTTTATAGTACAGATCCCTATAACAGGGCACGTGTCAGATTTACTATATTCAATATATATTATCATCCGTACGGTTGGATTATCGAATTTTTTTTAATACAGAGTTATTCCAAAGTTAGATTAGTTTGACCAAAGAGTATCTTTGATAGTTGACCTTTAAAAACTCATAAAAGAATAATTTGATATTTTTTATTTTTTTTGCACATCACTAAAATCAATATATATTATCATCCGTACGGTTGGATCGTCGAAAAAGATTTTAAAAAAATAGATTACGTTCAATCGGGACGTGACTAGATAGAAGGATTAGTACTTTTGGAGGATTCATACTATAAATTGTACAAGAATAATTTTAAATATTTTTTTTTTTTTGCACATCACTCAATTAGATATATCTTGACATACGTATGTTTGGATCGTCAAAATTTGTTTTAAAAAAATAATATAATGTTCAATCGGGATGAGACTAGTTAGAAGGAGTATTACTTTTGGTGAGTTTATATTATAAACTCATACAAGAATAATTTTAAATATTTTTTTTTGTAAATCACTATATTCAATATATATTATCATCCATATGGTTGGATCATCGAAAAAAGATTTTAATACGGAGTTATTCCAAAGTTAGACTAGTTTGACTAAAGAGTATCTTTGACAGTTGATCATTAAAAACTCATAAAAGAATAATTTGATATTTTTTATTTTTTTTTGCACATCACTAAAATCAATATATATTATCATCCGTACGGTTGGATCGTCGAAAAAAGATTTTTAAAAAATATATTACGTTCAATCGGGACGAGACTAGATAGAAGGATTAGTATTTTTGGAGGATTCATATTATAAATTGTACAATAATAATTTTAAATATTTTTTTTGTAAATCATTATATTCAATATATATTATCATCTATATGGTTGGATCATCGAAAAAAGATTTTAATACGGAGTTATTTCAAAGTTAGACTAGTCTAACTAAAGAGTATCTTTGATAGTTGATCATTAAAAACTCATAAAAGTATAATTTGATATTTTTTATTTTTTTTTGCACATCACTAAAATCAATATATATTATCATCCGTACGGTTGGATCGTCGAAAAAAGGTTTTAAAAAAATAGATTACGTTCAATCGGGACGTGACTAGATAGAAGGATTAGTACTTTTAGAGGATTCATACTATAAATTGTACAAGAATAATTTTAAATATTTAATTTTTTTTTGCACATCACTCAGTTAGATATATCTTGACATCCGTATATTTGGATCGTCAAAATTTGTTTTAAAAAAGTAATATCATGTTCAATCGGGATGAGACTAGTTAAAAGGAGTATTACTTTTGGTGAGTTGATATTATAAACTACGTTTTTATACATAATATTTTTTTTTAAAAATCTTTTTATGACCAAAAAATTAGAAATTTTAATATTAATTTTGTATGATTTTATATTATAAACCTCCTAAAAGTACTTTTCACTGTAAATAGTCTCGTCCCGATTGTACATAATATTTTTTAAAAACTTTTTACAAGATGAATTTATTATTTACATCATAATATTATATATAAGTACATGCGTATATGTAAAATTTAAAATTTCAAAACTGAAATCAAATAAATTCTTGATAAAGTTAATATTATAAACACGTACAAGAATGATTTTTTTTTTCCTAGTTTTTTGTACACATCACTCACTCTAAAATTTGACTCACTCACTTTGACTCACTCACTGAAAATTTAATATTAATCTCGTATGCTTTTATAATATAAACCTTCTAAAAGAACTACTCACTCTAAATAGTGTCGTCCCTATTGTACATAAATTTTTTAAAATTTTTTTACAAGATAAATTTATTATTTGCATTATAATATTATATATAAGTACATGCTTATATGTAAAATTTAAAAATTTAAAATTGAAATCAAATAAATTCTTGATAAAGTTAAAATGAAATTAAAATTTGTACCAAAATATTTAAAAAATTAAAAAAAAAAAGAGCAACATATTGAAAAATGTAAAATTTTGATGGCGCACAAATTTCCCCCTTAACCAAAATTTTCAGCGTTTCATTCCCCCCCTTCTCCCCCTTATCTTCCCCATCTCCGCCAAACTTTCCTCTTCACCGCATGTTCTAAACTTTACTCTTATAAACTAATATACAGATTTTCCTCTCTAATTATAAGCTTTTCTCTACATCATCTATCACAATCTTCTTCGTTAACCGGTAATTAGGGTTTTTCAATCGATTTCTTCCCATCGAATTTCGAATTAGGGGTTTTTCAATTTAGGTTCTCTTTGATTTTGAATTAAAGGTTGGATTCTTTGATGCTTCAAGGCTAATTAGTGTTACTTCTTGGATCTCAGATGTTGGATTCTTTGAAAAGTGACGTTAAATTACTTTAGGTAATCTACTCTTATTCCTCTTATTAATTACGCCCTTAAGTTTACCAATATCTTCAAACATATTCACTTTATAATCACACCATCCCCCATCTTACTGGTATGGCTGGTACTGTATTGCGCTATTAGTTGGTACATAGTCAAATGCTAATTATGAATTTGTTCATGGATGTACTCTAGGCAAGAAGGGCATTGAAGCCACTGAAAGCATTGGTGAAGCTCCAAGCAGTAGTAACTAGTAACAGGCCACATTGTGAGAAAGCAAAGTACATTGGGAGTTTCTATACTTGTATTCTTAACCTATATCCTTACATTAGCCTTGAAGCATTCTTTTATGAGTGCATATCATACTGGATTAATTGGCTTGTATTACTGTTATTTATTCTTCATCGGCCATGGCAAATCCACAGTTCCACCTAGCAGTGAGCAGCTTAGCACAGCTGAGCAGGATTAAGCTTTTGAAGGTGGACATATATTATTACTAGTATGTAGAAACACTTATGAGTTATGATTATGTATAAACCAATATAGTATGCAACCTACAAAATATAGCAAAAAAAAAAAAATAGTATGCAACCTACAAAATGGTGATTAGCATTACTAAAACCGGTGATTTGTAGAACTTTGTCATAGTGTCATGTATCTCGTAACTAGTTTCTAGAGTATGAAATTGGTGGTAATGGTACATGACCCTGAATAAATGAATTGACTTATGTAGTGTGTTTACATGTTCCTGAATAAATGTAGTGGTATGTGTATCTCGGACAAATAATCATGGAGTCGGACTTACTGAACATATATTAACTTGATGAACTATCTTGATATTATCACTTCTATCTACAGAGTTTACAAAAATAATAGAAGTACAGAACTATATGATCTTAATGTTTTTATATACATTTAGTGATTAGTGATTGGTTATCTATTTTCATGGGAGTGTATATCCTCATTATCTTGTCAGATGATTGGTATTAATGATTTACTGTATAGCATTCCAGAAGTTGATAAGCTAAAAGCTATTCAATTCCCAACAAAAGTGGATAAATTCACGAACTTGTGCTCTTTTACTGCTATATAGCTTGGTAAGTGGTTCTCTGTGCTTCACATCAAGATTTTATCTTGTCGCTATTTGTTTTTAAAAATTTCACTGAGTTTCCTGTTGTCATTGATAATTATTTCCAACAGTTTTTAATTTTAAATTTCACTGAGTTTTTCATAATAGACGTTAAGAAATCAATCTAACTATCATAATTTGGTCGTTGTTTTTTTTAACTAGCATTGAAAGCAAGCAAAATGAAAGAGCTTTTTTTTCAAGAAGAGGTCTGAGCTAGAAGATTTATGCAGGAAGACACGCATGATTCCGAAATCAGATAGTGGACTGGAATTTACAATAGAAGCCATAAAAACTGGTTAGAGAGTAAATAAGATATTTATCATATTCCCGAAGCTCACGTAGTGATGCAGTGAAAGGCTGTATTTATGTAAGTTCCATATCCGCTTGTTCAATTTTTTAGCTAAACATGAATTTGGCCACTTTTTGTATATCCAAATTATTTCTACATAAATTATATTGCTTATTTGTGTGTGAGTCTGCACTTACGTAGTGATTTTGTTTTTTGTACAGGTTCTACGAATGCCTGTGATTGTGCTGCTTGTAGATAAGGTGTGTTAATCTTGTTCCCAACTTGCATTAAACAATTTTGCTTATCGGACATGCAGAATCCATAAGTGTGTCAAATGTTTTCAGGACAGTAAGAGTTGACAATAGAAGATTTTGTGAATTTACATGGTGTGATTGTCAAGAATAGCATGTTTGCCTATCATGGTCTTGAAGATTTATACCCCTTGCAAACATGAAACTAATGGGAGAGTTTGCCAAGACTATGGGCTCAACATGTGAACATGAGTGATGGTTTAACAGAATTTATTTGTGGGAAATTGCTAATGGCAGTGGGAAATGTGGTGAGAGTCGTGTCCGAAGAACATGGTGATATGAACTAATACAACTTTCGTAATGTAATAAATTAATTTGTGCTCTTTAATTTGTAACTATAACTCTTGATAGATTGTTGGTTGGTTTGTTCTCTTCTGTTTGGCCTTTGTTGATTTGTTGGATGCCAGTTTGGTAGGTTAGTCATCTTTTAAATATGTTTTTTTTCATGTACAGTTCATTAGACAACAGTTTTAAACAAAAGACACTTGTATGAGTTGAAACACACAATAGGCAAGAACCTGCTGTGTGTTGGATTAAGTTCATACAACACTATGTAAAACACTTGTGTTAAATATCATTACACAATACCACATTGGAAATCACTTGTCTCATTCTAACAATACTTTTTACGAAGTATTGTCTATGCTTCATTCACATAATATTTCTAAAAAATGTTGTGTGTTGGTTAACTGTCACACAACACTATGGATAACATATTGTATGACTGCTACTTAGACAACAGACCTAAAAATGCTTGTCTAATCTAAAAATATTTATGCATTTACACAACACCCCTGGTTTTGGCCCATTGTGTGAATGTAGGATTAGACAATACTTTTTCGAGTAGGAAAATACCAGTTGTCTGATCATTTCGGGCAATACTTTTTTCCATGGGTGTTGTCTGATACGTGTCGTCTATTGCCAGATTTCTTGTAGTGTATATTAATTATAAAAAAAGTAATTTTTACATTTGTGCATGTATAATGGAAAATAGGACTCACTTATTTTTTTTTTCTCATTTTGGTCCACTAAACAAGTTTAATTTTATATTATTGAACACTTCAGAGAAAAATAAAAATAAATTTTCACCTGAGTTTGATGGATTCCAACTCTTGAATCCTAAGCGGTTGAATCATGGTAGAGCACATTCTAATGAAAGAAATTACTACATTCAGTATTAATTTCTTTAGAAACATAAACAAAATATATAATAAAAAAGATACAACAATGAACATCACATATATATGTATGGAAAGAACAATGCACTTATTCTTGAAAAAATAATTGTATCAAACTAACTGTGTAGGATTATCACAGTGAAACAATAAAAATTATAATTATATGCTGTATTATAAATCTATTACACAAATTATGATTATATGATGTATTATAAATCTATTACACTATAACAATGCAATGAAAGATGTGATTATATTTATAGTTATACTACAATTATGTTACACTTTTAAAACGTATACGTTTTTACATTGTAACTGATGTAATCTAGACATATTCAACCAGAATACATAATTCTGTATCTAGACAGATTCAACCAGAATACATAATTCTGTTTAGGCGGATTGAACGAGAATACATAATTCTATTACATAATTCTGTTTAGGCGGATTGAACGAGAATACATAATTCTATTTAGAATATTCTGGCGGATTCAACGAGAATACATAATTCTATTTAGAATTTAAGCGGATTCAACCAGGTACATTATTCTAGGCCGATTCTCATAAGCTAGGTGAGTTCAACCATGACCTAATACATGAAATTACTTTAAAATATAAAAAGATTGTAGTGGCTACAAGGTTACTTAAAAGTATAAAAAATGAGTGGTGTATATATGAAAATGTAATATTGTGCATGGTAATTCATGGAGAATATTAACAAAGAGTGATTTAATTTGAAGAAAAAAAAAAGCAATGAGGTTACTTTTAAATATAAATATTAGTATTATATGGATGCAACTCTTACTTTCAAATATAAAAAATTAGTACTTTGTTCATATGTACATGCTGTTTCAACCAACTGTTAACCTATAAAAAGTTAAAATTTGATAAATTTTGTTTGCCAAAATCAACATTTACATGAATATTTGTAAAACATAATAATTTTAGGAAGATGTAAAATTAAATAACAAATTCAAAAATATATTGTTATGTAACTAAATTTCTACAAAAATAACAATATTAAATACACAAAAAATTAATTTATATGAAAAAGAAATTATTTTATGGATGCAATAAATTTTTATAATAATATGATTATTTGATTAAATTTTCCATACATTTTTCTCGATTGTTAATAAAAAAATTGGTCTTATAGTGGAAAAACTGAGTACACTTTTTTTTTATTAAAAATACAACTGTAAAGAACATAACAAATTTGAAAAATATAAATTTTGTTAATTAATTTTAATTGTAATTTGTGCATAACATTACTTATTTCTCACATAGAACAATAAATTTTTATAAAATTAAATATAGTGCCTGTTTGGCAGAACTTATTTTTTGGACTTATGGACTTATTTTCGGATAAAAATTTTATATTTTGATAATCTTTTTTTATACAAGTATTTAATGTATGTTTGAGATTCAATAAGTTGCAAAAATAAGTTGAAAAATAAGTTGGAAAGTTAGGAATCTCTAACTTTGTCTTAAAATAAGTTGACTTATTCTGGAAAAAAGTTCTCCCAAACACCCCTATAATCTAATTGAAAAAACTAGTTGATTTCGTACTGAACACCATAATTTTTGAAAATTCTATTTAGTATTTACATTTTTTTTCACAACTTTCATTAGAAATTTTTAGAATTTAATTCCTATAACCATTCAAATTTTCTATAGTTTGAACACATATCATAACTATCACATTATTTAAACTTAAGTGGAGTTGTTTCCTTTTCATTTATACAATAATAAGATATGTATTCATTTAAATTTTTAATAAAAATTGTTATGCCCAATGACTTTGTCAGTTTGGAGGTCTAGCCCTCGGTTTGGGCGATAGAAGAATGCCCCCATTGATAGGCCATAATTGGAAGAAAGAAGACCTCGGTTTGGGCCATAGAATTAAGAATGTCTCCACTGATGGGCCATAATTGGAAGAAAGAATACAGACATCTCATTGTCTACATAAAATGACGCATCTTCAGAAGATCTTGCTTATGGATAAAAGAAGATTGCCCTACAACTCGAATGTCAGTCACTATGACGATCTCACCTTTAAAAGGACCTCCCCTAGCACCAACGAAAAAGAAAATATCCCCTAATAACCTTTATAAGAAGACTAGCTTTAAACCCTTGATCGCACGGGTTGCTTTTATAAATTTTTTTTGTTTAATTTTATTTCGAATGTTATTAAAAAAATTTATTTTATATTTTAAGTTTTTTTTTTCACATATTTTAATAATAAAGCATTGTGTTATAATATGTTAATAATTTTCTAAAGGATATATGTATTTTTTAATACTTATTATTAGATTTGTTGATGAGTATTTTGTTAATATTATTATTAACTTTTTATATTTTTGTGTTTGAAATTGATCGATTTTTTAAAAAAAATGGGTGGTATTACATGGTTTTATTCTCTTTGTATGTATATATATGTATATATATATATATATATATATATATATATATATATATATATATATTTTAAATATATGCAAACTTATCTTGTTAAAAAAATTATGTGAACTTTTAATAATAATTATTGAAGTTGTTGAAAATGCACACCTAGAGGGGGGGTGAATAGGTGTAAATGGCTAACTATGTATAACTAAAACTGATTTTAAGAATTACCAGAAACAGCTTACTGATTTCGTTTTATGCAGAGACAAATGGTATGCTGAATGCACAGATAATCAGTACTGTAAAGTGCAGAAACAGTAAGCTAAATGCAAACAGTAAGTAAAGAGCAGAAAATAAATAACACAGAGACTTTTAGCCAGGTTCGACCCCTAACCCCTATGGTCTACGTCCTGGTCCCTTACCAACTTGGTAAGAGAATATATTATTGATCACTGAAATAAAACCAATTACAAGATACAATAATATATCTCCCTTAATTCCCAGCTGTTGACAAATGGCGTGCTGAACTCCTGTTTCTGAACTTGCTCTCTAAGCTATACTTCCCAAGTATACTTCTCTAGCAACGTTCACCAAACCCTAGTTCCCTAGCCAAACTGTCCAACAACTAATCCTTACAAATCGAACAATACAATCAATAAATAATACAACTCAAACTATGAACTCTTTAAGATATAGCACGTATCAATATACTAAGAGCTCGAGAGAATGAAAGATATAGCAATGAAAAACCGAGTTGTATGAAATCTTGTGTGCTTGAATATTTTCTCTGAAGTGTTCTCTTAATTGATCGATAACGAATGAACACAAGAATCAGTTTATAAAGCTTCACACCAACGTTCAGAAAATCAATCACCAATTAATTCGAACTATTGGAATCAATTTCCAACGTTCAATTGGTTAGAGATTTTACAAACGTTCTTGTGAACGTTAGACAGAGGGTTTGAGAGAAAGAGATCGATGAAAAACATATCCCTTCTGTTCGTATGAATATAAAACGCGTATAGGAGATTTTGTAGAAAGAAATCTTTTAAATAAGGAAACTCCTATAAGTTTTATAAAATAATTCGAATGAGGATATTTTGAAAAGATTTTGAGCTCTAAATATATTGTATACGTATTATATGATAAAGATATCTTACAATATATTTCCTGAATAAAATCCATGAGAATTAATCTTGATAAAAATCTTCAGGATTTCTGGCAGTGTACAAATGGCTTGCTGTTTGTGACTGTCTGCTGGAAATAGCTTGCTGGACTGTCTCTGATGTAGTACAAAATGGCTTGCTGTATATATATTCTCTGTAAACTTAATATATCCTGCAAAACCAAGTTAGTACAACCATAACACAATGTTTTATATCAAACTACAAGCAAATAGCTTGCTGAATGTGATCATCAAAACCATAGGAGTATCAGTTGTATTTTAAACATTTCAGTTTTTTATTATTTTTTTATTTTAGTACATTATATATGATGTTAGTATTATATTCGTGTAATAATTCATTTTATCTTTTTGATTTTTACACGCGTGGTAGAATCAAGGTATTTTTGAACTTTTTTGAAAATATGTGTGGTATTTAATTTTTTATTTGTTTGAATATTATTTTTTTTGTTTATGTTTATTTTATATTTTTTTCATGTGTGGTGTTTATTATGTGTTTTTGTTTAGAGTAAGTTTAGGATATTTTTGTTGTTTTATTTTTAGATAATATATAATTTTATTTTTTGGGTTGTTTTTTTAAATTTTAAAAACATGTTTGTTGTAAATGATTTTTTTGTAAAATACATATATTTGAATATTTAACCTAGCATGTATTTTAATATTTCATTTTTTTGGGTTTTTTTTTCTATTTCATTTTTTTTGTTTGTTTATTATTTTTGTTAGTTTGTTTGTTTTCTTTGTTTATTTTTGAAAATGTATGTTATTTGTTAATAGTGTTATAAAATTTGTGCTAGGGTTTGGCTATTACAACTATCTCAGCGATCAACTACCATGTCTCCGTTCTCGTGTCATACCCCACCCAACCTGATTAGGGCTATGATGTGGTACCACCGACACTTTCTCTTTGCTAGCATAAAATGGGTTATCATTTTCAACGCTGGCAACATTAGTGCCAAAATAATTATCCGCATTTTCGTATAAAAATACCTGGCCCAAACCATGGGTTATTACCCATGTTGACCAGTTCACACCAGAGTTTCCCGAGTAAAAACTTAATGAAATCAATAGCTGCCAAAATTTCGTAATTAAATGTCAAGCACGACACACAGTCAGTGCTTTCTCAAACTCCCCTGCTAATCCGAACAAAGGACTAACCTTAAAGATTAAAATAAAGTTTATTCGACGATACGAATAATGTATCATCCGCTTCGACAAAGGAGGTAGTTATCTCGAACTAATGAGCATAACTATATTTAAAAAAAATTACAATTTAAGGTATTGAAAACGAGCGAAATCGTCAATGGTTAGAAAGCGAATAATCTTCAATAATTTTAACAAAGTAGACATTTCAAGAAGTGTAACTTGATCATCAAGAGTTAAAATAAAATAAAATAAATTGTTACCATTTTAATAAATGGTCCGAACAATGAACCATTACCCAATGTCAAGAGGAGTAGTTGAATTTGAGAAATAAATCCAACTGGGCAGAATGAATATTTAGCTATCTCGAAACAATAAGACAAGCTTTAATTGAATAATATTAAAAGAGTCGTCCCCATCAATGAGACCGACTAATATTTTTAAATGTCCTCTTCCTCGCAAAAAGGATTCATAATTAATTTAATTCTTTGATAGATATAATCAATCCAACATTTGAAGCAAATATTTGAGTAATCAACAATTTCACCAAAAAGTTTCACCACAACAATAACATCTTTGAGAACAATAATGTTCACAGAAATCTCATGAATTCTTTAAGGGATAGAATGAACTTGCATCAATCTTTGTGCTTGCTCAACCCGCTTAATACTTACTCTCCGAGTTTCCATTGTAGGCATCAACAATCTCAAGGTGTTTTATCCAGTTTAGCGCAACCATCTCGCGCGAGCATTCAAATCTTAATTTACTAATTGGTACTATACCCAATAGTCCAACACAAACTCTAAATGAGCTCTAACGTTCCTTACTTAGCTATACACACTCCTACACACTCTCGTTTCTAGTTTTCTATAACCTTGCTCTGATACCATTCTGTAACGCCCCCAAATCCGGGGTTAGGAGATTTGGTCGCTACCTGAAAATCCTCAAAATAAAATCACATGTTTAAAAAAACCTTTTCCTTGTAATTGTCCAAAATTGAAATATAACATCTATGACCCCGACAATCCAAGATCTTTTAGGTTATAGTGCTAGAAACAAGAATCCAAATTACATTAATAAAAACTTTCTTCTTTACAATAATCTCTTTGATCAAATCTTCAACCACTGGTATATCTTCAACAAGAAGTATACCGGGCCAACTAATATAATATACAATAATAATTATTAAAGTCTAACTATATAAAATAGATCTTACACTAGATCTAGATCACCCGAGTCAAGTCTTCTTCAAAATAACGTCTGATTCTTCTCTTTCCAAACTGTGAGAATAAGTCTCGTCAAACTACCTTACTGGAAAAAAAATAGATTTCGAAACAAACAAGTATGAGCGAAAGAAATGCTCAGCAAGTGTATACTAAAACAGGAATATTAATAAATCACTGCTAATAAAACAGATATCTTCTATCAAAAGCTCAAATCACAAGGTAAGTATTTTGAATCGATAATCTTTCAACACAGAATGAATTAAAAGAAATGAGTATTTAGACATGATAAGTTCCGTGTTCTACTAGTGGGATCCCAACTAGCTAAATAATTGGTTTAGTTTTACTTCCAACAAGAAAACATCATTAAGGAATAATAATCTCAAAGGGTATCGACCAGTTCGATATCGTAAATGGGTGTAAATTGAATAAACAAAAATAATAATAGATATCGACAAGATCGACAATAAATGATGGGGTGATACCATAATCAATGAATAATTAAAATAATTTCACTTGAACGTCACAGTAATACTACCTTCTTCTTCTACCGTACGCCATCACAATCTTCTAGTTCGATCATTCTTTGGTTTAACGCTCTTGCGGTTGCCACGAGTCTGGTCCGCTGATATCCAACCCGCGTGTCAATTTCAATATCAAACATAAGCCAACACTTTAGTATCTTAAACGACAATTATAATATTCTATAAATTAACGCATTTTAATCTGTTCTCTCCTTTTAAATAGGGTATTCTCTTCAAAGTCTCTGAATGAAATCCACATAATTAAATAGTACATCTCGATCGTGTCCATATATTATACGTAAATTTCCGAGTTCATGAAGTATTTTAATTAATTTAAATACTCTTGGTTCCTTAGAATTGACCAATTAATAAACCATTTTCTACTAAAATCCATAACTCCATTGATCTACATAATTAAATCAAAATAAAAATCTCCATAAAATTTCTAATATTATCCCATAACCAAATAAAATTACTTCCTCCAAAAATCAAACCTCCCACCATTTATAAGAATTCCTCAAAGTCTCCATTTTAATCAATTTCCAAATTTAATAACTAATTCATCCGATTACTTCTACCACTCCCAAATATCTTAGAAATTACTACATTTCCTCCTTGATATAATAACCAAATTTCAGAATTTTTCACCATACCCATTATTTAATATAATTCAAGCAAATCTCCAAATTCCACAAAGTAATTTAATAAATCATTTTATTCTATTTTTAAAATTAAATTCATATCTCCATTTTCACTTCTCATAAAATTATCCAAAAATTATCATAATATTTCTCATAAAATCCTTTAGCCAAATAAATTCATAAATTCCAAAACCCAACATTTCCACTATTTTATAAAATCATCCCAAAGTCCAATATTTTATTCATTTTACCAAATTTTTAAACCAACATTCCAAAATCCATTTCATAACCTAATAAACTAATCAAATACTATGTCATTTTCTCGATTTATCCACAAATTCTCAAAAACAAACTCTTCACCAATTATTAACTAAAATTTTCAAAAGTTCACTCTAAATATTAAAATATTAAATAGAAATATAATCTTATACCTTTACATGTTACTAGCTTCCCCTCCCTTTACCCTAGCTCTCTCTCGGCTCTTTCTTTCTTTTCTTTTCTGCACCACCACCACCACTGGCATACTGGTATACCCACACCACCACAACACACGCATATACCAACAATCACACCTTCACTTGTGCACAATCCCACACATAAATTCGCAATACACAGCATAAATACACTCTTTAACCTTTTCTTCACCACCTGTTCCTTACCCCCAAGTACACTCTCACCACCCTCTCTTTTTAATTCTTTCCTTCTCCCTCAATGACACCCCTTACCTCCTCTGTTTTGCACCACCAGCAGCTACACAACCTCTACAACTGTTAAGGGCCAAGGCCCATAAGTCTAAGAGTATAAGTCCAATCTATCTATGTTTATCTGTCTGTGCACCTGTTAGCACATGATCTGTTAGCACATGATCTTTTTGTCTGATTCTGTCAGCATATCAGAAGCTGTAGTTGGTAGCTGTAGTGGTCCTATGTGTGGCCGTTAGTTTGTCTTAATCTAGTACACTCCAAAAGAGTTGGTAGGGCAATCTGAGAACCTCTTTAAGAGGCATAAGCTAGCATTGTAAAAGGAAATCAAGAATGAATGAATGAAAACCTTTTCTCTGCAAATATTATGTTTACTACACTTTGTTTTCATGGTATCAGAGACAGGTTCCACTTGGCTTAAATATTGACATATTGACATTCTAGCTGTTCTTCATAGCTACAAAGAAGAATGGCCACTAATACTACGAACACTGTTAGTATGACTGTTATTGATGCAACCAGTCCCTTGTATTTACATCCCTCATATGGGAGTAATTTTATGGTCATAGACAAGCTTCAAGGGTCAGCAAATTATAGATCCTGGAAGAGGTCAATGGAGATTGCTCTTTCTTCAAAAAGAAAGTTAGGGTTTGTGACTGGTGTCGTACTCAGAGATGCTACTGATTTAGTAAAAGGTGAGGCATGGGATACATGTAACAACATGATAATCTCATGGATTTTTGGTTCTGTTTCAGAGTCAATCAAGAAATCAATAATGTTTATAAGCAGTGCTTATCAGATCTGGAACAACCTTGAACAGAGATTTGCTCTTACAAACGGATCAAGAAAGTACAAAATCAACAAAGACCTCTATGAAAGCAGGTAACAAGGGAGGCAAATTAGTGAGTACTACACTCAAATGAGGTCTCTGTGGGAGGAACTTGAGTCTCTCAATACCCTTCCTGCTATCAAGACAATCATAGGAGAAGTTACAACATTTGTTAATGTCCTTACAAGGCAAAAGGAAGAGCAAAAGTTGTTTCAGTTTTTAAATGGCCTTGATGAGATTTATGGGACACAAAGAAGCCAATTGCTCATGATGGAAAATCTCCCATCTGTGGAAACTGCTTGTAGCAATCTGGAGCAAGAAGAAGCTCAGAGAGTAGTACTTGGTCACATGAAAGAAGACACAAAAACATTGGCTATGTTCAGTAAAAGCGCAGGAGGAGTATCTGCAAATGCCCAATCTCTTTCTTCTATCCAGTGCACAGCTTGTAGTAAAGCAGGGCACACTACTGATAAATGCTGGACTCAAGTTGGATACCCAAGCTGGCACCCCAAAGCCAAACCTCAGAATCAAAGCCCTTACAAAGGAAAAGGAAGGGGCTTCAACAACAACAATCATCAGCAAAAATGGAACAAAGGAAGAGGTGGAGGAGCTGGACACAGAGTAGCTGCACATGCTCAAGGTCAATATCACAGTGATGCAGGATCAGTTTCAAGCAGTGTTGGTCCCATCACAGCTCAATAGCTAAAACAACTGCTGAGAATGCTTCCTACCCCAACAAAAGGTGGAGAAACAGATGATGAAATGGAAGGCAATTATGCAGGTATGGTATCTTGTCACTTTGCTAATTCTGTGAAAAATAATGAATGGATTTTAGACTTTGGAGCCTCAGATCATATGACTGGAGTTATCTGCTCTTTGCATGATATTAGCATATGTAAAAGTAATTCCTTGATTAATCTGCCTACTGGTGAAACTTCAGAAATAACTCATAGTGGGAGTGTAAGCTTGAAGAATGATATGGTGCTAAAACAAGTTCTGTATATTCCTGCTTTTAAACAAAATTTGTTGTCTGTGAATAAGATATGCAAGGATAGTGCAGTTAAAGTAGTGTTTCATGATGACTACTGCATTATTCATGATAAAGTGTCAAATGAAGTAAAAGGCATAGGCAGGAGTGAACATGGCTTTTACTACTTGATCAATGAACCAGTAGGTATGACTTTAAAGAGAATTAAGGATAAGACATTGAGATTGGTAAATGCTAAAATGGAGGGTGAAAAGAAAGCAATGACAGTAAGTTCATGTAAAGAGGTCCCTACTGTTATTAAGGATGTCCCACGCTTGAGTAAAGAAACCCTGTGGCATCACAGATTAGGTCATGCACCTATGAAGAGAATAATGATGATTGAGAAGTTAGGCTTGAAAGAGGGATCTCCTGACTTGTGTTTAACCTGTCCTCTTGCAAAGTTTACCAAACTCCCCTTTACTAAGAGTGAGTCACGAGCTAGGAGAATATTTGAGCTTGTTCATATTGATACATGGGGACCATATAAAGTCAGCTACAGAGGAAAATTTAAATATTTCCTCACCATTGAGGATGATTATTCAAGGGTGACATATGTACACCTATTGCAACTGAAGTCTGATGCATTTAGTGCAATCAAGAGCTTTGCACTAATGGATAAGACTCAATTCAAGCAGAAAATTCAGATTATAAGGTCAGACAATGCACTAGAGTTTGATGATAATAGATGCAAGAACTTCTTTGATCAGCTGGGAATTGTTCATCAAACCTCTTGTAGTGAAAGGCCACAGCAGAATGGAAGAGTGGAAAGAAAACACAGGAATATCCTTGAGATGGCCAGGGCTCTAAGATTTCAAGCAGCCTTGCCACTTCAATTCTGGGGAGATTGTGTTCTTGCTGCAACTCACATAACAAATAGGTTGCCAACTGGTTTACTTGGGGGAAAGGCACCATATGAACTGCTATATAAAAAGAAACCAAGCTATGGGCATCTAAAGTCATTTGGATGCCTTGCATTTGCCTCTAATCCCAGTAGAGAAAAAGATAAGTTCCAAGCTAGGGGAACACCATGTATCTTTATTGGATACTCAGCAAAGCAGAAAGGACATAATTTGTTGACTGGTACCTCCTTTGTATCCAGGGATGTGAGATTCTATGAGTCTGTCTATCCTTATCATATTTTTCACTCTACTTCAGCTGATGGATCAACCTTGCAGCAAAAGGAGGCTGTTGAAAACTCTACTACCAAGACTCATTCCACCTGGATTGAGTATGACTATGGAGATGAAACTCAAGTAGTTGAGTGTAACAATGATGAAGGATCAGACACTCGAGCTTCTAATCAGGAGGTTCCACAACTCAGAAGGTCCAGTAGGGAACATAAGGCTCCATCTTGGCAAACTGACTACTATGTGAGTGCTAACTGTGCTCAAAGAGTCTGTGAGATCTCTGTGACACCTCAATTCTCTGGATTTATGGGTGAAGTCAGCAAGGTGAAGGATCCAAAACATTTCAAAGAAGCAACTCAACATAGTCAATGGTTGGAAGCTATGAATGAAGAGTTGACTGCATTGGAGAACAACAATACTTGGGAGATCACTGATCTGCCTCCTGGCAAGCATGCTATAGGATGTAAATGGCTGTATACTACGAAGTATAATCCTCAAGGAAACATCACTAGGTACAAATCCAGACTTGTGGTTCTTGGCAATCGACAACAATATGGAATTGACTATGAGCAAACATTTGCTCCAGTGGCTAAGTTAACTACTGTGAGGTCTATTCTAGCTGTGGCTGCAATCAAAGGCTGGTTCACTCATCAAATGGACGTTAAAAACGCGTTTTTACATGGAGACCTAAAGGAAGAGGTCTATATGAGACTCCCACCAGGAAAAGGCTTCAGGTTTAACCCAGCAGCTAAGGGGGATTATTCTACAACAAATCCCTCAAGTACTAAAGTGTGCAGGTTGATCAAGACTTTGTATGGTCTCAAACAAGCTCCCAGGGAGTGGTTTGATAAACTCAGCTCAGTACTTAAGAAGGTTGGATTTACTCAGTCTCATGCAGACTCTTCTCTCTTTACTAAACACAAGGATGGGGTGTTTACTGCTATACTAGCCTATGTCGATGATCTAATTCTAACTGGGAACAACCTTCAAGCTATTCAGGATGCAAAGCAGTTCTTGCATAGCCAATTTAAGATGTAGGACCTTGGTGAACTGAGATACTTCCTTGGGATAGAAGTTGATAGAAGTGAGCAGGGCATCTTCCTATCTCAACAGAAGTACACAACAGACCTCTTAAGGGAGTATAATCTTCTAAATTGCAAACCATTGAGACTGCCAATGGATACTCATGTCAAACTTCTCTCCACTTCTGGAACTCCTCTTCCAAACCCTGAAGAATATCAACGTCTCATTGGTAAATTGATCTATCTGACATTCACTCGCCCAGATATCTCCTTTACTGTTCATGTTCTCAGCCAATTTATGCATAACCCCACAAGTGTTCACTTTCAAGCTGCTAAGAGGGTCTTGCGATATCTGGCAGGATCAAGAGAGCAAGGAATCCTGTTAGCTTCCAAGTCTACAGCTACTCTTCAAGCATATTGTGACAGTGATTGGGTTGGATGTCCCAACACAAGGAAATCAACCACTGGCTACTGTCTTATGCTAGGTCATTCCCCTATTGCCTGGAAGTCTAAAAAGCAATCAGTTGTTGCCCGTTCTACTGCAGAAGCAGAATTTAGGTCCTTGGCTATGACAGTGTGTGAAGTCATGTGGGTTAAAAAATTACTCAAAGAATTGGGGCTGGAGGATCTTGATTCTACTCCTATTTTCTGTGACAACAAGGCGGCTCTTGCCATTGCAGCCAACCCTGTGCATCATGAGAAAACGAAACATGTTGAGATCGACTGTCATTTTATTCGAGACAAAGCCATGGAAGGTCATATCACTCCTACTTATGTCCCTACTTCTTCTCAGGTGGCTGATGTTTTCACCAAAATTCTACCTACTACTCAACACCAGAATCTCTTACACAAGCTCGGCGTTCAATCATCTTCACACTCCGCTTGAGGGGGAGTGTTAAGGGCCAAGGCCCATAAGTCTAAGAGTATAAGTCCAATCTATCTATGTTTATCTGTCTGTGCACCTGTTAGCACATGATCTGTTAGCACATGATCTTTTTGTCTGATTCTGTCAGCATATCAGAAGCTGTAGTTGGTAGCTGTAGTGGTCCTATGTGTGGCCGTTAGTTTGTCTTAATCTAGTACACTCCAAAAGAGTTGGTTGGGCAATCTGAGAACCTCTTTAAGAGGCATAAGCTAGCATTGTAAAAGGAAATCAAGAATGAATGAATGAAAACCTTTTCTCTGCAAATATTATGTTTACTACACTTTGTTTTCAACAACCCATGCTCTTTTCCACCTCATTTCTCACCTCCTACATCTCTCTTCACTCGTACTCCCTATCCTCACAAATATAGCCCCTGTAACGAACACCACAGCCTACACCCTCCCTTCGGCATCACTAGCACAAGAACATACCCATGGACGCACCCCCTTGAACCAAAATGCGTACACACCGAATACATCAAGCCTGTACATACTATTTCTCTCGATTTCCTTGCTCTGCACCTACAACACACTTCACGCACGACACATACACCCCCTCCCGTTACTCCCATCCGTTTACCCCCCTCTCCTTTGATCATCACAGCAACACACCAACACCATAATTCATGACCACAAATTCATTTTAAAGGCTGAAATCGAACAGCGCAAACTGAACCCATCAAAATCAGAACCCAACCTTCGGTATTTGCTTCAATCGGACCAATAAAACCATCACCCACACAACGAATTAACCTATATACTCGCCTATACACACACCCAGCTCTAATACACACACGCACACGGTGTTTATACCCACACACAGACGTAGTAGTGAGGAGAAAGAAAAATGAGGGTGAGAGGTAACAAGGGAGAGAGTTGCGAGAGAGAGAGAGATTGAGAAATGAACAGAGGAGAGTCTTCGAGAGTGTAAAAGAGACCATGGAGAGTATTCTGGAAGTTTGGAGAGACACCGGTGGATTTTTAAGACCAATGGCAATTTGCAAATTTTATAATGCTAAAAAAACCAATTAAAAAGTAATTTAATCACTTTTGAATATCGAAATTAAATGGAAAAATGGGTGAAAATGAAGCTTTATATTTTTCAAATAAAGATTATGAAATTACGAACACGCCCATATTTTTAAAATATTTTTGGGGTCAAAATTAAGTTAGATATGAATTTCGCAAATTTTGAACCTTTAAATGCAACATCTCTCTTAAAATCATTTTAAAATATTTAAACACCAAAAATATTTCTGCCAAAAATTTAGAACTAAATAATTTCGTACGGATGATAACACAAAAGATTCCATGATTTTTAATAACTTCAATGATTTTATAAAATTTCCCGGAGATCAATAATGCATGATTTACATAGATATAATCACAGAAAAACGAAACTAAAATATACAGGCTCACATTGGCACTCCCAAATCTTCATATAAATAAGTAACTCACTATACATTTACCAGATGACCCATCAAATACAAAAAAATATCCACAATCTTTTCCCCTATTATGGAAAAACCAATAAAGTATTTAAATAATAATAATAATTCATAAAATTCCGGGTTGTTACAATCTACCCCCTTAAAAGGATTCCGTCCTCGGAATCTACTAAGAGAAATCTCTAGGGTTCCTTTTACCAACTTCTCAGTTTTGAAATTTCTACCAATTTTCTATATAGGACAATTCTAGACAATTCTGGTTGTATCAATATATGATCATGCTCTCTTATGAGCTTATTCTTTGAGATTAGACACTCTCACCTTTGAAACAAGAAATATAATACGTGTCCACACTTATCTTCTTTGACTAGTCAATTCCCTTCCAATCAACTCATTCACGTAAGTTGTTAACACCAACACAATCACTTTACTCCTTATTCACGGCTCCAATTCCTGATGAAATTCTTAGAAACAAACTGTCCATAGACAATCTTATTCAGCATGTTGACATGTAAGCAAGGTGCCACGTCAGCATGCTGACATGTCACTAGTGGGGTCCACAAGTGCCACGTCACAAATGGGGGCCATGCCATGTCATCAGTGGGGCCCACCAAGGTGCCACGTCAGCACTGGGGCCCACATGCCACATCAGCAGTATGGCCTACATGCCACGTCATCAGTGGGGCCCACCAAGGTGCCACGTCAGCACTGAGGCCCACATGTCACGTCAGCAATAGGGCCCACATGCCACGTCAGCCGTAGGGCCCACATGCCACGTCAGCAGTAGGTACCACTATCTAACGCAACGCTAATTTTTTTTTAAGCAACACTAAATATACCATAATGCAACATCATATATAGTCAAATGCAACACTTTTTTACAAAAAATTTGAAATGGCTGAGCTGTTTATACATAAAATAATCTGGTCCAAACCAAGCCAACTACTGGTCCAAACCAACCACAAGGCAATGATGCGGCCAACAAAAACACTTGACAGTTTACAAAAATACCAAGTTCTAATACTAGCTAGTTAAAGCTACAAAAATTACTAAGTGGAGCCATAAAAATCCTTCAATTCTATTATTAATTTGCTCCATTGTATCTCCCATGGTCGCAAGCTCTCGCCAACCTCTGTCTCCACGCATCATCTCATCCATTCTGCATTGTGATGCAGCCTGTGGGTTAAAAGATTGAAGTATAGATTGACATGGATTAATATGACAGCTAACAAAACTCTTAATAATTATCATATATTACTAAGTGCATCAAGAATCGGTATTACTAAGTGCATTCATTGTGCACTTAGTAATATTGGATCTGGGAAAGTATTAATGAATGAATCATTCTCCACAGCTATTGCTCCAACATGATAGCCTAATGTAGAGGAGAACGCAGATGCTATATCAGGATCCACTCCACTGCGCGACAAACCATTCATTACATTCTTATGAGCAAGATATATATCAGAATTAAGAGAAGAATTTTCCAAGTTCTCCCTCGCTGCAAATTCTGTCAAATTATAATTTTCGGTTTCCAGATGATCATCACATGCAGAAGTATCTTGAATATTTGACAAATCTGGCTCTTCAAGTAATCCAGGAGTGCGTGGAGCCTGATCATACTCAATGTGATAGGAATGATTGATATTACCATCATTTTCTTCAATATGCTTTACAGAAACGTAAACGAGGGAATAAATAACACATATAGAATAAAATAATTTAACCATTCATTACTGGTCTTGACTTTTAAAGCTATGCAGCTTACATTGGTAGATGTTATAACGAATTTGGATTTTTCAGTCATCTCAACATTTCCCTCGTGATTGTGAGATGTCAATTGTTGGACAGATGACTGAGGATCAGTGCTGAAAGCAGAGAGGTTTTGTTCAGAATTCAAAAGTTTTTGGATATAAAAAATCAAACTAAGACAATGGCATTAAGTAACAGCTTCTAACATAAGGCATCCCAACATCGTCGGTGATATATGGTCTAATAAGTAATTCACTAGATAACACAGAAGTTCTCACTATGTAGACCAATGGTTGCAGACAGAGTGTGTCCTTTTAACATTTTTGCACGTATAGATAAATCATTACAGGCAGTTTAAGAGAGGGCCATACGGAATGTAAAATAAAGCAACCCACAGTATGAGCCGTAGGGTGGTGTGTGTAAGTTTGTAATAATATATCAGCATATCCTGGATTGTTTTCGTCATCCCCAGTAGCACAAATATCATACTCTAGAAGCTGCTACGTAGATGAACTCCTAAAAGTGCTGCTAACAATACACAAGGCAAAACGTTGACATTAAGCACAATGAATCCTATATTACTAAGTACATTCAAGAATCAGTTTTATCAATTACTAATCATCACATAAATCCGAATTCTACAACTGTAAATGAAATAAACAGACAATTTTGATACAAAACCTGAGTCCAAGGTTTCGAATCACTTGGAATCTTACCTTTTATTACAGAACCAGCTTGACTCGGTTGAACTCGGACGATTGACTCACTGAGTTGACTCGGCGACTCACTGAGTTTACACGAGTTGATGGTCATTTTCATTTGTTCCCTCCATTTTTCCTCGATTCTTTTTCGCATCTTATCATTTCTTCATGAATCTGCAAGAAAACTCCTTAAAACAGTTAGGGTTTTGAGTGATAATAGAGATACATGACTCACATTCGATATGTATATGTATAATCGAATCGATTAGACTAAATATATCAAATTCATGAATCGATTGTAGTGCACAAGCTAGGGTTTTGAAAAAGCCCCAATTTAAACAACTGAAATCATTATATATACATGTATCTTCTATCTATTTAGATGATAAACTCGAGATTTATTTGTTAAATCACGAGTACAATTGCATCTAAAACTCAATTTTTTTGTTCTCGATCCAAAATCTTAGTAAATCATATGATATGAATGATTTGTTGAGTGTAGTAACGATTATTGTTTGAGAAAAGGTGTTTATGATAATCGAATGATTGAATATCATCGGAAGAATAGAAGAAATTGTTCGAAAAAAGCAAGAATCGCCGATCTAGATACAATATAGATCGAAGAACATGTATATAAGGGAAGAAAATATTGGGAGCAAGAAGGAATGCAGGAAGTGAAGAGGGAAAGAGTGGGTGAGGATAGATATTTGGTGTGTGTGTTTGAGATTTGGGCGTTCAAAAAAGAGAGCGGGATGTGAAAAAGTAGAGAGCGGGATAATTAGCCGCCCATCTGATTTCATTTTGTTTCTATAAAAAATTACACATTTATTTTTATTTTATTAAATTACATATATTTCCTATTTCATTTAATTTTGTGGATTATATATATATATTAAAATGTTAAAACAACTTTTTAATGTAAATATATATCTAATGTAATGATATTCCCAAAGTTTCAGAAAATAAAAAATTAATTTGATTGGAGATCTAAGTAGATCACTACTATTTTCAATGTGACTCGTAACTAGTGCTTTGTCACGGATTATTGTTTCTATTTTTTAAAAAATATTTTTGAACGATCCAACCGTACGGATGTCAATATATATCTAATGTAATGATATTCCCAAAGTTTTAGAAAATAAAAAATTAATTTGATTGGAGATCTTAGTAGATCACTACTATTTTCAATATGACTCGTAACTAGTGCTTTGTTACGGATTAATGTTTCTATTTTTTAAAAAATATTTTTGAACGATCCAACCGTACGGATGTCAATATATATCTAATGTAATGATATTCCCAAAGTTTCAGAAAATAAAAAATTAATTTGATTGGAGATCTTAGTAGATCACTACTATTTTCAATATGACTCGTAACTAGTGCTTTGTCACGGATTATTGTTTCTATTTTTTAAAAAATATTTTTGAACGATCCAACCGTACGGATGTCAATATATATCTGATGTAATGATATTCCCAAAGTTTTAGAAAATAAAAAATTAATTTGATTGGAGATCTTAGTAGATCACTACTATTTTCAATATGACTCGTAACTAGTGCTTTGTTACGGATTAATGTTTCTATTTTTTAAAAAATATTTTTGAACGATCCAACCGTACGGATGTCAATATATATCTAATGTAATGATATTCCCAAAGTTTCAGAAAATAAAAAATTAATTTGATTGGAGATCTTAGTAGATCACTACTATTTTCAATATGACTCGTAACTAGTGCTTTGTTACGGATTATTGTTTCTATTTTTTTAAAAATATTTTTGAACGATCCAACCGTATGGATGTCAATATATATCTAATGTAATGATATTCCCAAAGTTTCAGAAAATAAAAAATTAATTTGATTGGAGATCTTAGTAGATCACTACTATTTTCAATATGACTCGTAACTAGTGCTTTGTTACGGATTATTGTTTCTATTTTTTAAAAAATATTTTTGAACGATCCAATCGTACGGATGTCAATCTATATCTAATGTAATGATATTCCCAAAGTTTCAGAAAATAAAAAATTAATTTGATTGGAGATCTTAGTAGATCACTACTATTTTCAATATGACTCGTAACTAGTGCTTTGTCACGGATTATTGTTTCTATTTTTTAAAAAATATTTTTGAACGATCCAACCGTACGGATGTCAATATATATCTAATGTAATGATATTTCTTAAGTTTCAGAAAATAAAAAATTAATTTGATTGGAGATCTTAGTAGATCACTACTATTTTCAATATGACTCGTAACTAGTGCTTTGTCACGGATTATTGTTTCTATTTTTTAAAAAATATTTTTGAACGATCCAACCGTACGGATGTCAATATATATCTGATGCAATGATATTCCCAAAGTTTTAGAAAATAAAAAATTAATTTGATTGGAGATCTTAGTAGATCACTTCTATTTTCAATATGACTCGTAACTAGTGCTTTGTCACGGATTATTGTTTCTATTTTTTAAAAATATTTTTGAACGATCCAACCGTACGGATGTCAATATATATCTAATGCAATGATATTCCAAAAGTCTTAGAAAATAAAAAATTAATTTGATTGGAGATCTTAGTAGATCACTACTATTTTCAATATGACTCGTAACTAGTGCTTTGTTACGGATTATTGTTTCTATTTTTTCAATAATATTTTTGAACGATCCAACCGTACGGATGTTAATATATATCTAATGTAATGATATTACCAAAGTTTCAGAAAATAAAAAATTAATTTGATTGGAGATATTAGTAGATCACTACTATTTTCAATATGACTCGTAACTAGTGCTTTGTCACGGATTATTGTTTCTATTTTTTAAAAAATATTTTTGAACGATCCAACCGTACGGATGTCCATATATATCTAATGTAATGATATTCCCAAAGTTTCAGAAAATAAAAAATTAATTTGAATGGAGATCTTAGTAGATCACTACTATTTTCAATATGACTCGTAACTAGTGCTTTGTTACGGATTATTGTTTCTATTTTTTCAATAATATTTTTGAACGATCCAACCGTACGGATGTCAATATATATCTAATGTAATGATATTACCAAAGTTTCAGAAAATAAAAAATTAATTTGATTGGAGATTTTATAGATCACTACTATTTTCAATATGACTCGTAACTAGTGCTTTGTCACGGATTATTGTTTCTATTTTTTAAAAAATATTTTTGAACGATCCAACCGTACGGATGTCCATATATATCTAATGTAATGATATTCTCAAAGTTTCAGAAAATAAAAAATTAATTTGATTGGAGATCTTAGTAGATCACTACTATTTTCAATATGACTCGTAACTAGTGCTTTGTCACGGATTATTGTTTCTATTTTTTAAAAAATATTTTTGAACGATCCAACCGTACGGATGTCAATATATATCTAATGTAATGATATTCCCAAAGTTTTAGAAAATAAAAAATTAATTTGATTGGAGATCTTAGTAGATCACTACTATTTTCAATATGACTCGTAACTAGTGCTTTGTTACGGATTATTGTTTCTATTTTTTAAAAAATATTTTTGAACGATCCAACCGTACGGATGTCAATATATATCTAATGTAATGATATTCCCAAAGTTTCAGAAAATAAAAAATTAATTTGATTGGAGATCTTAGTAGATCACTACTATTTTCAATATGACTCGTAACTAGTGCTTTGTTACGGATTATTGTTTCTATTTTTTTAAAAAATATTTTTGAACGATCCAACCGTACGGATGTCAATATATATCTAATGTAATGATATTCCCAAAGTTTCAGAAAATAAAAAATTAATTTGATTGGAGATCTTAGTAGATCACTACTATTTTCAATATGACTCGTAACTAGTGCTTTGTCACGGATTATTGTTTCTATTTTTTAAAAAATATTTTTGAACGACACAACCGTACGGATGTCCATATATATCTAATGTAATGATATTCCCAAAGTTTCAGAAAATAAAAAATTAATTTGATTGGAGATCTTAGTAGATCACTACTATTTTCAATATGACTCGTAACTAGTGCTTTGTCACGGATTATTGTTTCTATTTTTTTTAAAAAAATTTTGAACGATCCAACCATACGGATGTCCATATATATCTAATGTAATGATATTCCCAAAGTTTCAGAAAATAAAAAATTAATTTGATTGGAGATCTTAGTAGATCACTACTATTTTCAATATGACTCGTAACTAGTGCTTTGTCACGGATTATTGTTTCTATTTTTTAAAAAATATTTTTGAACGATCCAACCGTACGGATGTCAATATATATCTGATGCAATGATATTCCCAAAGTTTTAGAAAATAAAAAATTAATTTGATTGGAGATCTTAGTAGATCACTTCTATTTTCAATATGACTCGTAACTAGTGCTTTGTTACGGATTATTGTTTATATTTTTTAAAAATATTTTTGAACGATCCAACCGTACGGATGTCAATATATATCTAATGCAATGATATTCCAAAAGTTTTAGAAAATAAAAAATTAATTTGATTGGAGATCTTAGTAGATCACTACTATTTTCAATATGACTCGTAACTAGTGCTTTGTCACGAATTATTGTTTCTATTTTTTTAAAAATATTTTTGAACGATCCAACCGTACGGATGTCCATATATATCTAATGTAATGATATTCCCAAAGTTTCAAAAAATAAAAAATTAATTTGATTCGAGATCTTAGTAGATCACTACTATTTTCAATATGACTCGTAACTAGTGCTTTGTCACGGATTATTGTTTCTATTTTTTAAAAAATATTTTTGAACGAACCAACCGTACGGATGTCAATATATATCTAATGTAATGATATTCCCAAAGTTTCAGAAAATAAAAAATTTATTTGATTGGAGATCTTAGTAGATCACTACTTTTTTAATATGACTCGTAACTAGTGCCGTGTCACGGATTAGTGTTTCTATTTTTTAAAAAAATATTTTTGAACGATCCAACCGTACAGATATCAATATATATGTAATTTAATGATATTCCCCAAGTTTCAGAAAATAAAAAATTAATTTGATTGGAGATCTTAGTAGATCACTACTATTTTCAATATGACTCGTAACTAGTGCTTTGTTACGGATTATTGTTTCTATTTTTTAAAAAATAAATAAATATCTAATGCAACAATTCAAACAGCAAATGCAACACTACTGATACCTAATCCAACACTTCTGCCACGTCAGCAAATGCCACGTCAGCATTAGTGGGTCCCACTTCTGCCATGTCAGCAATTGTGGGTCCCACAATTGCCACGTCAGCATGATGGGCCTCCTGCCACGTCACCCTTGTGGGTCCCACAGTGCCACGTCAGCAGTGGTGGGTCCTACTTCTACCACGTCATAATTTTTTTAAAAAATATAAATTTATCTAATGCAGCACTTCAAACAGCAAATGCAACAATACAGGTATCTAATGCAACGCTTTCTGACACGTCAACAAATGCCACGTCAGCAAAGGTGGGCCCCACTTCTGCCACGTCAGCAATTGTGGGTCCCACAATTGCCACGTCAGCACGATGGGCCTCCTGCCACGTCTCTCTTGTGGGTCCCACACTACCATGTCAGCAGTTGTGGGGCCCACATCTACCACGTCATTTTTTTAAAAAAAAATATGAATATATCTAATGCAACACTTCAAAGAGCAAACGCAACACTACTGGTATCTAATGCAACGTTTTTTGCCACGTCAGCAAAGGTGGGCCCCACTTCTGCCACATCAGCAAATGTGGGTCCCACATGTGCCACGTCAGCGCATGTGGGTCCCACTCCTGCCACGTCACCATTTATAAAAATAAAAAATTATCTAACGCAACGCCATCAGTTAGTGTTGCATAATGTGAAACACTGTGGGTAAAACGCAACGCTAATCTATATCTAACGCAACACCAATTCAGCTCAGTTGCAAAAGACCCAAAACTTCTATCTAACGAAACGCTTTCTGTGCAACGCTTTGTAAAAAGGGTTGCGTATGCTCACTTATGGCGTAGTGACTACATTTCCCTAGTTTCTCAAAGAAAAAATTATTTGGGCACATTTTCAAAACAAGCAAATGTACAAATTTTTTCTAAAATAGAGTTGTATAACACATAACAAATTTGTAGAACACGAATTTTTAAAATTAATTGTAATAATAAATGGTTCAGAATATAATTTATTTTAACACAACATAAAAGATTGTATTAAATCAAATAATTATTTAATATTAAATACAATATACTCAATATCAATTTTAAAAGAATAATGACCAAAATGCCTCAACCTGCAATTATGGTCCAAAATACCTTTTTAATACGGAATATCGGGTGCAGTATAAGCCGGATACCGCACTTCGTGTTCAGTGTTTGACTGACGTGATAATGTGAACACGGTACTCGATTCACCACATATCTTCTATATACTCCCTTCGTCCCCGCCAATAGTTAACATTGGAGGACGGGGGTTGGACACGCATTTTAAGGTCAATTTTAAGGATAGTTCCATAACTTATTTTTGAAATTTTGTTTTTTTGTATAAAAATAGAACAATCCTATTTTTATACAAAAAAAGAAAATTTTAAAAATAAGTTATGGAACTATACTTTATAAGAGCCTTAAAATGCGTGCCACGCAAGTGAAAAATTTATGTTAAGAAATGGATGAGGGCCGCATGAATTTTTTAACTTCTTATCTGCTTTTATAGCTAGCAAGGGATTCCACTTATTTTTAGTTTCTTTTAGTGACTTGTTAGGTATCACGACACCAAATCATTCATCCCACTCAGATTTACTACATGTATAAAGAATTAATCTATCCAACATTTTTACTGAGTAAAATTTAAGAACAAAGGTCTTTGTTGACTACACGTGCCAGTATAGTAACATTTGTATGGGCTGGTGACCTTCCAGGAAGGTTTAAGGAATTTGTTTACTCTACCACTCTACGTTTAATCATTCTTTTTTCTAAGGGTACAACCTACAGGCACTACAAGAAAATAGAAACAACTCTTAGTCACAGTAGAAATAACAGCTAAAGTAGAAGCATCAATTCCAGTTGTAGCATAAAGAATATACAATCCATTCTCTTCTTTACCAATCTCTAGATCCTTCATCCAAGTATGGTCATGAACATAACAAGTATCAGCAAGAAAACTTACTTGATGAGATGTATCTTTGATAAGTTTGGATATAGATAACAAGTTGTATGCAAAGGAAGGAACACAAAACACATTAGTTAAAGTGAGATGTGAGTTAAGTGTCATGGTACCACTATGAGTAATGATGACAATAGCTCCATTTGGCAATTGTAAAGTTGTTTTACAAGGTTGAGGATTTTGCAACAAGTGTAGAAAAGGAGTAATATGATCAGTTGCTCCTGTATCCAAAATCCGTATATATAGATGATGCTCTGATGGTTCAAGTGTGTGTACTTGATGAACACAATGAGGTGTTGTACCTGCCATTTGAACAGTTTTAATTGATGGCATCCAGGTCGAAGAATTAACAGGCTGAGTAGGTACTGAAACAGATGGCTGGACATCAATCATATTCTTTTGCAGCATCTGAATAAGCTGCCTGCATTGATTCTCAGATAAATTGAAGTTATCATTTCTAATAGAACTGATATTAACAACCTCATTTGGAGAGACAGAACCTGATCCACCTGGATCAGTAGTAACATTAGCCACTATAGATCCCTTTGAACTCAGACTTTTAGGTTTTGGTTGGGGTTTCCCAAACAACTTATGCCAAGCTGAATATCCATGGATACAAAAACACTTGTCTCTTAAATGTCCACTCGATCATATGGCAGAATTCACAAACAACAGAGGAATCAGCAACTTCTTAGTCTTAAACTGAGGCTTAGTATATTACAAAGGCTTAACTGCCATAGCAACATTCTCAGCATTAAAACTAATGGAATCATGTGCCTCTCTCTGTTTTTCCTCTTATAATAACAAAACATAACTTTGACTGAGAGATGGCAGTGGTTTCATTAGCAGAATCTGACCTCTTATACCAGTAAAAGAGTCATTAAGTCCCATCAGAAACTGAGAAAGTTGAATGCTCTACTCTAACTCAGTTTGCTTAGCATTTACTGAACAAGTGCATAAGCCACAAGTGCACAAAGGCATAGTTGTGACACACTCAATTTCATCATGTAAAGTCATGAACTTAGTAAAATAGGCTGAGATACTCATTGTTCCTTGCATAAGATGTGCAATTTCTTTTCGTAAGGGAAAGAGTTTAGGAACATTACTTTGAGCAAATCTAACATCTAGATCTAGCCAAATCTCTCTAGCAGAGACTGCAGATAAGCAACAGTATTTCGAATGTCCACAGAAACAGAGTTCAATATCCAAGATATAATCATGTTGTTGCAACGCATCTAGTGAATTAATAAAGTTGAATTTGCATTAGGTTTAACATATGTTCCATCCACAAAACCTAATTTCAACTTAGAAGATAATGCAATCTCCATAGATTTGTGCCACTGATTGTAATCACTCTATGTTAAGATCACTGTAAGAACCCAAATTTTTTGTATAATTAAAACTTTTCTTATTTGGATTAAGTGCATCAGTGAATAGTGTTTCCATACGTGAATAGTAATTTTCGTGGATGAATAGTGATTTTGGGAACCAAGAAATTTTTCACGTCACCCTATGTACGAGACATGGTATGGATATTTCGAAGTCATATTAGTGATTCACGGAGTAAATAAGTGTATGCAAAGACGATCAGAATTCAGAAATTCCAATTTTTATTTTGGTTTAATATTTGACCAGACACTGAATTATATATTATTATATTCAAGAAATGAGATATTAAATTTGAGGATTTGAGGATTTAATATTTTAGAATTTTATTATATTTGATTTGGGGATTTGGAACGAAAACCACAGAGATAGTGAAACGAGCGTTCTAGAAACCGCTGAAAGTTTACAACGAGATTGAAAGATAAATCGAACGAATTATGGAATTTGGATTGAGTTCATTACAAGATTAAATATCCTACATGATCATCAAGATAATTATATCAAGTGGATTGAATGATTTAATCAAAGATTAAATCAAGAACAATTAGGAATTTAAGTGATTAAAACACTTAAATCATTTCAAAGAACAAAACAATTAGCAAAGCTTCTCCAAGACTCTTTGCACAAGCCCCAATGTAACAACCCGAAATTTTATGAATTATTATTATAATTATTTAAATACTTTATTGATTTTTTCATAAGGGGGGAAAAAGATTATGAATATTTTACTCCAATTTGACATGTCGTTTGGTAAATGAGTACAAGTGTATTTAATGAGTTATGGGTGTGAGTGTGAGCCTGTATATTTTAATATCATTTTTGTGATTATATTTATTAATAGTAGGCTTTATTGATGTTCTGAGAATTTTATAACATCATTGGAGTTATTAAAAATCATGAAATCTTCTGTGTTATCATCTTTGTGAAATTATTTAGTTTTTAAATTAGTGGGAGAATTATTTTGGGTGTTCAAGTATTTTACAATGATTTTTAGAGTTATGTTGTATTTAAAGGATCAAAACTTGCAAAAATTCATATTTAATTTATTTTTAATCCTAAAAATATTTTAAAAATATGTCGGTGTTTATAAATTAATGCTCTTTATTTTAAAATTTTAAAGTTTAATATTTCACCCATTTCCCATTAATTTCAATTTTTTTAAAAGTGATTTAAGTGATATTTTTGTTGTTTTCCAGAATTATAAAATTAACAGAAGGCCCGGCTTTCCTAAATTCATTATCTAGGCTATGGACTTCTCTAGACTCTTTGGGAAAACTCTCGATTCTTCTCTCTACATTATCAGTTCTCTCTTAAGCCCTGTTCTACTGTGTTCTCAACAATTCTTGTTGCCAATCAATCATATCCCTCATTTCTATCCACCCCTGTAATCAGTCCTACTGCGTGCGTGTGTGTTTTATGGAGGGCGTGTGGGTGTTTTTCAGAGTGTGTGTTCAGGGTGCAAGGATGCAGAAGAGGGAGTTAGAGAGAAAGAGAAGTGGGTGTTGTCGGTGTATGTTTAGTTAAGTTTTGGGAGGAAATAAAGTAGTAAAAAGGGAGGTGTAGGCAGTGGTGTTTGTTTACAGGGGGTTGTATTTGTGAGGAGACGGAGAGCAAGTGAAGAGAGATGTAGAAGGTGAGAAGTGAGAGAATAAGGAAGGAGAAGAAGAGGTGGAAAAGAGTAACGGGTTGTGTGGAGGTATGTGTGCCTCGGCTGTGTGTGTGGTATAACCGCGTGTGTGGGTAGTGTAGTTGTGTGTGGCTGTCTTGTGTGTGTTGAGAGTGTGCGGGTCAGGGAAGACATGGGAGATGATGTATGTGTCGTAGGTGAGTTGTTGTAGGTGCAGAGCAAGTACAGCAGCCGAGAGATTGAGGGAGATAAAAAGAGAGAGAGGGAAGGAGAGAAAAGGTGGGAGAGATTGGTGGATAATGGGAGAGATGCAGAAATATTGCAGATAAAGCGTTATGGAAGATGGGAGAAGAGACTGAGATGGAGAGATGTCGGAGAGATGCAAGGAAGAAGGAGAAAAATCGGCAAAGGGGAGGGGAAGCCACAACCCAAGGTGATGATTGTAAGACTAAAATTTTATTTAATTAATATTTGAATATTTAGAGTGAACTTTTGGAAATTTTAGTTGATAGTTGGTGAAGAGTTTGTGTTTGATAATTTGTGGATAAATAGAGAAAATGACATAGTATTTGATTAGTTTATTAGATGGTGAAATGGATTTTGGGATGATAGTTAAAAAATTTGGTAAAATGAATAAAAGATAGGACTTTAGGATAATTTTATAAAATAGTGGAGATGTTGGGTTTTGGAATTTATAAATTTATTTGGCTAGGGGATTTTATGAGAAACATTATGATAATTTTTGGATCATTTTATGAGAAGTGAAAATGGAGATATGAATTTTATTTTGAGAATAGAATAAAATGATTTATTAAGTTACTTTGTGTAATTTGGAAACTTGGTTGAATTATATTAAATAATGGGTATGGTGAAAAATTCTGAAATTTGGTTATTAAATCAAGGAGTATATGTAGTAATTTCTAAGATATTTGGGAGTGGTAGGAGTAATCGGATTAATTAGTTATTAAATTCAGAAAATGATTAAAATAGAGACTTTGAGGAATTCTTATAAATGGTGGGAGGTTTGATTTTCGGAGGAAGTAATTTTATTTGGCTTTGGGGTAATATTAGAAGTTTTATGGAGATTTTTATTTTGATTTAACAATGAAGATCAATGGAGTTATGGATTTTACTAGAAAATGGATTATTTAATGGTCATTTCTAAGGAGTCAATAGTATTTTAATTAATTAAAATACTTCCTAAACTCAGAAATTTCCGTATAATATATGGACATGACCGTATCGAGATGTACTGTTAATACCTTGTTTTAAAGGAGAGAACAGATTAAAATGTTAGGTATCGACGACAACAATTTTGGTTTGGATATTATTTATTTTAGTTGTCTATATTACATAAATATTGATTCGAGAGTTTTTAATTGAAGCATGATCAATACGTTCGAGTTGAGTTTATAAGCGTTTATAGAATATTAGAATTGACGTCTGGAGACTGAATTACCATATTATGTTTGGCCATAAAAGTTGATGCGCGGGCTCGATATCTGCGGATCAGACTCGTGGCAACCGCAAGAGCGTTAAACCAAAGAATGATCGAATTAGAAGACTGTGATGCCGTAAGATAGAAGAAGAATGTAGTATCACTTCAACGTTACGTAATAGCTAAGGACCAAAGGCAAGTGTTTCTATCCCTCACTTATCGTTCAAGTGAGTTGTTTCTTTAATTGTGATACAAATAATGATGAGTAAGTATATATCGTACATGCTTTATTGTTGATGATTTATTGTTGAGAATTGACTATTTTTTTACAATAATATTGTGAATCAGTGATACTTCCTTGTGGAAATAATATTGTGAACCAATTGTTTAGCTAGTCGGGATCCCACTAGTAGAACATTGACCCTATCATGTCTAAATACCCATCTCATACTTTCTTTTAATTCATTATGTGATGAAAGATTTTAGATTCAAAATACTTATCTTGTGATTTGAGCTTTTGATAGAAGATATATGTTTTATTAGCAATGATCTATCAATATTCCTGTTTTACTATACACTTGCTGAGCATTTCTTCCGCTCATACTTGCTTGTTTCGAAATTCTAACTTTTCAGTAAGGTAGTTTGGCGAGACATACCCGCACAGTTCGGAAAGAGAAGAGACAGACGCTATTTTCGAAGATGACTTGATGCGGAAGGTTTGGATCTAGTGTAAGATCTATGTTATATAGTTGAACTCTAATAATTATTATTATGTATTAGATTAGTTGGCATGGTAGACTTCTTGTCGAAGTTATACCAGTGGTATAAGATTTGATGAAAGAGAAAGTTGTAAACAAGAAAGTTTTTATTTAATGGAATTTGGATTCTTGTTTCTAGCCCTATAACCTAAAAGATCTTGGATAGTTGGGGTCACAGATGTTATATTTCAATTTTGGACAATTATAAAGATGATTGTGTTATTACACAGGTGAATATATTTGAGGATTTTCGGGTAACGGTCAAATCTCCTGACCTCGGATTTGGGGGCGTTACAGAATGGTATCAGAGCCGAGGTTATAGTAAACTAGAAACGAGAGTGTGTAGGAGTGTGTATAGCTAAGTAAGGAACGTCAGAACTCATATAGAGTTCGTGTTAGACTATTGGATATAGTACCAATTAGTAAATAAGATTTTGGTGATCGCGTGAGATGGTTGTGCTAAACTGGATAAAACATCTTGAGACTATTGATGTCTACTACGGAAATTTGGTGATAAGTCTTAAGCGGGTTGAGCAAGCAAAAAGATAGAGGCAAGTTCATTCTATCCCTTATCTCCTAAAGAATTTATGAGATTTCTGTGAACATTATTGTTCTTAAGGATTTTATTGTTGTGGTGAAACTTTTGGTGAAAGTGTTGGTTACTTAAATATTTGCTTCAAATGTTGGATTGATCGAAGAATTAAATTGATTATAAATTCTTTTGCGAGGAAGATGACATTTAAAAATATTAGTCGGTCTCATTGATCGGGACGACTCTTTAATATTATTCGCCTGAAACTTGTTTTATTGCTTCGAGATAGCTAAATATTTATTCCTACCAGTTGGATTTATTTCTCAAATTCAACGACTCTTTTTGACATCGGGTAATGGTTCATTGTTCGAACCACTTACTAAAATGGTAACAATTTATTTTATTTTAACTCTTGATAATCAAGTTATATTTCTTGAAACGTCTACTTTGCTAATATTGTTGAAGACTATTTGGTTGTTAATCATTGGCGATTTCGCTCATTTTGAATACCTTAAATTGTATTTCTTGATAAATATAGTTATACTCATTAGTTCGAGATAACTACCTCCTTTGTCAAGGCGGATGATGCATTATTCGTATCATCGAATAAATTTTATTCTTGTCCTTAAGGTTAGTCCATTGTTCGGATTAGCAGTGGAGTTTGAGAAAGCACAGACTGTGTGTCGTGCTTGACATCTAATTGCGGAATTTTGGCAGCTATATTGATTTCAATAAGTTTTTACTCGGGAACTCTGGTGTGAACTGGTCAACATGGGTAATAACCCATGGTTTCGGCGAGGTATTATTATCCGAAATTGCGGATAATTATTTTGGCACTAATGTTGCCAGGGTTGAAAATGATAACCCATTTTATGCTAGCAATGAGAAAATTTCGGTGGTACCACATCATAGCCCTGATCAGGCTGGGTGGGGTATCACAGGAGGACGGTACTTGCGGCATGGTAGTTGATCGCACCATGGGGGTACCGAGAGGTGGAAGACCAGTAATCTTTTCTTAAATTTTGAGCTGCCAAATAAGTTGTTAATTTTCTTTAAATTCTTGAAATTGTTGAGAAGTTCGTTTATGATGTTCTTGTGGTTGAGATGATTTGAATTCCTTGAGTTGTCAGATATGTTGATAGAATTTTTATATTCTCACAAATTTTGAGAAGTTGCATATATGGCTTTCACGATTGAATATCATATGAGTTTCCTATTTGTTCAATCATTATCTTTTATCACCACGTGTCATAAAATATTCTTGTATAATATTTGGGATAGTGAACTTGCCGTACATTTTATGTGCTCACCCTTGGTTATTATTATAATGTTCTAACAGTCAAAGACGAGAACAATGAGTCTTTCGAATAGAAATAAAAGGACAAGGGGATCATTTGAGTTGTGGGCGAAGCAAGAAGAATGTTGTATTTGTTTTGGTTATGATTGAATAATACAGCTTTACGGGAACGGAGACGTGATGACCAAGAAAGTTTCCAGGAATTAAAGAAGAGACTATTACGAGTCGAGATGACGTGCTCACTAGAGATGATTAGGTTAAACTAGACAGAACTTCTTGTGGCTGGAGATGTCTACTGTGGAATCTTTAGAGATTATTACGAGTTGACGACGATGTAGGGTATCGATAAGCTTAGAACGTGAAGAGGAAGAGTTTAGATCGGATGACGAGCCAGCGAAGGAGTCGATAAAGAAGGCATACGTGGAAAGGAGCCGGTACAGAAGGAAAACGTGAAAAAGGAGTCGATACAGAAGGCATACGTGGAAATCTTGGCAATACCTTCCCTTCCGAATAAATTATTTGAAATTCCGTTAAGCGATACTTTTGCATGTGCTTATATTCCATTTTTGGAGGTTATATTTGATACTTGTGTTCAATCATATTTTGGTTCAATGGTGTCAAAAGTTGTTATGATACCTATTTTCAAATTTTTGAGGTTTTCAACTTTTGTTTTTCTCCAGTGATGGATAATTTTATTTTGCAATATTGTACCATTTGTTCGGTACTTTCTTTTCTGGTTCTTCTTTTCGAAAATAACACCTTTGGAATTTGTTCAATTGAATTCAAGGTGTTTCCCAAATAATTATTTATCAAAAGACATTAGTTATTAATTTGATTCTAAATTCCTTTCGTATTTCTTTACTCCAACTGAGACGAACAACCCTACTTATAGGGGACACCAGGTACATCTATCTGTGTGATAGAAGTTGGATGGGACGTCATCGCTGGTGTGTTGTGTATTACAATAAGGCTGGCCACCTTTATTTGTAAATGTCGGAGCTAAGACGCACAACATCGGGTTCATATGATCATATTGATATCTCAGTTATTCTCTTATTTCAAATCAGGCTGCTTTAAAAAAATCCGTAAATTGATAATCACAATTGTGGTACAGTTGCTGTGATATGAAATCTCTTCTTTTCAAAGTTTCATGATTCTTGTTACCTCTAAAAATTTTGAAGGTATGCCAATCAAGTTAGGATAAGTTAACCTCGACACGATAAATCAAGGCTTTGTGATGGATTACCACGAGCAAAAGCGGATCAAGATGCGATTACGATACTAGCGACGTATAACGATGTCAGTTCACTTTCTCTCTATCGATTAAGGTTATGCTATCGAAAAGTTGGTTCAATTTCATTCGAAAGAATGGCGGTGTGTTGTGAAACTCCAGCGACAACTGTGTCAGCTAGAAACCCAGATTTGAATTTAGATTTTGGATTAGTTGTTTACGAATGGACACTATCTCTGGTTTTGACAAACCAAATGTTGATGACAAAAGAGTTGAGGGAACACTAGGAATTTCTCTCAGTAGATTCCGAGGACGGAATCCTTTTAAGGGGGGTAGACTGTAACAACCCGAAATTTTATGAATTATTATTATAATTATTTAAATACTTTATTGATTTTTTCATAAGGGGGGAAAAAGATTATGAATAATTTACTCCAATTTGACATGTCGTTTGGTAAATGAGTACAAGTGTATTTAATGAGTTATGGGTGTGAGTGTGAGCCTGTATATTTTAATATCATTTTTGTGATTATATTTATTAATAGTAGGCTTTATTGATGTTCTGAGAATTTTATAACATCATTGGAGTTATTAAAAATCATGAAATCTTCTGTGTTATCATCTTTGTGAAATTATTTAGTTTTTAAATTAGTGGGAGAATTATTTTGGGTGTTCAAGTATTTTACAATGATTTTTAGAGTTATGTTGTATTTAAAGGATCAAAACTTGCAAAAATTCATATTTAATTTATTTTTAATCCTAAAAATATTTTAAAAATATGTCGGTGTTTATAAATTAATGCTCTTTATTTTAAAATTTAATATTTCACCCATTTCCCATTAATTTCAATTTTTTTAAAAGTGATTTAAGTGATATTTTTGTTGTTTTCCAGAATTATAAAATTAACAGAAGGCCCAGCTTTCCTAAATTCATTATCTAGGCTATGGACTTCTCTAGACTCTTTGGGAAAACTCTCGATTCTTCTCTCTACATTATCAGTTCTCTCTTAAGCCCTGTTCTACTGTGTTCTCAACAATTCTTGTTGCCAATCAATCATATCCCTCATTTCTATCCACCCCTGTAATCAGTCCTACTGCGTGCGTGTGTGTTTTATGGAGGGCGTGTGGGTGTTTTTCAGAGTGTGTGTTCAGGGTGCAAGGATGCAGAAGAGGGAGTTAGAGAGAAAGAGAAGTGGGTGTTGTCGGTGTATGTTTAGTTAAGTTTTGGGAGGAAATAAAGTAGTAAAAAGGGAGGTGTAGGCAGTGGTGTTTGTTTACAGGGGGTTGTATTTGTGAGGAGACGGAGAGCAAGTGAAGAGAGATGTAGAAGGTGAGAAGTGAGAGAATAAGGAAGGAGAAGAAGAGGTGGAAAAGAGTAACGGGTTGTGTGGAGGTATGTGTGCCTCGGCTGTGTGTGTGGTATAACCGCGTGTGTGGGTAGTGTAGTTGTGTGAGGCTGTCTTGTGTGTGTTGAGAGTGTGCGGGTCAGGGAAGACATGGGAGATGATGTATGTGTCGTAGGTGAGTTGTTGTAGGTGCAGAGCAAGTACAGCAGCCGAGAGATTGAGGGAGATAAAAAGAGAGAGAGGGAAGGAGAGAAAAGGTGGGAGAGATTGGTGGATAATGGGAGAGATGCAGAAATATTGCAGATAAAGCGTTATGGAAGATGGGAGAAGAGACTGAGATGGAGAGATGTCGGAGAGATGCAAGGAAGAAGGAGAAAAATCGGCAAAGGGGAGGGGAAGCCACAACCCAAGGTGATGATTGTAAGACTAAAATTTTATTTAATTAATATTTGAATATTTAGAGTGAACTTTTTGAAATTTTAGTTGATAGTTGGTGAAGAGTTTGTGTTTGATAATTTGTGGATAAATAGAGAAAATGACATAGTATTTGATTAGTTTATTAGATGGTGAAATGGATTTTGGGATGATAGTTAAAAAATTTGGTAAAATGAATAAAAGATAGGACTTTAGGATAATTTTATAAAATAGTGGAGATGTTGGGTTTTGGAATTTATAAATTTATTTGGCTAGGGGATTTTATGAGAAACATTATGATAATTTTTGGATCATTTTATGAGAAGTGAAAATGGAGATATGAATTTTATTTTAAGAATAGAATAAAATGATTTATTAAGTTACTTTGTGTAATTTGGAAACTTGGTTGAATTATATTAAATAATGGGTATGGTGAAAAATTCTGAAATTTGGTTATTAAATCAAGGAGTATATGTAGTAATTTCTAAGATATTTGGGAGTGGTAGGAGTAATCGGATTAATTAGTTATTAAATTCAGAAAATGATTAAAATAGAGACTTTGAGGAATTCTTATAAATGGTGGGAGGTTTGATTTTCGGAGGAAGTAATTTTATTTGGCTTTGGGGTAATATTAGAAGTTTTATGGAGATTTTTATTTTGATTTAACAATGAAGATCAATGGAGTTATGGATTTTACTAGAAAATGGATTATTTAATGGTCATTTCTAAGGAGTCAATAGTATTTTAATTAATTAAAATACTTCCTAAACTCAGAAATTTCCGTATAATATATGGACATGACCGTATCGAGATTTACTGTTAATACCTTGTTTTAAAGGAGAGAACAGATTAAAATGTTAGGTATCGACGACAACAATTTTGGTTTGGATATTATTTATTTTAGTTGTCTATATTACATAAATATTGATTCGAGAGTTTTTAATTGAAGCATGATCAATACGTTCGAGTTGAGTTTATAAGCGTTTATAGAATATTAGAATTGACGTCTGGAGACTGAATTACCATATTATGTTTGGCCATAAAAGTTGATGCGCGGGCTCGATATCTGCGGATCAGACTCGTGGCAACCGCAAGAGCGTTAAACCAAAGAATGATCGAATTAGAAGACTGTGATGCCGTAAGATAGAAGAAGAATGTAGTATCACTTCAACGTTACGTAATAGCTAAGGACCAAAGGCAAGTGTTTCTATCCCTCACTTATCGTTCAAGTGAGTTGTTTCTTTAATTGTGATACAAATAATGATGAGTAAGTATATATCGTACATGCTTTATTGTTGATGATTTATTGTTGAGAATTGACTATTTTTTTACAATAATATTGTGAATCAGTGATACTTCCTTGTGGAAATAATATTGTGAACCAATTGTTTAGCTAGTCGGGATCCCACTAGTAGAACATTGACCCTATCATGTCTAAATACCCATCTCATACTTTCTTTTAATTCATTATGTGATGAAAGATTTTAGATTCAAAATACTTATCTTGTGATTTGAGCTTTTGATAGAAGATATATGTTTTATTAGCAATGATCTATCAATATTCCTGTTTTACTATACACTTGCTGAGCATTTCTTCCGCTCATACTTGCTTGTTTCGAAATTCTAACTTTTCAGTAAGGTAGTTTGGCGAGACATACCCGCACAGTTCGGAAAGAGAAGAGACAGACGCTATTTTCGAAGATGACTTGATGCGGAAGGTTTGGATCTAGTGTAAGATCTATGTTATATAGTTGAACTCTAATAATTATTATTATGTATTAGATTAGTTGGCATGGTAGACTTCTTGTCGAAGTTATACCAGTGGTATAAGATTTGATGAAAGAGAAAGTTGTAAAGAAGAAAGTTTTTATTTAATGGAATTTGGATTCTTGTTTCTAGCCTTATAACCTAAAAGATCTTGGATAGTTGGGGTCACAGATGTTATATTTCAATTTTGGACAATTACAAAGATGATTGTGTTATTACACAGGTGAATATATTTGAGGATTTTCGGGTAACGGTCAAATCTCCTGACCTCGGATTTGGGGGCGTTACACCCAAGGTGAGCCACATAGCCACACACATCTGATAATATCTAGATATTATCCTAAACATCAATAATTCAAGAGATTAGATTAAAGACAAGGCAAAGAAACTCCATTCTCTCATCTCTCCCAAAACTGCCCAGCAGAACCAAGCTCAAGAAGGAAATTCATATCTCCATTTCTATCCATGATAAAATCACCAAATTTTAACCATAGCTTCTCCACTCCATGGAAAACATTCGCTCAAAATTTCATTGTATTCTAATGAGTGTAGCCTAGTCAAATCTCCTCCCCAAGAGAAGAAACCAAACTGTCCAGATTGTTTGACAATTTCTGTGATGGTTTTCAAACGGCCATATCTCCTTCACTACTCAATGAAATTTGGTGTTCTTTATCTTGTTGGAAAGCTGGTTAGATGCTCTACAACTCTCTTTCAGAAATCATGATCAGTAAATCTCGGTAAGGCCCTCGTTTTTCATGTTTTTTCAACTGGGTTTGAGTAGATCCAAAAACCTCTAATTATATTCTTGATGATTCTTGTTAGTTTAAGGTTGTTAAGGAGTTCTAAGGACTAATCAAGGTTTGTTAAGGCTTACCCACACTCCAGGGAAGGTAATCATATCTTGAAACCCTAGCTTTGACTTTAAGTTTTGGTGGTTTTAGATGATATATGATGATGATGTCAGTACAAGCATGTTTATGAGATTATGTAGTAGTTTTAGTAGTTATAAAACCATGATTCAACTGATGGATATGAGAGATGTTCTTGGACTGTTAAGGATGAGTATTATGTGTGTAAGATTGATGGTATGCCCGGTGTGGCTTGGTTGTGTTGAAATAAATTTGGAAATGTCCGATTTATAGCCGTCGTAATACCAAAATTTCATTAACCTTAAGAAATCGTGTTTGGCAGAAGCTATAACCCACTGTCCAGTTTCATATTCTACCATTATAGGATATATTATGTTATAAGCTTCGTTTTGATATAAATATCGTGTGAAACGGACTTATGGTTTAAGGGTTATGGTTAAAATCGTAAAAGTCGTTCGAAATCGGGAATGGAAGTTCGTAATTAAAATTGAACCCCCTTAATTCAGTGGCGAATCTTGGTAATTAAATATTAGAGATCAAAAGGAAGGTGTGAGAGAAAACCGCATGTCAAACGGATCGTTTTTCGATTTTATAAAAATGTTCGAATAGAGGTTAAACGCGAACGAACCCCTAAAAAGCATACTTGGTTATAACTTTGATAATGACTTAGAAAACGGGCGATAAAACTCGAGGTATAATCTTGGTTCGTGAATGACCAACCTTAGAACTTATACGACTTAAGTGTACCAAGTGTAAGTATGATGACATATCGTAATAACGAATAAATGTCGGATCGTATCGGTGATAAAAAGAGTTACACTAAAAGGTGTATAACGAGATAATTCGAAAAAGTGTTTCGACTTAAGTTAAGTTTATACTTAGCCTTTTTAAAAAGGTGTTAAGTGATTAATCTCGAATAATTTGATTATTTATAGATCACCGGATTGACCCGAGGGTCTTAATATATATCTGTTGTTTATGATACATATGTCATAGCATGCATGCCTACTTTCAAGTTGATACTATAATACTTGTTCCCCGAATTGATATTAGCTTATAGACTAGATATGAATTATCAGTTATAACCTGGATTGTTTTGTTAAGACCGTTAGGGAGGGCACATGATATTCGTTCTTTAAATATAGACCGGGAGTCAGTATTTTGAGTTATAGAGATAGTCGTGGAAACTCGGAGGGATTCCAGCGACAGATTATTATTTATTTTGAGGATTGTTATTATTAAACATTATTATTATTTCCATAAAGTATCAATTACTTGGAAATCTTTCGAGGAATGTTATTTGAAATATTATCTCAGTCGAGAAATATTAGATGAATATTATTTTTGAATATTCATTGAGAGTATGATTATTTAATGAATAATTACTTTGATATTCATTAAAAATTTTATTTATTAAATGAAAATTTTTCGAATATTCATTTAAGGTTTTATGTACTTGATGAATATTATTTTAAAATATTCATTGGAAGTTCCATTTACTTGAGGAATATTATTTCGAATATACTTTTAAAGTTTTGATTACTAAATGAATATTATTTGGATATTCATTTAGAATATTATTTATTAAATGAATATTATTTGGATATTCATTTAGAACATTATTTATTAAATGAATATTATTTTCAAATATTCATTTAAGGTTTGATTTATTTAGTGAATATTATTTTAAATATTCATTGGAGTTATTTATTTAATTTATATTATTTTGAATATTCATTTAAGAAGATATTTATTTAGTAAATAATTCTATATATTCATTCGAGGATTACTTATGAGCAATATTATGATTTAATAATATTCCGTAATTGTTATTGATTTAATAAATATTCTTGGAATATTTATTTAATTCTTTTAAATTCTTTTATAATGATTTATATTATTCAAAGTTTATCTTTCACCTTCAGATATTATGTAAAATATTTCGGAGTCTTTTATGACTATTTTATCAAGAGGAGGTTCCCAACACTCTATTCTATTTAAATATATCTTATAAGAAGATTTAAGTACTTGCTCAAACTTCCAAAATCATATAAGGGGACCTCACTTGAGAGCTATTATTTATTTGATTGCCCGGTCATATACTTGCTAAACTATCTTGTCACTCACATCTTAATTCTTTTCAAACATCGATGTGAGTCTTTTTGGTTACACTACGCCATAGATAGCCTTCGACAACACATCAAAACTGTTGCCAAAGGCCCAAAAACTTTTGCCGTAGCCAAAAAAATATCTACGGCAACACTTTTCGGGTGTTAGCTTTTTCGATGTTGGCGTAGGGTCAATAGCAACACTTTTACACCTACAGCAACATGATAAAATATGTTGCCGTAGGATGCACATTTGGTGTAATTGGCCACTGACACGTGGCAGGACCCATTAACACGTGGCTGGACCCCACTGACACGTGGCTTGACCCACTGACACGTGGCTGGACCCCACTAACACGTGGTTGGACCCACTAACAGGTGGGGCCCACCGACAGGTGGCAACACTTTTTCATAGCTATTGCAACACCTTTGTCATAGCTATTTCAACACCTTATTAGTCTATTACAACATTTATCATACAATACTGCAACACTATATAGAGCTACTGCAGCACCTTTTTAATGCAAAATAAAAATGTGCATTTTATACATATGCTTTTCCAGTAGATTAGTACTTACAACTTGTTTTCCAATTCAACCCCAATATACTAATATAATTCAGTACATTTGATCAACCACATCACAAAATACCATAACTAGCTAGTACCAAAACATCATAAACATCAAATACTAACTAAGATCATAACTTAGATATCTAACTAAGAGCTAGTATCATACTAACATCATAACTTAGTTATCTAACTAAGAGCTAGTGCGTTCGGTGATTGGCATACAATCTTCATTGTCACTAGAAATGGTCGCACAAAGATCCCCTAAATCAATGTCAAGTTCTCCTGGAGCTTCTTATTTACCTTGACATCTACTTCATTTTTTACCCTTTCATCCACCTTGGCATCTACTTCAGCTTGCACCTTACTGATCTTTGCTTCCAGTTCCTCAATACAATCTTATTAGCAAAAATTTTGGTCAATTTAAGTGACAGCAGAGAGCAGGTACTTGCTTTTTCTTCTCCATTTCTGGAAGGTCGGTTTTTGAATACCTTACAGCAACCACCCGCATCATTAGGGGAAGAGTAATACTAATAGGAATAATATTGATTGATACAATGGCGTACGTTACATTTCAGATTACAGAATTTCTATTATAAAATATAATTTGCATTGTTAATAAACTTTGCAATCAAATAGAATTTGTACTGATCCTGCATCATATATGGACTCGTACAAATTACAGACTAATCAAAACTATCTAATTCCATTAATCAATTAAATAGTTCAGAATAACATGATTTATTAACTTTAAGGAACCAACATGTATACATGTATACTATGAGGCAACACAGATTGTATTGACAGCAAAAAGATTGTCGGTCAGATACCACAAGTGAAAGGTTTTTCTATAGCTTTTAACAAACTGAGGAAACTAAGAAAGACATGCATACTATGAAGGCAATGGTCCACCACAGATTAGACTGAGCAAAAAAACATTGAAGGGTGAGGAAGTTACATCAATTCGAAACAAGTATCATAGTATATTATATCACTTTTTGTGGCATCTATTTTATAGTAGCAGTTTCCCCACTTCCCCTGCCACTTATAGTTGGGATCCTGATAAGTGGATTTTATATCCACTTGGAGCATTCTAAATCGGCTTAAATTGATTGTCTTGGACTCAAGTTTGTGGTAGTTTTGATGTGTTTTGTTTAGTTGTGCAGATTTACAAGAATGTTGATTATGGTTGATGCTTCTATCGTTTTTGGAGAATAAATTAATTAAAATTCGGATTTCTGAGACGGTTGCGCAGTCTACACTGTTTTGGATATATCTGGAGTTCTAGAAGTCCGTTTTCAGCGATCTTACTGCCCACGCGAAGCCTGAGAGATTTTCTACAACTTGGGATAGGATTCCCACGAGCAAATTGCGCCGGGTAGGAGCAATCTGCGCGAAGAACAGACTGTTGGGCGCAAGTTGCACGCGCGCGGTGCTGAAAAATTACAGTTTTTACTATTTTGGCCATATCTTGAGTTCTACAACTCCGTTTGAGGCCCGTAAGCTGTCCACGCGAAGATAACGAGATTCTCTATCATTATAAGGTGGTCCAGAGGTCCAATTACGTTTGGAACGTTCCAGAATATCTGAAGAAAAGTCAGCTACGAATTTCCCTTTAAATCAGAATCAGTTTAGGAAACGTATTTTGCAGAAATTCTATTATAATTCTGATCTGGTATTTTCTTGCTGGGCAAGATGTCTAGAGCCTATATAAACACATCCAACCCTTGTAAATTGTATTAAGATCATCATCATCATCATTAGGAGTAGAACCATTACATATCAATTACTTAGGTTTATTTGTATATTTTCATACTTTGTTTTTATCATGGTTTCACTTGATCCCATGATGACGAGAGGTTCAATTATGAACTAATTGTTGTCATGGGATTCTAACGGATTTATTTATGGAGCTTTAGTATTTTGATGCTTTACAGATCTGTGTGTGATGTATATCTGATATCCTCGTATGGTTGTGTTTCATGTATTTAGATGCGTAGCTAACATCTAATTTGTTAATCTCTTGTGAAGCGAGAGTGGATCTTGAGATTTAGAACTTGCCATGCTAGCATAGGATAGGTTGATGTTTTAACATCATGATTTGTAGCGTAAATAGAGATATTACGTTGCCCTATGTGATCATTATGGATAACTTGCTCTTCAACCATTATGTTTTCAAATCTTATAGAGATATAGGGTCTAAGCATAATTGGTGTCTATTCATCTTCTATCTCTTTTGTGGATGTATGTTTAGTTTGGTATTCGTATACTGAGAAGTAGCGTTTACTTGTTTCGTGTTGTCCGATCAGATATCATAACCATTGCATATAGTGATTAAAGACGTCAGATCTAAGCAAAGTATTTAATGAAGTTAGGATTCCATGGTTTATCTTGCAGAAGTAATTAGATTTCAATTCTTGTTAGTTAGTTAATTCGTAGTTTTGTTAATTTGCTTCTTAGTTTAATTTAGTTAGTTAAAACCTTAATTTATTAATTGTCTTAGCAGCGAATTAAGATCATACACTGTTGCATAGGTGCGTTTACTGAATTAAAACCATAACCAGATCCCTGTGGGAACGAATTTGGACTTAACCTTATATATTACTTGTGACCACGTGCGCTTGCGTGATTTTGCATAACAAGTTTTTGGCGCCGCTGCCGGGGATCATCGGTGTTTTATTTTTGGTTTATGTGCTTGTCAATAGTGGTCGTTAGAGTTCACTGACTCGGATTGTTTCTTATATATAGTTGTTTAGTTTTATGTGTTGCAGGTAGCAATGGGAGAACCAGCAGCAGCAGCGAAAGCATTGATGTATTATTCTCAACCAAAGATCAAGGACATCCAATTTAGCATTGTCAGGCCAGCTATTGCAGCTAATACTTTTGAAATCAAGCCTAGCATAATTCAGATGGTGCAGAATTCGTTTCAGTTTGGGGGTGCTCCTACGGAGGATCCTAACATGCACATCCGGGACTTTATTGAGATTTGCGACACTTTCAAGATCAACGGGGTGTCGGAAGATGCTATCAAATTGAGACTTTTCCCATTCTCTTTGAGGGATAAAGCTAAGGGCTTGTTGTACTCTCTTCCAGCAAGTTCTATTTTGACATGGGAGGATCTTGCTCAGAAATTTCTCACTAAATTTTTCCCCATGGCAAAGACCGCAGCAATCAGGAACGCTATTACTCAATTTTCACAGCAGTCTGAAGAATCTTTGTGCGAGGCTTGGGAGCGATATAAGGAGATGCTAAGGAAGTGTCCACATCATGGGATGCCTGATTGGATGGTGATTAACTGCTTTTATAATGGCCTGGGTACACAGTCAAGACCCATGCTAGATGCAGCATCAGGTGGAGCTTTATGGGCTAAGAGCTATGCGGAAGCTTATGAGCTAATTGAGATGATGGCTGCGAATGAATACCAGAATCCAACTCAGAGATTATCACAAGGAAAATTAGCGGGAATTCTGGAAGTTAATACAGTCACAGCTCTAGCAGCTCAGCTAGAGGCACTTAATAAGAAATTGGATTTTATGTCAAAGCAAGGGGTGCCTCAAGTTGCTAGTGTTTGTGAGCTATGTGAGGGCGCACATGAGACGAGTCAATGTGCCATATCTTCTGAATCGGCACAGTTTGTGAGCAACTTCCAGCAACCTTCGCAACCAGCTCCAGCCACCTATCATCCCAATTTCGACTGGAGCAACAATCAAGATTTTCAGCAGCAACAGTTTCATGGGGATGATGGTCAATTTTCAAATGAAAAATCTGAATTGGATGAATTGAGGTTGATGGTTAAAAGTCAGGCGGTATCTCTCAAGACATTGGAGAATCAGATTGGGCAAATTGTAAATGCCTTTATCAACAGACCGCAGGGAGTTCTTCCTAGTGACACAGAGGTGAATCCAGGAAAACAAGATGGCATGGAGCATGTTAATGCCATAACACTCAGATCTGGAAAAGTCACGAACGATCAGAATTCAGCAATTGAGGATGAAGAAGGAATTCAGGATCAGGATCCTACAGAAAAAGAAGAAAATTCTGTTTTGTCAGAACCTGTGGTGGATAGTGATGAGGAGGAAGAGTGTGAGTCACTAGACTTGGCTGATCTCTGGGATTCTAAAGTGCTGGTTGATAAGGTGGTTTCATGGTCAAATCTTGAGGATTGTGCAATTGAGTCTTTTCTTGAGGAAGATGTTTTGATTGAGGGTAATGAGGATCTTCATGAGTTGTACATGAATTTTACTTCTGATGAGATGTTGGAGGAATTGAATGCTATTTGTTCTAAGCATGAAAGTCAACTTGAGGATTGTTCTTTTGATCCTAAGTTTGTGGTTAAGACTTCTGTTGGTGAACTACCCACCTCTGTTCCTAGTCCGTCTATCTCCATTCTTGATCAGTCTTTGGTAGAAAATCATCATGTTGAAGAAGCTTCCAAACTTGAGCTTAAACTACCAGATCACAGGAGGTATGCATATTTGGGTCATTCATCTACTTTGCTTATTATTATTGTTGTTAACTTTTCAGGTAGTGGAATGAACATTGTGGCTGATACCTTTGAAGAGAAAAGAAGGCTAAAACTTGTCATCGAGGATGTAGCTCCGGAAAAGATAATTAAATGGCCATATAGAGATACGGTGTAAGAATTTTCAAGTTTCGATGATTAGGTATGTTTGTTATTCCTCGTATTTACTTTCATTCAATGCGGACATTGAATATTTTAAGTTTGGGGGTGGTTTGAGGGATTAGTAGTTGTTGTTGTATTATGTGTTCATGTAGGATTTCATGCTTTGCATATTAGTAGTAGTAAATTATGCATTTATGTTTGTGTTATCTACGTCTGTTTCATATAGGACATTCTGTTTTTATTTTTTGTATATCATGTGAGTTCATAATAGTTTCCATTTGCACCCATGCTTGATAGGAATTTTGTGTTGTTGACGCTTTTGTTTGAGAAGTGATATGCTTTGTTCTTGTGCACACACATACACTAGTGAGTTGAAGCTAGTAGACTTATTGAATGTTGTAAGTGATTAGAAGGACATGAATATGTGCAAGATGATTTAGTTTGCATTCTTTGAATATAAGTCGGTGCGTTAGAGAGATTTTTGCTTGGGATTGAGTATGTTTTTCCACCAAGTGAGTTTTTGAGCCTTATTGCATATTTGTTGCAAATTATTCGTTTGCTTGAGTGTCCACAGATTGTTTGCATTGCTAGCAGTTGTTTGAGGTCTTTCTTAAAACGCATGACATTATTTGACGATTAAAATGATAAAGGCATTTAGGATTAACCGCATATTTTCCCATATTACCACACCATGTTTACATGATCAATTAGTTAACCCGTTGAGCTTAATCCTGTTTTTTCGGTGACATACCATATTACTTGCCTAGATTTTTTTTCTTGTATTGGCCTTACATTAATTTGAACCCACATTGTCAAAGGCTAGTAGAGTGCTTAAGGGAGTAATAAGGTGTGCAATGAGGGGTTTATTGTTGGTCGTACTTTTGGGGGAAATATTGAAAATTGGGTTTGTTTACTTGATAGTCGGCATGTGTAATAAAATTGTGGGATCATTGTTATTGTGTATATTATTGTTTGTGATATATTTAGCTCTCGAAAAAAAGAAAATGAAAAAAATAGAAAAAAAAAGAAAAGAAAAAAAAGGAAAAAAAAAAGAGAAAACGAAAAGAAAAAGAAAAAGAAAATATATTATGAGAGCATGTTTGTGTTTGTTGTGATCCTACTTTAGTCGACTAGTCGAGTGGTTGTTTTTAGTAAAAATTATGTGGGGGGAAATAGGGTGTTGTGTATGATTTGTTATGGTACTTACTAGCTTTTGACACTTCACCTGTTTTGGCTTATTTGACATACCTTGTCCCTAGCCCCATTACAACCCAAATAAAGACCTTTTGATTATTGTCATTGATGTATGTTGTGTTAAGAGTTAGATTGATATCAAATGTCAAGCATGCTTATGATTTTGTTGGAATTGAGTGATACACTTACCCTTGTTCTTGAGTGAAAATTCTTTTGTGAGTGGATTGTGAGTGTTTGCTTGTTTTTGCGTATGAGATCCCGAGTTTTGTCTCAAAGATGTACTCTTGTAGGCTTAGCATGTTTACTAACTTATTCTTACATTTGACATGGACTTGTGAGAACTCATGCATGTTCGTTGAGTAGACTATGTGAATACTTGCACTTTCGACACCAAGACATTGCGTATTTACTTTGATTCTTAAGTTGATATGGCATGAGAGGATTTGAAGGTATGGTAGGATATTAGTACTAGATTAATTGCATTTCATTTAGTTGCATTCATGCATTGCACTGCATTGGATTTTGTGGGTACATTCACTTTAGGCCCTCACGAGACCTTACTCGTCCACTAGGGCTGCCTAGGGGTTTAAAGGGCTTGTTGCATATGCCAAATGCAACCGTGATCACCTACGGAAGTGGTACTAGTTAGTTAGTTAGTTGTAATTGTTTATGCTTGAGGACAAGCATTGGTTTAAGTTTGGGGGTGTGATAAGTGGATTTTATATCCACTTGGAGCATTCTAAATCGGCTTAAATTGATTGTCTTGGACTCAAGTTTGTGGTAGTTTTGATGTGTTTTGTTTAGTTGTGCAGATTTACAAGAATGTTGATTATGGTTGATGCTTCTATCGTTTTTGGAGAATAAATTAATTAAAATTCGGATTTCTGAGACGGTTGCGCAGTCTACACTGTTTTGGATATATCTGGAGTTCTAGAAGTCCGTTTTCAGCGATCTTACTGCCCACGCGAAGCCTGGGAGATTTTCTACAACTTGGGATAGGATTCCCACGAGCAAATTGCGCCGGGTAGGAGCAATCTGCGCGAAGAACAGACTATTGGGCGCAAGTTGCACGCGCGCGGTGCTGAAAAATTACAGTTTTTACTATTTTGGCCATATCTTGAGTTCTACAACTCCGTTTGAGGCCCGTAAGCTGTCCACGCGAAGATAACGAGATTCTCTATCATTATAAGGTGGTCCAGAGGTCCAATTACGTTTGGAACGTTCCAGAATATCTGAAGAAAAGTCAGCTACGAATTTCCCTTTAAATCAGAATCAGTTTAGGAAACGTATTTTGCAGAAATTCTATTATAATTCTGATCTGGTATTTTCTTGCTGGGCAAGATGTCTATAGCCTATATAAACACATCCAACCCTTGTAAATTGTATTAAGATCATCATCATCATCATTAGGAGTAGAACCATTACATATCAATTACTTAGGTTTATTTGTATATTTTCATACTTTGTTTTTATCATGGTTTCACTTGATCCCATGATGACGAGAGGTTCAATTATGAACTAATTGTTGTCATGGGATTCTAACGGATTTATTTATGGAGCTTTAGTATTTTGATGCTTTACAGATCTGTGTGTGATGTATATCTGATATCCTCGTATGGTTGTGTTTCATGTATTTAGATGCGTAGCTAACATCTAATTTGTTAATCTCTTGTGAAGCGAGAGTGGATCTTGAGATTTAGAACTTGCCATGCTAGCATAGGATAGGTTGATGTTTTAACATCATGATTTGTAGCGTAAATAGAGATATTACGTTGCCCTATGTGATCATTATGGATAACTTGCCCTTCAACCATTATGTTTTCAAATCTTATAGAGATATAGGGTCTAAGCATAATTGGTGTCTATTCATCTTCTATCTCTTTTGTGGATGTATGTTTAGTTTGGTATTCGTATACTGATAAGTAGCGTTTACTTGTTTCGTGTTGTCCGATCAGATATCATAACCATTGCATATAGTGATTAAAGACGTCAGATCTAAGCAAAGTATTTAATGAAGTTAGGATTCCATGGTTTATCTTGCAGAAGTAATTAGATTTCAATTCTTGTTAGTTAGTTAATTCGTAGTTTTGTTAATTTGCTTCTTAGTTTAATTTAGTTAGTTAAAACCTTAATTTATTAATTGTCTTAGCAGCGAATTAAGATCATACACTGTTGCATAGGTGCGTTTACTGAATTAAAACCATAACCAGATCCCTGTGGGAACGAATTTGGACTTAACCTTATATATTACTTGTGACCACGTGCGCTTGCGTGATTTTGCATAACAGATCCCTAAATCATAATAAGTCTCAACCGGAAACTTTGTATTCAGATGAGATATTTGAAATAACAAAAATGGTGTAAAACTCACACTTTAGGTGTTTCATTCTTAATCCAGACATTGATCTTGTGATCACCATGGTAAATTCCTGCAAACTGGAATAGCACACATTAGTATATAACCCAAAATATTAGGGCTTATAAAACTCATTTATAAAGTATTTATTTCAAGTTGCGACACATTTATAGAGGTTCACATATTGGTAGGCTGATTCTATGGACATTTTAACTTGGGTAAATCGATTGATTATGTCAGATGTGATACACCATGATATATAAGTTCAAGTTGCAACACATTTATAGAGGTTCACATATAGGCATGTTTTGATTCTATGGATACTTAAAATTTGGAACAACCTACATTTACATGATCCCACAAACACAAAGGGAACAAAAAACTAAAGCACCAGAGCACAGTATAGGGGTACGTAAATGAAGTATAACCTGGCAAGACAAGTGTACAACAACTTCTTGGACAACTCCACAGTGGCTGGCTCCTGGATGTACTGTCTATTCTGCTCCAACAACTGTTTGTAATATTACTTTTAAATATTGTAAATCAACAAGTCAAATCTAATTTAAAGGGGCCTGCCAGTAATATATACTATGAAACTAGTACCAATATTTGCCGAAGAATGCATATATTGTTCAATAGCGTGATAGTAACCAAAAATAATTGCATAAAATTGCAGTACCCATGTTGCAAATATTATAGTGCAGAATAGCCAACCTGATAAAGCAAACCACAGGAAGAAAACAGTCTACAAAAACCAATATACTTAAAAAGTAAGGAAACCAAGAATATATGTAGGTGCAATAACTTAAGGAAAATTTCAAAAGAGAGCTAAAGTGCTCTAGATGGAGATAGTTTATAGCGAGGCTATGTTTTACTGTAATTAAGTTCCTGTGGCTTGTATCAGCACTTTAAAAATTAACATTCATTTCATGATGTAAAATCAACCTTAACTAAACCAATGCCAGATCTAGACACATTTAGTTGGTATCATTAAAAAACTAGGGAGAAGAGAGAAATAATGTCTTCCTGCAAGTATAGCAGATATTGGCTATTACATACAAATTGCAGTGATACAACTTACAAGTTGGGAGAATATATTACTCCTCCGTATCACCTGACTAAAACTGAACCAGTTCTGCTTCGGCAAATCCTGTCCATACAAAAGACAGAATTAAGTAAAGATTCAGCAGTCAACCACAAATAAAACATTAGTTATTCTTAATCAAACATATTAAAACTTTACAAACTATCTGTAAACAAAACTATATAACCACCACAAAATATTGCGCAAAGACATAATTTGTTATAATAAAAAACCAGTAAGAATAACGGAGAAAATGAAATATAGTTTGGAAATCCAGTACTAACAGCACAAATATCATAGAAAATTTTATAGAAATTCAGTGACTCAACATAACATAGCGTCTGTCTTCTTTCTTCAAAATAAACTTGTCAAAGCCAAATATTAGTAACTATCAAATAGTGTTATGCTTAAACACGGAATAGACTTTTTGCACAATCGCCCCTGAAACAAGAGACAATGAACAATCATTGAACAATTATATCAAAGAAGAAGACTTAAATCAAACAAGAAAGAAACCAATTTAAACCCAAATTGAAGAAGCCCTAAATCAAAGAATCTGCCAAATCCGATGAAGCCCTAAATCAGAGAAGGCCCAAATCGATGAGTAATTGATCCAAGAGCAATCAATTGAAGTCATTTTTAGCAGTCAATCGAAGAGCAATTTGTGGAGCAAGAGAGGGAGAGCTGAGAAATGAAGCTTTATGAATGTGAGAAAGAATGAGCGGCTTTTTGTTAAAGCCAAATATTAAAAGAGCGGTGTTTTTGCCGCACAACACTTTTCATTTTTTTTCATTTGTATCCGTGCAAGCTGCTAGTGTGGTGCCCTATGATCTCATAAATATTAGAATTATATTTTAAAATATTTATTTAAAAGTTTATTTTTTATTTATAAAGAAAACTGTTTGATAATTTTAATCTTAATTTATATCTCCTAGAAAGTAAGTTAATTTGTATATATCTCTTTAATTTATAAAAAACTGTTTGGTAAGAAAATTACTATTTTAATTTTATATTTGGTTAATTTGTATATATCTCTTTAATTTATAAAAAACTGTTTGGTAAGAAAATTACTATTTTAATTTTACATTTGGTAATTATTGTTTGGTAAGAAAATTACTGTTTGGTGTGTTGTCTTTATTTTTTTAAATATTTTTATACAAGTTTTATAATTATTTCATTTTTGAAAACATATTTTTACAAATTTGTTCATTTTAAAATTATTCAAAAAAATCATCATTCATTCCTATTTAATTTAATATTTTCAATATAATAAATAAATTCATTTTCACACAGTTTTTTATTTTTTATGTAAAGTGTTATTTATTGTAAATTATTTTTAATACATATAATTTCTTAAAAAACATAAAATTTTTAAATTTGCTAATTTTAAAATTATTGAAAAACACATTACTTTACAAAAAAATATCATTCATTCCAATTCAAATTCCAATATAATAAATAAATTATATTTTAAGAATTATTATCACTTCTATGTAAATAATTATTTAATTTATTTTTAATTAACTATATACAACATCCACGCCAACATTTTATCATGTCTAAGGTAACACAAGGACTCGATGTTGTAATAGGCAAGGTTGAAAATAGATATATACAACATCTACGGCAACACTTTTCATGTCTACGCTAACACAAATACTAGGTGTTGTAGTAGGTAAGGATGAAAATAGCTACGGCATCACTTTTTCAAACGGCAACACCTTGCAAAAGTGTTGTGTAAAGTCATCTATGGCGTAGTGTTACCTCCTCAACACTCGAGGGGTATGATTGATGAAACAAGTTTATATCCATTAACAAGCATCAGCTTGAGAAATATTGGTGAATTTTCCTTTCCAACTAGATACGGCTACTTCATGGATGTTAATTGAACTAGGAGACGCGTAAGTGGCCGAGTGGCACCGGTCCAGCAATAGCCCAACCGTTGGCTGAGGAGTTCCAGAGGGCGGTAGACAAGTAAATCCGTCGGAGCTACCTTCTACATGTAGAGAACGACTGATGAGATGCATGACATATGACTGATCATCGTAAATGTTAGGGCATCTGGAGCGGCAATGCTCCTATATTAGTTCATCTTCCAAATTGAGAAATTTCTGCAACCCTGTTAGTGTTGGCAAGGTGAAAATGTGTTGAAACTGGAATTGCAATATTTTCCTGCAAGTTCCTCTTTTATGATAATTGAGAATATCTTGCTTATCATTTGCACAACAGATATTTCCACAGAATATATATTTTTAGTTACCTTGTAACTTCATCGTTTATATTATACTGGCATCATTTTCATCAATGCATGGCATATGGTTTCAAGGAAATTTCAGAACTGTTATATGTGTTATTGTTCTATTATATATTATTTTGGTGAGCTATTGCTCACCCTTGCTTTATTTATCATATCACAACAACAGTTAGGTTAGATGGCCTGCTCAAGGTGCACTTGGTACGAGCAGGTGACAATCGTCAGAGGATTAATCGCTGAGGTCGTAGCTGCCATTACTGAGGAAAAGCTATTGGTAGGCTAGTTGTTAGATTTTGAATATCAAATGTATTGTTGATAAGGTATTTATATAAATGGATGGCAAAGAATATGTTATAGTTAATTGTAATTCTCTGGATTGTAAGAATTCAAGATTTTGATTAATAATATTTAGTTACTCTGATTTCATCTCTGGGACTATAACGGGTGTGTTGTTGTTGTTGTTTGGGTCATAAGGTTGTACTTTAATTTTTGATGGTTTTGTGGATGGAAATTTAGACCGTAACGACCGGATCTCTGATCCCGGATCTGGGGTGTTACAATCACAGTAGTGATTTTTATACCGGATGCAAGTAGTATGGATGATTACAATTAAATACAGTTGCAACAGTAGTACTTGTAGAACCAGCAGTAGCAGATGCATATGATGCACTAGTTTCCATTAATCAAGCAACAGATGATGAATTCACTACAAGAAAAACGCCTATCAGCGACCAAATATATCAGCGACCAAATATATCAGCGACCGCACTTGCCGTTGCTAAAAATATTTCTCAGTGACCACTATCAGCGACCGATTGCATTTTGGTCGCTAAAGAATTTCTGCGACCAACCGCGGTAGCCGATCCGTCGCCAAATTGCGTTTTCTGCCCACACAAATGCCGCCCAGAATTGGCGCTCACTTTTTAGCGACCAAATAATATGTGCGACCGCATTCCATCACAGATAGTGACACGTACGCAAAACATTAGCTACCGAATTCTGTAGCTAATCCGTAGCTGTTAAAAATTTTGCTCCAGATTTTTGGCGCAAAAAATTTGTGTTGAATTTTTGCGAGGGAGTCTTATCAGCGACCAAATGCGGTAGCAAAAAATGCCACATAATCTTTTGCTACCAAATTTGTCACAAAATTCGGTCGCTGTTAATATTTTTTTTTAAATTTCAATGGCTTTTTTAATTATTAATTATAATTTTACTAAAAAAATAATTAAGTTTGCTTTTTTGATTTTTAGTTGTACTGAAAATAATAATTTCCAAGAGCTTTTTTGTTATAAAAATAAGAAAAATACATGTGGTTACAATAAAAGTCCTAAAATATTATGAATAAATAAGAAAAATATTGGTGGGTACAAGGAAATTTATAAGATATTAGGAATAAATAAGAAAAATATCTGTTGGTACAAGAAAATTCCAAAAACATTTGGAATAAATAAAAAAAATCCTTGGGTACAAGAAAATTCCTAAAAAATTAGGAATAAATAAGAAAAATACCTTTTCAGTACAAGAAAATTCCTAAAATATTTGGAATAAATAAGAAAAATCACTACAAGTATACAAATTAAATTGCCAACTCAAACAATTTCATTAAAAACAGCTTATTCAATCTGCTAGTCAAAACAGCTACTTAATATAATCCGTTAGTCAAAATAACTAACTTAATTCGCTAACCGCTAACAGCTTTCGAAGCAGTGTCTAAATCTTTGTTAATCGAAATTGTTTTGGAGATGATATTGACCTCCAAATCATGAGTTTGAGTAACCAAACTGAATCCCACATGCTATACTACAAAAAACCAACCTCAGATTCATTGTTGGGTAAATTCTGCAAAAATATGTTCTTGATGTTCTTGAGTTGTTCTTGAGGATCAAAGCACTTTTGAAGGTGTTATTGAACTCCAATTTTGATGTTCTGGTAACCAAAATGAATCCCCCATGATGCTCTACATAAATCCATGCTATGTTTCATTGTTGAATAACTTTTACAATTTTTGATTAATATTCGATTAACGGACTAATACAAATTTTCTAATAAGTGACTTAAATGAGTCACTTTTGCAATAAGTGACCTACTTGATACATTTGGCTCAAATCAGTGACTGGTTTGATGATTAACCATGTTATGAATATTTGTTATATACGCGTTACATTTGGTTATAAACCGTATTTTTGCAAATATTTAGAGAGGATAGTAGAATCCAAAATATTTTTAAATAAAAAGAATTTCTTCTTGTAATATTCATTTTTCGGGTGAGTACCAAAAACGAAAAAACGATTTTCACCATAACTGAATAAAAAAGAGTTTTTAATTCCCCAAATTTTATATATTTAAAAGTTCCAAATAAAAAATTGTTCTAAAAATTCTTCCATTTTTCGAGTAAATCATACCTTACAAGTGTAATGAGCTTTGGAAAAGCTTTTAAATTTGAAAGTTGGGTGAAATGTCTTAGTCTTGTAGGTGTCATATGGGTGGTACTAGGTAACTTCTCATTGTGATGGACTTGACACAGTTCTTGCAATAATGCCAGTTTGTTATAGTGCTTGAATGAATGACAAAGTACACATTTTTACAATTAAGGATTGCTAAGTGGGTCTCACTAATTAATTTTGTCATTTTGGTAAACTGAACTCTGTTTAGATCAATGTTAGTAGTTCACTACTTTAGTTATCTCACTTTGACATTAATAGCATCTTTCCTGGTGTCTGATTTTGAAAAGATCACCTTTTGACATCTTTATCTTGGGTTAATTTACTTATTTCAATACTGTTTTTTACTATGTGGTATCACTGAACTGACCAGAAATGATCGAAGAATGCTCACCGTTATCAGGTTCATAAACTGTAAAAGTGAAAACTGTTGTTATCAAATAAGGGATTTTGGTTATTATTAATTTATTGGGATCAAAAATGGCAAACTGAATAGTGTTGTTATCCATTTTAGACTTTTGGCTTCTTCCTTGCTTGATTGCATTTTAATAGTTATATATTTAAACTTTTGTTTAGACATTCTTTAGGTTACTACACTAAATATAGAGCCATTATCGTAACTGCACACGTTGATCTGCAACATCTTACATGAGTTAGCCAAATTGGACTCAAGAGATGGAATAGGTATCGTTCTGTTGTTATATCATCATTACATCAAGCACCTAAATTTCTTCTCTGATGGTCAAAGGTTAACTTCCCTCATTTAGATAACAAACCATTAACTTTCAATTACATTATACCTACATTGAAGACAGTAATTCACTAATTTGATGTTTGAGGTATATTTGTATATTTTAGCTCATTCATCTATTGCAGCATTTATTACTTTCTATAATATAGCATTGCGATATTTCTTTTGCGATATTTAGCAAATAAGAAAGGACATATCTTTTGCACTAGCCATATAGTTTAGGCAATATTTAACTCGTCATCCCCTGTGATGGTTCCCCCTGGAAAGTGCCACTGTTTAAAATATAACAATGGTTATAGCAGGTCATGCATTTGCCATTAAATTAAGAGATTTAAAATCTATTAAGAATTAGTATACAGTATCTAGTCAAGTTTTGCGTTAAAATATCATTAATTACCCAATGTTCAGATACGGATTTTCCTGAGGCAAGAGAAATGGAGCCAAATTAGGGCCAGGGTTTTGCTTTTCCCATTGAGCTTGTTGTACCATTGTCTTCTCCCTTTCCTTGATCTAATATTTACACATCACAAAAGTGAATTTTCATGTATACATTACAAATTACATTAATCCTATGCACGCACATCTGTATGTTATTGCAAATAATTAAGAACAAATAATCATGAAGGGCAAGTAAAACTAGAAACTAGTTATTCACCTTCTTTGTTAGTTTTCCATTTTCCTCTTGTATGGCCTTTTCATGATGGAACAAAATGTGAAATGGTTCTGTTAGTTCAACTGTTTATCATTTATGCGCATGGAAGAGAATAGCTTTATAGATCAAAGGGACCAATGTTTACTTGATCATTTTTTAACTTTTTTATGGAAAAATCATCAGAAAATCATGGACTTTATTACTCAAATCATGAGGATAGTCATGGACGTACACATTTACACATATATAAGTGTTCATTTCTACCATAAGGTCATCCTACCCAATCTATGCCAATATACATCCTTCACCTATAGCTACACGCTCATCCTTTGTTTTCCGAACTTCGTTTTTTTCGGTTTATCAAGTTCTGTTTTCGACAATTGTTATTCTCAGATTTCACACCCATTTCATTTCAACTATCAAAATACTCCCTCTGTATCATCTATTTTGTCCAAGGTGAATCAAATAAAAACTACCAAACTTAAGCACAATTTGTTATAACGTACTTATAAAATTTTAATCAATAAAGAAATTTGACCAAGATTTTTGGGACAAGTTAAATAAGAAATGTGATCAAAATAAATGGGACTTAGGGAGTAAACATTAGGTTAATCTGAGCTAGTTTTTTCCACGCCCTATATATGAAGATAATTTTTGAAAGCCTAAATCTACCAAATTCGTATGACTCCACATTAGTCATGCTCACTCATGCACGATGATTTAAGCTAAACTTCTTACATTTTTCTGAAGCACAGAGATGGACTCACAAATAAGTTGGTTCTGCTAATGATGTATTTGTCTAAAGAATGTTTAAACAGAAGTTTAAATATATAATATAGTGACCTAAAGAATGTCTATATTAGTAATTTATTGTATCTTGATTTTAATAGTTTTCAGATATATCTCATGCTCTAACTGAAACTGTTGCCTTTCTTCATCAATAGGAGTCAGTAATTACATGTGAATCCCTTTAAGTAAAAAGAAAGGCATAAAAGAGTTGTAGCCAAGTTAATATATACCACAACACCTTTTACTTAAAAGACCTGAGTAACAACAGTACTGAATAACTTGCATTTCTCAGTTCAAGGTCTTGGTAGCTAGAGATTCTTATTTATATAATCAGTTTTTTAATTATTTATTTATGCAGAAACATTATAGGTGGGCGGACGAGGATGGTCCAACGATATCTACTTTTTTCTTGCAGAAGTGTGCTGATCGCACAAAAGATAATCTTGCAAGAGAACGCCAGAAAGCCATTTTGGTCGTGATAAAATGTTTTTGACCGTAAGGGGTCGGACCAGATTCGTGGTCGGAAGTTAATAAGGCCAATGTGTGTCGTGGATCCATTATAGGACATTGCTGTGTGCGATTGTCTGGGGTTAGTGTGTGACTGATCAGCAACCTAACCTTATTATTTTCTTAAACATATAAAAATCCAATTCTAATATGCACATTGAGGCTGAGTTTCTTTTAAGACTGATTCCTTTGAATCCTGTGATGATTATCTTTGGTTATCAGAACTTTTATCAGTTCTTGTTGTTGATACAATTTATTCTAGTGGAGCATGGTTGGCTCGTCTTCGTGTTACGATATTTAATTCTTCTGCTGCTTTCTTTCGTAGCATGTGATGATTAATCTTGTTGATCAAAATCTATATTTTCTTGATATTGCTATCACTGTTTACGCTTGCTGAGCATTGTTGGCTCACTCTTGCTTTGTTGTTTATTTTTCCAGTTAATAGAAAATATTAGTGGACCTTGTGGTCAGTTGGTATTACTGTTCCAGCAGCGAGAGGTGACGTTCGAGTTGTTGATTTCGTCGGGTAGTGATTTTGGAATTTGTCAAGGTTGGTAAACTAGTTTGACAGTGGATTTAGTTTGTTATAAGATTGTATAAGAATTTTATTCTAAGGTTGGATTGTAATAATGTAATTTGATAGTTGTTTAATACCATAACCTATATACGGTCTTGGATCAGGGGTGTTGTATTATTTATAATTGGCTTATGTCCAGGTTTATGTCGTGTTGATTATGGTCTGTGGCCCCATATCTATACCCCGGATTTTTGGGATGCCACACGAGTCAATAATGAGACAGTCATCTCTATATTAGAATGGAAAACTCTTTTCTATTACTGTAAAAAGTATGCAGAAGGTTCAGAATTAGTAACTATCAGATATTGTGTAATAAAACAAGAGTAAAAAGATCTCTTTGTGTCAGGTAGTTGATCTATCTTTCTCTCAGACAAAATGGAGATTGATTAGTGTTATGCTCAGTAGATTTTAGGTGTGGGAGTGTACTTAAAAAGATGAAACCTTAAACAATAATATGAAAGAAATTAGACCAGAGAACATTATGTTTCCTATCCTTACAGTGTCTTTACATTTACATTCAGCTTGGCATGCCATTCTATTATTTATACAGTGTTCTGACTGATGTTGTACTATTACCTTGACTGGATGGAGATTAGGGAACTCACGATGAAAGTGACTGAGCTAACTGTATCAAGAGAGAAGCTAGAGATAGATAATTAAAAACTTGTAGAAGAAAGTTCATACGTAATATGGTTAGCCTCTACCGCAGCAGTCGAACTGAAGGCACTGTCGGAAGAAGTTGCAGAGCTGATGAACCATAAGAGGATACTTATGTATGATTGTGTGTTGCATCCAAGCACGGGATAGTTAATTAACATTATGTTTTCTAGGTTTTACTTAGTCAATGCCATCATTTTCATGCTCTGGTGCTTCTTGGCAGATTTCTCAATATGGGGTCTTGGGCCGTAGATATGGTATAGTCTGTACTCTTTAGATTTAACTTGTAGCTTACTCTTCTTGTTTAGATCTTTCAAATCCTGTACAAATTCATCTTCTGTTAGGCTCTGTCTGTTGGAATATTTTCGTACGTGTTGAAACTTTTACAAACAACCACACCAGAACTTCGTCAAATCCTTGTGCTTATTTGGACAAAGATCCTTGCACTCGATAAGGTTTGTCTGAGTACTTTCTCATTTTGTGCGAAGTGGCTCTCTGTTTCTTTCTCTATGCATATCTATAAAGTTAAGTCTAGAGTCTAGACCTACTAAATTTCTATTCCATCTTATCATTTCGAATTATAGAATTGATTAAGTATGACTTGATTAATTACAATATAAGTCGAATTAATATTAAAACCAAAATCAGATTGGGTCTAAGGAAGCCAAAAATGGATTAGGGTTTCAAGACCAAACTCTTTCTCTATAAATACATAAGGATGTATTGTTTTAGGGTTTATCTTTGTAAAATTGTTTTAGCAAAAAAACCCTAGCAGCTCTACATCAAGAGAGGCTAGAGAGAGAGATCGAGGGTAGTTTTTCGGCTAGTAATGACTCTGGCGATTGTTGGATAATCGGGCGTTCATGTCGACTGATCAGAGACGCATATCTTGCATCAAGGACTGCATGGTGATTCCATCTTGGACCTCCATCTTTTAATAATGTTTTTCGCTGCGTTTATTACCCCGAAATCCAACGAAGACAACACTCCTGATTTTTTTTCAGACATTGGTTTTTAGCCGATGTCTATTGCAGTCTTTCTAGTAGTGGGCCAGCAACCCCAATAATCCAATTGCATCTGCTTTTTGATGCCAGTAGGCATCTTGAGTGCAAAGAGCTGTCATGATGCGATTGAAAACATGAGGGCGCATTCACTGAATATTGGACGAGCAACGAAGTAATCTTCCATTAGATTTTTTTCCTCTCGATAACCTTTGTCTATTATATATGATTGGAAGATTTGCAAGGCCGTGAGCCACGTCCTTGTGGTTCATCTGAAGTGTCGATGAAGTCCATCACCATTGCCGCTTCAGTGACCATGGTATTCATGATTTAAGACTCTTCTTGACTGTGTTGTTGCCTTTAACTAACAATCTTTTTAATGCGTTCAATTTTGACAAAGAATTGTAATGATTATGAGATACTATAATCAAAAGATCATGATATTATTTATGCAAAATTTTTCTATCTACAAATTTAGATCAATGTGATTTAACGAAAATCTTATCAAAAATTTAAATTTATCCACAATCTTATCAAAAATCTAAAATTATCCAACAATCTATTATTGGATACTATTTGTGGGACCATCAAATAATAGAGATGAAATTAAATTTATGATATATGATGTAATTATTTATTGATGAATAGTAATGGTTGAATTGATGAAGTTATGTGGGTGTATAAAAACTAAGAAAAAAAATGGATTTAGTGTGAATAATAACTAACTTCATTGATTCAATTGATGAATTGATGCCCATTAAAAGTACATATGCTCTTAGCATTATTGTGAGATGTTATAACACATGAAAATCTTGGCATGACAAGGAAAGGATGGGAACTAAATCAAGAACCGACTTCTTTGTCATTAAAATTAACAATATATATATATACTTTAAGAAGTGGAAGTTCCTTTATCGATTACTTGAAAACACATGGCTATTAAGCTATATAGGATAGAATCAGATGGTAATACTTTTTCTACATGCTTGGCTGACTGCAACTGCTAGATAAATGTGATTAGCAATCCAATGATTTGCCGCCTCAATGTAGTGAACTGCATCCCAGCTAATGACTTTTGAAGGGTTTGGACATGAACGGACACAATTGCTTTGTTGCCACATTCTATGTACCATTTTTGCTTGGTGCATCCTCAAACCTTGCAAAATAAACCAATTGCTTTCTTTACTTTTTGCTTATAAACTACTATGCATACTTTTTCCATAGAGTTAGACTTTAACATGCTAGTTTAGAAAATAATAAGGGACATCAATTAGTTATTTAATTATTTTTAATTTTAAAAACATTTTGTAGCACAAAATGACAATAAGTAATTTTAATATTTCTGTACACATATTATATATATATAGATATATTATTTTTTGCCAGAATATATATTTATTATATTAATTATAAAAAAAATGTAATTTTTACATTTGTGCATGTATAATGGAAAATAGGACTCACTTATTTTTTTTTTCTGATTTTGGTTAATTTTGGTCCACTAAACAAGTTTAATTTATATTATTGAACACTTCAGAGAAAAATAAAAATAAATTTTCACCTGAGTTTGATGGATTCCAACTCTTGAATCCTAAGCGGTTGAATCATGGTAGAGCACATTCTAATGAAAGAAATTACTACATTCAGTATTAATTTCTTTAGAAACATAAACAAAATATATAATGAAAAAGATACAACAATGAACATCACATATATATGTATGGAAAGAACAATGCACTTATTCTTGAAAAAATAATTGTATCAAACTAATTGTGTAGGATTATCAAAGTGAAACAATAAAAATTATAATTATATGCTGTATTATAAATCTATTACACAAATTATGATTATATGATGTATTATAAATCTATTACACTATAACAATGCAATGGAAGATGTGATTATATTTATAGTTATACTACAATTATGTTACACTTTTAAAACGTATACGTTTTTACATTGTAACTGATGTAATCTAGAAAGATTCAACTAGAATACATAAGTCTGTTTAGGCGGATTGAACGAGAATACATAATTCTTTTAGGCGGATTGAACGAGAATACATAATTCTATTTAGAATATTCTGGCGGATTCAACGAGAATACATAATTCTATTTAGAATTTAAGCGGATTCAACCAGGTACATTATTCTAGGCCGATTCACATAAGCTAGGTGAGTTCAACCATGACCTAATACATGAAATTACTTTAAAATATAAAAAGATTGTAGTGGCTACAAGGTTACTTAAAAGTATAAAAACTAAGTGGTGTATATATGAAAATGTAATATTGTGCATGGTAATTCATGGAGAATATAAACAAAGAGTGATTTAATTTGAAGAAAAAAAAAGCAATGAGGTTACTTTTAAATATAAATATTAGTATTATATGGATGCAACTCTTACTTTCAAATATAAAAAATTAGTACTTTGTTCATATGTACATGCTGTTTCAACCAACTGTTAACCTATAAAAAGTTAAAATTTGATAAATTTTGTTTGCCAAAATCAACATTTACATGAATATTTGTAAAACATAATAATTTTAGGAAGATGTAAAATTAAATAACAAATTCAAAAATATATTGTTATGTAACTAAATTTCTACAAAAATAACAATATTAAATACACAAAAAATTAATTTATATGAAAAAGAAATTATTTTATGGATGCAATAAATTTTTATAATAATATGATTATTTGATTAAATTTTCCATACATTTTTCTCGATTGTTAATAAAAAAATTGGTCTTATAGTGGAAACAACTGAGTACACTTTTTTTTTTATTAAAAATACAACTGTAAAGAACATAACAAATTTGAAAAATATAAATTTTGTTAATTAATTTTAATTGTAATTTGTGCATAACATTATTATTTCTCACATAGAACAATAAATTTTTATAAATTAAATATAATCTAATTGAAAAAACTAGTTGATTTCGTACTCAACACAACAAATTTTACAGAACATAATTTTTGAAAATTCTATTTAGTATTTACATTTTTTTTCACAACTTTCATTAGAAATTTTTAGAATTTAATTCCTATAACCATTCAAATTTTCTATAGTTTGAACACATATCATAACTATCACATTATTTAAACTTAAGTGGAGTTGTTTCCTTTTCATTTAGACAATAATAAGATATGTATTCATTTAAATTTTTAATAAAAATTGTTATGCCCAATGACTGTCTAGCCCTCGGTTTGGGCAATAGAAGAATGCCCCCACTGATAGGCCATAATTGGAAGAAAGAAGACCTCGGTTTGGGCCATAGAAGAATGCCTCCACTGATGGGCCATAATTGGAAGAAAGAATACAGACATCCCATTGTCTACATAAAATGACGCATCTTCAGAAGATCTTGCTCATGGATAGAAGAAGATTGCCCTACAACTCGAATGTCAGTCACGATGACGATCTCACCTTTAAAAGGACCTCGCCCTAGCACCAATGAAAAAGAAAATCTCCCCTAATAACCTTTATAAGAAGACTAGCTTTAAACCCGTGATCGCACGGGTTGCTTTTATAAATTTTTTTTGTTGAATTTTATTTGGAATGTTATTAAAAAAATTTATTTTATATTTTAAGTTTTTTTTTCACATATTTTAATAATAAAGCATTGTGTTATAATATGTTAATAATTTTCTAAAGGATATATGTATTTTTTAATACTTATTATTAGATTTGTTGATGAGTATTTTGTTAATATTATTATTAACTTTTTATATTTTTGTGTTTAAAATTGATCCATTTTTTTAAAAAAATTGGTAGTATTACATGGTTTTATTCTCTTTGTATATATATATATATGTGTATATATATATATATATATATATATATATATATATATATATATATATATATATATATATATATATATATTTTAAATATATGCAAACTTATCTTGTTAAAAAAATTATGTGAACTTTTAATAATAATTATTGAAGTTATATTTTAAACATTTCAGTTTTTTATTATTTTTTTACTTTAGTACATTATATATGATGTTAGTATTATATTCGTGTAATTATTCATTTTATCTTTTTGATTTTTACACGCGTGGTAGAATTAAGGTATTTTTGAACTTTTTTGAAAATACGTGTGGTTTTTAATTTTTTATTTGTTTGAATATTATTTTTTTTGTTTATGTTTTTTTTATATTTTTTTCATGTGTGGTGTTTATTATGTATTTTTGTTTAGAGTAAGTTTAGGATATTTTTGTTGTTTTATATTTAGATAATATATAATTTTATTTTTTGGATTGTTTTTTTAAATTTTAAAAACATGTTTGTTGTAAATGATTTTTTTGTAAAATACATATATTTGAATATTTAACCTAGCATGTATTTTAATATTTCATTTTTTTGGGTTTTTTTTTCTATTTCATTTTTTTTGTTTGTTTATTATTTTTGTTAGTTTGTTTGTTTTCTTTGTTTATTTTTGAAAATGTATGTTATTGGTTAATAGTGTTATAAAATTTGTGCTAGGGTTTGGCTATTACAACTATCTCATGGTGCGATCAACTACCATGTCTCCGTTCTCGTGTCATACCCCACCCAACCTGATCAGGGCTATGATGTGATACCACCGACACTTTCTCTTTGCTAGCATAAAATGGGTTATCATGTTCAACCCTGGCAACATTAGTGCCAAAATAATTATCCGCATTTTCGGATAAAAATACCTGGCCGAAACCATGGGTTATTACCCATGTTGACCAGTTCACACCAGAGTTTCCCGAGTAAAAACTTAATGAAACCAATAGCTGCCAAAATTCCGTAATTAAATGTCAAGCACGACACACAGTCAGTGCTTTCTCAAACTCCACTGCTAATCCGAACAATGGACTAACCTTAAAGATTAGAATAAAGTTTATTCGACGATACGAATAATGTATCATCCGCTTCGACAAAGGAGGTAGTTATCTCGAACTAATGAGCATAACTATATTTAAAAAAAAAATTACAATTTAAGGTATTGAAAACGAGTGAAATCGTCAATGGTTAGAAAGCGAATAATCTTCAACAATTTTAACAAAGTAGACATTTCAAGAAGTGTAACTTGATCATCAAGAGTTAAAATAAAATAAAATAAATTGTTACCATTTTAATAAATGGTCCGAACAATGAACCATTACCCAATGTCAAGAGGAGTAGTTGAATTTGAGAAATAAATCCAACTGGGCAGAATGAATATTTAGCTATCTCGAAACAATAAGACAAGCTTTAATTGAATAATATTAAAAGAGTCGTCCCCATCAATGAGACCGACTAATATTTTTAAATGTCCTCTTCGTCGCAAAAAGGATTCATAATTAATTTAATTCTTTGATAGATATAATCAATCCAACATTTGAAGCAAATATTTGAGTAATCAACAATTTCACCAAAAAGTTTCACCACAACAATAACATCTTTGAGAACAATAATGTTCACAGAAATCTCATGAATTCTTTAAGGGATAGAATGAACTTGCATCAATCTTTGTGCTTGCTCAACCCGCTTAATACTTACTCTCCGAGTTTCCATTGTAGGCATCAACAATCTCAAGGTGTTTTATCCAGTTTAGCGCAACCATCTCGCGCGAGCATTCAAATCTTAATTTACTAATTGGTACTATACCCAATAGTCCAACACGAACTCTAAATAAGCTCTGACGTTCCTTACTTAGCTATACACACTCCTACACACTCTCGTTTCTAGTTTTCTATAACCTTGCTCTGATACCATTCTGTAACGCCCCCAAATCCGGGGTTAGGAGATTTGGTCGCTGCCTGAAAATCCTCAAAATAAAATCACATGTTTAAAAAAACCTTTTCCTTGTAATTGTCCAAAATTGAAATATAACATCTATGACCCCAACAATCCAAGATCTTTCCAAATTCTCAAACACAAACTGTTCACCAATTATTAACTAAAATTTTCAAAAGTTCACTCTAAATATTCAAATATTAAATAGAAATATAATCTTATACCTTTACATGTTACTAGCTTCCCCTCCCTTTACCCTAGCTCTCTCTCGGCTCTTTCTTTCTTTTCTGCACCACCACCACTAGCATACTGGTATACCCACACCACCACAACACACGCATATACCAACAATCACACCTTCATTTGTGCACAATCCCACACATAAATTCGCAATACACAGCATAAATACACTCTTTAACCTTTTCTTCACCACCTGTTCCTTACCCGCAAGTACACTCTCACCACCCTCTCTTTTTAATTCTATTCCTTCTCCCTCAATGACACCCAGCAGCTACACAACCTCTACAACCCATGCTCTTTTCCACCTCATTTCTCACCTCCTACATCTCTCTTCACTCGTACTCCCTATCCTCACAAATATAGCCCCTGTAACGAACACCACAGCCTACACCCTCCCTTCGGCATCACTAGCACAAGAACATACCCATGGACGCACCCCCTTGAACCAAAACGCACACACACCGAACACATCAAGCCTGTACATACTATTTCTCTCGACTTCCTTGCTCTGCACCTACAACACACTTCACGCACGACACATACACCACCTCCCGTTACTCCCATCCGTTTACCCTGCTCTCCTTTGATCATCACAGCAACACACCAACACCATAATTCATGACCACAAATTTATTTTAAAGGCTGAAATCGAACAGCGCAAACGGAACCCATCAAAATCAGAACCCAACCTTCGGTATTTGCTTCAATCGGACCAATAAAACCATCACCCACACAACGAATTAACCTATATACTCGCCTATACACACACCCAGCTCTAATACACACACGCACACGGTTGAGGGTGAGAGGTAACAAGGGAGAGAGTTGCGAGAGAGAGAGATTGAGAGAGATTGAGAAATGAACAGAGGAGAGTCTTCGAGACTGTAAAAGAGACCATGGAGAGTATTCTGGAAGTTTGGAGAGACACCGGTGGATTTTTAAGGCCAAAGGCAATTTGCAAATTTTATAATGCTAAAAAAAATCAATTTGAAAGTAATTTAATCACTTTTGAATATCGAAATTAAATGGAAAAATGGGTGAAAATGAAGCTTTATATATTTCAAATAAAGAGTATGAAATTACGAACACGCCCATTTTTTTAAAATATTTTTGGGGTTAAAATTAAATTAAATATGAATTTCACAAATTTTGATCCTTTAAATGCAACATCACTCTTAAAATCATTTTAAAATATTTAAACACCCAAAATATTTATGCCAATAATTTTAGAACTAAATAATTTCATAAATCCAACACAAAAGATTCCATGATTTTTAATAACTTCAATGATTTTATAAAATTTCCCGGAGATCAATAATGCATGATTTACATAGATATAATTGTGAAACAATCTGTGAGAAATAACAATATGTGTGCGAATAACAAAACGGTGTATAACGGTGAATAAACAAATAAGTAACAGAACAGAAGGATATAAGAGAATCTGGAGTCCAGCGAAAGAGCTGTCTCCTTAAAGCAATTTCGCCTCTCACCGTGTGTGTGAAAACGATAGCCTCCCAGGATAAAACGAGAGAACGATGGCGTTGCAGAGAACGGCACCTTCGGCGAGCAAAAATGAGCAAGAAACTATCACCAGGGAGAGAGAGGTATTGGATGTGTTTAGGCTGTGAATGAGATGATAAAACATAGACCCTTAGGGGGGTATTTATAGGTTTGACAAACCTTGTTCGCTAAACAACTACCTAAAATAATTAACGCGTTAATTAAAATAGGCGGTAACGATAAGATTAGAGATAAGACTTGTGCACTACTCAATATCTGCAATTAAATCATATCTCGGATTTAATCAAATCAATCAAACCGATTCTGATTTATTCGAATTAATCAAAACAGATTTTGATCGTATTAATCAAAACAGATTTTGATTTATTTATTTTAAGCCCAGTGGAAATAATAAAAATAGCAAAAAAAGTGCGGGTTTAGCCGGCCCAATTTTCTGCTGCATTCGTGTCCGCAGGTCGTACACGCGGAAAGCCCGAAGGCTTACGAAGCCTCGGTTTTTTCCCCTCGAAAGCCAACAATTCGCACCCCCCCCTGCGCGCTCGCGTAGGAGATGAAGCAACACTTAGCCAACACAAGTGAACACTACTCAAGTGTTGTACTATATAAAGTCATGGAAACTCCTTTTCCATTTCAATGTGGGACTTCCATTATCTAAACAAAATTTCCACTCTTAAGGGACCATCTTTGAGCTATCATATCTCATTCATCCCTTAACCATTTTGAGTAATTAAACATGCCTCGGAAAGCTCTCTCGGAGGAGAACATAATCCAAGCATCACCCATTGCGCACACGCAATATACGACCACTCAAAACTAGGCTCAAAATGACTAGTCAATGTGGGGCTAAAACCCACATTTTCCAACAATCCCCCACATGGATGAGATTGATAATGTAGTAGCACAAACCAGACAGACAGACACGGAGTTTGGTTTGGTGATAGAATTCTTCGATCAGATATAGCATACGATATGTAGAGAATGCTCCTTGAACCTTCGCTTGAGTAAGCATACCGACTTTACTGGTAGACAGTAGACGTGCTTATCTTTGAACTGTTCGACCGTTTGTGTAAACGATGATATACTTATCACTATATCCTTTCTGACTCGTTCAGCTCTCATGATTATGTCCATTTTGGCCATGGAACATCGTCCTGGTTCTGCATGAGTTTCTAAAGAATTGTGCCTTGCAATTCTCCTTTGAAGCGGCCCCACTTCTCTCCCACATAGGTGATCTTTATCTTATAGAGTAACCCGCGTTTACTCAATTGAATTCCATGCGTTCAAATCTTGAACTCCATGTATTCACCAAAAGATCATTAAAAGCTTAATAGCTTACCCTCATACCTTACGGGTCTCACTGTTTCTTATCATAGGAATAGGCCAGGGGTTACCCCCACAGTGATTTGGTCATCATGATTTAGTTGGCCCATTGAACCAAGTTCTTGGGACCTCCAGTCAGCAATGGTTGGGTGTCCACCATGACGACATTAAGCAATAGGCTTAAGGCCCATCCCTCTCGATGATTTGTCAACCAGTTCTCTAGATAACCCTTTGGTTAGCGGATCCGCGATATTATCCTTAGACGGTATAAAGTCAATAGTGATAATTCTGGTTGACATTAACTGTCTAATGGAACTATGTCGTCGTCGAATGTGACGGGACTTTCCATTATACATTATGCTCTGTGCCCTGCCAATAGCAGATTGACTATCATAGTGCAGTCCTATTGCAGTCACAGGCTTCGGCCATCTCGGAATATCCTCCAGAAATTGGCGTAAATATTCAGCCTCTTGTTCGCATTTATCTAATGCCACAAACTCAGCTTCCATTGTGGACTGAGTTATCACAGTTTGTTTGGAGGATTTCCACGACACTGCTGCTCCAGCTAGTGTAAACACATATCCACTCGTAGACTTCAATGCCTTTTTGCTAGATATCCAGTTTGCATTAGTATAGCCTTCTAGTACTGCTGGATAACTGCCATAATGCAAACCATAGTCTCGAGTTCCCCTCAAGTACCTTAGTACTCGTATGATTGTTTTCCAGTGATCAGCCCCCGGATTACTCGTAAACCTACTCAACTTACTAATTGAGTATGCAATGTCTGGTCTAGTACAACTCATCAGGTACATCAGACTACCAATTATCCTTGAGTATTCCAATTGGGAGACTCCTACACCTTTGTTCTTGGATAGATGCAAAGTCATATCCACAGGTGTCCTAGCTTTCTCAAAATCATCCTTCAGAAACTTCTCAAGGATCTTGTCAACATAATGTGGTTGACTCAGTGCGAGACCCTCAGATGTCCTAGAAATTTGAATTCCTAGAATTACATTTGCTAGTCCCATGTCTTTCATGTCAAATCTTGATTTTAACATATCCTTTGTAGATTTGATCACTTTATCATTGCTACCAGCAATAAGTAGATCATCTACATACAACGTCATCATAATATATCCATTCTCGTCATCCTTGTAGTTGGCACAACTATCACACTCATTGATCTTGAAGCCACTAGCCAACACGACCTCATCAAATTTTTCATGCCACTTCATAGGTGCTTGCTTCAAGCCATACATTGACTTTACCAATCTACAAACTTTCCTTTCTTGTCCAGGAACAACAAACCCTTTAGGTTGTTTCATATAGATTTCCTCATCTATATCTCCATTTAGAAAAGCTGTTTTCACATCCATTTGATGCACTGTTAATTTTCGCATTGCAGCGATAGCAAACATCATCCTTATGGATGTTATTCTCGATACTGGAGAATATGTATCAAAATAGTCAAGGCCCTTTTGTTGCTTGTATCCCTTGATTACAAGTCTAGCCTTGTACTTATCAATAGTCCCATCGGGTTTCAACTTCTTCTTGAACACCCACTTGCTTTCTAGTGATTTGCATCCAGCTGGCAAATCCACTAACTCCCAAGTATGATTCTGTAGAATAGAATCAACTTCACTTTTGATGGCCTCCTTCCACATAGGACCATCAGGTGATGTTACCGCTTCCTTATAGGTTTTCGGATCACCTTCTTCGAGCAAATAAGTTAGAAATTCTGATCCAAAGGATTTCTCCTTTCTTTGTCTTTTGCTCCTTCTTACTACCCCCACATTTTCGTCTTCACTTTCATCACTCTCATTATCGTCATCAATAGACTCATGAGTTCGTTTAGACGTAGTCGGGCGGTCAACACCAGGATTACAAGGAAATACCGTCTCAAAGAATGAGGCATTCCTAGACTCCATAATAGTATTCTTTTGAATTTCAGGAATCTTCGAGTCATATACAAGAAACCGATATGCAGTACTATGTGGTGGATATCCGATGAAGATACAATCCATAGTCTTTGGACCAATCTTCACCTTCTCAGGTGCAGGGATTAGTACCTTTGCAAGGCACCCCCACACTTTCAGATTTTGGTAACTTGGTTTCTTTTCCTTCCACATTTCATAAGGACTTGCATCCTTGTTCTTGCGAATCATCATATTCAAAAGATGATTTGCACTCAAGATGGCTTCCCCCCCATATCAACTGCGGAAGTCCAGAGCTTAACAACATCGCATTCATCATTTCTTTGAGAGTGCGATTCTTCCTCTCAGCCACTCCATTTTGACTGAGAGGAGTATGGCGCAGTAACCTCATGGATTATACCATGTTGTGAACAGAATTCCCCAAAAGGTTCAACATATTCACCCCCACGATCACTACGTATTGTCTTGATTTTCTCATTTTGTTGTGTCTCAACTTCTTCCTTATAGATTTTAAATTTATCTATAGCTTCGTCTTTGCTTTTAAGCAAATATATATAACAGTATTTTGTACAATCATCTATGAATGTAATAAAATACTTGTTTCCTCCTCTATTTGGAGCGAATTTCAAACCACATATATCACTATGTATTAGGTCTAGCACTTTCGTGTTTCTTTCTACACGTTTAAATGATGATCTCGTTAATTTTGCCTCAACACAAGTTTCACACTTATGTTTTGAATCAATATTCAATTTTGGTATGTATTCTTTCATACTTAATCGTCGTAAAGTATCATAATTCACATGTCCTAATCTAGCATGCCATAAATTAGGAGACTCAAGCAAGTAAGCAGAAGAGTTCTTTATTTCATTATCATCTTTAACAGACATCACATTGAGCTTAAAGAGCCCATCAGTTATATAACCCTTGCCTACAAACATACCACTCTTAGACAAAATAACCTTATCCGACTCTAAAACAATGCGAAAGCCATGCTTATTCAACAAGGAACCAGACACATGGTTCTTGCGAATATCAGGCACATAAAGTACATTTTTTAAAGTCAAATTCTTCCCAGAGGTCATCTTTAGAATCACCGTGCCTTCCCCTTCAATGGTTGAAGTTGCTAAATTCCCCATGTAAAGCTTATCACCAGCATCGGAAGCTTTGAGGCTCGAGAAAATCGCCTTGTCTGAACAAACATGCCTTGTAGCTCCTGTATCAATCCACCATTCCTTTGAGTTGGAGCCAACTAGGTTCACCTCAGAGACCGTAGCACATAGGTCTATGTCACCTATCTCCTTTGAGATATCATCGACCATGTTTGCTTCCTTCTTCTTGTTGGGCTTCTTGGGCTTCCTACAATCATAAGACCTATGGCCCACTTTGTCGCAGTTGTAGCACTTCCCTTGAAACTTCATCTTCGAAATTCCTCCCTTTGGTGCTAGCTTCGTCCCTTTGCCAGAATTGTTCTTCTTGGTCTTATGTTCCACCATGTTTGCCTTTTCAGTGGCAACATTCATCTTCTTTTCAGATCCCCAGTTGTCTTCTTCAATGCGAAGTCTAACGATCAGATCCTCCATAGACATCTCCTTACGCTTGTGCTTAAGGTAGTTCTTGAAATCTTTCCATCCAGGTGGTAGCTTCTCAATCACAGCAGCAACTTGGAAAGACTCACTTATGATCATCCCTTCAGCATGAATATCATGGATGATCACCTGTAGCTCTTGCACCTGAATGACCACAGTCTTAGAATCTGCCATCTTATAATCAAGAAAGCGGCTAACAATCCACTTCTTAGCCCCAGCGTCCTCGGTTTTGTACTTGTGGTCAAGTGACTCCCATAAGACCTTAGATGTAGGCTTAGTACTGTACACGTTATACAACGTGTCAGCCAAACAATTAAGCACATAATTCTGACAGATATAGTCGGCGTGCTTCCAAGCATCAACAGCATAAACTGTTTGTATGTTACTCTCAGCAGTGAGCAACGGTGGATCCTCTTTGAGATAACGATCCATATGCATCGTGGTCAGGTAGAATAGCATCTTCTGCTGCCAACATTTGAAGTTCGTACCATTGAACTTCTCCGGTTCCTCAGCATGTGCAGCAGGCACAGTAGGAACCGTAGGCATAACAGGTGCCATATGTGCGGTAGGCACCCCAGCAGGTGGTACTACCATCGATCCAAGCGGAACACTAAACTGTCCAATGACAGTATGTCCCAATGGCACATGTCACATAGGCACATGTCCAACTGGCGTCGCACTCACATCAGATGTTATAATCTGTGCGTTAGAGTTTGGCGGCGGTTGGTGATCCCCATCGGATGTTACAATCCGTGCGTTGGGATCAACCACAGTATTTGTGTTGTTCACGGTGTTATCAGCCATTAATCTGTTATTCACAGAAACAAACAGAGACAGATGTATTAATCACAGAAATATAAAAAAATAGCTTTAAGATTGTGAAACAATCTGTGAGAAATAACAATATGTGTGTGAATAACAAAACGGTGTATAACGGTGAATAAACAAATAAGTAACAGAACAGAAGGATATAAGAGAATCTCGAGTCCAGCGGAAGAGCTGTCTCCTTAAAGCTATTTCGCCTCTCACCGTGTGTGTGAAAACGATAGCCTCCCAGGATAAAACGAGAGAACGATGGCGTTGCAGAGAACGGCACCTTCGGCGAGCAAAAACGAGCAAGAAACTATCACCAGGGAGAGAGAGGTAATAGATGTGTTTAGGCTGCGAATGAGATGATAAAACCTAGACCCTAAGGGGGATATTTATAGGTTTGACAAACCTTGTTCGCTACACAACTGCCTAAAATAATTAACGCGTTAATTAAAATAGGTGGTAACGATAAGATTAGAGAAAAGACTTGTGCACTACTCAATATCTGCAATTAAATCATATCTCGGATTTAATCAAATCAATCAAACCGATTCTGATTTATTCGAATTAATCAAAACAGATTTTGATCGTATTAATCAAAACAGATTTTGATTTATTTATTTTAAGCCCAGTGGAAATAATAAAAATAGCAAAACTAGTCCGGGTTTAGCCAGCCCAATTTTCTGCTGCATTCGTGTCCGAAGGTCGCACACGCGGAAAGCCCGAAGGTTTACGAAGCCTCGGTTTTTTCCCTTCGAAAGCCCACAATTCGTACCCCCCCCTGCGCGCCCACGTAGGAGATGGAGCAACACTTAGCCAACACAAGTGAACACTATTCAAGTGTTGTACTATATAAAGTCATGGAAACTCCTTTTCCATTTCAATGTGGGACTTCCATTATCTAAACAAAATTTCCACTCTTAAGGGACCATCTTTGAGCTATCATATCTCATTCATCCCTTAACCATTTTGAGTAATTAATCATGCCTCGGAAAGCTCTCTCGGAGGAGAACATAATCCAAGCATCACCCATTGCGCACATGCAATATACGATCACTCAAAACTAGACTCAAAATGACTAGTCAACGTGGGGCTAAAACCCACATTTTCCAACAATAATCACAGAAAAACGAAACTAAAATATACAGGCTCACATTGGCACTCCCAAATCTTCATATAAATAAGTAACTCACTATACATTTACAAGATGACCCATCAAATACAAACAAAATATCCAAAATCTTTTCCCCTATTATGGAAAAACCAATAAAGTATTTAAATAATAATAATAATTCATAAAATTTCGGGTTGTTACAGTTTGCCTAGGCTGTGAATTTCCCGAGTCACCCCTTAGTGATCCGGAGGGCTATACCTATAACTAGCTATTCTCCCTTGGTGGCTCAAAGGTGGGCGTTGACTCCGATAGTTTCGTGTCAATGACCTAACCGTCGCACTCCGAGAAAATAGTTGGGCTATAAAGCCCATTAGGATTCTACTAAAGGCGGTGGCCCTCATTCAATGGGCTTCTCTAAATAAGGAAACCTAGCCCGTTTCAGTTAATTGCTCCCCAAGAACTACATTTGACTATCCTATAAATAGAGTACGTAGGCACATTGTATGGTACCATGCAAAACCCTTCCTAAATTGCAATAACATCTCAGCATACAATCTCAGCCATCCCCAAATCTCAAACCCCAATCCTAAACATCCTACGCCGTTCATTGTCATCAACCTCTACCACAATTCCAACAACCCTCCCCTAATTTGTTTCCCAAATTCCTCCGTTAACAAAAATAGTTATAGCTTGCTCTAAATTGTTACAATATTCTTTTCATTTCAATTTGGATCTTCTAATCATGTGTTGGAATAAGAAAAATTCTAATTAAATAATAAAATTCATAATTAAATAAGAGGTTAATTAAATAATGGTAAAAGTTTTTAGAAAAAATGACATCAATTTACAACATCCTATAAAATTTCATATTTATAAATATTTATGTAATATTAATTGTGAATTCTATTAGTAAATAATGTTAGATGAAATATCTGCGATATGGTGTTTTTATGTTGATATTTTGATTTATGTGTGCCAGATAAGTTCGTGTATTTTTATTTGCATTTTGATGATTAAAATCTACTTAAATCATGTATTATTGATCTTCTGAGAATTTTATAAACTATATTAAGTAGCAAGATTATCATAAAATAATATGTAAAATAAAATTTGTTCAACCTCATAGGGTGAGTTCTTAAAACAGTCACCACGAAGAACTTCTACGAGATTTTCTGCAATGTCTACAATTTTCTTTGGGTATAATAGGAATAAGGAAGTTGTGTTTCAATTGAAATCAGATTGTTCACTTTCACGTTAAGAAGGTCCCCGCATAGACCAACAACTTATAACATTCATGGAGGGTCATCAAGACAACAAATATACACAACTTTTACAAGCACGAATGGAGAAATTAAAGACACACAAGACACCTAAAAGGTCACCTTGTTAATTAAAGACACCTAAGGCACCTATGTGACAACGGTCTCAAAAAACACACACACACAGAGATGGGAGAGAGATTGAGGGAGAGATAGAGAGAGATTGAGGGAGATAGGGTTTGAAGCTAATTAACCCCAATATAAAATTAGATTCAACAAATTCAAGCTTACTTACCAGTTAAAGCTCTTTAGCTTTGAATTCGTGCTTTCCTCCTCCTAGCAATGAATTGAAAAAATCAATTTGCTTTTAAAAGAATTGATTAGGTCTTCCATTGAGTGGTGAGATTTCGGTATGATATAGCTTAATAGGAGTTAGACTTTTTAATAATTAGGGTTCTTGTTTAAGAGAGAGACCAGAGTTTACTTGTGAGATAGATAAAAAGGGGGGACTGAAAGTATTGAGAATAAAGACCCCAAATATCACAATTTGAAAGTAAATTGCCCCAAATATCACAACTCAAAAATTTGGCCCAAAATTCAATTTTTTTAAAATACGCTAATGTGTTCCTCGTTACCAAAATGAAAGTGAACGCCAGATTAGTTGGCGTTTAGGTGGCAGCCACTTCGGGATGTTTTTCAATTTTGTATTTTTTTTGTTTTTTTTTCTCCTAAATATATATTTGTAAACAATATTAAAAAACTTTTAATCAAATGTTCAATTAAAATTGTATTTTTAAAATTAAAAAAATACAATTTAATTAAATTTATTGGTTCACCAATTAACTTTTGGGGTTCAATGTTTTCATTTTGTGTTTTAGAAATATTCGGAACGACGAATAAACCGTATACGAACTTAGGGTTTAGGGTCTGGGGTTTAGGGTTGTTTGGTTGTAAACAACCCTAAACCCCAGACCCTAAACCCTAACTTATCCTGATTTTTAAACGTGTTAGCGTTTAAAAATTAGGCCGCCGGATTTCGTTTTTTAATTAATTTTTTTAAATTTTATCATTATTCCCTCGGGATTTAAACAATTAACCTTTAGGGTTCAACAATTCCATATTGGGTTTAAAAATATTCAAAATGATCGTATATATTTAGATAAAAAAAGCAAAAAAAAACTAGAAACACCACATGAAGTGGCGTTACCACCACAACACCATTTGATGCTGCGTTTTCAAGTTCAAAACCTAACCTTAACTAGCGTTCTGGTAGTTGGTTTTTTTTAAAAAAACAAAAAATAGTTAACGCTACACGCATTAGCGTTTTTTTTAAAAAAAGAAAAAAATCAAAACGCTACATGCAACTGTGTTATGGAATGATATTTGGGGCCAAGTTTTTGAGCTGTGATATTTGGGGCCATTTGCTTTCAAATTGTGATATAGAGGGCCAACACCCAAGTATTGAAAGGGGAATTGAGATGAATGGGAAATATTTACAAAGGGGGAAATGAATTAAAGGAAAGAATTGAAATATGGATGAATTTTTTTGTTAGTCGGAGAAAAAAATCAGTTGAAATAGATAACTTTCATGTAAAATAAATTTGAAATTTTTGAAATTTTTATTATTTTTAATTAATTACTATTAAAAATTATTATCAATTATTTTTAATTCTTTACTATTAACATCCGTACGGTTGGATTGTCAAAAACATATTCTAAGAAAAATATTATGTACAATCGGGACGAAACTATTTAGAGTAAAAATATTTTGTTAGGGTTTAGGATATCTATTCTTTTACAAATATTTCTCGAAGACCCAACTGTACGAAGGTCAAGATACATCCTTTTTAATATTATTGCAAAAATTTCAGAAAAAAATAAATTTATTTGATTTGGTAATTTAACGGTCAGCTAGTACTTTGACTATATTCCCTAAATAGGGTTTCATCAGGGTTTAGGGTTTCATTATTTTAAAAATATTTTTCGACGACCCACCGATACGAATGTTAATAAACACTCATTTTAGTGTTGGAAAAAAATTATCAAAAAGTAAAAAGGTCGGGTTGTACGAGATTTTAACAAAAATGTAGTAAAAGTGTTGGTTCCAGTAACGGGGCACGATCCAGATTCACTAAATAATTTTTTTGAATGATTAATTCGACGATCGAACTGTATAGTTATTAATAAACACTCATTTTAGTGTTGGCAAAAAATAATCGAAAAATAAAAAGGTCAGGGTTGTATGATATTTTAACAAAAACGTAGTAAAAGTGTTGCTTCCTATAATGAGGCATGATCTAGATTCACTGAAAAAAAATTTGAATTATTTCTTCGACAATTGAACCGTACGGATGTTAATAAACAATCATTTTAATGTTGAAAAAAAATAATCAAAAAATAAAAAGGTCAGGTTGTACGAGATTTTAATAAAAATGTAGTAAAAGTGTTGCTTCCTATAACGAGACACGATCCAGATTCACTAAATAAATTTTTTAAATGATTTCTTCGACGATCGAACTGTATAGATGTTAATAAACACTCATTTCAGTGTTGGAGAAAAATAATAAAAAAAAAGGTCGGGTTGCATGAGATTTTAACAAAAATGTAGTAAAAGTGTTGCTTCCTATAACGAGGCACGATCCAGATTCACTGAATAAATTTTTTGAATGATTTCTTCGACGATTGAACCATACGGATGTTAATAAACACTCATTTTAGTGTTGTGAAAAAATAATAAAATAATAAAAAGGTCGGGTTGTATGAGATTTAACAAAAACCTAGTAAAAGTGATGCTTCCTATAACGAGGCACGATCCAGATTCACTAAATAAATTTTTTGAATGATTTCCTCGATAATCGAACCATACAGATGTTAATAAACACTCATTTTAGTATTGGGAAAAAATAATCAAAAAATAAAAAGGTCGGGTTGTACGAGATTTGACCAAAAACGTTGTAAAAGTGTTGCTTACTATAACAAGGCACGATCCAGATTCACTGAATAAATTTTTTGAATGATTTATTCGACGATCGAATCATAAGAACGTTAATAAACACTCATTTTAGTGTTGGAAAAAATTATCCAAAAATAAAAAGTCGGGTTGTACGAGATTTAAAAAAAACGTAGTTTAACTATTTAAAAGTGTAAAACATTACAAAACAGTTTTAATGAAAAACTGTTGTTGTTCTATAAAAACCCTTTTCTCAATATTTTTTTATTTACCACCAAATCCGATTCAGATTTTTTCATTATTTCCCACAAAATTCAATTCAAATTATTTCATTATTTCCCACCAAATATTTCATTATTTCCCACCAAACATTTCATTATTTTTCACCAAATTCAATTCAAATTTTTCTGTAGTTCAGATAACGATTTCATAAAACCGTTGTCAAGTAAGGTGACAGTTCAGAAAAATATTCAGTAAAAACTGATGACTCAAGCCACATTATGTACAACGGTTTATTATGAATTGAAATACACTTGTGTTAATACACGTTACACAATACCACCGTAAATTACCATTGTCTCATCTGACCAAAGGGGCACCAGTTAGACAACGTTTTTAAAAATATTGAATAACGTACCGTTGTCGACAGCTGAAAGAAATAACGCTTTTTCGTTAGCTAACAGTTCACCGTTGGTAAATTTTTTGGGACAACGATGTTTTTCGCGACCATTGTGTAACATGTGTTGTCTGATTTGATTTCTGTTGTAGTGTTTATTTTTTATTATTTTAGGAAAAAATATGTCTCATTTATATGTCTACTTGAAAATTTTGAGCTTTTTAATAAATTGTTATTATTCATTTGTTATGTTGTGTTTTATGGGGACAAGTGCTTTTCCAATATTAACAGTAGTGATAAGTTCATTTCTCACATAAATAATGTTGATATGTCCCAAATTATTTTTGCAATTAGGGTTAATATGAAATTGGAGGCTTTTAATTCTTGAATTTAGTGATGAAATTGATGTCATAGTTGGATTATAAGTTTTTCATTATGCATGTATGGATGTTGTTTTATGGTGATCGAGTGGTTAAAGATGGGGAAAAATCCCACGTGGTGGGGTGGTTGTCGATGATGGTCGTTGACGAGGTGGGGAATGCGAGAGAAGGCGAATGGGCTCAAGAGGGAAGAGACTTGAAATTGAGTTCGTGGGTGAGACGATAGATGCGAAAGGAGGAGACGAAACGGGACGGGAAAGAGGAAAGGAGGGAGATGTTGACGTGACAGAGGAGGAGGATGGTGGTATTGGCGATCACCAGAGAAATTTCCAACCGACTCGTCGGGGAAGATGTTGGTGGTGTAGTGGTGATGCGTGTACAATTGTGTATGTATAATTGAATGAATAAGTAATACTTTATTATTTTGTTACTTTGTTTGAATGATTAAATGGAATGAAAATGAAATAAATTTTGATTAATAAGTTAAAAGGAAGATTTATCGAATATTGAAAAATTAATTTAAAAGTTCATTTGAGAGTTTGAAATTGGGATTATTGAGGAATTATGGTGGTGTGATTTTTCATTTAATATTTTTCGGTGAAATACAAGCGTGTTAGAATCTTCAAAATTAAATTTATTATGTACATTTAGGCGTGATACAATTTTGAGAAAGTACATTATTTTTTTTAGAAGGTACAATTTTGAGAAAGTGCTATATTCAAAATATGTTATGAACATCAAGAGAGGTAAATAATAAATTTTAGTAGTATCAAATGAAGGAGTCATTTTTATTAAATGGTTTTTCATATGATCCCATATTAAATTATTCTCTTTTTAAATATAATTTTTTCATTAGAGCTTTCAAATATCGGGATCATTAATATTCTCGGAGGTTGACCTCAATTATTTTTAAAATATTAGTGCGTAATTCGTTGGACTCGAGACAAGTTCTTTAGTTTCCCTTATCCTCTGGAAATGATGGAAACTTTCTATCATATGTTGTTTTCTTTAATTATGAAATATATTTTGAATACACCGTTTTTGTAAGAATTCGCGACATTTGTGTATAGTTTTCAAAACTTTTGAAGTCAAATTGAGGTTTGTACATGGTCAGATACTTATTTATAAATGCCGAGTTTTATTAATGTGCGAAGCGTATATTTAAAATATAATCCACTGTTTTGATGGAGATGACTATTTGGTATTTTTGTGTGTGGGCTAATATTAGTTCCTAACAGTCGTTCATGCTTCACATCTTTATTTTTCAAATTCAACTACGCTTATTTCCTTTCGTGAAATTGATCGATTCATTGTTCGAATCAGTTAGGAATTAGGGTAAATATATGGATCGATAATCTACTCAATCACTACGCCAAAACAGTTAATAGACATCACCCCTTTAACATCGGTTACGTTTTTTACCGATGTTAAAGGTGTGTTTTACATCGGTTTTACTATAATTGATGTTAAAGTAGGTTTTAGACATCAGTTGTAATTAAAACCGATGTCTCAACCTCTTTTTAAAAAATTAAAAAAAACACGCATAGATACAATTCCGGAAACATTTCGCCCCTTAACATAATTTCCCCCTTTCTTTTTTTCATTTTCCCCTTCGACACTCTCACAAACTCACATTCATTCCCCCGTTTTCTCCCCAAGAACCCTAACCCCCTTTTCTGTCATTAATAATTAACCCTAATTACCTCTTAGATCTTGATGGTCAGCTTGTATATCAACTCGTGGTGTTCATTCTCAGCTCGTATATATTTACATGTTTGTATCTATACTTACATGTTTGTTGTATCTATTTACAGATCTGAGTATTTGATTATAAATTTGTGTGTACTGTGTGTGTAACTGACAGTTAAGTCGAGAGAGATATATGGATTTTGAACTACGAATGGCGAGAGAGAAGCTAGAGAAAGAACAGAAGGAAAGGAAACAAAAGGCGAAATTGAAATTAGAAAGAGAGAGAAAAGCGAAGCAAGAGGCTATTAAACAAATAGAAACCATTGAAGTTGTTCACAGATCTCGTAGGATCGATGTTATGGAAGCACAACTCAAGGTAATGCTTTCCGTATTTCTCGTAGTATATAATTTCATCTTTTTTTTGTTATTATTACTTGTTTCTATATGATTCAAATTTCAACTCGAGTTTATGTTTATGTTTGTATTAGTGAATTGTATTCTCACGGATTGGGATGATTATTGCCATAATTTTGGTTGCTTCTTCTCTTTTACAAATAAAGTTTCACAAGTGCAGTTGGTGAATAGAATTACCATGTCTTAGTTATAACTGTTTATGCCTATTTGTCATAAACTGATTTAAATGTTGATTGCCATAGGCATGGTTAAGTTAATTTGGTATAGAGTGGAGAGAGCGAGAGGAATCAACATTATAGTGAAATTACTTGTTATTACTTGCTATCACATTGTACTAGTAGTCCTTTTTTTACTCGCATATTGAAATTTTGTTTCACGGATGGTTTATATACTCTTTGATTTTATATCAATAATTGTTACCCTCCACAGATTGTGGCTTAACATACAGAGGTCTCAAACATTCAAAACATCAGACTATACTATTACAAAGAGCTGCGAACTGCCTGCGGTAACTTCAGTGCAGTTAATAAAATTGGGATGGGAGGTTTCGGTTCCGTTTACAAGGTAAGGACAGTTTATACTTTCATTTTTCTTATTAATAGTTGAAGGATCTGAATTGTTACTCATGTATCATTTAATTATTTTCATATTCAACGGAAGCTAAACGATGGCACCTTGGTGGCTGTAAAGGTGCTCTCTGATGAATCAACTAAGGGTACTCATGACAGGAGTTCTTGACATAAATAAAGACAATCTCTTCTATAGAACCTGAAACTCTTCTATAGACAATTTCTTTCTTTCTCAAACTGCTGTGCATTTTTTTACTTTTGATAATGTGGGTCATAAGTATAATGCACAAGGTATTCATGATGGGAGCAAAAAGGGAAAGCGGGGGGATGATATTGCATTTTTATCATTGTTGGCCTCAAGTGTAGGGTTGAGAAAATTGGAGGGAAGGTCTTAAGTGGTTGTTTCTGAATAGGTGGACACATTTTTTATTATTTCTTGCTCCGAGTATACTACTACATTATTTTCACATTGTTCTTTTGAGCTATTGTTATTTGTAGTCTTCTATTGAGTTGATTTGTACATAATGCAGTGATTCAGTTCTGTCTGATATGCTTTGATCTAAATGAGCTTTGTGTGTGGTGTAGAAAAGAGAGAAAAGTGGGGAGTTCAATGGTTCTGATGCTGATGTGCAGAAGCTTTTTGAAGATTCTGTTCCTTGTAGAATTCGGGCAAAGCGAGGTTGTGCTACTCATCCTCGCAGTATAGCCGAGAGGGTATATGAAAACTTTGTCTCTGGTAGATTGTTTCTTTTTAACTGTTTTGATGGATCTCTTTTTCTGAATTTTTTTAACAGTATAGCTTTCCACTTAATTATAAATTACGTAAGTTGTGTTCTGTTTTAGTAATTATGAATTAGTATGGAAATCAAGCATGATGTTTTTATAGTAGCTATTAACTTGAGAAAGTCTCTTGTACTTTTGTTTTAGTAACTTGTATGACCAACGAGCATCTTGATTAGGTAGACAACTTTTTGTTTTTAATGTTGAGGATATGTTATGTTATTAATAGCTTCATAATATGATTAGGTCCGGAGGACGCGGATAAGTGATCGTATACGAAAACTTCAAGAACTTGTGCCAAATATGGATAAGGTAAATCTCCCTTCTTTTATTGATTTTTACTAATCTCTTTGCTGTGTACATTTGTTTATATATCTTAGATTCAGCCCCAGTAGGAAATAAACGAGTTGTGATAATGACTTGGCAAAAAATAAAAGAGTTGTGATAATAAAAAGCCCTGACATTGGGATTAGTCCCAGGGATACATTCTGTCATTTTGCATCTGCCAAGTTCGAGTTTTGCATGCCGTGGTAGGTTCCTTCCCTTCGACCACTTATGGATTCATGATTTCGTGAATTTCACTTTAATGAATTATTCTCACAGTAAATGTCCATAAGTAGACTAAAGCAGGGGAAGAATCTTCCTGATTAGATGTCCCATCTGGTATAAAGAGTAATTGAGGTATTAACATGTGCTTGTTTTACTCTAGAAATTAAAGGTGCCACGCTTTAAACTTTACTATCTTGTTTCTTATGACAAAAAAAAAACACAACACGAGCGTAACACAGACGAGAACACTGGGATTTGTTAATTTCAATGTGTACGGGTCAAAACCATTTAGCTCATGTAGGGTAGACATAGTAGTGTGAGATTTTTTATGCACTTTCTTGGAAATGAATATGTGTTCGTGAAAGAGAATCACAATTAACAACTTGCCTTCTTATTCTTTTGTGGTTACGATACTCCTGACATACTCAAAATGTATGTACAGTGTATGCTTTTAAGAATATCGACAAATAAATGTTTTTATTTGTGTGTTATATTTTGACATTTTTAATTGGAAACATAGTTTCTTATATGATATTTTAACAGTTAAATATTTTTAAGAACTCTAGTTAGTGCTAATTATGTTTACTTCATCTGTATCAACTCTTCTTTTTTTGCTTAATTTATTTTTCCACTATAGCTTACATATATTATAGCTCTGGTGTGTGCAAGGATTCTAATGCTTAATGAATGTAACAGTTCTTAAAATATATGTATATATTTAAGAAAAATGGGACTTCAGGGCCCTACCTTGGTCAAGAGCGCAGATCAATGCCCTTATTGTCACCAGACAACACTGTTGAGTAAGGACATGGTGGCTTCATTTGCTAGGATTAGTACTCAGTGCTTCAGTTCTCTTCCAACCCTAATCCTATATTTGTGTGCATAGCCTCCTGAGTGGAAAATTGAGACCCTTTTCTAGCCCAAGCGGATACTTCCCAGCCTCCTTGTTGGCATTTGGACCTTATATTTTCTTTCTGTTAGTAAAAATTGCTCAATATAGTTTGGAGCTGAGGTTGATTTTTTTTATTGTTTCTCTTCCTTGCAGGCTAATGTCAAAGGCTATGTCAAAGTGCAATAATCCTATTCCATGTAGCACTTTCAACAATGATGGCTCAATATACGCATATGCAGTATGTGATCAGGCTCTATAATCATTTCCCTTCGAGTAGTTGGTTAATGTTGGATTGACAAAGCTCATAGTTTTCTGATGGTACTTTCTATTTACAGGTTTGTTATGATTGGAGCAAGGGTGCAGAAAATCATAATCCATCCACAGCAAAGACATGTATTTATCTACACGCAACGCAGGTATGTACATATTCATTAGAGTACGGAACCTTTTCTTTTCGCATGCATTAAACATTTATTTACCTCATGGTCTCATGCCTTGCTGGTTTATGGTACAGGAGTCTGAGGTGAAGGTCAAACCACGAGTGGCTGGCGGAAGAAGATGAACCTTTTTGGTGGTCAAAGTGTCTCCTTTCTTTAGCTTTAGCTTTAGCTGTGTGAAGTTTATATAGTATTATTAAGTTTCAAATTATTAGAAGTTGAGGAGTTTGTTTGTTATCGTGAACTTACGAATATATTTGTAGTTGAATGTTTTGTATTGCTAACTTCGATGGTATATAACTCTATTTGAATGCAATGTTGATTTTGGTAAATTTTTGGGCACATAATTTTGGTAAACAGACATCAATTTCAGCCTTTAACACATCACCTAAAAACTGATGTCTAATTTGGCAATTTCATGGATTTATTTTACATCTGTCAAATAACGATGTGGTATACAATTTACAACATCGGTTTTCTATTCAAAACCGATGTAGTATACACTTTACAACTTCGGTTCTAATCGAAATCGATGTTGTACAGGGGTTGAGACATCGGTTCTGATTTAAAAACTGATGTTGTTGACAACTATTCACATCGGTTATTCACATCGGTTAGGAACTGATGTAATAAGTGGTTTTTAACATCGGTCCAGAATCGATGTAAAACACATGGACTTTTAACCTCACATAGCTAGACATCGGTTTTAAAAAATTTTAACATCGGCCCAGAACTGATGTCTATTGACTGATTTGGCGTAGTAAATGACGTCAATACTATATATTCTTAAACACCTAAATTTTTTCACAATAGATAAAATGTTCAATTCTTAAAATAATTGGTATGGATTACGATAATAAGGGCATGGTAGTAAATTAGTGTGTTATTTATTGCAACTCTTTTAAATTAAGGAACCATGGTCGTATTGTATCTATTGAATATTTATTTGAAATTGTGAGATTATTTAGCATTATATTTTTGTCACTACCTCATCTAAATATTTGTTGATTCGTACGCATTTGAGGTAGTGAATTTGTTGAGCATTCAGTTGCTCATTTTTGCTATTCTTATAATTTTTTATAGTAGTAAGGGAAAAGTCTAGAGTCAAACAACTTGACGAAGATTAGTTTTGTTATTTCACGAGTATGCCCAAAAATAGTATGTTTTCGTTGTGCTAATTGACAAGGTTAGAAGATTTATATAAATGGAGTTACTATTTTATTATTAATATGTTGTTTGTGCTTAGCAAAAAAAAAAATGTTGTTTGTATAATTTCACATACGTAAGTGAATGGAGACGTGACAAATAAAATCAATAGGTGGATGGGGTTTTTGAGTTTACCCATTTAATGATAATCTTTGTATCAAATCATATAATACAAATATGTGTGATTTTTTCAATTGTATTGAATAAGGGTGCAAATTATCATCTCAATTAACTACATTAGTTGTAGTTTTGTACTATCCAAAATTTACAACATGAGTCACAGTATTCAATTTGTTCCTATTATTTTTTAAATTATATAACAAATTAATTATAATATTGTTATCTAGTTAAGATTACATACAATAATTGTATATAACGATAATAATTTGTAAACAAATAATTTAAGTGCTCTTGAGAGTAGTATAATTATTATTTGTTTGTGATAACATATATTTTTTATCAAAAGATAATATTATTGCTCATATATTTCACACATTTATTTAGTACATAAACAAATTTTGATTTTTGTCAATGAAAAATATTGGGCTTTCTATTCAAAACAACTCAATATACTTTTTTTTTTTCAAAAATATATACAAATCGAACATAATATATTCGTACAAATAAATTTTATAAATTAATTTGAATTGTAAATTAAGCATAACATAATTTATTTTTTATTGAACATAATAATTTTTATAAACATAATTTCCATAACATGAAGCATAATAAATGCACTAACACTAACACAATTTCGGTAATTTTTGGTTGTAGCACATGGCTCTTCTTTGCAATGAATCCAACTATTTAAAGATACAATAGATTTTATAAGTGAATTGTTTTTGATAATTTTGAATATAATATTTGTGTACACATAATATTTAGATATTATATATATAAAAATTTGAGCTTAACCATATTATATATTTCAAATTATAAAAAAGGTTTATATTTACAAACTAAGAACTCCAGAACACCATTTTTCCCTTTCATTTTCCTTTATCTTTTTTTCCTCCGGTATTTCAGTCAAATCCTTACATCAAGAATATCAATCAACTAACAAAATGAAATAAAGTATAAGCAATAAAATCGAAACTATTATTACAATATCTGCAAATAAATTTCATAATCTAAATCTTCAGGTGGAGACATATGATTCTTCTTCCGCAGTCCTTGTAAATGTTGAGGTTCTTCGGGTCATTTGGAACTCCAAGTCTTCATCATCTGCAAATTTCCATTGAAAGACATTAAAGTAGTAGGAAACCAACTGTTCATCTGAAGAGTCCGTTGAACATCTGACCATCTGTGCGTACAATGCGAAGTTTCACTGCATTCATTGTGCCATTACAAAAATTCTCAGACCACAAATTTAAATTTAAAACAAAATGACAATAAACATAAATTAGAGTGATTGAATACTTACTTTTAAAAAAAAATGGTAGCACATAACTACAATTTGTACAAATGTACAAATTATAGTTCTCTATACTATAAAACATATACTATAACAAATATGTAACTAATTTCTTTATGGCCATTTTTGAAAATTTTGCTCCATGAACAAGTATAAATTATATTTAGGAATACTATAATGTTGAACAATTTATATATATAAAAAAAAATCGATAGTCACCTTGAGACGGGATGCTCTGAAATTTCTGGATTTCAAGTGATTCAATCATGGTAGAGCACATGTGAATGAAAAATATTACTACTATGAAAAGTGTTTTATGAAGAAATATAAATAAAACATGTAAATTTAAAGATAAAGATACAGTTAGAATTTGGATCTTATGTCCACACATCATATATGTATATTTGTATTGAAAGAACAATGGAGTTCTTGAAAAAAACATACATTTACAGAATTATTTTAAAAAGCCATAATGACAACTATTGATGACAATGAAAAGGAACGCAGTTCACTACAAATCTTTTACACCAATGTCAAAGACGATGATTATATTTTGTATTTATAGTAATATAACAAATCTGAAAAGTATATGTTATCACACCATAAACTATAATTGAGGCGGATTCAACGAGAACTATTAATCTCAAGACGGATTCTACTATGTAACCAGTGTAACGGGGTGGATTAAACGAAGGACATTAAGGTATAGAGATTACTTTAAATTTTAAAAAATTAGTACTGCATACGAGATCTAAAATATAAACAATTTAGTATTGGTTATATACTTTTCTAGATATAATATATTATTTAAGTTAATTTAACATATCAAAAACTTGGTACTACGTGTATAGATCTACATGAAAATCCAACAAAGACTAAAGTGGTGGCTTACATTTTTTTTTATCGGTTATTATGAAATACTAGCTTATCGTCCATCCAAATCACTGTTACTTTTAATTTTTTATAAATTTTATATAGTGTAATATAATATTATAAATATTAATTTTAATATGTTATTAGAAGAATTTGAACTTTACATTAATTTATAATATTAAATATAAATTAATCCATTTTTCGCTTATTATAATATAGTATATTATTTGTAACATTAATTAATAAAATTATAAATAATAATAATAATAGTTATTTAATAAATGACATGTATTGTTTAAAATAATAATATAAAATGTTAATGTAAATTTGTTGTTGACGGGATTCGAACCTTGGATCAGAGATTTAAATATATAATATTTCTTATATAGAATATTTCTTATTATTAGATGTAACGGTTATCATCTGTTTAATAAATATTTAACGGTCACTATTCTTTTAAGTCTTGATTGAACCAAACAACCAAACTATCAATTATACCCTAGTTTGCTTATTATATATTAAGCATGGATTACTTTTAATTTTTTATAAATTTTATATAGTGTAATATAATATTATAAATATTAATTTTAATATGTTATTAGAAAATTTGAACTTTACATTAATTAATAATATTAAATATTAATTAATCTCTTTTTCGCTTATTATAATATAGTATATTATTTGTAACATTAATTAATAAAATTATAAGTAATAATAATAATAGTTATTTAATAAATGACATGTATTGTTTAAAATAATAATATAAAATGTTAATGTAAATTTGTTGTTGACGGATTCAAACCTTGGATGAGAGATTTAAATATATAATATTTCTTATATAGAATATTTCTTATTATTAGATCTAACTGTTATCATCTGTTTAATAAATAGTCACTATTTTTTAAGGCTTGGTTGAACCAAACAACGAAACTACCAATTATCCCCTAGTTTGCTTATTATATATTAATATAGATTAATACTATTATCATGTAAATTGTTTAGATTGAAATCTTATCTCAAATTATAAAATTTAGAATTATATTTTTGATAGAATTCTTTTAACATGTAGAAAATTAAAATTATATGTACAAGATGTTAAACTTGAACAAAACGAATAACTATATATTAGTGAAAATATGTGTGGTGAAAAAATTACATGTGCATGAGTATTATTGTGAAACAATATTTACTTTGTTTTTAATTGTTTGGAAAATGAAGTAAAGTCAAATAAAAATTTTAAAATTATATTACTATGTAAATAACGAGTTCAAAAATAATAATACTAATTATAAAAAGAATTTAAGTTGTATGAAATGAAATTTTGCTATAAATATAGCTAGTCATTTCTTATTATAATATGATAACACCATTACATGTTGACTACATTTCCCTAGTTTCTCAAAGAAAAAATTATTTGGGCACATTTTCAAAACAAGCAAATGTACTAATTTTTTCTAAAATAGAGTTGTATAACACATAACAAATTTGTAGAACACGAATTTTTAAAATTAATTGTAATAATAAATGGTTCAGAATATAATTTATTTTAACACAACATAAAAGATTGTATTAAATCAAATAATTATTTAATATTAAATACAATATACTCAATACCCAATTTTAAAAGAATAATGACCAAAATGTCTCAACATGCAAATATGGTCCAAAATACCTTTTTAATACGGAATATCGGGTGCAGTATAAGCAGGATACGGCACTTCGTGTTACTGACGTGATAATGTGAACAAGGTACTCGATTCACCACATATCTTCTATATACTCCCTCCGTCCCGCCAATAGTTAATATTGGGGGACGGGGGTTGGACACGCATAGGTCAATTTTAAGTAAGGATAGTTGCATAACTTATTTTTGAAATTTTATTTTTTTGTATAAAAATAGAACAATCCTATTTTTATAAAAAAATAAAATTTTAAAAATAAGTTATGGAACTATATTTTATAAGAGCCTTAAAATGCGTGTCACGCAAGTGAAAAATTTATGTTAAAAAATGGATGGGAGCGGCATGAATTTTTTAACTTCTTATCGGCTTTTATACCTAGCAAGGGATTCCACTTATTTTTAGTTTCTTTCAGTGACTTGTTAGGTATCACGACACCAAATCATTCATCCCACTCAGATTTACTACATGTAAAAACAATTAATCTATCCAACATTATTACGGAGTAAAATTTAAGAACAAAGGTCGTTGTTGACTACACGTGCCAGTATAGTAACATTTGTATGGGTTGGTGACCTTCCAGGAAGGTTCAAGGAATTTGTTTACTCTACCACTTTACGTGTAATCATTCTTTTTGCTAAGGGTACAACCTACAGGCACTACAAGAAAATAGAAACAACTCTTAGTCACAGTAGAAATAACAGCTAAAGTAGAAGCATCAATTCCAGTTGTAGCATAAAGAATATTCAATCCATTCTCCTCTTTACCAATCTCTAGATCCTTCATCCAAGTAGATGAACATAACAAGTATCAGCAAGAAAACTCACTTGATGAGATGTATCTTTGACAAGTTTGGATATAGATAACAAGTTGTATGCAAAGGAAGGAACACAAAACACATTAGTTAAAGTGAGATGTGAGTTAAGTGTCATGGTACCACTACAATAGCTCCATTTGGCAATTGTAAAGTTGCTTTACAAGGTTGAGGATTTTGCAACAAGTGTAGAAAAGGAGTAATATGATCAGTTGTTCATGTATCCAAAGTCCATCTATATTGATGATGCTCTGATAGTTCAAGTGTGTGTACTTGATGAACACAATGAGGTGTTGTACCTGTCATTTGAACAGTATTAATTGATGGCATCCAGGTCGAAGAGTACTGAAACAGATGGTTGGACATCAATCATATTCTTTTGCAGCATCTGAATAAGCTGCCTGCATTGATTCTCAGATAAATTAAAGTTATCATTTCTAATAGAACTGATATTAACAACCTCATTTGGAGAGACAGAACCTGATCCACCTGGATCAGTAGTAACATTAGCCACTAAAGATCCCTTTGAACTCAGACTTTTAGGTTTTGGTTTGGGTTTCCCAAACAACTTATGCCAAGCTGGATATCCATGGATACAAAAACACTTGTCTCTTAAATGTCTACTCATATGGCAGAAATCACAAACAACAGAGGAATCAGCAACTTCTTAGTCTTAAACTGAGGCTTAGTATAGTACAAAGGCTTAACTGCCATAGCAACATTCTCAGCATTAAAACTAATGGAATCATGTGCCTCTCTCTGTTTTTCCTCTTTTAATAACAAAACATAACTTTGACTGAGAGATGGCAGTGGTTTCATTAGCAGAATCTGACCTCTTATACCAGTAAAAGAGTCATTAAGTCCCATCAGAAATTGAGAAAGTTGAATGCTCTGCTCTAACTCAGTTTGCTTAGCATTTACTGAACAAGTGCACAAGCCACAGGTGCACAAAGGCTTAGTTGTGACACACTCAATTTCATCATGTAAAGTCATGAACTTAGTAAAATAGGCTGAGATACTCATTGTTCCTTGCATAAGATGTGCAATTTCTTTTCGTAAGGGAAAGAGTTTAGGAACATTACTTTGAGCAAATCTAACCTCTAGATCTAGCCAAATCTCTCTAGCAGACTACAGATAAACAACACTATTTCGAATGTCCACAGAAACAGAGTTCAATATCCAAGATATAATCATGTTGTTGCAACGCATCCCGTGAATTAACAAAGTTGAATTTGCATTAGGTTTAACATATGTTCCATCCACAAAACCTAATTTCAACTTAGAAGATAATGCAATCTCCATAGATTTGTGCCACTGATTGTAATTACTCTCTGTTAAGATCACTGTAAGAACCCAAATTTTTGGTATAATTAAAACTTTTCTTAATTGGATTAAGTGCATCAGTGAATAGTGTTTCCATACGTGAATAGTAATTTTCATGGAGGAATAGTGATTTTGGGAACCAAGAAATTTTTCACGCCACCCTATGTACGAGACATGGTATGGATATTTCGAAGTCATATTAGTGATTCACGGAGTAAATAAGTGTATGCAAAGACGATCGGAATTCAGAAATTCCAATTTTTATTTTGGTGTAATATTTGACCAAACACTGAATTATATATTATTATATTCAAGAAATGAGATATTAAATTTGAGGATTTGAGGATTTAATATTTTAGAATTTTATTATATTTGATTTGGGGATTTGGAACGAAAACCACAGAGATAGTGAAACGAGCGTTCTAGAAACCGCTGATACTTTACAACGAGATTAAAAGATAAATCGAACGAATTATGGAATTTGGATTGAGTTCATTACAAGATTAAATATCCTACATGATCATCAATATAATTATATCAAGTAGATTGAATGATTTAATCAAAGATTAAATCAAGAACAATTAGGAATTTAAGTGATTAAAACACTTAAATCATTTCAAAGAACAAAACAATTAGCAAAGCTTCTCCAAGACTCTTTGCACAATCCCCAAGGTGAGCCACATATCCACACACATCTGAAAATATCTAGATATTATCCTAAACATCAATAATTCAAGAGATTAGATCAAAGACAAGGCAAAGAAACTCCATTCTCTCATTTCTCCCAGAACTGCCCAACAGAACCAAGCTCAAGAAGAAACTTCATATCTCCATTTCTATCCATGATAAAATCACCAAATTTTAACCATAGCTTTTCCACTCCATGGACAACATTCTCTCAAAATTTCATGGTATTCTAATGAGTTTAGCCTAGTCAAATCTCCTCCCCAAGAGAAGAAACCAAACTGTCCAGATTGTTTGACAATTTCTATGATGATTTTCAAACGACCATATCTCCTTCATTACTCAATGCAATTTGGTGTTCTTTATATTGTTGGAAATCTGGTTAGATGCTCTACAACTCTCCTTCAGAAGTCATGATCAGTAAAGCTCGGTAAGGCCCACGTTTTTCATGTTCTTTAAACTGGGTTTGAGCAGATCCGAAAACCTCTAATTATATTCTTGATGATTCTTGTTAGTTTAAGGTTATTAAGGAGTTCTAAGGACTAATAAAGGTTTATTAAGGCTTACCCACACTCCAAGGAAGGTAATCATCTCTTGAAACCCTAGCTTTGACTTTAAGTTTTGGTGGTTTTAGATGATATATGATGATGATGTTAGTACAAGCATGTTTATGAGATTATGTAGTAGTTTTAGTAGTTATAAAACCATGATTCAAATGATGGATATGAGAGATGTTCTTGGACTGTTAAGGATGAGTATTATGTGTGTAAGATTGATGGTATGCCCGGTGTGGCTTGGTTGTGTTGAAATAAATTTGGAAATGTCCGATTTATAGCCGTCGTAATGCCGAAATTTCATTAACCTTAAGAAATCGTGTTTGACAGAAGCTATAACCCACTGTCCAGTTTCATATTCTGCCATTGTAGTATAGATTATGTTATAAGCTTCGTTTTGATATAAAGATCGTGTGAAACGGACTTACGGTTTAGGAGTTATGGTTAAAATCGTAAAAGTGGTTCGAAACCGGGAATGGATGTTCGTAATTAAAATTGAACCCCCTTAATTCAGTGGCAAATCTTGGTAATTAAATATTAGAGATCAAAAGGAAGGTGTGAAAGAAAACCGCATGTCAAACGGATCATTTTTCGATTTTATAAAAATGTTCGAATAGAGGTTAAACGCGAACGAACCCCTAAAAAGCATACTTGGTTATAACTTTGATAAATGACTTAGAAAACGGGCGATAAAACTCGAGGTATAATCTTGGTTCGTAAACGACCAACCTTAGAACTTATACGACTTAAGTGTACCAAGTATAAGTATGATGACATATCGTAATAACGAATAAATGTCGGATCGTATCGGTGATGAAAAGAGTTACACTAAAAGGTGTATAACGAGATAATTCGAAAAAGTGTTTCGACTTAAGTTAAGTTTATACTTAGCCTTTTTAAAAAGGTGTTAAGTGATTAATATCGAATAATTTGATTATTTATAGATCACCAGATTGACCCGAGGCACACTACCCCTATAGGATTACCAGGCAAGTTTCAAATACCTTGGAACTGTTGTTGTGATAATATATATATATATACATATATATATATATTCTCTAGATCCCTACTCTATATATATATATATATATATATATATATATATATATCTGTTGTTTATGATACATATGTCATAGCATGCATGCCTACTTTCAAGTAGATACTATAATACTTGTTCTCCGAATTGATATTGGCTTATAGACTAGATATGAATTATCAGTTATAACCTGGATTGTTTTGTTAAGACCCTTAGGGAGGGCACATGATATTCGTTCTTTAAATATAGACCGGGAGTCGGTATTTTGAGTTATAGAGATAGTCGTGGAAACTCGGAGGATTCCAGCGACAGATTATTATTTATTTTGAGGAATGTTATTATTAAACATTATTATTATTTCCATAAAGTATCAATTACTTGGAAATCTTTCGAGGAATGTTATTTGAATATTATCTCAGTCGAGAAATATTAGATGAATATTATTTTTGAATACTCATTGAGAGTATGATTATTTAATGAATAATTACTTTGATAGTCATTAAAAATTTTATTTATTAAATGAATATTTTTCGAATATTCATTTAAGGTTTTATGTACTTGATGAATATTAATTTAAAATATTCATTGGAAGTTCCATTTACTTGAGGAATATTATTTCGAATATACTTTTAAAGTTTTGATTACTAAATGAATATTATTTGGATATTCATTTAGAACATTATTTATTAAATGAATATTATTTTTAAATATCCATTTAAGGTTTGATTTATTTAGTGAATATTATTTTAAATATTCATTGGAGTTATTTATTTAATTTATATTATTTTGAATATTCATTTAAGAAGAGATTTATTTAGTAAATAATTCTATATATTCATTCGAGGATTACTTATGAGCAATATTATGATTTAATAAAATTCCGTAATTGTTATTGATTTAATAAATATTCTTGGAATATTTATTTAATTCTTTTAGATTCTTTTATAATGATTTATATTATTCAAAGTTTATCTTTCACCTTCAGATATTATGTAAAATATTTCGGAGTCTTTTATGACTATTTTATCAAGAGGAGGTTCCCAACACTCTATTTTATTTAAATATATCTTATAAGAAGATTTAAGTACTCGCTCAAACTTCAAAAATCATATAAGGGGACCTCACTTGAGAGCTGTTATTTATTTGACTGCCCGATCATATACTTGCTAAACTATCTTGTCACTCACATCTTAATTCTTTTCAAACATCGATATGAGGCATAACCCCAGAAACTTATTGGAAGATCTGTATGACTCATCATCGATCGTACCACGTCCAACAGGGTGCGATTTCTCCTCTCTGAAACTCCATTCCATTGAGGTGTACCTGGCGGAGTGAGTTGTGATACAATACCACACTCTTTTAAATACTCTTTAAATTCGGTGCTTAAGTATTCACCCCCACGATCGGATCGTAAGATCTTAATACTTGCACCTCCGCCTATTTGCTTCTCTACTTCAGCCTTGTATTCTTTGAACTTTTCAAAAGAATCGGATTTATTCTTCATAAGATACATATATCAATATCTACTGAAATCATCAGTAAATGTTATGAAGTAGTAGTAGCCTTCTCTAGCCATCACACGCATTGGGCCACATACATCACTATGTATTAGCTCCAGACGTTCAGTGGCCCTTTGACCCTTACCAATGAAAGGGGCTTTAGTCATCTTACCAAGCAAACAAGATTCGCATTCATCGTATGATTCAAAATCAAACTTATCCAAGTATCCATCCTTATGTAATTTGGATATGCGTTTCTCATTTATATGGCCTAGACGACAATGCCAGATGTATGTTTGATTTGAGTAATTAACTTTAAGTCGTTTATTTTCTATGTTACAGACATGATTATCTAAATCAAGAACATATAAACCATTAAATAAACACGCAACACCATAAGTTAAATCATTCAAAGCAAAAGAGCAACCGTTGTTCTTTATTGTAAATGAAAAACCTTTCTTGTCCAAACAAGAAACAGAAATAATGTTTCTGCGAATCGCAGGCACGTAAAAACAGTCTTCAAGTTCTAAAACAAGCCCAGAGGGCAAAGATAAATAATAAGTCCCTACAGCTAAAGCAGCAACTCTTGCTCCATTGCCTACTCGTAGGTCCACTACTCCCTTAGCCAAAGTCCTACTTCTCTGCAGTTCCTGCATATTTATACAAATGTGAGAAGCACATCCAGTATCCAATACCCAAGATGTAGAAATAGACAGATTGACTTCTATAACATAAATACCTGATCCCAAAATCTGAACACCCTTCATTTTCTTCAGATCCTCCAAGTAAGCAGGACAGTTTCTCTTCCAGTGACCAGGCTTGTGGCAATAGTGACAATCACCTTTGTCAGCCTTTGCGACATCTCCCTTCGGCTTTTTAGCCTTTTTGAAAGAGGGCTTAGAAGGACCAAGATCTTTTGATGCAACCTTTTTCTTGCCCTTCCATTTCCCCTTTCCCTTAGCACCTTTCTTGCCCACCATCATTATGGGAGCTTTCTCAGGTGCCTTGACCATATTTGCTTAAGTGGTCCTCAGCATGGCCAACAATTCCATAGGAGTCTTATCTTGCTCAGTCATATTAAAAGTCATAATGAACTGAGTGTAGTTGCTGTTCAAAGATTGCAAGATTATATCAACTTGAGCCTCTCGCTGAAGCGGGAAACCCAAACGAGCAAGGTAATCACAATACCCAATCATCTTTAGAACATGTGGTCCGACTGGTCCGTTGCCCTGCTTGCATGAGAAGAGTGTTTTGCTCGTGTTGAACTTTTCCACATGAGCCTGTGATTGAAACATCGTTGAAAGATGTTCAAACATAGCATAAGCATTCATATCAAAATGCTGCTTCTGAAGCTCAGCATCCATAGTCGCAAGCATAAGACAAGCCACATCAGTTGCATCATCAATATGCTTCTGATAAACATTTCGTTGAGCAGTAGTGGCATTGGCAGCAGGGGCTGCCGGTGCAGGAATATCAATCATATAAGATTTCTTTTCCTGCATGAGAACAATTCTCAAATTCCTAGACCAGTCAAGGAAGTTTGATCCTGTCAGCTTGTCCTTCTCAAGGACTGATCGCACAGAGAAAGTGTTGTTTGTGTTTTGTGCCATTTATTTTCTACAATGATAAAATGCATAAGATAAGTTAGATTGTTACAATAATTATGTTCAAGTGATTATGACATATTCATAATATATCTCCCACTATTTTTATCAAATTAATAGCCCTTACTATTAAATCGGAAAGAATATCCCATAAATCTTTCTAGTGAGCCAAGATCCATATTTCGTCATATCCTAAGTCAACCACTGGTAGTCCTTCAAACATGATTATTTAGGTAGACAACAGTTGTCAATTATATCATATATAATTCTTGGATAGTTTGGTGAACAACAATTGTTCTTATCTATCTAATTGATTTTGAACCAAACTCTATGCTTCTAAGTTCATAATAGTTGAATATAACCGTTTATTTTCACCTTATTATGACGACTCAGTTAAGTTAGACCCAATAATACAACGGCCGAATATAACCGCTTATATTCGTCGCATCTCACCACGATAGACAGGAGTCCCCTGCCACTGGCAGTCATTCCCCTTATCTATCTAGGATTCAATGAGTGTTCATTCATTGGAAAGCATCCGATTAAAACTTAATATTTTTTTAAGGGGTTTATAAAAATTATAACGATCATGATCACATCATAAAGAGATCCTCAATTTTTCCTTGAATCAAATATTTCAAATTGACATCTTAAACTGTTCATTTCCCAGGTAGATGGAGGATCCCAATGGTCACACTTAATACCCATTAACCTTACGAATACGCATATCCGTTTTTGTCAGAAAATCCCAATTTTCGATATTAAAAAATCCATATTTAATTTCGTGTTTTAAAAATCCATATTTCATAAACACAAGAATCTCATGATCGTTTGTTCATTTTAAAATCTTGAATCGTTACAGATTTTATCTTGTTTAGCATGGCAAGCATGGCATGGGTGACGTATCTAATACATGCATACATCATTAATTTAATTAAAACATGCATCTTCTACTCTACACATACATTCCATACATCATATGTAAAGTGCATAAAGTAAACGTGCAATGGTTATGGCTCAATCCTATGTGATCTTTTCAAGCTAATGAAAAGATCAAGGTCAATCTATGGGGTAATAATAACTATTACATTTGTCTTCTTAATTGCTTCCATTGACTCCTTAGCCTCCATGGAATGCCTCCTTGTTCCCTTGTCCTTCTTGGAAGTTACAAAAATAACTATACTAATGAACTTACAAAAGAACTCGAGTTACATTCGAGATAAACCATTAAGATAGAAAACGACATGCAAGTCGTATTTATTACAAACCAAAAGAATAAACCATTACACTAGGGTCAATAATCCATAACCATGCACCATGCTCAAGTAATCATTTAAAGCATATGTCACAAGCCCAAATTAAAATGAAGCCCTAAACAAGCGGATCGGCAGCGCGCCCCCTGATGGCGGAAAATTTTGCAAAATCACGTATCAAAATACATGCAAATCATGTATTAGAATACATGTCCAGAACCATATATCAATATACATGCGACCATGATTCCAATTACCAGAAACATGTATCATCATACACATACACATAACCCTAATCCCAGTAAACAGATCGTATCCGTTTCTATCCAACCGACAGTTTATATCATCATACAAACCAAACAACATACATGTCATAACAGATCGTATACATATGAGTCATGGCAGATTCCAAACATACTAATATCATCATATCAGATTATACAGATTCATTATATCAATCATATAACATAACTATATCATGGCAGATTCATCTAACATGCATACTCGTAAAAATACAGTAAACACGTAACCAAATCAGTCCCTTATACACGTAGCTCTGATGCCATTATTAGGTTCCGAGGCATAAAACGCAGCGGAATAACGTAAATATAACAAAATTTTCAGAACCCAAACGCAGGATCCATGTATAATTATGGACAGATTATGGAGATAACGAATCGTACCTTTCAATTAAATTACTTTCACGAACTCAACGGAGATCCTAGCTTTCACGACTTGTGTCTACCTCTCGGAAAACACCTCTATGGTATCCACACGAGCACCTTCAAGAACGACTCACAAACTTGACTTCGGAACGGATGTACTAGCCTCCCTCTTGATGATTCGTTTTTCTGCCTTTTTCTTGCTGCCTCTCTCTAGGGTTTTTCACAAAACATAAATCCTCTTAACCTATCATTATCTATTTATAATGACGGGTTAGAAGGCCCTAACAGCAAAAGCCCAACCTGATTAGGTTTAGGATTAAATAATAAAACAAAATTCTATTATTTAATTAATAACTAAGTCACACTTAATTATTATGTGCAGAAATACTCCTCTAATTCGAATTTATATTATTTCAATTAACTAAGTCTCACTTAATTAATATAATAAAATTCAAATAATCATCAATTAATTTAAATTCATAATTTAAATTATTTATTCCTTTAAGTGCTCAATGTGTGCCACCCTATAGGCTATTATTTAATTGGCAATAATTTTATTCTCCCATAAAATTATAAACAATGAGCGGTATCTAGTAATACATCATTGGTACCCAATTAAACAATAATTAAATCTTGATTCGATAAAACCTTTCGTGATTAATGTTTCCGTGTAATATAATCCCTTTAACCAAATATTATAGATTAAACTCGAGGCATGTCTTTAGTCATCCTCTTCAATATTTAATCCGAATTTACTTGATCAATGAGTAGACTATTAAAAACAAATCATTATTTGAGCACGGCCATGCATTTTTATAGTCTCACTCAATCAAGAGGCCAATAATATCTCTCTTAATTATAGGAGGGTTAAATCCTTTATCTATCATTCATATTTCTCATACGACTCATGATATACCCAATGTCCACTTTTATCATCACCCGGTCAAAGGTAACTTTTAATGTAGTCAAAGTATATTAATTATCGTATAGAAATTTAATGATCTCAAGTCAAAGGATCATTACACCATTATCACTGTGAGTCTTTCTTATGACTTTATTAAACATGAAGAATCTCACTGTGGGTCTGTCCAGTACCATGTACTCCTACATGTACCTATGTATTGACTTTAGTATCTCCATACTTATAACCAATGAGATGTGGTTATCTGTCAAACAACATACTAGTCTATTTATGTATTATTATTGTCCTATATAATAATAATCGACTAGGGACCTTTAAGAATATGATATATTATATAATCTCAAGTTCAAGTCATGTACTTAAACTATACAATGTGTATCATGATTCTAAGGACATTTATTATGCTAACAAAAATATCGCAGTAATTAAAGTCATAATAAATATGTTTATTTAATAATCAAATGACATAGAGGTTTATTCAAGAAACAATGTATTGCCTCTAGGGCACCTACACTAACATATTATTTTAAGATATTCATTTGAAGTTCTATTTACTTAGGGAATATTATTTTGAATATTCCTTAAGAGTTTTGAATGCTAAAAGAATATTATTTGGGCATTCATTTAGAATATTATTTATTAAATAAATATTAATTTAAAATATTCATTTAAGGTTCGATTTATTTAGTGAATATGATTTTAATTATTTATTTGAGTTTATTTATTTAATGAATATTCTTCTGAATATTCATTTAAGAAGAGATTTATTTAGTAAATAATTCTATATATTCCTTCGAGGATTATCTACGAGCAATAATATGATTTAATAATATTACTTAATTATTAGTTATTTAATAAATATTCTTGGAATATTTATTTAAATTATTTTAAATTCTTTTTATAATGATTTATATTATTCAAAGATTATCTTTCACCTTCAGATATAATGTAAAATATTCCGGAGTATTGTATGACTATTTTTATCAAGGGGAGGTTCCCAAAACTTTATTTTCATTTAAATCTATCTTATAAGAAGATTTAAATACTCGCCCAACTTCTAAATATATATAAGGGGACCTCACTTGAGAGCTGTTATTTATTTGGCTGCCCGGTCATATACTTGCTAAACTATCTTGTCATTCACATCTTGATTCTTTCAAACATCGATATGAATCTGTTTGGTTACCTCCTCAACGCTCGAGGGGTAAGATTGATGGAACAAGTTTATATCCATTAACAAGCGTCAGCTTGGGAAATATTGGTGAATTTTCCTTTCCAACTAGATACGACTACTTTGTGGAGTCCTATCAACAAGTATTATACTTGGGGAAAGGGAGATGAACTTTACGTTTCAGAGTCATGGATGTTATTCGAACTAGGAGTCGTGTAAGAGGCCGAGTAGCGCCGGTCCATCCCATTGGCCCAACCGTTGGCCGGGGAGATCTAGCAGGGCGGTAGACAAGTAAATCCGTCAGTTCTTCCTTTTACCGGTAGTAAAACTAATTTGAGCTGTATAGTCTGCGACTGATCATCATAAGGATTGGAACAGCGGGCGCGGTGAATACTCCAGTATTAGTTCATCTTCCAAATTGGGAAATTTTCTGCAACATTATCATTGTTGGCAGGGTTGAAAAGTGTTTGAACTGGAATTGCAATATTCTTCCTGTAAGTTCCTCTATTATGAAAATTGATAATATCTTGCTTATCTTTGACACAGCAGATATTTCCATGGAATAATTATATTTTGAGTTACCTTGTAACTTCATCTAAGACCTTATATTGGTACTACATTCGTTAATGCATGACATATGGTATCAAAGATATTTTGAACTGTTATATATTATTATTGTTCAGTTATATTCTTTTAGGTGGGCTATTGCTCACCCTTGCTTTATTTATCTATATCACAACAACAGTTAGATCAGAGGGCCGCGCAAGACGCACTCAGCGTAAGCAGGTGACAGCCGTTAGAGGATTAATCGTTGAGGTCATAGCTACCATTGCTGAAGAGTCAGCTACTGGTAGGCTAGTTGTTAGCATTTGAGTATCAAATATATTTATTATATGGCATATACAAATGGATGGCAAAGAGTATGTAATGATTAATTATAAACCTTTTGGGTTATAAGAACTCAATCTGGCGATTAATAATATTTGGTAATTACTCTGATTTCATCTCTAGGACTATAACGGGTGTGTTATGTTGTTGTGTTGGGTCACAAGGTTGTAATTTAATTTATGTTGGTTTTGTGGATTGAAATTGAGACCATAACGACAAGATCCCTCACCCCGGATCTGGGGTGTTACATCTGTGTTACCTTAGATGTTATAATTTTGCAAAATTATTAATCAATTATTTGGGTCCCATATGTGGGCCCCACAGACATTATCTATTTTAAAATTAATGATTCAAATTTAATTATTTTTCTACCATTTCCTTCCTCTAATATTCATAAAAAAATGCATAGATACAACAAAAAAAAAATAAAAAAACACGCAAATGTCAAATCTAAAATAAAACTACAAATTGTAAATATCATTAATTAGAAGAAAAAATTACAAATCGTGCAACCGATTACATTTACTTAAACATCCTAACAAAAACTAATCTATCCCCCACAAATATTAACAATTTCACCACGTTAATGAGATCTAAATCCCCTTCTTTTTTTGGTGTCAGCCTTCTCTCTCCTTTACTAATACTCTCTTTTAGCTGCTTCATCAGCTTTCCCTGGTGGGTTTACCAAAAACCATATCCTTATTGCAGCTTAATTAAGCCTATCCTTGACGAAATGGAAAACATGATTGCAAGGATCCTGAATTAACATTAAACAAATTAACTCAACACATATCAAAAGCAAGGTTAATATTTATTCACACGATAAAAAGAATCGAGAAAATAAATTACTAACAATTAACATTATCATATTAATCACTGGCTTCAAAGGAAACAGGATTGTTAAACTAGATTTCCTGGTTAATAATTATTTACCTTGGCATTTGATACTGGTGAGTTCACAACTACTGCCGATGCCAATTGTCTGAAAATAGTGCACAGTGGTATAGCATGGGGTCTTCTAGTTTCTCCTGATTTGGGAAGTGTCTTTCAGAAGTATTCACTATGAAGTAGTCCGTTGTAAGGTGCAATGGGAGATAATGAAGACCAAGATTATAAACTGCACAGTTTATTTTAAGGTAGTGTCAAACTCAGAGTGATAGAAAAGCTAGAAACATAAAAAACCAGTAAGCTCTACACTCTTGTGCACTTGCTAAGTACTAATTAACATTTTGAAATGACAGTGTAAGTAGAAATTAGAACACAACTAGCGAGAAATGAAATGTCCGGCCCGTATCTGTCCACACAGTATAACTTGATATGTGTAGTCATCAGAAGCCATGAGACAAGATAATCAAGAATTGCATAATAATATTACCCAAGAATAATTAAAATATAGCAACATACATCCCAGACTAATCTGTTATTGTAATTACTAAATGACAATAGTTCTATGATTGTTAACCTTAATCAAACTTTCATAGTAGGAAACTGTCATATATTTTCTTAACCTGGATTTTTCTTGTCCAGTTATAAGAGATAGAGAGAATGACATGAGGAAGAGGCAGTGTTGCAATGAAATCAGTAAAAAAAAATAATGTTAATTTGGCAATAGCTTGATTTAAACTTCTATTTTAGCTTCAAAAGAAGATGACATGCAATGCAGGCAATGGAATAGAGAATGAAATGCTATATATATGTACAAAATGAGACGCACCTCATCATCTATTTTTGGTTGTCCATCAAATCGTAAAAGTATAGGTAAGATTTATGACTCGTCATTCTGTAAAATATAACAGCAGAACTGAGATACTAATGACAAGAAGCTGTTATATAGTACTCAATCTAGTTGAGTTAGCAACTGAACAGGACATATTACCGATTTACAGTTTCAACTATCTGGAAAAGAGACCAAAGGAATTTATATATCTAATCATGGAGCAGAAAAAAAGAAAAGTTACCTCTTACCGATTTACATAATGTTTATCTAGAGCATCAGACACACTCTGCAAAGTTACCTCTTCCACTAAAACAAGTCTTCCCCTTGATTTAGAACCCGAAGCAATAGATACCTGGCGTCTTTTAACACCCAAAACCTTTAAAAGACGCAAAAAGAATTACAAGATTAGCACATTTGAAATGGCAAGTATACTTCACTAGCAGATTGTATTGGAAAGAATATAACTCTAAACATATGCATAATGAAAGAGAACACAAGGCACGACCTCTTTTTTGCATCAATGAAAATTGGAAAGTACCAGAATTAGCAGAATAGTTGTAAGACCAGTTGCCTCCAGTTCTTTAAAATTCACTGCTTCAATTTATTCATGTGAAATGCCCTTGGTACAGTAGAAACTTATTTATAAATCCCTACAGAATCACAAACTAAGCACAAATTCTGAATGCAAGGCTACTAGCAATTAAAAACGTCATTATAATAAGAAATCCATTGAATCTAAATAAGTCGAAAACAAACATCATACATAATAACCAGAGATTTAGAAATCCTATAATATATATATAGCAAAGCAACATACTATAAACTGCATGTTTCCATGATACCAGAAGTTTTTCAACATTAAAGAAACACACACTACGCCATAGATTGCTTATTGAAACCCCCAAACTGTGCTACCATATACCCCTGTTTGAAGTTGCCATAGGCCAAAATAGGGCTATGGTAACACTTCAGTTGTGTTAGGTTCTCAACAGAAACTATAGATATCTAAGGTAACATCAAAAAACAATTTAAGGTAACATAGCAAATGTGGTTACCAAAAACCTCTATAGCAACATCTTAAACACTCTACAACAACATAGTTTGTGTGTTACAATAGATGATACAATTTTGCACAGGGAAAAATGTGGGGCCCACATCTAGGTGGGGTCAACAATCTATTGTAACACACTCTTTTGCTAATTGTAACACATTGTGTGTTACATAATTAAAATCATTTATAAATAATTTTAATAACAAAAAAAATTGACATTTAAATATTACATTTTCAAGTAAAAGAAATCAAGAACCAAATTAATTACATTTCAATAACATCATTTCAATAACATCATCTAGTACAAAACCAACCAAATCATCCAAAAAAATCTACCAACACTAGCTAATGAACAAAACTTAAAACGTACAAGTACTAGAGCTAATAACATGGTAAATTTCAAAAGACAACTGGTGTCCATCAAAGACTCAAAGACTTAACGCGTCTAATCTTTCTTCCTCTTTGCCGTCTTCACGAGGCGTTGTTATAACTTTAAAACTGGCAAGCATCAACCCCTGTCCTGGACAGAAGCAGTCCACTGTTTTCTCCCAGCTCTGTCATTCGAACATGGAAAACAATTAAATAGAGCTCCTCAAAATCTCAAATATTAACAAAACTTTCATCACCAAGCAAAATCATTGATGATTAATTAAGAAAGATGAGTTAGATAGGAGTGTTGTGTCTCTTGCTTCTGCAGAAATCTGAGAGAAGTACAAACTGTACACAATATGCATACCAAATATAGTGCTAATCTTTTAAAAAGCAACACTTACAGAGTGTATAATCTTGACGTTCAAATATAATACAAAGTATCTTTATTCCACTATTACAGCCAAACCAAATCAATTCTGCACAATTGCATTTAGTAATACCTAATCTCAGATTACAAACAATCAAATATTTAAACCAACATACCAGAAGACCAGTTGCTAGCATCTGTAATAACCACCTGAAGCATATGTATGAATGCAGCTGCCAGTTGGGCCTTCTCAGCATAATTGCACAAACCTGGTCAAGCATATATCAGAAAGTGCAGACTAGAAATACAGAGCTTATAAAAAAAAACTCACAGTGTTAACACCTTACCACTTACTTCTCCTTCCGATTGCTTACTCATATCCGGCATCTTCTCTAAACCCAACATGTCAACAGCTTCACCACTTACTTCTCCTTTAACCTATATCATCACCATATCCCAAAATTAAATTCCACCACAAGTAATTAAATACATAATTGCAACTCATATAACAAATTCAAAAACATTACTAGTTGTTTTTACTGATTACCTTTAATTCAGGTGCCAAGTATATAGTCCACATATAAAATGTCATATAAAATGTGATCATGTTCATAATTTCATCCTTGAGGTTGATTAGACTTTTTGCCATTTCATATCTGTTAAATTTTCATAAATTATTTAAGTCCAGTATTACACATACCCAAATGCGTATAAAAGAAAATAATACCCTGTATTGCTTTTTTGCCTCCTCTCTTTGTTGTCTAGTAATCTTGTTACATTCAGTATAGATACCAATCGCGCCTACACAAAAAGATGTTTTAAAAAGTTATAAAATTGGCAACATGGAATATACCTGATCATAAAGACATTGTGTTCTTTGTTATGGTACATTAGCACTGTTTTATGGTCTATCGCATAAAAAATATGTATAACTCTCATCAAAAAATAAAAATTAAAAATTGCATCTAACCTCGATAAAGCTGGCAATAACATTGAAATCAGACCCTTTTGAATCATTAATCGAGGATATTGCTTTGAAAACAATGCTGCAAATACAAGGCATTACATCAGATACCTGACAATCCTAAACATTAATATTTACACACTTCTTTAAAGTCAACCCCAGAAAAATATTAAAGATCCTGCCATTTTGTAAGCCTTATATTTCCCGTTATAAGTTCAAAAAAAAAGCAAAAAGTAACATTCCCAGCCCAATGTAAAGAAACCTCACCCAGAAAGTCGAGAAATTAGTACAGAAAAAGAAACTACACAAACCTCCTAGTTACCATGATTCTACTTTCCTGTGGAGTTCTGGGAGTATTAGTGGCACCATTGGCAGCCACAAGAGAAAGAGCATTATTGGTGTTCTGAGCAGTAGCATGTGTACCACAGGTAATGGTAGAAAGTAAAATTACACAAGCAATGCAGTCTCCAACTCTAACTGCATCACAAAATAAGTAGAATGAACAGTCAATAGGATCATCTTATTAAGCACAAATAACCTCAATGTTATCAATGGCACAAGTCTACTGTGTCCGTTTACAAAGAAAGGTAAGCGTAAAATTATGTATTAATATGTCTCCTATATAAAGATTTTTAGGCAAACAAATATTGTGACTGTCTTCTTAGGTGATGGAGATTCCCTCCATTCCAAATTTGAGGATTAAAACAGTAATAGTACAAAGAATTAAATAATCAAGCACCAAACAAGTTGATTCCATAAAATTAAACATTTGATTCAACAACATTCCAGAGTTCCTTTTCTCCTAACAAAGAAAGTACCATACATTGTTGTTTGAACCTATAAGAACCAAACATACAGAGTGTATACTGCTCTTGGACCTTCTTACAGTTGTAGTAAACTATAGCTTAAATAAAACCACCGCATCACTAGCAATTTCCTCCTATTTGTTCTCCCTTGAAACCCTGTTTGTAGTAAACAGGGTCTATGGTAACATAGTTTGAGCATAATTGTACAAACCTGGTCAAGCATATATCAGAAATTGCAGACTAGAAATACAGAGCTTATAAAAAAAGAAACTCACAGTGTGCTTTTGCTCTGATGGAGAACTTGGAGGCCCTGCACATCATTAGGAAACAATTTGATCATGCACGAGATGATGGGTGATTTAATACTTAATAGGAAGGGGGAGAATACCACTTAACCACCCAACAGAAATTCATGTAATATATATAAGGAATTATATGTACTGAAGTTCTAGTAACATTCTCTGAACTCCTGATGAATCGAAATATTAGAAACAAGATCATATATACTGAAAGAGTATATGCAAGTGGAACTTATGTTACCAGGTATTATTAAATTTTCTAACGAATCTAATTTTAATTATATATATACTGAAAGAGTGAAAGATTTACATCTAGATGGACGACAAGCTAAAAACAAGTTTAGAATTATAAATGTACAGGACACATGTACCCACCCAAGTCTAACAGTACCAAAACCGCCTTGTCCAGCTCTTATACATCGAATGTTATTAAAATAATGAGATGATGCAAGTAACTGTGGAAGATATGCCTTTTTCTATTCATATAAACAATATACAAAGGTAAGGAGTATACTGGATCAGGCTTTTTACGAGGAACCACATCCCCAGCAAATATCTGGATTTTTTCCGCTCTCTCGGGCCCCAAGAGAAATGAAACTATAGCAGACACCTGTAGATACCAGATGATTATATAAATCATTCTGCACCTGAATGTAGATAGATTATATTATTTTGATTAAAATGACTTTGGCCATTCAAGCAGAAATATGTACATTATATTCATAACGTCTTTATAGGCAATGAACATGGAATACAAAGAACTTTTTAAAAATTTTGTTGTGGCCAGTGGAGTCAACAATTATATCAGTAATACCAAAAAGAACAATTAACTGTTACTTGCGTAAAGTTTCGAGGATGGATTCTGATAACAAATTCACGCCAATTGTTATTTTGTGTTCAAATATATTATCAGTGTACAGACAATAACACATATACTTCCTCTAGAGAACTTCGAAACATATTACACATCAAAAGTTAGGAACCTGCTGAAGCATACCGCCTTCTCATTAGAAGTACTGCAAACAACAACTTTACTCCTTTTGCAAAAGCCTGATCAATTAATCTGCACAATGTACATTACAGCCAAATAAAGCTCTTCCTCATGCTCATGTTTTTGTTTGATTTAACATCCATTAACAAACTGAATAATTAATGTTATCTGATGTAACCATCACTATGCTGAGTATGATCAAATGCAGCTAACGTAACATCAAATTGCAGATAATCCAGTAGCTTACTTTGCAACACCAGGCCGAAGAGGGCAGCAACTTCTTCTCAATGAGGACCATAAATAGCTATGTCTTTCGCTTGTGAAGTGAAGCAATGAAATCCTTCCGTTCTTCTTCACTCTTTGGAGCCTTTTCAGGCCACTTTGTCTTGTTAAAATACGCAGTCATCCTAAATCAACCACTAACAAATCTAATTCAACAATCTCCCAGTAAACTAAAGATCCAATATTACAAATATTCATCAACTCAAAATCCATGAACTAAAGCTCAAACCTGTAATGACTTTCTAAACAACATCAAACATATTACGAAAAATGACGATTAAACAGAAGAAGAGACATTATACCTTTCTTTACCACCACTAATTTTGAGCAACTCTCCATACAAATCAACATCCCATGTAACACCTAATTCCATCTGTATAATCAAAACAAAATTCCAACATTAGCCCTCCTAATCTACTTGGAATTCATAAACAAAGGAATAACAGCCACAAACATCTAACACCGAGTTTCAAGGCAAACACTACTACAAGCAAAATTATGTCAAAACTTATTAGAAAACATACATAAAGAGACAAGATGGGAGAGAGACAGAGAAAGTGGGGGAGAGAGAGAGAGAGAATGGGAGGGAGAAAGAGGGAGAGATATAGACAGATATAGCGAAAGTGGGAGAGATAGGCAGAGATACTGAGAGAGAGAGAGATGAAGGTTAAACACAAATACAAATACACAAACTAAAAGATTTGTACAAATAACTTCGATTAACACAGCTCAAACCTAATTGAATCGTTAAACCAAGCTTCAATTAACCGAGCTCGAATCTCAATTGAAACCTTGAACCCTAATTGAATGAGATGAGAGGCGAGAGGTGTGAGAGAAATGAGACAGGTGAGAGTAGTGTGAACTTGTATATCTCTTCGGTTAAAAGGTCACTTTACCTATTCTACAATTTAAAAATTTCCACTTAGCCTACTTTACTATCGAAGTGGTCATTGTACTTTTCTTTTTTTCTCTTTTCCCCATCGCCGTCTGTTGAAAAAGAAATCTGTTTGTTTGACTAATGGAGTGCTGAGTTGGCTATGCTAGTCACCAGTCCACTTTGGTCACATCAGCTTCAAAATAAACCCCAAATTAAACCCCCAAATAAATCTTAATTAAACCCAAAATAAAATCTAACCTAATTATAACCCATCCCAAAGTAAACCCCCAAATAAACCCTCAATTAACAGAGCATAAGAAAATATTTTTTCTCCTCTCCTTCAACTCAACCCACACACCTGCTCTCCCCATTCGTTCAAGCCCGCACCACCAATTCCGCCGACCACCAGCTCTCCGTTCACCCCTCCATCTTTTCTAACCCACCCTTCTTCTCCCTCTGCAACTTCCCTTCCGCCACACCACCTCCTAACAACATTGTTCTTCACCAACATATCCACCGCCCCATCTGTTCCTCCGGCCAACAGCAGCTCCACCCACAATAGTCGTCCTCCTCCATTTTTCCTCTCTCTTCTTCTCAAATCTCCTTCCCAGCAACGACATCTATTCCCTTCACCACTGTCTTCTCTTTCCGCCATTCCTCCCACCTTCTACCACCAATTCCGCGACCACCACTGCTCCACTTTCAACTTCTATCCCCCTCCCCCATCTCCCTCAACCTCCGCCCCATCACTTCCGCTCAACCCACAGCCCCTCCGTTTCATTCAACGCCACCACCACTGCCCTCCGCTGCTCCTCTTCTCACTCACACCCCTCACCTCCAACTCCGTTCACCCCTTTCCACCCGCCTGCGAGTAGATTGAAATGGGTGGTGGTAGTTGGTCGGAGAGACGAGTAGCTTGTTGGTAAACGGAGGTGGAATGGGTGGAGTGAATGGTGTTGTGAGATGGGGCGGTGGAGGTTTTAATTAGGGTAGGTTTTATTTTGGGTTTAATTGAGGATTTATTTTGGGGTTTATTTGGGGATTTACTTTTGGGTGTTGCTGATGTGTCCATCTACGTGGAGTACCAAGTCAGTCGGCCGTTAGTCAAATGGACGGCAATTTTTTTTAACAGACGGCGATGGGGGAAAGGGAAAAAAAGGAAAGTGAAGTGATGTCTACGATAGTACAGTAGGCTAAGTGAAAATTTTTAAATTGTACAGTAGGCAAAGTGACCTTTTGCCCATATCTTTTCCCTAATTTCCCCCCAATCTGTATTTGACTAAATATTCCCCAATTTCCCCCCAATCTGTATTCTAATTTTTTAGTTTTACCGCTCGCTGTTTTATTTCATGTACTTCCTTTTTTTAAAACAAAATATTACAAAAAAACAAAAAACAAAATAAAATATTACTCCCTCCGTCCCTCTTGATTGTTTACGTTGGGTTTTTTCATGGAGACCAAGGATTATGATTAAAATAAGTGAAGTAGTGGGTGTAATAGTGATTTTATTGTTATAATAAGTGAAGTAGTGGGTGTAATAGTGATTTTATTGTTAAAATAAGTGAAGTAGTGGGTGTAATAGTGTAAAGTGTTGAAAAAGTGGAGTGAAGTAGTGAATGTAATAATGTATTTTATTGTTAAAAGTTACTATTTATGGTATGTAAAGAAATGAGAGGGACGTCCCAAAATGGAAACTGTAAAGAAATGAGAGGGACGGAGGGAGTACAAAATATTACAAATTAATTTAATTTAATTTATTTAAAAAAAACAAAATATTACAAATTTAATTTAATTTCTTGAAATAAAATAAAATTGTTAAATCAATTAATTTCATTATTTGTAATAATACAAAGTTCAGACAAACTATTATTTTCTCTATTAAATTTTTTAATGATTTCAATCAAAATTTAATAATTTTTTAATATTACTTTATTTAGAAATCTTTTCATTCTAAATTTATTAAAAATAGTTTAATATCTATAAAATATGAATAATACAATTATTTGATGGAATATTGCTTTTAAAATTATAATTTCAACGATTTTATTAAAGTTAATTACTTTCAAAGCTAAATAATTATTAAATCATTGATTTTAAGTAAAATAAAAAATTATATTCATGAATAACCTAAGGTAACACATCTCATGGTGTTGCTGAGTGTAACACCTTTTATACCTAAAGTAACATACTTTTGTGGATTTGGTAACACCACAATCATAAGGTTGCGATAGCTCAAAATTTTCATAGCTATGGTAACATCTTAGAAGGTAACACCGCGGTACCCAAAAGGTTACAATAGGCCATTTATGGCGTAGTGACATTGTATGATGCTTCCTAATCAACAACTCGGTACTCTTCTGATATTTCTGAATTTCACTACACAAAATACATCACACTTATCAATCTACCTCAATACTTTCAAACATACACAATAACGAACACATTACAATTACAACAACAAATTAATAAAACACATACCGTAGAGCAATAGTTCCGGGACGATATCGATGAGGCTTCTTCACGTTGGAGCGGACTTACGAGCAGCCTTCGCATCAAGTTCTTTTTCAATTTTTCATTACGTTGTTTTTTTTTCATTTTTTAAAATTACAAAAAATTTTAATTTTTTTATAATTTTTTTTATAACAATAAAGTTTATTATTTTAATTACTGAATAATATTTTAAACTTATTACACCCTGTTATTTTCTCCAATAATTTTATTCATTAATTTAATCAAATTTTGATAATGTTTGAATATTACTTTATTTTAAGATATTTTAAATAAAAATTATTGAAAAATATATTAATATTATAAAAATATAAATAATTCAATTATTTGATAGAATATTATTTTTATAATAATAAATTGAATGACTTGATTAAAATTATTGAGTTTTAAATTTTAATAATTATTAAATCGTTAATTATATATAAAATTCAAAAATATGTTAATTATACTCTAAGGTAACACAGCCCATGGTGTTACTAAGTTTAATACCTTCCACGACTATGGTAACAGACCTTTAAGGATATGGTAACACCAAAACTAGAGCGTTGTGTTAGGTCCAAAATTTCATAGCTATGGTAACACCTGAGAAGGTAACACCCCCCCTAAGTGCTGTATAAAGCCATCTATGGCGTAGTGTATTATCGCTTCTAAGTTGTCAGGTAGTGAGGAAGACAAGTTATTGCGAATTTTGAGAGAGCTCAAATCGGCAATTGCTTGGACTATAGCGGATATCAAGGGAATCAGCCCTTCTTATTGCATGCATAAAATTATGCTTGAGGAAGAAAGTAAGCCGACTGTTGAACATCAGCGAAGACTCAATCTTATAATGAAAGAGGTGGTGAAGAAGGAAATTCTTAAGTGGCTAGATGCAGGTATCATCTATCCTATCTCAGACAGTTCTTGGGTGAGCCCGGTGCAGTGTGTGCCTAAGAAAGGAGGCATGACAGTTGTTGCTAATGAGAAGAATGAGCTCATCCCTACTCGGACATTCACGGGGTGGAGAGTTTGCATGGATTATCGGAATTTGAATAAAGCCACGAGAAAAGATCACTTTCCTCTGTCTTTCATTGATCAGATGTTAGACAAGTTGGCTGGCCATGAGTACTATTGCCTTCTTGACGGTTATTCGGGCTACAATCAGATTTGCATCGCTCCGGAAGATCAAGAGAAGACCACATTCGCATGTCCTTTTGGCATTTTTGCTTTCCGACGGGTTTCTTTCAGACTTTGTGGTGCTCCTGCCACTTTTTAAAGGTGTATGATGGCTATATTCTTGGACATGATTGGCACTAATGTGGAGGTCTTCATGGACGATTTCTCAGTTTTTGGTGCTTCGTATGATGAGTGCTTGCATAATCTTGGCTTAGTGTTGAAAAGGTGCGTAGAGACGAATTTGGTGCTTAATTGGGAAAAATGTCACTTCATGGTGCAAGAAGGAATTATTCTTGGGCACAAGGTATCTAGCAAGGGGCTTGAAGTGGATAAGGCTAAGGTGGAGACAATCGAAAATCTTCCTCCACCTATCTTTGTTATGGGAATTCGCAGTTTTCTTGGTCATGCGGGATTCAATAGGCGATTCATTCAAGATTTCTCGAAAATTTCTAAACCCTTGTGTAACTTGTTGGAGAAGGATGTTCCTTTTAAGTTTGATGAGGATTGCTTAGCTGCTTTTGAGCTTTTGAAGAAGAAGTTGACTACCGCACCTGTCATTACTGATCCTAATTGGGAAGAACCTTTTGAGTTGATGTGTGATATGAGTGACTATGCAGTGGGAGCTGTGCTTGGTCAAAGGAAGAATAATGTTTTTCATGTGGTTTACTATGCTAGTAAAACCCTCAATGACGCACAACTAAACTACACCACTACGGATAAAGAGCTTCTAGCAGTTGTCTATGCATTTGAGAAGTTCAGATCTTATTTGCTTTGGATGAAGGTGATAGTTTATACGGATCATGAAGCCATTAGATATCTTATTTCGAAGAAAGATTCAAATCCTATGTTGATTCATTGGGTTCTTTTGCTGCAAGAATTTGATTTGGAGATCAAGGATCGGAGAGGCATGGAAAACCAGGAGGCGGATCATCTATCGCGATTGGAGGACCACGGTAAGGATTCACATGACAAAACTCTTATTAATGAATCTTTTCCCGATGAGCAGCTTTTTGGGGTGCAAGGTGAAGAGCCATGGTTTGTAGATATTGTAAACTATCTTGTTAGTAATGTCATCCCTCCGGAATTCTCTTATGTTCAAAGGAAGAAGTTTCTACATGATGTGAAGTGGTATCGTTGGGACGAGCCATTTTTGGTCAAGCTTGGTGTGGATCAGATCTTAAGGAGGTGTAATCCTTACAGAGAAATGGAAGGTGTTTTGCATGATTGTCATTCTACCACAAAAAGCACTTCAAGCGGGATTCTATTGGCCAACTCTGTTTAAGGATGCTCATCAGTTTGTGATGAGATGTGATCGATGCCAAAGGGTTGGTAATATCTTTAGGAGGAACGAGATGCCTCTTAATACGATACTTGAGGTTGAGATTTTTGATGTGTGGGGAATTGATTTCATGGGTCCGTTTGTTTCGTCTTGCAATAATCAGTATATTCTCTAGGCTGTGGATTATGTGTCTAAATGGGTTGAGGTGAAGGCTTTACCGACCAATGATGCTAAGGTGGTGCTTAATTTTCTTCAAAAGCAAATATTCACGTGTTTTGGAACTCCACGAGCTATAATCAGTGATGAGGGGACACACTTTTGCAATCGTCAATTTACTACAATGATGGAAAAGTATAATGTGACGTATCTTGTGGCCACTGCTTATCATCCCCAAATTAATGGTCAAGCGGAGGTCTCGAATTATGAAATCAAGAGAATTCTAGAGAAAGTAGTGAATCCATCAAGAAAGGATTGGTCTTTGAAGTTAGACGAAGCAGTATGGGTGTACAAAACTGCTTACAAAACACCCCTAGGTATGTCTCCTTATCAGTTGGTATTTGGTAAGGCTTGTCATTTGCTGCCCGAGCTAGAGCACAAAGCTTATTTGGCATTGAAGAAATTGAACTTGGATATTACGGCTGCGGGTGAAAAACGTCTACTTCAGTTGAATGAGCTTGAGGAATTTCGTTCACAGGCTTACGAGAACAACAAGATGTACGAGAATTTCGTGGGAGGTAACCCACGCATTTGTGTAGCATTTTGTATTGAATTTTACAAAAAAATAATAAAAAATTCGGCATATTTCTCACGCGACGTAGCGCGCGCCACTGCACCGCAGCGCACACCCTGTTCTACCCAGTTTTGCCTTATACCCGAAATTCATCTTTTAAACTTACAAAACTAATTCTACTCTATTTCTTATACTCTCAAAACCTAAAAATCCTAAACCTAACCCAAAACCAATTCCTCACCCACCAAAATCCCTTTCATATATCTTCTACCATAAATCCAAAACACATTCCAAATCTCTCCAACTCCATTTAATTTTAAACTTCAAGATTCAAGTTTGGGGGAGTTTTTAATTGCAAGTTCACCTCTCCGATTCGTATTGGGTATATCTCTTCCTTAAATCTTGTTTTATTACAAATTGTGTTCTTGCGATATTTGGGATTTTGAGTGTTGTTGGTTATTTGGGATAATTGTTGGTTTCGAAATTGTTGTTGTTAATTTGGTGGTATTGCTTGAGTTGGTTATTGATTGTTATGGCTCCAAATCATCAGAGAGGTAGTACTAGTGCTCGTTCGTCCTCGGATGAGGATTCTAGTGGTGCTAATGTTGAGAAGTTTTTGAACGTGGAGGCGCAGAGTGAGTATAATAGATTGATGGAGAGATTGGTTGCTAAAGAGACAGGGTTTTTGCCGGTTACTCAATCGGAGTTAGTTGCTATGATTGAGGACCTTGGTTGGGAGGGTTTTTATGAGGCGCGTGCTCCGGTTCCCTTGGGCGTTGTGCGGGAATTCTATGCGAATGCTAAGGCGGAGAAGAATGGTTTGTGTGTAGTTTGTGGTATGCGAGTGGATTATCGGCCAGCTGTTATTCGACTGATTCTAGGACAGCCTCCTAAGCGGAGGGGGCAGAGGATTGGGCAAAGAAGACTCGAGATGATGTGGATTTAGATGCCATTGTAGCAGAGATTTGTGTGCCAGGTACAGTTTGGAAGTTAAGGTCGGGCACTACTGAGCATACCACTTTTCCTGCCACTACTATGAATAGGTTCGCACGGGCGTGGAACTTGTTTATTTGTGATAACATCATGCCTTCGTCACATCCGAACGACGTGACTGTGGAGAGAGTCATTATTCTTTTGGGCATTTTGAAATGGAAGTATATCGATATGGGCTATTTGGTGCATCAGAACATTCTTCGGTTCTTGCGAGGTGGTACACAATCAGCGATTCTGCATGCTTCTATGGTCGCTGGTTTGTGTATGGTTGTTAATGTTCGTTGGGGTGATGATGAGCAGCTACAAATGCCGGTACTCCTATTATTGATGTTACTATTGACCGGATGGTGGAATGGCCAGGCGGCATTCCCCATCCTAGAGGGTTAGGCTATACTGTTGCTAGTGCTGGTGGTGAGGGAGCGGGCGCTCCACCACGTGTTCCCAGAGCAGCTAGAGCAGGTCCTTCGCGGGAAGGTGCTGATAGAACGGGTCTTGCGGATGCTCAGTTTTGTAGTTTAACGAGGCATATTGATGCACGACATCAACCGCCATATGACTATAGCTTTGAGCACTGCTTTCCAGGCTACTAGTATTCAGGTTCAGTATCCACCTCCGGATTCACCACCCGAGGATGGTGATTCTGCCGATGAGTAGTTATGTTTTCTACTATCCCTTGTATTACCTTCAATGGGGACATTGAATATTTTAAGTTTGGGGGTGATTTGGGGATAAGTATTGTTAGTTGAGTCATTGTTCATGTATGACATCATATATTACATGTTAGTGGTAATTCAGTCATATTTGTTTGTATTATTGCATGTTATTTCATGTAGGACATTACGTTATTTTATTTTCATATAACCTGTGAGTCCATTTTAGTTACATTTGCATAGCATGCATATTTCATGATCCTTTATGATGAGCTAATTCTGATTGGTAGGTAGATGTCTTATTGAGTGTGGTATTGATGACTAGAGGGTTGATTTATAGTTTTTATGAAACTGACTTGCATGCTTCAGAAACATAATTTTTACACAGTCTCATCGTTTGCTTTTGGGCTAGGTTGAGATCATGCTTGTTTGGTTGTTTTAGATTTAATCACTTGTTTATATTTAGAATTTTCGTTATTCCCTTGATGGCGTAGGTGCACTAAAATATAAGTTTGGGGGAAACCAGGGATTTCATGCTACTTGTAAATAATTGTCAATAATGGCTAGGCGTCAAATGGCTAGTAGTCGGCTCATATTTTATGAGTAGTCTAGGGTTGGATGAGAATTCTCTTTCCAGATTGCATATAAAAAAATTGGGGAAAAAAAAAAAAGAAAAAAAAAAAGAAAAGTCAAAAGTTTAGATTCCTAAATGCAAAATTAACCAGGGTGAGCTCTTTAATACTCGAGCAATTAAGTTATAGGGGACTTTGTGCCTAGTGACCTAAGGCTTTTATAGTCGGGGATCCACTAACCTAATGCTCGCTACATGGGTATTATTGTATAAGCCTTTTGTGGTCTCATCCATTGTTCGGTTAAATAAGCATGCATTATTGTATATAACATTATGTGTAGTAGTTGTTAGTAATAAAGCATGAATTTCTATCTAACTTGAATGATGATGGAGGTGTTCCTAGGTTATGATGAATTGGGAGAGACCCAAGACACCTACTGAAATTCGAAGTTTCTTAGGGTTGGCAGGATACTATCGAAGATTTGTTCAGGACTTTGCGAAGATAGCCACCCCACTAACAAAATTGACAAGGAAGAATGAAAAATTCGTGTGGAATGAGAGATGTGAAGAAAGTTTTCAAGAGTTGAAGAAGAGATTAGTGACTGCACCTGTATTGACGTTGCCAAACGAGAAAGGAAATTTTGTGATCTAAAGTGATGCGTCTCACAAGGGTTATGGATGTGTACTAATGCAGCACGGTAAGGTAATTGCTTACGCTTCGAGACAATTGAAACCTCACGAGCAGAAATATCCTACCCACGATTTGGAATTGGCCGCGATTGTTTTCGCCTTGAAGATTTGGAGACATTATTTGTATGGGGAAAAGTGTGAAATTTACACGGATCATAAGAGTTTGAAGTATATTTTTACTCAAAAAGAGTTAAATATGAGGCATTAGAGATGGTTAGAATTGCTCAAGGATTATGATTGTACCATTCACTATCACCCCGGCAAAGCGAATGTAGTGGCAGATGCTTTAAGTAGGAAGGAGAAAACTTACATGTTGATAATGCCTGAGGAGTTATATAGGGAATTCGAGAAATTAGAGATAGAAGTATGCGTGCCTATTAGCAGTACAGATAAGGGTTACACAATGACGTTTCAGCCCGAGTTGTTAGAAAAGATTCGCAGATGCCAGGAGGAGGTCATGAGCGGAGATGTTAACAAGTTAACAGGTGAGGAAATATGCACTCAAGTAGATGACAGTGGGATATTGAGATTTTCTTCACGTATTTGGATACCCAATGTGATAGAGCTAAAGAATGAGATTCTACGGGAAGCTCACAGTTCGAAGTATTCGATTCATCCTGGAAGCACGAAGATGTATCAAGACTTGAAAAAAAACTGCTGGTGGCCGGATATGAAGAGAGATATTACAGAATGGGTGAGTAAGTGTTTGACCTGTTAGAAAGTAAAAGCTGAACATCAGAGACCAAGTGGGATGCTACAACCATTGGAAATTCCCGAGTGGAAATGGGAGCATATCGCGATGGATTTTGTAGTAGGATTGCCAAGGACGAGAGCCAATCATGATGCTATCTGGGTAATTATTGATCAATTAACGAAATCTACACACTTCCTTCCAATAAATGAGAGGTTTTCGTTAGATAAATTGGTTCACCTGTACATAAAGGAGATTGTGGTGCGACATGCAGTTTCAGTATCAATAGTCTCAGATCGAGATCTAAGATTTAATTCGAGATTCTGGAGAAATTTTCAAGAATGTTTGGGCACTGAATTAAAAATGAGTACTGCTTATCATCCTCAGACTGACGGTCAGAGTGAAAGAAGGATTCAAACAATTGAAGATATGCTCCGGGTTTGTGCACTGGATTTCGGAGGAAATTGGGATGAACACTTACCATTAGTGGAATTTTCATACAACAATAGTTTTCATGCAGCATTAGAATGCCACCGTACGAAGCATTATATTGGCGAAAGTGTCAATCTCCAGTATACTGGGAAGAAGTTGGCAAGCGAAAGATACTCGGACTAGAATTAGTACAGCAAACCAAGGAAGTAATTCAACTTATTCAGAAACGGTTAGTGACAGCTCAGAATCGACAGAAGAAGTATGTTGATTTGGCCAGAAAGAATATAGAATTCGAAGAAGGAGAACAAGTTTTGTTGAAAGTATCTCCGTGGAAGGGGTTAGTAAGATTTGGTAAGAAGGGGAAATTAAGTCCAAGGTTTGTCGGGCCTTTTGAGGTATTGAAGGTTGGAAAGGTTGCCTACGAGTTGGCCTTACCGCCTCATATGCGGCATATTCACAATGTGTTCCATGTATCAATGCTTAAGAAATACCATCTGGATTCAAAACAAGTTATCGAATATGAGCCGATAGAGATTCAGCCGGACTTATCCTATGTGGAACAACCCAAAAAGATATTAGATCGTAAAGAGAAAGTCCTGCGAAACAAGACGATATCTATAGGAAAAGTTTTGTGGAGAAACCCCAAAGTGGAAGAGTCAACTTGGGAACTTGAGAGCGAAATGCTCAAGAATTATCCTCCTTTATTCACTTAGGTGAGATTTTGGGGACAGAATCCTTTTAAGGGGGGAAGGATATAACGCCTTAGAAATTTTTTGGTATTTATAATTACTTATTTAATATTAAATGTGAATTATGTGATGAGAATATTGTTATGGAGGTAAAATATGTGTGATATCGTGTTGATAGGTTATTTGATGATTTATATATGTCAAATAAGCCTATGTGGTTTTGTTTTATTTTTGGTGATTAAACCCCATTTAAATTATGTGTTATTTGTCTTCTGAGAATTTTATAAAATCATCGGGATAAGTAAAAATCATGAAATCTTTTGCATTATTAACTTTATTAGTTTAATTGAGTTTTAAAAATAATAGGTGGATGTATTGTGATTTGTAAGGATTTTAAAATGGTATTATGGATTATTTTCCATTTTATGGATTTAATCTTGTAAAATTCATACTTAAATCATTTTTGACCCGATTAATATTTTAAAAATATGTGGGTGATAGTAATTTTTGTTCTTCACTTTAGAATTTTTAGATTTAAAAATTTCATCCATTTTCCTATTAATTCGAATTTTTGAGAATTTATTATTGTTTATTCAGTAATATAATAATTATTTCCCTTAATATATTTTCCCCCTTTTTAAAACCTCAATCCCTAAATTGAGTTTCATTTCAGTACTTGGCAAAATCTCTCGGTTCTTCTGGATTTTTCTCAAACTTTCTCTGGTATATCTCTTAAATCTCTTCCTCTCTCTCCCGTACGATCTCTTTCAGTCTCTCTACGAATCCCTCTCCCTTCCCTCGAGTTGCTCTGTATCTGGTAAGTCATCGAGGAGGCTGGTGTTGATTATATTGTTTCGAAGTGATGTTTTCCCTTCCCTGCACTTGAACTGCCGTGGGTGTCTATGTAATTCTTGTGTTTATGTCTGTGGGTGCTGCCTATGGTTGGTTGTCCTTACTGGGTTGTCCTTGTTCAAGTTTCTCCCCTCCTGTTATCCTTTACTCCCCTACGATATTGCAGCTTGAGTGTGTATTCGTGTTAATTGTTGCAGTGTGTGCAAGTGTAAGCTGGTCTTCATTTCTTCCTTGTCACTACTGGCCGCGTGGGTATAATTATATATGTTGTTGTGAATTGCTGTGTGTAATCGGAACTTGGTGTGTGTACTATGTGCGTGTGTCAAGTCTATGCAGTGTGTGTTGAGTCTTGTGTAACAATGGAACAAGAGGGTGTGTGTGTGGGGATTGCTAGTGTACTGCTCTGTTCTTGTTGGTGTGTGCTGGTGAAGTGTGTACTGCGTGTGTATAGTGTGTGAGTGATAAGGGTGTGTGCGTTTTATCGATTACGGTGTGAGTTTAGTCCCTGAAATTTCTGTGCTGAATTGTTCTTCTCCCCTCCCCTGTATTAGACCTTGACGTGGGTGTGTGTTAAATAAGTGTGTGTGCATGCGTGTTGATTCAGGGGTGTGAGTAGAGTGTACTGCGTTGAGTGTGTGCTTCATTTGGTTTGTAAGGCTGTGCTCATTCCCTGTTATTTCGAAATGGTATTGTGCTGGTTACTCTGTGATTTTGTTGGTGCCAATCCATACCTCTGTTAAATTCGATTCTTGTCGTTGTCTAATGATGTTGCCTTGGCTTAACTGAAAACCCTTTATGTGATTATAAGTTGATTACACTTGAAACCTTATTGGATTATTTACTGAAATTGTATCAATTATGTAAAAATTCTACGTTTCCAACTTCCAATTTTTTATATTTGGTTGGTACGATTCAAGTGAATTAAGGATTGTTAATTGAGCTACCCATGTATTTATTTATTTATTTATTTGATTATTTTATTTATTTGATTAAGTGGTAAGCGTTGGTTGCCTATAAATAAATGCCTATATTAGTGAGTTATTATTTGATAATATATGATTTAATAAATGGAATTAGGGGATTATTCGCAGGGGTAGATTTAAGACTAAATTTTGATATCGAGCGTTTAATAGAATTCTGAAGTAGTGTTTAAATTGTGTGTAGATACCAAGGACAAAGGAAAAGTGAAAGTCGAGGACGTAGGAACTCTGCGACTTCAGTAACTACCTGGTTAAGGCAAGTAAACTATTTCACTTATCTTTCAAGTGAATCATATTTATTATAACCTGATCATAATCCTGCTTATTATATCCTGTTCATTGTACTAGTTGATTTCTGTTGAGATTATCGCTCGTTTAATTCTCAATAAATATGAATACTTGTTGTCATGTTCCAAATCAATAATATTGAACTTGCTGACTCATTCGAACGATATGTTTTAAATCCGGGAAGGGGCAATTGTGACAGAATTTTAGTAACTTTCAGTCGCAAGTTTAACTTGTGACATAAAAAACCGTTTCGGTCGCAAGATACATTGTGACGGACAAATTTCGTCGCAATATTAATATATTTACCGCCCAAGTAATAATTTAACAATTTAATTTCCCGCTATTATTTTTTGCGTTATTTTAGTTCCCAGCTAAGACATCTTGCGACAGAAAGCCTAATTAATCGGTCGCAAAATAGAACTTGCGACAGAAGCATGGTACCGCTTGCGACAGAAGCATGGTACCGTCATAAAGTATGTTGCGACGTACTTTTTGTCGTAAAGTACTTTGTGACGGATTGTCAAAGAATCCGTCGTAAGTTCTATTTTGCGACAGATTCTGTCGCAAGCTTACCTGAACTCATTAAATACCAAACGACCAGGAATTAATAATATGACCTGAATGATTCTGTCGTAAAGTTTCTGTCGCAAGTTAAAGAAGTTTATTCTAAAAAGAGACCGTAGCTTTTCGTTAAAATCTCGTACAACCCGACCTTTTTATTTTTTAATTATTTTTTTCCAATACTAAAATGAGTGTTTATTAACATCCGTACAGTTCGATCGTCGAAGAAATAATTCAAAAAAAATTATTCAGTGAATCTGGATTGTGCTCGATTACAAGAAACAACACTTTTACCACGGTTTTGTTAAAATCTCGTACAACCCGACCTTTTTATTTTATGATTATTTTTTATCAATACTAAAATGAGTGTTTATTAACATCCGTACGGCTCGATCGTCGAAGAAATCATTCAAAAAAATTATACAGTGAATCTGGATCGTGCCCCGTTATAGGAAGCAACACTTTACCACGATTTTGTTAAAATCTCGTACAACCCGACCTTTTTATTTTATGATTGTTTTTTCTCAACACTAAAATGAGTGTTTATTAACATCCGTACGGTTCGATCGTTTAAGAAATCATTTAAAAAAATTATTCAGTGAATCTGGATCGTGCACCATTAGAAGAAGCAATACTTTTACCAAGTTTTTGTTAAAATCTCGTACAACCTGACCTTTTTATTTTATGATTATTTTTTCTCAACACTAAAATGAGTGTTTATTAACATCCGTACGGTTAAATCGTCGAAGAAATCATTCAAAAAAATTATTCAGTGAATCTGGATCGTGCCCCTTTATAGGAAGCAACACTTTTACTACATTTTTGTTAAACTCTCGTACAACCCGACCTTTTTATTTTTTGATTAGTTTTTCCTAAAACTAAAATGAGTGTTTATTAACATTCGTACTGTTCGTTCGTCGAAGAAATCATTTTAAAAAAAATATTCAGTGAATCTGGATCGTGCCCCGTTACAAGAAGCAACACTTTTACCACGATTTTGTTAAAATCTCGTACAACCCGACCTTTTTATTTTATGATTATTTTTTCTCAACACTAAAATGAGTGTTTTTTAACATCCGTACGGTTCGATCGTCAAAAAAATTATTCAAAAAAATTATTTAGTGAATCTAGATCGTGCCACGTTAAAGGAAGCAACACTTTTACTACGTTTTTGTTAAAATATCGTACAACACAACCTTTTTATTTTTTGATTATTTTTTTCCAACACTAAAATGAGTGTTTATTAACATTCGTACGGTTCGATCGTCGAAGAAATTATTCAAATAAATTATTCATTGGATATGGATCGTGTCCTGTCAGAGGAAGCAGTACTTTTACTACGTGTTTGTTAAAATCTCGTACAACCCAACCTTTTTAGTTATTCAATATTTTTTTTTCAACACGAAAATGAGTGTTTATTAAAAATAGAAACAATAATATGGGATAGAGCACTAGTTACGAGTACTAGTCAATATAGTAGTGATCTACTAAGATCTCGAACCAAATTAATTTTTTTTTTAAATTTGGAAATATCATTAAATTAGATATATTTTGACATCCGTACGGTTGAAAAATCAAGAAATATATTTTAAAAATAGATACAGTAATATGGGACAGAGAACTAGTTACGAAGTACTAGTATTGATCACTAAGATCTCCAACCAAATTAATTTAATAAAAAATTGGGAATATAATTAAATTATATATTTCTTGACATCTGTACGGTTGGATCGTTGATAATTATATTTTAAAAAATAGAAACAATATTTTGGCTTTGAAATTAATTACTCATATTTAAAAACTCGGAGCAAATAGAGGAAAATTAATTAAAATTTCCAAGGAAATAATTTATCACTTCTAATATTTTTAAAATTATTTTCTCGTATTATAATTATTTTAAATAATTTATTGATATTTTACCGTTTGATAAAATATGTAAAATAAAATTAGAAAATAAATATTTACATAGAAAAATGGGGATAAGTATTATTCGAATTATACATAAAAATTCATCAGCTTGTTTTGTGAGTTAGTGGCCACGTGGTAGGAGCCGATTGGCTCATTTTAAGTCACATGGATTGAAGAGTAATATTAGGGATTTAATCTGGATCGTTGGCTAGTTATTAGAGTAATCTGAGTCGTCCATACAAGTAAATATATTAATTTTTTATCTAACAGATATACAACATATACACGCTCTGACGACAGCTCTGTCTCTCCGTCTCTCGCCTCTTTGGATCTCGACTAAACCCTAATCGTCATTTCTTCAATTCTGACCAAATTATGAAGTTGGAATTAATTTTGACCTGAGATTCTTGTTCTTTTGCCTCGAATAAACATGTTTAAATTATTATTTCATCTGTTCTAATAGTAAATCATTGGCTCAGACTTTCCTTGGCTCGTCATTCTTGCAAGCAACACAATACAAGTTGGGTTTCGTTCTATCGGTACCAAATCCGGAGGCGTATCGGCTTGAGCACGGACTTAGGAGATTTGTTAGTTCGCTCTCTCAAAAGCAAGCTCGTTTTCATTTTTTAATTTTATTTTTGGAAGCAGAGGTTTCATTTTGAGCATTTTATAGCACAAGTCTATAAAGTTCTCTCATGTTTTGTGCCAGTGCGAAACTCATCGCTGCTGATTACAACAATCAATTTGTTTGTGCCAATGCGAAACTCTAGATGATATTAAGATGCATATCTCTACCACTGACTACGGTTAGTTTCTTTTTAGCTATTTTTTTTATCCACACGTGAACTTAATTCGAAGCTGTTTGTTGATATAATTTGAAAATGTGTGGTAACTGAGCTTGTTGGATACTTGATTGCATAATTGTCACATGATTCAAGTACATATGGCTGTTTGGGTGTTAATGAGACTCTATGATCTAATTTGCTTGAGATTAGGGAACACCAATTTAAATGAGTTCAATTCTATATAGATTGATCCAAGTTGATTTTTTTAGCTTCTACATAGTTATGAGTTGATTTTTGTAGGCTTTAGTGCTAAACTCTAATATATTCTACTATAGTATCGTCATCTACTTTTTATTAGTAGAGATCAGACTTGTACGTATGTGTTCAAGTGACATAGCAGTGTCATCTTTTTTTCTAGCTTTTACAAAGCATTTCCAATGCCATAAAGACTCATAATCCTCGAATGACTGATCAACCTAATGTAAGCACTATTGATCAATCTGTGAAGGTTGATAGACCTGATTCAAACGGGAGGAGAGCCTTTAACTGAGAAACAGATGTCAAGATCACTGCAATACATCATTTTATTTGAAGCATGTTGGATAGCTTATACTATATGCATGCCATGATAATCACACAGTTATAAAAATATTACCATAATACAGCATGTGATATGTTTTGTCATATGCATGGTCAGAAACTTACATTATTACTGTCATACAGATCATAGAGTTAAAGCTAAAAGTTGGCTCTCTAGAGAAGGAAATGGATTTTTACTTTACAAAGCTGAGGGATGAAAGCATACTTGTAATAAGATAATCTCCCTCTTTTGTAAGTAGGATTTTATCATTTTGAGTAGAACTTGAGTACTTGACATCTATTGCTGATTGTTAATAAGACACCCCTGCACACACTATTTTCTGTGGCGGCATAGTATTTACTTATTTATCTATCGGTGTTGCCATTACTACTTGCTGGATCACATACATATGCTTTCTTCATCCTTTTATTTTCAGATGGACAGCATCATATGCTCTATGATATTTCCAACATCTGTCGGGTTCCTTTGATATTAAAAGTACATGGTTTGTCTTATATAATTGTCTTATGTTATTGCAAATTTGCAATCGGAATATTAACTGGTCCCCTCTCCATCCATATATAGGAACAGAGGACTCATGAAGCAATCTTGAAAGTGCTGAACCTTTCTGGGTAATTTAAAATAGTTCATTTCTTTTTGATCTTTTATAGTTGGCTAGAATTGAATTTTTGGCTATATCTATCTTTTTCTGGAAATTTAAGTATAGCACTCACACTAAGTCTACGCAGTGTTGCTAAAAAGTCTTATTTGGGGGAGTGGACATCTAGAGCAAATCTTTGTGATAGGCTTCACATTCGAGTATGTTCTAACTCTTGCTTTTACTTTGTATTAAGTTCACTGTTGCAGTGTTGCTAATCCCTTCGAGTTTTCCTTAGAGTTCTCTGTCATATATTTACATGTTAGAGTTGCCATGGTTGGCAAGTACACAGGCCTTTTAAATAGTTATTTTCAGCTATGTGCTATAGGAAAAGGAAAAACACACACCTTATTGTCAAGATAAGTTTATTTTCTTAGTCTGGTTTATAATATTTTTTCTATTTTATATTCCAGTAAGGTAGTTTTTAATTTGAACTCAGCTGTGTTCTTGTTCCGAATTCTTGATTGGGTGTTGGGACATAATGAAGCATTATTTTGGCGATCTCAATTGAAAGCCCTTGTTCAATTGACATAAATGTTTCATCAAAGTTTGGAATAACACAGATCACTTAATTTGATCATTTTAGTCATCATTTGCATACCAGAATTTCAAGATTATTTCACCCCTTGATTTTTTATTTGTTCATCTCTCATAGGTCTCTTTTGTTGCAGGCGTACTATGACGCGTACTATGACTTTGATCCGAAATATGGGACAAAAATGATGCTCAGGAGGCTCTTAATACGCAAGACTTCTTTGCTAACTAGGTTGTAGTTAGGCTGGTGTATGCTTACTTTTGGGCATATTAGCTTCTTTGCTAACTTTTGCATATATTATAGTTAGGCGGCTGATCTATGTCTACTTTTGGATATTAGCTGGCCAACGTGTATTAGGTTGGATTATGTTTTCCTTTCGTTTATCTAACTTTGAGACAGATTTTTATCATAACTTCTGAAGAATCTGGGATTGTATGATGTTAATTTTTCATTTGCCAAATGTTTAATGTGGATTTGACTATATTGTTGTATGGTTTTGGTTCTGCATTTTGAGGGGGAAATTGATAAAAACGGGCTGAATAATACTTGATATCCAGAAATCTGTGGTACTTTAGGACGGATTCCTCGTAATTTTGGGGTATTTTAGGACGGATTATGTCGTAATTAAGAGGTATTTTAGGACGGATTCTGTCGTAATTCTGGCTTACTTTATGACGGATTCCGTCATATTTTTGCAATTTATGCGATGAAATTCGTCGCAATTCTGGGAATATTTACGACAAAATTTCTGTCGCACTTTGCATTTTTTCCTTTTTTTTCAATTGTTTAGGGACCCACTTATAATTTGCGATAGAATAAGAAATTTGTGACGGAATAAGAACAAATGACGCAAGCATTTGAGACGGATTTTTTCTGTCGCAGGTTGGGGCAGTTGCGACAGATTCTTTGTATTTATTCTATCGCAATTACCCTGTCCCCTTGTAGTGATCAATACCCCACATTATATCGAACTTGTCGATATCTCGGTTAGAAATTACTAGACCTCATTTCTTCTTGAGAATTTGAGTTGTTAACCTGGAACGTGAGTTTCCAGGGTGTTTGACGGTTTGAGGTGGTCGATTGTTCCGACACTTGACATTCAGATTATAGAATTGGACTGTTTTTTTTTTTTTTTTTAAATTTGGACCGTAATGGTCGGACCAGATTCGTGGTCAGTAATTAATAAGGCCAATATGTGCCGTGGATCCATTATAGGACATTGCTGTGTGCGTTTGTCCGGGGTTAGTGCGTGACTGATCAACAGCCTAACTTTAACATTGTTTTATTTATAAAATGCATAATAGTCCAATTCTATTCCATTTCATGCTTTAAATAAAATGATATATCTCTGCAGCTATTGAGCATTTATATTGCTGATTATTGATCCTTGTCAGACGTGTAGTTTTAATTCAGTTATTCAATTATAATATATACTTGTTGAGCATCATTGGCTCACTTTCGTGCTAATCCTGTTTTCTCCAGTTAAATTCGAAGATGTCTAGGAGAAGTGGACCGTCAGATAGGGGCAACCGTCGAGTCGAGGTTTTGGGACGGGTAGCCAGCTATTAGCTCTACTTTATGTTATTATTAATGTATCAGTTAGACAGTTTATTTGGTTTCTTGGGTTGTAAAATATTTTAATTTGGATTTGGTTTGTAATGGCTAATTAGATGTTGTTTCATATTGTGACCTGTGAGCGGTCTTGGCCAGAGGACAGTTATATTCCTATTATGGTTATTATGCATGTGAGCAGGATATTTAAAATAGTTTGGTTTTGTTGAAATACAGGTGAAAAGTTATATTTGCGAATACTTCATGTCAAAATTTTCTAAAATTCCCCTGTAAATATATTTATTTAATTATAAAATATATGTATTTTAATAATGGAAAGTGAGGGTGTTACATCCTCCATGAAATCTTTTCAATGCATGTTCAAATACTCAAAACGACTAAGGGATGGATGCGTTGTGATTATCCAAAGTTGCTCTCATGGAAGTGGAAAATGGAAGTTGAACCTTAAGTCATACATTAAAATAATTAAAAGCCTTTTAGAGGTTTATATAGCAAGACACTTGTGATGTGTCCAAATGTGTTAGTAATGTAATGCTCCATCACTTACGTGCGCGCGCGTAGAGGGGTGCAAATCATTGGATTTCGAGGGAAATTCGTGGCTTCACAAGCCTTCGGGCTTTCACCGCGTGTGCATCCTAGCTACACGAATGAAGCAGAAAGTTGGGCCGATTAAAACCAGACTAGTTTTGCTAATTATTATTTTCACTGGGTTTGGGTTTAAAATATGATTTAAATTAATTTGATTTTAATTTAAATTAATTGATTTGATAAAATCAATTCCATTTTTATTACGAACTTTTTTGTCAATCGACTTAATTAATTAACGCAGTTAATTATGCGTCAATTAAAGCGGTTAATTAATTAGGGCAATTGTGTAGCGCACAAGTTATCTGAGCCTATTTGAACTCATCATATAGCGTTAGGGTTATATTCATTCGAAACACGGGCTATTTTCATACACCTCTCCCTTCTTACTTCCTCCGGTTATAGTTTCTTGCTTGTTTCAAGATCATTGAGAGTGACACTCTTCTGTAACCTCACTACAATCCATTTTATCCTACGTGGCGATTCGCTCACACAGAGGGCTAAAATGCGTTAAGGAGACAGTAACATACTGGACTCGGGTTTTTCATTCATTTTCTTCTCTTTTATCTGTTTTGATTATACACATAATTGTTACTCACACACATGACTATTGTACTATATGTATTTATCGCAGATTGTCCAACAATTATTAGCCAACACACTATTTTCATAGTTTGCTTTCATTATCTAGTTCAACTTCCTATGATTATTAACCTTTAAAAAATTAAATATTTTAAAAAATGATTTCTTTACCCTAGATTTCACAAGGAAAATAAAAGTGAAAATCAATTGATACGTCCCTGAACTATTTCGGTTTTTTAATTCAGGCCCCTAAACAAAAGATTCCCCATTTTGGTCCTTTAACTTTTCAAATATTTAGTTCAAGTCCTTCCGTTAATGAGAATCTTAACGTTCGTCAGAATCACCGGCAACAAAAAAATTTCGGACACATTCCGATTTTCGGCCAACACAAATTGTACATAAAACTTTGATTTTCTTATATAAAATCGAAGCTTAAGCTTCCAGGAACTCATTGAAATCAACCAATTCCTTGACTGGCCAGGAAAATAAAAAAACGGCGACGAAGCTTCGATTTCCGACCAACACAAATCGTACATGAAAAATCATAAAAAAATACCTACAAACTCTACACTAGCAGATCTATCATCCTAGGCTATCATTAACATCAAAAGATCAACATATATAAATCATAGAAAATTCGAATATAAATTAAAAAACCAACTTTCAGAATAATTAACCTTTGATAAAAGTGATATGAGAGGATGAATCTACAGGTTGTGGGATTCAATTTGACTACTCAAGCTTCGAATTTGGACTCCAATAACACCCCCAAATCGTGGTTAATCCTCAAGAACACTAGATACATTATTTAAAGATTCTGACGGACATTTAACGGAAGGACTTAAACTAAATAACGGAAAACTTAAAGGACCCGGAATGGGGAATCTTTTGTATAGGGACCTGAACTAAAAAACCGGAATAGTTCAGGGAAGTATCAATTGATTTTCCCAAATAAAAAGGTAATGCATGTCGTTATGCAGAAGAAAAAAAGAAGAATTGTACTCATCTAGTTGTCTTCATAGTTTGTCATTAATAAGATTTGTGTTCGGTAAGATTGGCGACCAGTTTCTGGAAAGTACTGGTGCTAGCTAGCTGTAATGTATTCATGACATTTTTTCTACATAAATGAGTTCAAAAGAATATGAAAATCTCTGAAGAAGAAAAAATTGAAGTAGAAAATACCTATTTTAATAAATTATTATTCTCGTCAAATAAATATAATTATTATTAGCAAACAATATTGTTAGCAGAGGATTATCATTTGTAATTCGAATTAAGGAAGTATTACAAGGAAATTAAGCACAAATATTGTAACATATATCATCCTAAATTAGATTGAGATAATTTGGGATCCAGCTAATAACTTAAACTTTAAAATATTCATTTACATTTGTATCTTGCTCATACGACATTTATAATTAAGTTCTTGAGATTTTACTTGTCCAAAATATAAAACTTCCAATAGAATGCACCAATCTCTATATATATTCTCTCGTTACCTAAATTTTATACATACAATTTACCTATCATGAATGATTCACATTCTATTCAAAGTGGAGACAATCTCCCCACATTCATTCGTCGAAAAAACCTCTATCTTTCAAGCAAAAATACTTTATTGATCAGTGGCTCAAGTGGAACTACTTCAGATTCAGTTATCAATGGTGATAGGAATGATGACATCGGGAGCGGAGTCGATGTTATCGAGGATAAGGTGACAGAGAAATCAAGAATCAGAAAGGCTGAGAAAAGATTGAGGGTTTTCCCACCACTGTTGTCAAGTTTAAACAGGAATCGTAGGCCTAGGTTCACTTTGGAGACAATGAGAAAAGAAGGTAGGTTACAAATATTGATTGTTCAAAATCATTTTTCAGAGGTTGTTCGAAATCCGCAGGGCGGTAATCGGGTTAGTATGGAGCTTCTAGAGACAGGATCTCATTGAGTGGTTGTGAAACAGAAAAAGTTGTGATGTTATGGTTGTTTATTGAACTAAATAATGGTATGGAAGTAAAAGGGGAATTTTGTTTTGTGTATGGTACATTATCTTGGCTATTTAGATGATGTTGCAATAAATTAAGCGCTAATTGCTTTTTTAAATGGATGATCATACATTTGATTGCGAATTTTTATATTCACTTATATCTGTACTTATACAAATGTTTGAGTATTTAAGCATATATGACACAAATTATACATGTTTCTGGCTAAATGAACTTATTTATTCTTGTCATAAGATATGAAACCATTCCAAATATCCAAAGGGATTGATGTGAATTGAGCTCTTCTTTTGATTGAAGGAAACATCGACAAAGACTCAGAATTGGTCGATTTGAACTGAGATTTTTTTGTTGATTGAAAGATGTCTGCATCAAACAAAAATTCAAATATAATCGATGTGAATTCAGATCCTTTATTGATCGAAAGAAAACTCAACCAATCCTTCATCTTTTTGTAATTAACTATATATAAGCTTCACACAAAGTTCATTGAGTCATTTTTTATATTTTGAATAAGAAGATTCATGTACAAATTAATAAAATTCACTTGTGACTCTATCAAAAGATTTCTAGCATAATGGTAAGTAGGAAGTTACCTAAATTAACTAACGTGAAAAATAAAAATTGAAAAGGATATATATCACACATCTTACCTATCTGAACCTGATTTGGTAGGCAATTTTTTTCTGATGATTATTCCGTGAGAAGATGTCAGAGACACATAGATCTTTTTTGCATCAGCATAATGGTAAGTAGGAAGTTACCTAAATTAACTAACGTGAAAAATAAAAATTAAAAAGGATATATATCACACATCTTACCTATCTGAACCTGATTTGGTCGGCAATTTTTTTCCGATGATTGTTCCGTGAGAAGATGTCAGAGACACATAGATCTTTTTTGCATCTTCTATTTGACTACTTTGGACCAAGGCATATTGGCATATTTTTTTGAAGGGTTTGTTGTTCCTGAGGTAACCTAAAATTACCTGAGATAACATAGATTCTCCATATTAATGCATGAGGATATAATTGTAATTACAGGATTTTTTTAAAAAAAAATTTAATATTTACAAAAATGCCACAAGTATTTACACTACTAACTTAGGTAACTCTCCTGAGATAACCTCAAGGCCTTTTTTCTCATTTTTGAATCTCCTATTCTTTCACATATATTATACATTTTTCGGAACATTTTTTTAATTTCATGACAATTTTCATTGTACATACATACTGCGCATTATTTAGACAACTAGAAATTTTCATTGTACAATATGTATTGTGCATTATTTTAGATAACTTGCCTTACTGTAATATGATTACATGATATTCGAAATCATTTGTTTACGCAATTTCTTTGGAATGAAAGTTTCGTCAAATTTGTGCTCTTAAATTTCCTTTTCTATTCTTAGCCGCCGGCCGGGGCCCAACTCGCCTTTCCTTTTCTATTCTTAGCCGCCGGCCGGGGCTTCCACCGGATCTCCGGTGGAAAGCCCCAACACTCTTCATTTTCTTTGTATTTTCTTCCTCTTTTCAATAAACCTTGCTATTTTCTTTCGTTTTCTCTTGATTAAAGCTTGGATTTCCCTAAAAATCTTCCTTTTTAGGAAAGATTTGGTTTGTTTTTTTCGGATTAAAGCTATCGGACTTAAGGATTAAAAGCCTTTTTCGATTTAGCCTACAACTTCTTAGATCTCCTTCCCAAAGATTTTTGCCCAGATCTAAAAATTTGTCTTGGTTCTTCGAGCTTTATTTTCCGTAGTTGTTATTTTTCAGTTTTGATTGTAGTTGTTTGGTAATTTTAAGACTTGTTTGTAAGTTTATTTTTTTGTAAGTTCAGTTTGATTTCTCTCCTTGTGAGAGTTTTGGTGTTCTCTCCTGGGTGAGAGGTGTGATTTTCTCTCCTTTTGTGAGAGTTGGTTCGATTCAATGATAAGAGCTTGTGCGGAACTTCACTTGTGGTTGTTAGCTCAAACGGATTTTGGAGAAGATATTGAGCGCAGAGCGAGTATTTATAGATATATCATTTTATTCAGACATATGCTTATTTGTCTCATTTTGATTATGAAGACGAGCTTGTCATCCTGTTCTATGTTTGATCGTTTTGATCACTCTTGTAGATGCCGTATGGCTTTTATGTATTGAATTCTCGCCTCTTATTCAAAAAAAAAAAAAAAAAACTTGCATATGGCATTGTAAGAGTATATATACTTTAAATTGAGTATTTAATTGACATAAAAGAATACATACCATAAAATAGATTAATGTAATAAAATTATTTGTTAATCGAATATTTATTTAAAGCAGCTCTGGTCATTAAAAAACTTATGTATATTTAATGTACAATTGACTCATTTAAATTCTTGATTCCTTGTATACTACCTTCCTTTCTTTTCAATTGTTTCTCTAAAAGAAATCACTCATTTTAAGAAAATAGTTAGGATAATTTGTATTCATGTTTACCAATAGTAATAACAATAAATTAAGATGAGTTGTTAGTATTTGTACATATCTCAAACATTGGAAATGGTAATACAATGATATTCTTTGAAAAAATCTCTAAAAAATGATTTTGGAATAAGAAAATGACAAGTACTATTTATGAACAATTTTAATCCAAAAGAACAAAATTAAAATTTGACGAAAAAAGTATGTTTTTTTTCTCATCATCTTAACTATCTGTTCTTATCAATATACACTTTATCCATATACACTCAAAAATTGCTTCAAAAAAAGTTTTAATAAAATACATGGTAAGGGAATTCTCCAAGGGATCCTATGTCACCTTATCTATTTGTTAGGACCATGAATATTCTTTCTTGGCTTCTTAATGAAAAATCTCAAAATTTCAAGCATTTTTAGAGATGTAAGAACCTGGGTGTTAGTCACCTTTTCTTTGCAGATGATGTTCTTTGCTCGTGGAGATGGAGCATCGATATTCTTTGCTCGTGGTGTTAGAGCATCGATTTTTCATGTCAATATGTCATGATCTGTGTTATGCCATATTTTTGGCATGGTCTACTAATCTCCTAATTTTTTAATATTATTAATTATTAATTCAAATTAAAAATTATTGCTTAATTATTAAGTTTATCCTCTCTCTAAAATGTGGAAAAAATCAATTTCAAACGATCAATAACAAAAAAAAATTCAAACGATATTCTTCAAAAGATATCACAACGCCAAGATTAAATAAGATAAAATTAGTAAATTACCTTCAAAGTTTATCCCAAAAGTCTCTCAAGGATAATACAATTTCACATAACTGCATAGGCTTGATCCAATATAATTTGGTACGCATGCATCTTGGAAAAAGGGATACGATGCACGATACAAATCAAGACACCTTCCCCGTACAGCTCCTCTATTTTTTAATAAACCATAATCTCTAAAAATAGCTAAATTATATCCTTATATATAATAAGCATAAGAGGGATCTTATCCATATTTTTCGTCATTGTACCAAATTAATCTCAATCGTCGATCTAATCTTTTTTAAAAAAGAAGAGGTTAAAAGGAAAATTATAATCTAAAAAGGATATAATTAAAAAGGGTTGTAATAAAATTGAATTTTAAAAATAAATTATAATCTGAAAAGGTTGTATTAGAATTGAATTTTATTATTTTTTTATTAGTATTTAAAAAAAATATTTATTATTTGGACTTTATCTTGAGATCTATAAATCGGATTTGGATGATTTTACAATCCACGTGAACCTTATAAAATTATCTTTAATTTAGTTATGATTTAATAATTATTATTCAAATGAAAATACTCTGAATATCAAGAGAAAATTTAATTACGAATTTTTACATTAATCATATTCAATGTAGAAGTCCTCCATTGATAATGATATTCAATGTAGAAAATCTAATTATATACATTTTCATATTACAATTAAATACACTTTTTACTTTATAACATATTAAAATATAAAATATTTGTTAGGAATATGTTGTACTTGATGATAACTTCACATTCTTTGCACAAAATTGTATAAGTCATGTTTTGTAACTGTCAACGGATGAGACATTATAACTCTATTCGTTGACAGGTAGCTCATCAACGGATGAGGTTTTGTAGCATACTGCAATATCTCTATTTATCAGTTGATAGTGTTTTTATTCAGAGTCATGTTGACCATCAACGGATAGGCAGAATAGGGTAGCCAATTGTAAATAAGCTATGCTATGTAATTCTGTCTAAGTGAAAGTGTATCAACGGATGAGAACAGGACTCTATCAACGGATACAACTCAAATCTACTCTATCAGCGGATACAGCTCAAACTACCATCAACGGATGACTGTGTACAACATCAACGGATAATCATTAACACTTTCTTCTATGCTAGCTGGGAATTAGCAGTTGATAAGGACAGGTTTGACTGACAGATCACATGGGTTGATAGTAGGTATAAAAAGCAGTATGGCAGCCATACTTTGGAAACGCAGAAGAAAGAAGCATTCCATTTTCACAGTACATACAAGAAAGGTGCGGGGGATATATCTGTTCACAAGGACAACCTTTCGGCTACAGGTGGATTTGGAGTGGAGTAGCAAGTCAACTTGAATTAGATTAATATTATCTTGTTCCTGTAGTACTTGTAAACTTGGGATATATAACCAAGTGTAGCAACTCTTTAGAGACCAAGAAAACAGACATATTTGCTTAGGGTTTCTTGAATATCCTTAGAAGCAAAGAGTTGTAAAACAGAAGCTGTGTACATTTGTATGGCAGAGTTTTCTTCGAATAAAAGTCTCAGGTGGTACATTTAACCACCTAATTTTTTATGTGTTTGTGAATCTTTTCTCATTCGACAATTATCTCCTTATAGATTTCTGTGGTTCTTATCAGAAATTTATAAATATCAAGAATTGTATTCAACCCCCCTTCTACAATTATACAAGTGTGTAATCTCGGAATAACAATTGGTATCAGAGCAAGCTTCTAACATATTTGAAGTTTAAAGATCAACACACTTCCAACATGTCTAAGAAGGATTATGGAGTGAAGATATCGGTTCTTGATAGAGAAAATTACTTTCACTAGAAAGTAAAAATGCGTCTACATCTCATGTCTATTGATGAAGGTTTTGTAGATTGCATTGAGAAGGGTCCTCATGTTCCAATGAAGACTGCATCAAGAGTTGGCCTTGCTGCAGATGCACCAAACACTTACATTCCCAAACTATTGATGAAGGTTTTGTGACGGATGATGCTATCAGGTTGAGGCTTTTCCCATTCTCTCTGAGGGATAAGGCTAAGAGCTGGCTACACTCTTTGCCACCTGGTTCCATTACTACATGGGAAGATCTTGCTCAGAAATTCCTTACTAAATTCTTCCCTATGGCGAAAACTGCAGCATTAAGGAACCAGTTGACTCAATTCCAACAGCAATCTGGCGAGACCTTGTGTGAGGCTTGGGAACGCTACAAGGAGATGCTACGCAAGTGTCCTCATCATGGCATGCCTGATTGGATGGTTATTAATGGTTTTTACAATGGATTGGGAGTACAATCTAGGCCTTTGCTAGATGCAGCATCAGGTGGAGCTCTGTGGGCAAAGAGCTATGATGAAGCTTATGAACTTATAGAGATGATGGCTGCTAATGAATATCAGAATCCAACCCAAAGGCTATCTCAAGGCAAGGCAGCAGGAATTTTTGAAGTAGATACAGCTGCAATGATTACGGCTCAGTTGAAAGCTCTTGCTATGAAGGTGGATTCTCTTGCTAATTATGGAGTTCAACAGGTGGCTAGTGTTTGTGAGCTATGTGCGGGCGCACATGAGACGAATCAGTGTGCTATTTCTCCTGAATCAGTACAGTTCGTGAGTAATTTTCAGAGACCTGCTGCACCAGTTCCAGCCACCTATCATCCGAACAACAGGAATCATCCCAACTTCAGCTGGAGTAATAATCAAGGTGCACAACAATCTCAACAGTCGTATCAGCAAGCGAAGCCATACAATCAAGGCTATCAGCAACAGTATGCTCCAAGGCAACAATTTCAGCCTCCGGGATTTCAGCAGCAACAACCCCAGGCTCATGCGGGGCAATCTTCTAATGAGATAGATGATATGAGAGTGATGATAAAGAACCTGCAAGCTGGCCAGAAAGTTTTGGAAACTCAGTTGGGGTAGATTACAAGTGCCTTGGTAAATATGCATCAAGGAACTCTTCCTAGTGATACGGAGGTTAATCCAGGTAGGAGGGAAAACAAAGAACAGGTCAATGCAGTTATTTTGAGATCCGGAAAAGTCATGAGTGATCCTAAATCAGCAACTGAAGAAGATGAAGATGTTCAGAATCAGCAGGTTGAAAAATCTGCAGTGCCAGAAATTGAGAAATCTGATTTAGTGGCTGATCAGCTAGATGGTGAGAAGAGCAAGAAACCTGTTGATAAGTCTACTCCGGAACAATCTTCAATGACTAATCAGATCTATCCACCTCCTCCATTCCCTGGACGTTTGAAGAAAAGTCAAGAAAAACAGTTTCAGAAATTCATGGATGTCTTCAAGAAACTGTCCATTAACATTCCTTTTGTTGAAGCATTGGAGCAGATGCCAAGATATGCAAAGTTCATGAAGGATATCCTTTCGAAAAAGAGAAGGTTGGAAGATTTTGAAACAGTGGCATTGACGGAGGAGTGTAGTGCTGTTCTGCAACAGCAGTTGCCTCCTAAACTTAAAGATCCGGGAAGTTTCACCATTCCGTGCACTATTGGCAACCTTTCTTTCAACAAGTGTTTATGTGATTTGGGAGCTAGCATTAATCTTATGCCCTTGTCTGTTTTCAAGCAACTTGGTCTACCGGAGCCAAAGCCGACTAACATCTCTTTGCAGTTGGCTGATCGATCTATCACATATCTTAGAGGCATAGTGGAGGATGTCTTGGTAAAGGTTGATAAACTCATATTCCCTGCTGATTTCGTTATCTTGGATTTCGAGGAAGATAAGAAGATTCCCATAATCTTGGGAAGACCGTTCTTGGCTACAGGAAAGACTTTGATTGATGTGCAGAAAGGAGAGCTTACAATGAGGGTGCAAGATCAAAGTGTCACCTTTAATGTGTTCAAGGCCATGAAATTTCCGACAGAGGATGAAGAGTGTTGCAGTGTGGAAATAGTTGATACGGGTCAGAGAAAGAAGTTTGATCAGTTGCTGAGCGAGAAATCGGACAGTTCTTCAGTTCAAGATCTTTCGAATGTAAAGCTTGGGAAACTTCCACCACATTTGAGGTATGTCCTTTTGAATAATGAGCTAGTGATTTTTGAAGAGGGGCATGATAACGTGTTGCGAAGGTGGAAAGCAGATGATAAGGAAGAAGAAATTTTTGTTCAGCCGGTTGAGTCGGAGAAGCACTTTAGAGGTGTGAAGAAGAAAAAGAAGAAGATTTGGCCATTTGGTAGTAAAATTAGGTTGAAGTCTGAAGGAAGAGATTTGTGGAAAGCAAGCAATCAAGATGTCAACATTCGTATGAGTGGTTTGTCTGTTGAAGATGGTTCAGTTATTCTTTTGAAACCGCCATGAGTTGAGGAAGTAACGTCAAGCTATTGACGTTAAAGAAGCGCTTCGTGGGAGGCAACCCATGCATTAGTATAGGAAAAAAAAAAGAAAAAAAAATTTTGAGTGTTGTGTGAAAAAAAAAAAAAAAAAAAAAAAATCTGGGCAAATTGCGGGGCTGTAACGCAGGTAGCCCCTGCGTTTCTGGAAGGAAGGCAAGTTGCGCCTCTGTAACGCAACTTGCAGTTGCGTTTCTGGAAGTAGGGCAACTTGCGGCCCGGAGGCGCAAGTCGCGGATGCGTTACTGGAAGTAAAGCAGGTTGCACTCAACCTGCGCAACTTGCGCGTGGGACAAAATTTTTCAGAAAATCTTCAGCCTTGTTCGTGGTCCAGGTTTGTAGTGTATGTATATTATAAAATAAATTCTTTCACCCCAAAATCTTTTTATAGCCCCATCTTTCCCCTAAATCTTTTCCTATTTTAATTCTAAAACTCCTCATCTCACCTAAAAAAATTCCAATTCCTATTTCTTTTCTAATTTTTTTTCTTTTATCCATTAAATATTTTTTCTATCCCATATCAATTTCCAATTTCCACCAAATTTTTTCCTATTCACATTAAAATTCTTATATTCATCCTATCACTCCATGGCCTATAAATACCCATACATACACACCCAATTCATTATCTTCTTTCTCTACATCTCTTAAAAATTCAAGTTTGGGGGAAAATTAGTACAAGTTCACCTCTTTGATTCGTAGTGGGATTTCTTTTCTCTATTTTATTTTATTACGAATTTGTGTTCTTGTAAATTGGGGTTTTTGTATTATTTCTGTTACTTGGGTATTTTTGGTGCGATTCTGCTTGGTGGTTTTTGGTGGGATATTTTGAGGTGGTTATTGGTGGAGCTTCTTGTGAGTTGGGTATTGATTCTTATGGCTTCTAAGCTTGGGAGAGGTGATGCTAATTGCTACAAAAAGGGGATTTTTGCCAAACAAGCTTGTTTGAGTTGCGATGGGAACGGATATTTAAGGCGCCTTGCAGGTATGTTTTCTGCTATCCCTTGTATTTACTTCCATTCAATGAGGACATTGAATATGTTAAGTTTGGGGGTGGTTTGAGGGATTAGTAGTTGTTGTTGTATTATTTGTTCATGTAGGATTTCATGCTTTGCATATTAGTAGTAGTAAATTATGCATTTATGTTCGTGTTATCTACGTTTGTTTCATATAGGACATTCTGTTTTTAATTTCGTATATCATGTGAGTTCATAATAGTTTGCATTTGCACCCATGCTTGATAATAATTTTGTGTTGTTGACGCTTTTGATTGAGAAGTGATATGCTTTGTTCTTGTGCACACACATACACTAGTAAGTTGAAGCTAGTGGACTTTTTGAATGTTGTAAGTGATTAGAAGGACATGAATATGTGCAAGATGATTTAGTTTGCATGCTTTGAATACAAGTTGGTGCGTTAGAGAGATGTTTGCTTGGGATTGAGTATGTTTTTCCACCAAGTGAGATTTTGAGCCTTATTGCATATTGCATATTTGCAATTTATTCGTTTGCTTGAGTGTCCACGGATTGTTTGCATTGCTAGCAGTTGTTTGAGGTCTTTCTTGAAACTCATGACATTATTTGACGATTAAAATGATAAAGGCATTTAGGAATAACCGCATATTTTCCCATATTACCACACCATGTTTACATGATCAATTAGTTAACCCGTTGAGCTTAATCCTATTTTTTCGGTGACATACCACATTACTTGCCTAGACCTTTTTCTTGTATTGGCCTTACATTAATTTGAACCCACATTGTCAAAGGCTAGTAGAGTGCTTAAGGGAGTAATAAGGTGTGCAAGGAAGGGTTTATTGTTGGTCTTACTTTTGGGGGATATATTGAAAATTGGGTTTGGTTGTTTACTTGATAGTCGACATATGTAATAAATTATGGGATCATTTTTATTGTTTATATTATTGTTTGTGTTATATTTAGCTCTCGAAAAAAAAAGAGAAAAGAAAAAGAAAAGAAAAAGAAAAAAAAAGAAAAAAAAAGAAAAAAAAAATATGAAAAAAAAGAGAAAAAAAAAATATTATGAGAGCATGTTTGTGTTTGTTACGATCCTATTTCAGTCGACTAGTCGAGTGTTGTTTTAGTAAAAATTATGTGGGGGGAAAATAGGGTGTTGTGTGTGATTTATTATGGTACTTACTAGCTTTTGACACTACACCTGTTTTGGCTTATTTGACATACCTTGTCCCTAGCCCCGTTACAACCCAAATAAAGACCTTTTGATTATCGTCATTGATGTATGTTGTGTTAAGAGTTAGATTGATACCAAATGTCAAGCATGTTTATGATTTTGTTGGAATTGAGTGATACACTTACCCTTGTTCTTGAGTGAAAATTCTTTTGTGAGTGGATTGTGAGTGTTTGCTTGTTTTTGCGTATGAGATCCCGAGTTTTGTCTCAAAGATGTACTCTTGTAGGCTTAGCATGTTTACTAACTTATTCTTACACTTGACATGGACTTGTGAGAACTTATGCATGTTCATTGAGTAGACTATGTGAATACTTGCACTTTCGACACCAAGACATTGCGTTTTTACTTTGATTCTTAAGTTGATATGACATGAGAGGATTTGAAGGTATGGTAGACTAAATTAATTGCATTTGCATATTAGTTGCATTCATGCATTGCATTGCATTAGGTTAAATGGATTTTGTGGGTACATTCGCTATAGGCCCTCACGAGACCTTACTCGTCCACTAGGGCTGCCTAGGGGTTTAAAGGGCTTGTTGCATATGCCAAATGCAACCGTGATCACCTACGGAAGTGGTACTAGTTACTAGTTAGTTGTAATTGTTTATGCTTGAGGACAAGCATCGGTTTAAGTTTGGGGGTGTGATAAGTGGATTTTATATCCACTTGGAGCATTCTAAATCGGCTTAAATTGATTGTCTTGGACTTAAGTTTCTGGTAGTTTTGATGTGTTTTGCTTAGTTGTGCAGATTTACGAGAAGGTTGACTAAGGTGGATGCTTCTATTATTTTTTGGGAATTAATTGATTAAAATTCGGATTTTTAAGAAGGGTTGCGCAGTCTACACTGTTTGGGCCATATCTTGAGTTCTATAAGTCTGTTTTCAGCCCGTAAGCAGTCCACGCGAAGATAACGAGATTCTCTATCATTCTAAGGTGGTTCAGAGGCCCAATTACGTTTGTGACGTTCCAGAAAAACTGAAGAAAAGTCAGCTACGAATTTTCCTTAAAAACAGAATCAGTTTAGGAAACGTCTTTTGCAGAAATTCTGTTTTAACTCTATTTTGGGTATTTTCTTGCTGGGCAAGACTTTTAGAGCCTATATAAACACATCCTACCATTGTAATAGAGAGATATACATATTATCATAGCTTTATTATTGTAACCTAGCTTAGATCTGCAAGGGAGAAAAGGAGAGAAGGGTTCAACGCTCGTGACAAGCAACGGATCTAGATCTACTTCATCCTTTGTTCTAGATTTGTTTTCTCAAACTTTAGTTTTATTAATATTATTGCTTCTTTTATTCATATCTTGCTATTTACCATGTTTTCATCAAATCCCATGGTGACGAAAGGTTTAATTATGAACTAATCGTTGTCATGGGATCCTAGTGAATTTATCTATGTAGCTTAGTAGTTTGCATGCCTTAAAGATTTATGTGTGGTGAATTCTTGATATCCTCGTATGGTTAATCTTAATGCTTTTGGATGCTTAGCTAACATCTAAATTGAATTGTTAATCTCTTGCGAAACGAGAGTGGATCTTGAGATTTAGAACTTGCCATGCTAGCATAGGATAGGTTGATGTTAATCATCATGATTTGTGGCATGAATAGATATTATGCTACCCTATGTGATCTAAGTGGATAACTTGTGCTTCAACCTTTATGTTTTCAAATTCTATAGAGATATAGGATCTAAACATAATAGGTGCCTATTCATCTTCTATCTCTTTTGTGGATGTATGTGTAGATTGGTACTAGTATACCGAGAGGTAACTTTTACTCTTTTCGTGTTATCCGATCAGATATCAAAACCATCGCATGTTTTAATTAAAGGCTGCAACTCTAAGTGAAGTAGATGATGAAACTAGGATTCCATGTTTTATTCTCATATTAGTAATTCAAATTTTTACTCTCGTTAATTAGTTAATTCTTAATTTTATAATTTGCATCTTAGCTTAATTTAGGTAATCAAAACCATATTTGTTATTTTTCTTAGCAGTGAATTAAAACCATACATTGTTGCATAGGCATATTTACTGAATTGAACACCATTCTAGATCTCTGTGGGAACGAACTTGATTTTTAATCATATATTACTTGTGACAACGTGCGCTTGCGTGAATTTTGCATAACAGAGCTAGAACCTTGTCTTGAGGATCTGGAGACTTTTTGTGAATCAATGGATAGTGATCATCCGTTGACAGATGAACCATCAATGGATGAGAGGTATCTGTCGACTAACAAAAAGTCTGTTAGTAAGGAGGAACTCAAAAAATTAAATAATCAGTATGGTCCAGTAGCCAAGAACTTTGTTTCTGGTGAAAGTAGCCAAGCCAAATCTAGTGAGAAGGCTAAGGCAGGTGATTTACATAACATAAAGGGTGTTGGTAAATCAGTTAATGAAAAGGTAGAGACTGAGGGTAAAAAGAAAAAGAACAGAAATGGTAATATAGGCATCAACAAGAAAAACAATTATTCTCCTGACAAGTTTGCTCCTAGGAAGACTTGTGGTAATTGTAATAGTGTTAATCACCTATCTTCTAATTGCAAGTCTGTTAAAAGGACTCCTGTTCATGTACCTCAATCCATGCCAAGTATGCCTGCAATGCCTGTTATGCCTGGTTTGTATCAGAATGCACTACTACAGAATAGGCTTTTAGCGTCGGTCAAAATAGGCTTTAGGCGTCGGTTATTGGGCGTAGTATATGAAGGCGACGCTATAGGTATAGGTCTAGAGCGTCGGTTAATTGGGTGACGCATATAATGTAATAATAGCGTCGTTATTTAAACAACCGACGCTTAAAGTCTGTTATATGCGTCGATCATTTAAACAACCGACGCTTAAAGTGTGTTACAGGCGTTGGTCATTTGAACAACCGACGCTTAAAATCTAGTTATAGGCGTTGGTCATTTAAACAACCGACGCTTAAAGACTGTTATTGGCGTCGGTCGTTTAAACAACTTACGCTTAAAGTCTATTATAGGCGTCGGTCATTTATGTGACAGCCCCAAATCCGGGGTCATAAATCTGGGCCATCACGGACCAATTTCCATTCAATATCAATATCTCTTGGGTCTTTTTTTTTTTTTTACAATTAATACTTATGCAGTTGACCCCGCAATAATAAATACACACACACCAGTCATATGCTCAGAGAACAACATTCACCATAATAGACGTTTAGAATTTAACAGTTATTACAAACCCAGAATCTTACTTAAGTACATTGCTGAATAATACTTCGACATGAAGCATTTCAACAACCAAAAGTTTCTTACATGTTTACACACTTAATTATACATAGAGCTCCCAGAACCCGTCTGCCACTACGCTATCTCGAGAATCGATGCTAGCGTACTCTCAGAAAGTCGCCTTCCCCCTACCCTCTTGCGGGGCGTTCTGCGTAGAATCAGCATACCTAGCTGTATATAGATAAGTAGCAAGAGTGAGCTATAATAGCTCAGCAAGATAATATTGTAAGCTAGAATTTAAAATGTGACCAGGCATACATATATATGCATATGTAAGCGGTAACCAATTATAAACTTTAAGGAAGAATAAAACTCTTATTTAATAATACATCATCCATTTACTATTATAAGAAAGAAATCTAGGATAATATAGTATCAGTTTCTCTTCTTAAATAATATAACAATCAATATACCCTTTCAATGAAATATTTCAAGATACTATGAATACTTGAATAAATCTCTCACTGTCATCTTCTCATTTCCTTCTTATGCAACAATTATATAAATTAATATAAAATCAGTTTCTCTTCATCTATAATAGTAATTCCATCATTTCATATCATTTTCCCTTTTCAGTATACCAATCTGACTTTATCGTCGATTCTTTATTCGAAAATTTTGGGGGTTTTCACTGTTGCCGAATACGTGAGGCACGATGATCAGTCGTCCTCCGTACCCGTCCCTTTTACTACCGGTAGAAGGAATGAAGGCCACCTGCTAACATCATCCCTGGAGGAAGGCCACCTGCTAACATCCTCCCTTGGCATCTTCGTGCCGAATCATATAATGAATGCTGGACTGTGTCGCACACAGCCCTGACACAGCCTCTTACGCAAGTTTGTTGCTATTCCCCCTTTTTATAAAATCATTATTCCATTTATCAACACCATTTCACATTTCCATTCCCGTATATCATTTCCATTTATCATTACTCATATAATTTCCATTCTCGCACATTATTTCTATAAAATATATATATAACATAATACTTTGATTATGATTCAGACATCTCTTTTCTATTCAAGAAATCAAATATGCTTTTATATTCATAAAATATTCCGTCTATTTAAGAGAAGTAAATAATAACCAAATAATATTCATTAAACCACTAATACTCAAAAAGAATATTTACAATATAGCATTATAAACCATATAACCATAGATAACAACTGATACCATTCCTTTATATAACTCTAGATAACAACTGATACCATTCTCTTTCATATCTCTTTTACCATAGAGCATATTCGCTCCATTCATAATCATATCCACATTCATAATCCATATTCAAAAATCTCAGTAACAGGGAATATATCCCTACTCATCTCATCATATAAGATTCATATATTATCCACCAAAACCATTTCCTTTGAACATAAACAGTATATCAAAATAAGGATAAAAGAAATCTTGCTCCCTTTAATCCATATCCATACTCATATCTCCCTTTAATTTCCAAAATCGGGAAAACAAATTCTTAACAATATAGCAATAATAGAATCACATATATATTCCATAAAATCATTTTTCTTTGCAGATAAATAATTTTTCAAAGTAGGGATAGAAGAAATCTTGCCTCGGTTTTGGTATCCTAACGGTATGGTTCGTGTCTCTTCCGGAGTTTCTATAAACACAAAAGGACCGTCGTTAGAATACCACATCTCTACTAACTACATTCTTGTATAACAAGACCCTTTACACTTCAATATATGTTTAACGTATCATTATTACCCCAAAGGTTCAAGAACTTAACCATTTATAAACTCAATCGAAGTTTCAGGGGTTTTCACCATTTCCCCTTAACTACTACACTCGACTGTAAAATTTCTTAAAATTTTTAAATTTCGAATTTTAATGTGAGGTCAACTGGACATAGTTCTTTGACCACACCACTACTATATCCCAAAATTTCCTGACTTCTAACAATGTTAAAGTATGGTAATTGTAACCTCAAAGTTGATACATTTACGGTTTCTCGGTTTTCGAACGTCTTTCACTAAAACTGACTTTTCACCTAAACCGTTCATCAGATTTTAATGCACCTTATATCAAAACGATCTATGAACTAAGCTCTATCATTTTATGGTCAATTGGTAACCTAGACAGTAGGGTACCGTCCGAATACAGGGGTCCAAAACAGGGCAAATTACCTCCTAACGAAAATCGGACATTATAACGGCTATATTCTCATACTTTCCAAAAATCCAACTCCTCCAAATCAATCATCAAACACAATAATCGTCACCTACACCATGTGGTCTTCATTACCAACCATGGTTACAATCCCAAACACTTCCATATTCAACTTTAATCACTTATAAACACTTATAACATCATAATCATAACATTCATACTACTTAATCACTAAACACAACCATATCCATCCTAAATATAAGAGGGCAAGCATGATCATACCTTCTTGAAGCTTTAAAGACACTTAATAAGCCTTGGGTACACCTTAAACCACCTTGAATTAGCTTGGATCAACTAAAGGAGCCATTAAAACAAAGTTAATACTAAGATTTTACTATTCATTTACTATTCATCATCAACTTCATAATTTTCGTTACATATGTAAATGAAGTTGGATGGCTTTGAAACTTTGTAGATCACTCTTTATAACCTCCAAGATCATCCATGATTTTCCTCTTGATTTGTTATTGAAGAGAGCTAGGGTTTCTATTTTTGTTTCTTATTTTCTTGAAATGGCCGAATGGAAGAAAAGGATGGGGGGAGAGAGTTTTGTTCTTAAGTTTGATCTTATCTCACTTTAATCTTGTTAATATTTGTTAACTCTAGCTTGTCCTAGAAGCCTTGGAAGATATTTGTGATTTAAGCCAAGCAAAAGTACTAATTTACCCTTAAAACAAGTTAATGGCTAATGACACCACTTTGGTGATCCAATAAATCCCATTTTCTTGATTTTCTAAGTATAATGTTAATGATCTTGGATACTAATAATGTGGTATGTATCCTTGTTATATTACTAATCTTGGTTGCTTAATCTCCATATTCGTCTAATTGTGATTCGTTCCGAATGTACCTCATTATCTCAGTGGTTTTGAAACCATTTAACAATCCAAATTCCTTTGGTATTCTCTTAACTTAATAATCCCCTGGTTTAATCTAAATTCATTAACCCCTCAATATATAATTCTTATAATATTTCCATGCTCCTTAATATCCAATAGAAGCTCTTTGGAAGTCAAAATCCTCAAAATCCGTATTCAGGAATCTATGAAATCTATCGTCATTTCGAGTCACTTATTTCCATTGTACAACACTAATATGGTTTCTGTTTATTCATTTTCTGTTTCCATTATAGAGTACCTACATACTATTTCTCTAAATCCTCAAAATTTACTATTCATGGGATCACTGTAGCATTGCTAAAGTTAGGGTTATTACAGTCTTCCCCCCTTAAAAGGATTCCGTCCCGGAATCACGTTGAAAATGTCCATAGATACCTTTTTCATCTATACCTTATAACTTCTATACCACTTTCTACATCCTTTTTTTTTCCATAATATCTCTATCTTATTTGTGCACAATACACCAACATAACTTGCTTGTCATTCATCAACATGCCCTTTAGCTTATCAATAGCAGCACTTTCACTATCTTTTCTTTGTAAATCTCCTCATGTATTTAGTCATTCCATATTATCTCATTTCTCCTTCCTCTTTCGACTAAGGGTATCGGCCACCACATTGGCCTCCCCTGAATGGTAGTGTATCTCACTATGGTTTGTCTATATTTTGATCTCTATCATGACATAAAATAAAAACACTTCAATCTTATTATATTCTGTCTCTGTAAAATCCTCCAGAAATCCGACTAGAATAAGATTCCTTGAAACAATTGTAAGAAAATACTACCTATAATATATATTTCCTGTTCGTATCTAAACAAGGGTGCTCGTATTTTCTCTCTGGATTGGCATATCTTACTTCCTACTCAGATAGATTATTCTTATCTATGCTATTAACTCATTTACACCATTCATTGACCACGTTAATTCCTAACCAAACACTTATACCTACAAGAGTAAATTATTAAAGAAAATAATTCACCTGTATCTGTATCCAGCTTTTTCAATGCTTCTCCTAAAGTCATGTTATACACTCTAGCAGTAGGCCTGTTTGAAGCAGTCACACTCTGTCCTGGCGCGGATGACCCACCGGAACGGCAATCTCTAGCAATGTGTCCTAGTTTCCCACACTAATAACACTTGACGTCCCTCTTAGGATTGGTATTAGCCGATGGGCACTGGCTAAGGTAGTGTCCTTTTTGCCCACAGTTAAAGCAATTTATTTCCAACGCTCTACACACTCCCGTATGCTTCCTACCACAGGTGTTACAATCTGGAAATGGTGGTCGAGATTGATTTGACTGAAAGGTTCCTGTGGATCTACCACCCTGATTCACAGTCTCATTGGTAGCCTTATTATTCCCTGACTTTCCTCCAAACTGGGGTTTTTGTCCTCTACCAACTCTGTTAAAGTAGCTTCCCTCACTTGAACCTCCCTTTGGACCCTCAAGTTTCCTTTTCTTGTTCTCTCGACCTATTTGGGTTTGTTCACTCTCGGCCTCGACAATAGATGCCTTCTGGACCACTGCAGCATAATCAACCAACTCAAATGGTGCCACTCGCGTTCGCTCTATTATTAATCACCTAAATTTAGGGTACAACATACATCATTCCCATATACATCATTCTCATATACACAATTATATCCCTAGTTAACTCATTTATATACCATAATATTCTCAACTCAACTTTAGCAAATAAGCGTATCACCTTTAGTACAATAACCTTTTCATTTAAGTCAATCACCTTATATACATCGATATTCTTGAATCTCAACATTTAATATCGAAATACGATAGAATTCAGACAGAATACACAAACTTCATTAATTGTCTCACTTCCTTTGTTTATCCTTATTCTAACTTTTCCTCAAAATACACCTTACTCTCAATAGTAAGTCTCAATTATACCTTAAAATTCCTCATATTCTTTTATCTTACTAATCATCAAATATACCCATTTCATCTCACGAAATTCCTTCCTCTTCTATATCGAAACGCTTCTAGCTCTAATTATCTCTTATTAAAATTTCCCTTGAAATCTCGAGTTTCCTCGTCTAATCACGTATATTCTAAACTTTGCTTCCATTATCCCATCCATTAATGAAATCTTCTATATTCGAAACAATTTATAGAATTTAAGAACTTTGATTTGAAACGAACCCAGAAACAAGCAAGGGTCCCACAACAATTTATAAGATTAAGAGTTTTAATTAGCTCTTATTCGAAACAAAAGAATATTTGGAAAATCAATATGATGGAAGAACTAGTACGTCACACAAGTGAGGGCGTCCCCTCCGACTTTCTATCACACAGATAGATCGTCCTTGTGTATACTTATAGGGCTGTTCCTCTTAGTTGGAGTAAGAAATAAAAAGGAAAATTTAAACCATGATGATATATACCACCTTTCGGAAATAGTCTTAGAGAAATATTTTGACTAAGATAGATCGAATAAAATTTTGAAATACATTCCAAAGGTACCAGAAAGTTTTGAAAAGATACTGGCCCCTTTTTAATAAGAGATGATGGATCACCCTGGAATTACTCACGAGGTTATCTAACGTACACTTCCCGATACATCAAGTATTCCCTTTTCTCGTATCGTTCTCGTGTGCTACATAAGCTTAACACTTTTGGCATAATAACCTTTATTAGCAATAATCTATAAAATTATAATCACTACTTAGAATAAACGCTTCGTTCGATAAACCCCCCTTGAACTCGATGTGAGTTCATATTTTATATCATTACCTATATATCTATATGTGTATATTAATATCACTCTTGTTCCTGAGCAATATGACTCTAAGCTCTGATACCATCTGTGACAGCCCCAAATCCGGGGTCATAAATCTGGGCCATCAATGAGCAATTTCCATTCAATATCAATATCTCTTGGGTTTTTTTTTTATAATTAATACTTATGCAGTTGACCCCGCAATAATAAACACACACACACCAGTCATATGCTCAGAGAACAACATTCACCATAATAGACGTTTAGAATTTAACAGTTATTACAAACCCAGAATCATACTTAAGTACATTGCTGAATAATACTTCGACATGAAGCATTTCAACAACCAAAAGTTTCTTATATGTTTACACACTTAATTATACATAGAGCTCCCAGAACCCGTCTGCCACTACGCTACCTCGGGAATCGATGCTAGCGTACTCTCAGAAAGTCGCCTTCCCCCTACCCTCTTGCGGGGCGTTCTGCGTAGAATCAGCATACCTAGCTGTATATAGATAAGTAGCAAGCTGAGCTATAATAGCTCAGCAAGATAATATTGTAAGCTAGAATTTAAAATGTGACCAGGTATACATATATATGCATATGTAAGCGGTAACCAATTATAAACTTTAAGGAAGAATAAAACTCTTATTTAATAATACATCATCCACTTACTATTATAAGAAAGAAATCTAGGATAATATAGTATCAGTTTCTCTTCTTAAATAATATAACAATCAATATACCCTTTCAGTGTAATATTTCAAGATACTATGAATACTTGAATAAATCTCTCACTGTCATCTTCTCATTTCCTTCTTATGCAACAATTATATAAATTAATATAAAATCAGTTTCTCTTCATCTATAATAGTAATTCCATCATTTCATATAATTTTCCCTTTTCAGTATACCAATCTGACTTTATCGTCGATTCTTTATTCGAAAATTTTGGGGGTTTTCACTGTTGCCGAATACGTGAGGCACGATGATCAGTCGTCCTCCGTACCCGTCCCTTTTACTACCGGTAGAAGGAATGAAGGCCACCTGCTAACATCATCCCTGGAGGAAGGCCACCTGCTAACATCCTCCCTTGGCATCTTCGTGCCGAATCATATAATGAATGCTGGACTGTGTCGCACACAGCCCTGACATAGCCTCTTACGCAAGTTTGTTGCTATTCCCCCTTTTTATAAAATCATTATTCCATTTATCAACACCATTTCACGTTTCCATTCCCGTATATCATTTCCATTTATCATTACTCATATAATTTCCATTCTCGCACATTATTTCTATAAAATATATATATAACATAATACTTTGATTATGATTCAGACATCTCTTTTCTGTTCAAGAAATCAAATATGCTTTTATATTCATAAAATATTCCGTCTATTTAAGAGTAGTAAATAATAACCAAATAATATTCATTAAACCACTAATACTCAAAAAGAATATTTACAATATAGCATTATAAACCATATAACCATAGATAACAACTGATACCATTCCTTTATATAACTCTAGATAACAACTGATACCATTCTCTTTCATATCTCTTTTACCATAGAGCATATTCGCTCCATTCATAATCATATCCACATTCATAATCCATATTCAAAAATCTCAGTAACAGGGAATATATCCCTACTCATCTCATCTTATAAGATTCATATATTATCCACCAAAACCATTTCCTTTGAACATAAACAGTATATCAAAATAAGGATAAAAGAAATCTTGCTCCCTTTAATCCATATCCATACTCATATCTCCCTTTAATTTCCAAAATCGGGAAAACAAATTCTTAACAATATAGCAATAATAGAATCACATATATATTCCATAAAATCATTTTTCTTTGCAGATAAATAATTTTTCAAAGTAGGGATAGAAGAAATCTTGCCTCGGTTTTGGTATCCTAACGGTATGGTTCGTGTCTCTTCCGGAGTTTCTATAAACACAAAAGGACCGTCGTTAGAATACCACATCTCTACTCACTACATTCTTGTATAACAAGACCCTTTACACTTCAATATATGTTTAACGTATCATTATTACCCCAAAGGTTCAAGAACTTAACCATTTATAAACTCAATCGAAGTTTCAGGGGTTTTCACCATTTCCCCTTAACTACTACACTCGACTGTAAAATTTCTTAAAATTTTTAAATTTCGAATTTTAATGTGAGGTCAACTGGACATAGTTCTTTGACCACACCACTACTATATCCCAAAATTTCCTGACTTCTAACAATGTTAAAGTATGGTAATTGTAACCTCAAAGTTGATACATTTACGGTTTCTCGGTTTTCGAACATCTTTCACTAAAACTGACTTTTCTCCTAAACCGTTCATTAGATTTTAACGTACCTTATATCAAAACGATCTATGAACTAAGCTCTATCATTTCATGGTCAATTGGTAACCTAGACAGTAGGGTACCGTCCGAATACAGGGGTCCAAAACAGGGCAAATTACCTCCTAACGAAAATCGGACATTATAACGGCTATATTCTCATACTTTCCAAAAATCCAACTCCTCCAAATCAATCATCAAACACAATAATCGTCACCTACACCATGTGGTCTTCATTACCAACCATGGTTACAATCCCAAACACTTCCATATTCAACTTTAATCACTTATAAACACTTATAACATCATAATCATAACATTCATACTACTTCATCACTAAACACAACCATATCCATCCTAAATATAAGAGGGCAAGCATGATCATACCTTCTTGAAGCTTTAAAGACACTTAATAAGACTTGGGTACACCTTAAACCACCTTGAATTAGCTTGGATCAACTAAAGGAGCCATTAAAACAAAGTTAATACTAAGATTTTACTATTCATTTACTATTCATCATCAACTTCATAATTTTCCTTACCTATGTAAATGAAGTTGGATGGATTTGAAACTTTGTAGATCACTCTTTCTAACCTCCAAGATCATCCATTATTTTCCTCTTGATTTGTTATTGAAGAGAGCTAGGGTTTCTATTTTTTTTTCTTATTTTCTTGAAATAGCCGAATGGAAGAAAAGGATGGGGGGAGAGAGTTTTGTTCTTAAATTTGATCTTATCTCACTTTAATCTTGTTAATATTTGTTAACTCTAGCTTGTCCTAGAAGCCTTGGAAGATATTTGTGATTTAAGCCAAGCAAAAGTACTAATTTACCCTTAAAACAAGTTAATGGCTAATGACACCACTTTGGTGATCCAATAAATCCCATTTTCTTGATTTTCTAAGTATAATGTTAATAATCTTGGATACTAATAATGTGGTATGTATCCTTGTTATATTACTAATCTTGGTTGCTTAATCTCCATATTCGTCTAATTGTGATTCGTTCCGAATGTACCTCATTATCTCAGTGGTTTTGAAACCATTTAACAATCCAAATTCCTTTGGTATTCTCTTAACTTAATAATCCCCTGGTTTAATCTAAATTCACTAACCCCTCAATATATAATTCTTATAATATTTCAATGTTCCTTAATATCCAATAGAAGCTCTTTGGAAGTCAAAATCCTCAAAATCCGTATTCAGGAATCTCTGAAATCTATCGTCATTTCGAGTCACTTATTTCCATTGTACAACACTAATATGGTTTCTGTTTATTCATTTTCTGTTTCCATTATAGAGTACCTACATACTATTTCTCCAAATCCTCAAAATTTACTATTCATGGGATCACTGTAGCATTGCTAAAGTTAGGGTTATTACAATTTAAGCAACCGACGCTTAAAGCACTACACCATAAAAGGCCTATGACCACATCTAGAGCCTATGTTGCCTTTGGATATGTTGCCTTTGACATACATGTTTTTAGCTAATACAACATTATCATTTTTATGTTGCCTTAGGTAGAAAAAATATGTTGGCATAGAATAAAAGTGTTTGTGTGTTGCCCTAGGTATGAAATTGTGTTGCCATAATTTTGCAATGAACAAAATTTTATATTTTCTACTACAAATAAAAATTTTAACCTTTTTTCACATGAAAATTACTTTTTTGAATAAAAATAATAAAATTATTTTTATAAAAATCTAAAATATTCCATTAGAAAGTGAATATTTCACTAAAAATGTTAAAACATTTTAAGATGTGTAATTTTATTTTTATATTTATTAAATAAATAAAAGAAAGAAACCAAAAAATAAATTGTTTTTTAGCTTATAAGAGACAAAAAGATGAAAATTTTGGGCAAATTGGTGAGCGGCAAAAAGTCCGCCTAACTAATTCATTATACCGCTCATTTGCCTTAGTAAAACACTTGCTTCAGTTTCCAATTTTTCACTTCAGTTCAGACTCTCTCGCGCTCCTCTCTCTCCTCGCTCCGCTCCTCTCTATACTCACACACACTCTATACTCTCCTCTCTCTCTTTCTCCCTCACCTTCTCTGTATGCACATCTCCGACATTCTTCGCTACTTCAATTCGGGTTCGGGTTCAATTTTTTCAATTTGGGTTTTAGTTTTAGTAATTTTTTTCACTAATTTGGGGCATTTTTTTCTGTCTCATAATTAATTTTGAGTTAGGGCTTCAAATTGATGGGGTCAATTTTGGGACTTCAATCAGATTTAATTTGGGACTTCAAAATTAGGCTTTAAAAAATGTTTGATTTGGGGCTTCCATTTTAAGGTATTTCTTTATCTCTTGTATTTGTGCGTTCAATTATATCTCTTGTATTTGTATTCTAATGTTCGTTGTGTGGTGATAGGTAGACTGGTAGTACCATAGTATTGGAGTCTATTTACGCGCTCAGGTATCGAAGAATCAATGTTTTATCTTCCATGTTAGAAGTCTTGGTTGGTACTGATGGATTAATTTGAGCATTGTTACATAAGGCTGTCAGGATCTTAGGCCATTTGTATACAGTTCTAAGATCACTATATATTTTCATTTTAATTTTCTTCCATTTCGCAGTCTGCTGACTATTGTGGATGTTTATATTGTGAGGTTTGATTTTTTCAGGTAACATACATGGCAAACATTGGGAAGAGGGCGATTCATTATTTGCATAAATTAAATGTTGCAAACATCCCAATTTATTTGATAAAGAAAGGCCAAAACCATGTTATAGATGCGTCCCTCACTCTAATTCGTGAGAGAGCAAAACTTACGGTATATACTGATTTCGTCAAGTATACTTTTTTCTATGATTTTTGACATCTGCAATTTTATTTGCTCATAGAAAACCATGTCGATCATCCTCCATTTAAGTTTGAAGCCCTGTAGAACCCATTTTAGGCCCTTGATTTCAACTTCTTTTATGGACATCTGGACATACACCATATTTTATGTTTCCCTTTTTGTTTAATTTGTATGTTAGAAACTGCATAGTGTTGGCCTTCTCATTGCTTATCCAGTGACTTATGATGAAGGGTGATACCTGATACCTCGACTAGCAGGTTCAATGTAGATGTTCCATTGCTCTAGTGTTTTTCCTTTTGCAAGTTTGTCAGCAACACAACTGGACTTAGTTCTACTTCATACAACAACTGTTTAAGAGCTAGGAGTGGGTGGTTAAAATCGACTATTAATTGGCATTAATGTAATATGTATACATTTTGGTTAACAAATTCAAGTATTTGGTGGTTCAATAAAATTATTAACTTTATGTAAGGTCTTGCTTTAAGTGACCCCAGACAGGGTTTCTTCATTAGGTTAGCTTGGACCGGGGTAGCATACCTTAGTATAGGTATTACTCCAATACTTGACACAAACCTCTTTTCTAAAAGTAGGTCGATTAGAACTCTCTCGAAAATCAAGTTAGTTACATTAATTTGACTTTTGTAGAATAATTGTGAATAAACATTATATACTATTTTTACAAACTCTTCGAAATCAATTACTGTTTTGTGAGTAATTTGATTTGATCCCTATATATTTTATCTTAAAAAAACTTTGGTTTTTATAGCCTTTACTTGGTTTTTGTTTAATGCAGAATAGGTCGCAAAAAGATGTGCATGATGCCCTTGCATGGCAAGATATGTATATATATCGACTTTGTTCTGTTTTTTTACATTTATTGTACTGATATTTTTTTACTTCACGAAATATATGCTTATATGTCTACTTGTATACCTGTTTGCAATTATCATAACATACTATTTATAAATACACTTGCTCAAAGTACAAATAAATTGGTTACTATTCACAATTTCAATGGCCCAAAAGATTCAAAATACCTTGGCCTCATTAGCATGCTACTTCAGAACACCCTACTTCAATGTATAGATGTAATTGCACCGACTCACCTGATTTATAAATTTTAGTTGTCTAGATAAGAGGTAAGATATCTTGGAAAGATCATATTGCTCGCCTTCATGTCTTTCTTTAGATTTCATGCTTCTTCTTTCAGTTCATGAAGAGTTAAGAATGACTTATATTAGATTATCCATTTTTAACTCTGTTTTGTATGCTATAGAAGTTTGATGCATCAGACTGTATAGAGCATGTATTTTTCACACCTTATATTATAGGTTGTATTCTCATACAACAAAAGTGCCTTGTATCATGATAAGAGGGAGTATTAATCATGTGCAATTGGCTAAATAATAAATATTGATCTAGAGAATGCTGGAGTTGCTCATCATGTACTATCAAGCGAGGAAAAGCAAAGGGCAGAGGCAACAGCTAGAGAAACATTATATTCTTCACTATGGGTGTTACAAAGTGTTTGCCATTTCTTTATGGTGAAGTTTTGTAGATAGATTCGTGACTGATTTGTTATTGGCACACTTGTGCTCTCTTATTGTTTCATTACGTTTTCATTTGGTTAGCACATCCTTAGGATTTCTGTAATATCATACTGAGAGATTGTTTAACTTGGTTCTTGTAACAGGAAGTGAAATTCTTGGTTAGATCTGGGCTTCTCGCTGGAGATTCTATATCTTTTTTTTTTTTTTTGCTAGTTTTAGCTAATATATTTGAACATGTCTTTAACTCATGACAAAGATTTGTGGATGCACAAATCTTACATATTATTTTTTAATTCATGGATAAGCATGTTTGGTTTTGGTCTTTCATTCTTCCCAACCTGCAGCTTTCAAACTTTTTCACTTCTGTTTTGAAGCCTGTGCAAACGGCCAGCAGCTCTTCCAATATTTCTACCATTTCATCATCCCAATTCGCATCCCTTCTATGGAAATTACACAGAGTTTAATATAAAAGATATAGCTATCCAAAGAGACTACTTTTGCTGTGGTCAAACACTTTCAGACAAATAGAAGAGCTTATGTGGTATTGTGGTGCGCAGACTACCTAAAAAAACAATATGACCGATTATAGATTGTATATAAAGACCACACGAATATCACCGTAAATGTGTGTATAGAGGATATGCCCGTGGTATGAGCTGCATATAAATAATAATATTGCATTGTCAAATTGTGCTGTGTGTTCTACGAAACTTGTGTTGCTTTTGATCTTTCACAGGAGACTAAAATGTGTTTCTTACATTTTCATATACTGATGCATGATAGCATGAGATTTCTGCCTATTTAGTTTTCAGTTGATACTATATTTTATGGCTGTCAGACAGGTTGACCAGCTTCGTGGAGAAAACTCAACTTTGTTCAAGAATCTGACATGCTAATCAGCAGTTTAAAGATACAAATATGAATGATCTAGTTTTAAAGTCAGATTTGGAGGCTTTAAGAGCCAAGGTACCAAACATCTTTAAACTTTCCAGAGCAAGTATGTTAAGATTTGGCTTTTTGAGTACATGAGTCTATGAACACAATAACTCTATAATTTGTAGCTTTAATGGTAATTCAATCCAAATATTATTTTGCTTAGTTTGATTTGCGGCAGTTCAACAAAATTCTATTTTGAGATGTGAGGTCATAAATGTGATACCTTGCTATTGATTGTGATTTGTAACTGCATATTGTGATATGTGTGCTGTTTTGGCTTTGGTTTCGCCTTTTTGGTTTTTTTCTTTCGATTGGAGGCTTGTTCCCAATGTCTTCATCAACAAAATACACAGGCATTTAAATTTTTCATTTATGCTTTTTAACTGATCTGATTTTTCGGTTGTGGTTTAATAGCTAATGTTTCTGGGATTCTTTTATTTGGAGAAAGAGTACTGTATGATGAATCTCAAAAATAAAAGATGTCTTCAAGTTTAAAGGTTAAGGAACGAGCAAATAAATTAACGTGTAATTGAACTAAGAGTGGTTCAGTCTACTACACTAATATGAGAAAATATTTAATTATCATGATAGAACATTTTCAGTAACTAATACAGTCCCAGGAACATACATTATTAATATTTTAAATTATTTTCATCAATATTTATCTAAATTATTCTGCTTCTTTATAAGACCAAAAACCTCTGTGGAATTCTTATCCTCGGCTGGTGGGATCAAGGTTGCCTGATCCTCCTGGAAATTTGATGTTGAGACAATCACAGCCAAAAAGATTTAAATTGTGGGGGCAAGTACAGATCAACTTATGAAAACAGCATTTACTAAGTGTAACAGGTAACCATAAAGTACAACAGATACAATAGGAAAGAGGCGAACACTCATATCTTTTTCACTCAAAATACCAAACGAGGGAAAGGGCAAGAGATGTTACCTGTAAAAAAGGTTCCATTGAAGACTTAAATTTTACAGTACTGTCTTCCGTAAATATTAACCACCCGATTGTCTAAAAGAAAGTTGTTCTGCTGCGGGAGCATTTATACTCTACCAAGAATGGGAAGTGCTCACTCTGCAGATTAAATTTGTACAAAACCTCTTCAAGCATAGGTACACAACAATTTAAAATGACCTTAAAATAAAATAATTTTTTGATAAAAAGAGTAAGCAGATGAGAAATTACAGTATAATTTGCAATAATGAATTTCAGAGTATCCAACTTCAGAAGCAGTTTTTCGGTTATATAACTACAATAAAAGTGTAACTATAAAATAAGCTACATATAACAAGACATCTCAAAGTTTCATGACAGATATATGTATGTGTGTATTAACTAACCCAGATGCCAATTCAAAGAACAGACTTAAGGTGTGATCAATTACATTCTCACTCTGCATGTGAACAAATAGACATACGAAACTAATATCCAACACTTAACTAATAGCATGCCAAGTGCAAGGCCCATGACCCTATTAAAAAAACTGTGTACAAGCAAAAACAGAAACGCCACCTCTGTATAGCACTTGAGGTTTGTAGCAATCTTTCCGACGATCACATTGAGTAATAAAAGATGATCAGGAAGTCCAAGAAGAGCAAGGATTACCAGGTCTGACCATAATAGGTTCAAGATTCTCCTTGTTGTTATCCTCTTCATTAGAAGAACTACATAAAATAAATGGCAACAACTAATTGTAACAGACTATTTAAGGTAGAACACTTTGTCCTTTCAAAAAAAAAAGATAATATACTTTGTGGTGGTATAATAGACTACAACTTTACTTGTTTGCTACTTTATAGAGACTTAAACAAATAGAAGAGAGACTTCATGAGTCATGAAATCAACTTTCCACCCAAAAACACATATTTTAGAAACGAACAAAAAATTGTTAAACTGTACTTACATGTCATCATCAAGAGGCACAAAGTCAATATTTAAGTTCATTGTAAGTAACGTTGACGCTGGATCATGTTCCTGTAAACACTACTTCTCGGAATCCTGCCAAGTGCTGTTGTCCTTTGCTTAGTCACTTGTAGGAGAATTTTGGTAAAGGAAATATATACCTAGGATATAGTATGATGGCATTTGATCTTCAAACAAACATCTAGTAAAATGTTTCCTATTAAATATCAAATTTCTATGAGGGAGTATATAATGAGAGAGCTTGTTCCTAAGAATTATATAATTTACTACAGGCTACAGCAATAAAATGATATATGCATCTGATTAGACCATCAATATCCATCTTGCTATATTCTTTGTTGCACTTGTTCACGAACTCAACAAAAGAAAATACTACTAAAAAAAATGTAAATAAGTCTCTTATGCGACATTACCTTGTATATGTATTTAGGTTACGGAACATGGTTAAAACTTATAGTAACACATTTGTACTTATATGACAAGAACTGACAAAAGCTTCCTGTAACATTTACCAAGAAACACAGCTAACATACAGGCAGAAAAAAGTGCACCAAGTATATTTATTCCCGTCCATATCCAGAAAATCATGGCACATGGCATTGTAGAACCATTCATGAATCATAGGGGAAATCTAAATAATAATGTAAAACATATAAAATGTTGTCAAAATAAAAATAAAATAAAAGACTAAAAGAGGTAGTAAGGAAAAATGTGTTATACCTGATCGATGAATCTATCTAGAATAAGCAGTTCACATGTTTCTTTTTTGGGAAAATCAGGAATATTAGATTTATATGTGGAAATTGTAACCCAAACAGAAGTCGCTAAATTTTTGCAGACCAAGTCATGAAATTTTGGTTCTGAATTATTATCCTCCTTGGCACGATATCGTACAATAGAGAACTCCTGCATTGGTGCATTTATGGATCATCCAAATAATGGTACCCATGCTTTATTCTCATTCACTCTGACAAAAATGTAAAACAGAGCATTCAACAGGTACTTGGGGTTGCCCTTTTCTCCATATATCAGTAACTTAATAACAATTGAGCAAATTACATTTATACAGTTGAGCAAACAATTGAGTAACTTAATAATATTATTCAAATAAGATTTATACAAATCAAATTTCATAATAACAGAATTTAACTCGCACACAATAAATTACACTAATTAGCAATTGAGCATTATTAAACAAAACACATAATATGATCGCCTAATCATCTGCTTGGTAACTCTCTCTATGATTCATCATTTGAGAGAGTGATTGGAGAGAGAGAGAGAGGGAGAGAGAGAGAGAGAGAGAGTACCTGGAATCAAACACAGATGAAGAAAAAGATGAAGATGGATATAAGGACTCACATCTTTGGTATTAGGACTCCTCACAGCTTGTAATTAGTGGTCGTAGTTTTGACTTTAAATCGATGAAACTCAGTTTAATCGGAAGAATTCAATTTACTTGATTGGAAATAAGGGCACGCCGTATTTGATTGAACTAAAGAGGCCTGATGTATTGAGATGAAGATTGCAAATTAGGGTTGTGAGAACTTCGTATTCGGAATCGCCTCTTCTTGTTTTTGTTTTGGTTGTAGTGTAATAACACAAGCAATACTTGTTGGTTTAAAAAGAAAACAGGTCTTTTTCTTTATTTTCAATTTTTAATTAATATTTTTGTAATATGAAGCAAATTATAATTTGAATCAATTAAAAAAATTGAGTTAAATTTGTTGATAGAAATTATTTAATATTTCATATTGTTAAATATAATATATTAATTTAACTTTGTTAAATATAATATATTAATATAATGTTAACAATTTTCAAAGTATTCAAAAATATGTTTTCTTAAAAAGTAAAAATTAATAACTTTTAAATTTTTTGTCAAAAATTATATTCGAAATCTATAAAATGAAAGTATAATTTTATAAATTTTAGAAAAAATAGTTTATAAATTATATTTAAAAAGTCCAGTTTTAGCGTCGGTTGTTTATGACCGACGCTAAAGGGATGGTTTTAGGCGTCGGTTAAGTAAGGACCGATTCTAAAGGTTCAGTTTTAGGCGTCGGTTGTTTATGATCGACGCTAAAGGCTCGGTTTTAGGCGTCGGCTGATTAAGGACCGACGCTAAAGGTGCAATTTTAGGCGTCGGTTGTCTATGACCGACGCTAAAGGTCAGTTTTAGGCGTCGGCTGTGTACAGACGTTTTAGGCGTCGGTTGTTTCATGACCGACGCAAAAGGTCCAATACAAATGACATTAAGCGTCGGTTAAGCTAGCAATCGACGCTTAAAGTAAGTATAGGCCACGACTCTCTATATGACCGATGCTAAAAGTGCGATGCTAAAAGACAGTTCTATACTAGTGATGCTAGTTTTTCAAATCCGTATGTGAACATGCCATATGTGTCTAATCCTTATTTTCAATCTGTGAATATGCCACACATGTCATGGAGCATTCCTAGCATGAATAATATGTATGCCAATTTTCCACAAATGCATGCATCAAATATTTATGCAAATGAGCATCTTTCAAAACCTATCACTCAAGCATCTACACCTAAAGTGAAGATTGCTAAGAGTGCAAAACCAAAGGCTAACAAGAAAGGACCCAAGGAAACTTGGGTACCAAAATCAACTTGATTTGTGTTTTGGAATGTGTGCAGGGAAATAGAAGGAATCTATGGTACCTAGACAGTGGATGCTCTAGGCACATGACAGGAGATTCAACCTTGCTCACAGAGTTCAAGGAGACAGCTGGCCCTAGAATTACCTTTGGAGATGACAGCAAAGGATATACTAAGGGATATGGCTTGATTTCAAAGGACAATGTCATCATTGAAGAAGTGGCTTTAGTTGAAGGTCTGAAGCATAATTTGCTAAGTGTTAGTCAGATTTGTGACAAAGACTATGAAGTAAAGTTCACTAAAGAAGCCTGTGTTGTTTCTGCCAAGGAAAACAACAATGTGGTATTGACATGCTTTAGAAAAGGAAATGTTTACATAGCTGACTTTAATTCAGTATGCTCAGAATCCATCACTTGTCTCTTCAGCAAAGCAAGCAAGGATGAGAGTTGGCTATGGCATAAAAAGCTGTCACATTTGAATTTTAAAGTTATGAATGATTTGGTAAGAAAGGATCTGTCTAGAGGAATCCCTCAATTGGAGTTCATCAAGGATGGATTGTGTGATGCCTGCCAATTAGGGAAACAAAAGAAATCACTAGTACAAATGCTACTTTATACGTCGGTTGAAGAAAAGACAACGTATATAATGCTACTTTATACGTCGGTTGAAGAAAAGACGACGTATATAATGCTACTTTATACGTCGGTTGATAAAAAGGCGACGTATATAGTCCTACTTTATACGTCGGTTGAGAAAAGATGACGTATATGATGATATTATACATCGCTCTAAATTTAACCGACGTATAAAACCTTTAAAAAAAAGTGTTGTGTCACCACGTGTCATACTACTATTGGGTGTTGAGGAAGCACACGAATTGTGCTTCTTTAAATTGCTGTCAGCCATTGGATTAAGCACACAGATTAATTATTATTAGATCTCATCCGTTCATTTTTTTCCCCCATTTTAACTCTCTTTTAACAATCTCACAATCTCACAATTATTATTAATATTCAATTTCACAATCTCTCTCTCCCTCGACCGAATTATATCACGTCTCTCTCTCCCTTCGCTTCTCTCTCTCTCCCGTCTCAATCTCTTTCTCTCCACTCTCCACTCTCTTCCCTCAATCTCTCTCTCTCTCTCAACCTCTATCTCTCCCAATCTCTCTCAATTTCTCGACCTGAAAGCTGGGCGGAGATGGTGTGGGTGGCGATTGATGGATGAAAGAGGGCGGAGGCGAGAAGGATGGGTGGGCCTGTGGTGAAGGAGATGAGTGATAAGTGGATTTTATATCTACTTGGAACATTCTAAATCGGCTTAAATTGATTGTCTTGGACTCAAGTTTCTTGTAGTTTTGATGTGTTTTGCTTAATTGTGCAGGTTTACGAGAATGTTGATTAAGGTGGATGCTTCTATAATTTTTTGGGAATTAATTGATTAAAATTCGGATTTTCTGGGAAGGCTGTGCAGCTTACACTGTTTTGGCCATATCTGGAGTTCTGTAAGTCCGTTTTCAGCGATCTTACTGCCCACGCGAAGCTTGAGAGATTTTCTACAACCTGGGATAGGAATCACGTGCAAGTAAAGTGATGAATTAAATCGCGCGCGTATTCTTTGGGAAGCATGGCTGGGAAATTCCTGTTTTGCCCTTTTCAAGTTCTAATTATATTCCGGGCAGGTTTTAGCACCTTAATTAAATTCTAATTGTAATAGAAGATAAATTCTTGCTGGGCAAGAAAGCTAGAGCCTATAAAAACACATCTAAGCATTGTAATAGATACACACATTATCATCGCATTATTATTGTAACCAACTGAGATCTGCAAGGGAGAAAAGGAGAGAAGGATTCAACGCTCGTGACAAGCAAGGATCTAGATCTACTTCATCTTTTGTATACGTTGGATTATAGATTTGTTTTCTCAACTCTTAATTTTAATAATATTATTACTTCTTTCTTCCATATCTTGTTTTATATCATGTTTTCATCAAATCTCATGACGATGAACGGTTCAATTATGGGCTAATCGTTGTCGTGGGATCCTAGTGGATTTATCTATGTAGCTTAGTAGTTTGTATGCCTTAAAGATTTATGTGTGGTGAATGCTTGATATCCTTGTATGGTTGTGCTTATTGAATTTAGGTGCGTCGCGAACATCTAATATGTTAATCTCTTGCTAAACGAGAGTGGATCTTGAGATTTAGAACTTGCCATGCTAGCATAGGATAGGTTGATGTTGAACATCATGATTTGTGGCATGAATAGAGATATTATGCTACCCTATGTGATCTAAGTAGATAACTTGTGCTTCAACCTTTATGTTTTCAAATTCTATAGAGATATAGGGTCTAAACATAATAGGTGCCTATTCATCTTCTATCTCTTTTATGGATGTATGTGTAGATTGGTACTAGTATACCGAGAGGTAACTTTTACTCTTTTCGTGTTATCCGATCAGATATCAAAACCATCGCATGTTTTAATTAAAGGCTGCAACTCTAAGTGAAGTAGATGATGAAACTAGGATTCCATATTTATTCTCATATAAGTAATTCGATTTTTATTCTCGTTAATTGTTTAATTCTTAGTTTATAATTTGCACTTAGTTTAATTTAGATAATAAATCTCAAATTTGTTATTTTTCTTAGCAGTGAATTAAAACCAAACATTGTTGCATAGGCATATTTACTGAATAGAACCATAACCAGATCTCTGTGGAACGAACTTTAATTGTATTACTTGTGACTACGTGCGTTTGCGTAAATTTTGCATAACAAGTTTTTGGCGCCGCTACCGGGGATCATCGGTGTTTTTATTTTAGTTTATGTGCTTGTCATCAGTGGTCGTTAGCGTTCACTGACTCGGATTCTTACTTAGTTTGTTTGTTTCGTGGTGTTTCAGGTACTTAAGTTTGTATGCGAACACGCTTACAAGCTCGTTTGGAAGAACTGGCGGAAGACGATCTTGTAGAGAATAAAGAGAATAAGGAAGAGGAATCTGAAACTACAGTATCAATGGCAGACGTAGCAGCAGCAGCTAAGGCTTTGAGGGAGTATTCTCAGCCGAAACTCAATGACATCCAGTCTAGCATTATTAGGCCAGCTATTGCAGCAAACAATTTTGAGATCAAGTCTGGCACAATTCAGATGGTGCAGAATTCAGTCCAGTTTGGGGGTGCTTCTACGGAGGATGCCAACATGCATGTTCGGGACTTTATCGAAATCTGCGACACTTTCAAATGTAATGGTGTGACGGATGATGCTATCAGGTTGAGGCTTTTCCCATTCTCTCTGAGGGATAAGGCTAAGAGCTGGCTACACTCTTTGCCACCTGGTTCCATTACTACATGGGAAGATCTTGCTCAAAAGTTCCTTACTAAATTCTTCCCTATGGTGAAAACTGCAGCATTAAGGAACCAGTTGACTCAATTCCAACAGCAATCTGGCGAGACCTTGTGTGAGGCTTGGGAACGCTACAAGGAGATGCTACGCAAGTGTCCTCATCATGGCATGCCTGATTGGATGGTTATTAATGGGTTCTACAATGGGTTGGGAGCACAGTCTAGGCCCTTGCTAGATGCAGCATCAAGAGGAGCTCTGTGGGCAAAGAGCTATGATGAAGCTTATGATCTTATAGAGATGATGGCTGCTAATGAATATCAAAATCCAACCCAAAGGCTATCTCAAGGCAAGGCAGCAGGAATTTTGGAAGTAGATACAGCTTCAATGATTACAGCTCAGTTGAAAGCTCTTGCTATGAAGGTGGATTCTCTTGCTAATTATGAAGTGCAGCAGGTGGCTAGTGTTTGTGAGTTATGTGCGGGCGCACATGAGACGAATCAGTGTGCTATCTCTTCTGAATCAGCACAGTTCGTGAGTAATTTCCAGAGACCTGCTGCACCAGTTCCAGCCACTTATCATCCTAATAATCGGAATCATCCCAATTTCAGCTGGAGCAATAATCAAAATACTCAATAATCTTATCAGCAAGCGAAGCCATTTAATCAAGGCTATCAACAGCCTTATGCTCCAAGGGCACCATATCAACCTCCTGGATTTCAGCAGCAACAACCTCAGGTTCAGGTGGGGCAATCTTCTAATGAAAAATCAGAGATAGATGATTTGAGGATGATGGTGAAGAATCTGCAAGCTTCTCAAAAGATCTTCGAGAGCCAGCTGGGACAGATTGCAAGTGCCTTACTTAGCAGACCACAAGGAACTCTTCCTAGTGATACAGAGACTAATCCAGGTAGGAGAGACAACAAAGAATAGGTGAAAGCTGTGACATTGAGATCAGGAAAGGTTATATCAGATCCAACATCAGCCGCTAAGGAAGATGAAGAAGTGCAGAATCAGCAAGTTGAAAATTCTGCAGTGCCCGAAATTGAGAAATCTGACTTAGTAGCTGATGAGCTAGATGGTGAAGTAGAGAAGAGCAAGGAACCTGTTAAAGCTTCAGTGGAGCAGTCGACTCAGATCTATCCTCCTCCTCCATATCCTAGAAGACTCCAGAAGCAGAATTTGGACAAGAAGTTTGCTAAGTTCTTAGAGGTGTTCAAAAAGTTGCAGATTAACATTCCTTTTGCGGAAGCTCTTGAACAGATGCCGAGCTATGCCAAGTTCATGAAGGGTATTCTTTCTCATAAATTGAAGCTCGATGAATTAGAGACCGTTGCTCTAACGGAGGAGTGTAGTGCCATTCTGCAACAGAAGTTGCCACCAAAGCTTAAAGATCCGGGAAGTTTCACCATCCCTTGTACTATTGGCAATCTTTCTTTCAGCAAGTGTTTGTGTGATTTGGGAGCTAGCATCAATCTTATGCCCTTGTCAATTTACATGCAACTTGGTCTACCGGAGCCAAAGCCAACTAACATCTCTTTGCAGTTGGCTGATCGATCTATCACATATCCTAGAGGCATAGTGGAGGACGTTTTGGTGAAAGTTGATAAACTCATATTTCCTACTGATTTTGTGATCTTGGATTTCGAGGAAGATAAGAAGATTCCCATAATCTTGGGAAGACCATTCTTGGCTACAGGAAAGACTTTGATTGATGTGCAGAAAGGGGAACTCACCATGAGGGTGCAAGATCAGAATGTCACTTTTAACGTGTTCAATGCAATGAAATTTCCCTCAGATGAAGAAGAATGCTTGAAGGTGGATCTTGTTGATTCTACAGTTACTATGGAGCTTGGGCAATTGTTAAAGTCTGATTCTTTGGAAAAGGTTCTAGTTGGTGATTCTGATTTTGAAGAAGAAGATATAGCCGAGCAATTACAACAGTTGAATTCAGCTCCGTGGAGAAGGAGAGTTGACATGCCTTTTGAATCTCTTGGGTTAGCAGAGTTGAAAAATTCTGAGGGGCGTCTTAAACCATCTATTGAGGAAGCTCCTACACTTGAACTCAAACCACTTCCTGAGCACTTGAGGTATGCTTTTCTTGGTGATGCATCTACATTACCTATTATTATTGCTTCTAACTTGTCAGCTAGTGCGGAAGAAAAGCTCTTGCGAATTTTGAGGGAGTTCAAGTCAGCAATTGGTTGGACCATAGCAGATATCAAGGGAATCAGCCCTTCTTATTGCATGCACAAAATTCTGCTAGAGGAAGGAGCTAAGCCTATTGTTGAACATCAGCGACGACTTAATCCTATTATGAAAGAGGTGGTGAAGAAGGAAATTCTAAAGTGGTTAGATGCTGGTATTATCTATCCTATCTCAGACAGTTCTTGGGTGAGTCCGTGTAAGAACCCAGATTTTTGGGTAGAATTAAAACTTTTTATTATGTATTGATGTAAGAATGAACAGTGGTTACAACTACAATGTAATACTGGCTTTAAAGAATGAATAATGAAAGGATATATACTCCAAGGTTATATGGCCTGAAGGATGCTATTGGATGATAACTTAGATTAGAATAATCTATCTCCTAGAAAGTAAGATAAGATTCCCTAGAGAGAAATAGATACCCTCATGTCATCCAAATCAATATCTATTATAAGCCCAGCGGTTCCGTAAAAAGGTTAAGGAACACTCGAGGGTGAACCAGGTTCATTTTCCAAACTATAGGAATTAAATAAAAATAAGTGATGAATAGTGATTTTGGTGGAATTTGGAATATTATTATAATAATGTTATACCCGGTATTCGGAACGGATTTCTGAGTTCGTATTAGTGATCCAGGAGGAAAATAAGTGTATGTAAAAGCTGTCGGATTCAGAAACAGAGCACTTTCATTTTCTCCGAGAATTCCCTGGACACTGCCAAACTTAAGGATTTATTTAAGGGATTTAAGGAATTTAAATTCGAGAAGTATTAAGAAAGATGGAGAATGTTATTATAAATATTAAGAAGGTTTTCGGTAAAACCCTAACTAGAAACGAATGAGTTATTCCCTCGAACGATCAACGAATTAAGCAATAAACGGACAAAAGAACTAGCAGAGGACTAAGATACATACATGTGCAAGTGGATGGAGTAAGTAACTAAGCTAGTGGCAAGAAGTAACTAGCACACTTAGGATTAAACCAAGCATACAAGATATTATCTCTTAAAATGCTACTTGTCCACTTGATTAGGAAACTTCCTTGACACACCACTTTTATTAAAGCCACTTGACATTAGATATTATCCAAAGAAGTCACTTTATGCATTATTAGATGAGACCAAGCAAGAAAACAAGGCAACACTCTCTCCCCCCCCTTGAAAACAAGCCATTCGGCTTCTTGATTAATTCAAGAATCAAAAACTCACTTCCCACCATTGTTTGATCTTGAAACTTTTTATGTGAGTCCTATAATTCATAAAAATGATCTCCTCAAAATCCTAGCTTCAATCTCTTCTTTTTCCATTTTCAAATAAATCACTAAAGAGGAGGATGAATAGTGTTCTTCAAGAACAAATCTTGGTTTTCTTGATTTCTTGGATGATCCAAGCATGGTTAAGGATAGGCATGGTCTATACAAGGCTTAGCAAGGTCTTTAAAACTCTACAAGGAAGGTATAAACCTTATGAACCCTTAGTTTGACTTTGAGTTTTGATGATGTTCTTGATGGATCTAAGTAGTTATGATTATGGTGATGTTATAAGCATGTTTAGTTAGTGGTTTAGTGATTTATGTAATATGATGCATATGGTAGTAAGGCATGATGTTCCTGGACTCTTTGAGATAAGAACCATGTGTATAAGTGTTATGGATGCCCGGTGTGGCTTGGTTTGATTGTAGTAATTTTTGGAATGTTCGTTGTATAGCCGTCGTAATGCCCGATTTTCGTTAAACCTTAAGTAACCGTGCATCACAGTATCTTTAACTCACTGTTAAGCTTCGACTTATGCCATTATTAGCTAGATCATGTTACAAGCTTCGTTTTGATATAAAGATCGCATGAAATGGACTTACGGTTTAGGAGTTATGATTAAATTCGTAAAAGTGGTTCGAAATCGTAAACGAAAGTTCGTAATTGAAATTGATTCCCTTAAATGTCGTTTAATCAGTGGCGAATCTTATTAATTAAATATTAGAGATAAAAAGGAAGGTGTGGGAGAAGACCGCATGTCAAATGGATCGTTTTCCGATTTTATAAAAATGTTCGAATCTATGTTAAGTACGAAAGTACCCCTAAAAGGTGTACTTGGTTATAACTTCGGTAAACCACTTAGAAAACGGGCGATAACACTCGAGGTATAATCTTGATTCGTAAACGACCAACCTTAGAACTTATACGACTTAAGTATATACCAAGTATAAGCATGATGACATGTCTTGATAACGAACGAATGTCGGATCGTATCGGTGATAAAAAAAGAGTTACACTAAAAGAGACGTAACGAGATAACTCGAAAATATGTTTCGATTTAAGTGGAGTTTATACTTAGCCTTTTAATAAGCGTTAAGTGATTAATCTTAAATATTCTGATTGTTTATAGATCGTTGAGCTGAACCGGGACACATTACCCCTACCCGCACTCGATTCTCAGGCAAGTTTCCAATACTTGGAACTGTTGTTGTGATAATATATATATGATGATTGTTGTATACATATGCCATAGCATGCATGTCTACTTTCAAGTATATTGGAATACTTGTTCCCTGAATTAATATTCGCTTATAGACTAGATATGGATTATCAGCTATAAGCATGACTGTTTTGGTAGGACCCTTAGTGAAGGGCATATGATATGTATTCTTTAAATATAGACCGGGAGTCGGTATTTTGAGATATAGATGTAGTCGTGGAAACCCGGAGGGATTCCAGCGACAGATTAGTATTCCTTTTGAGGAATGTTATTATTAAACATTATTTATATTTCCATAAAAGTATCAAATACTTGGAAATCTTTCGAGAAATGTTAGTTGAGTATTATCTCAGTCGAGAAATATTAAATGAATATTATTTTTGAATATTCATTAGATTTGATTATTAATGAATAATTACTTTGATATTCATTGGAATTTTATTCATTAAATGAATATCACTTTCGGATATTCATTTAAGTTTTATGTAATTGATAAATATTATTTCAAAAGTATTCTTTGGAAGTTCTAATTACGCAAGGAATATTATTTCGAATATTTAGGTTTCGATTACTAAATGAATATCATTTGGATATTTTTTCTAGAATATTATTTGTTTAATGAATATCAATTGAATATTCATTTGGAATTTATTTATTAAATGAATATTATTTTGAATATTCATTTAAGATATTATGTACTTGATGAATATTATTTTGAATATTCATTTAAGATATTATGTACTTGATGAATATTATTTTGAATATTCATTTAAGATATTATGTACTTGATGAATATTATTTTGAATATTCATTTAAGATATTATGTACTTGATGAATATTATTTTGAATATTCATTTAAGATATTATGTACTTGATGAATATTATTTTGAATATTCATTTGAAGTTCTATTTACTTAAGGGATATTGCTTCGAATATTCCTTTAAAGTTTTGATTACTAAGAATATTATTTGGGTATTCATTTAGAATATTATTTATTAAATGAATATTATTTTCAAATATTCATTTAAGGTTTGATTTATTTAGTGAATATTATTTTAAATATTTACTTGAGTTTTATTTAATTAATGAATATTATATTGAATATTCATTTAAAGAAGAGAATTATTTAGTATACGATTCTATATATTTATTTGAGGATTACTTACGAGAAATATTATGATTTAATCATAACCATTAATTATTATTGATAAAATAAATATTCTTGGAATATTTATTTAAATTCTTTTAAGTTCTTTCTATAATAATTCATATTACTCAAAGATTATCTTTCACCTTCATATATAGTGTAAAATATCTCGGAATATCTTATGACTATTTATATCAAGGGGAGGTTCCTAAACTTTAATTTCATTTAAATCTATCTTAAAGAAGATTTAAATACTCGCTCAACTTCCAAACGTATATAAGGGGACCTCACTTGAGCGATGTTATTTATTGGACTGCCCGGTCCTATACTTGCTAAAACTATCTTGTCACTCACATCTTGATTCTTTCAAGCATCGATATGAGTCTTTTGGTTACCTCCTCAACGCTCGAGGGGTATGATTGATGTAACAAGTTTATATCCATTAACAAGCATCAGCTTGGGAAATATTGGTGAATTTTCCTTTCCAATTAGATACGACTACTTTGTGGAGTCCTATCAACAAGTGTCACACTTGGGGAAAAAGGGGAACGAACTTTACGTTTCAGAGTCATGGATGATATTCGAACTAGGAGACGCGCGTAAGTGGCCGAGTGGCGCCGGTCCAGCAATAGCCCAACCGTTGGCTGAGGAGTTCCAGAGGGCGGTAGATAAGTAAATCCGTCGGAGCTACCTTCTACATGTAGAGAACGACTGATGAGATGCATGACATACGACTGATCATCGTAAACGTCAGGGCATCTGGCGCGGCAATGCTCCCGTATTAGTTCATCTTCTAAAAGTGAGAAATTTCTGCAACACCGTTGGTGTTGGCAAGGTGAAAAAGTGTTGAAACCGGAATTGCAATATTTTTCCTGCAAGTTCCTCTTTTATGATAATTGAAAATATCTTGCTTATCTTTTGCATAGCAGATATTTATTCAAAACAAATATATTTTTGAGTTACCTTGTAACTTCATCTCATGCCTTATATTGGTACTACATCGTTAATGCATGGCATATGGTTTCAAAGATATTTTGGACTGTTATATATTATCACTGTTCAATTATATTTCTGGTGGGCTATTGCTCACCCTTGCTTTATTTATTTATATCACAACAACAGCTAGATCAGATGGCCGCGCAAGGCGCACGCAGCGTAAGCAGGTGTCAACCGTCAGAGGTTTACCGCTAAGGTCTTGGCTACCTTTGTTGAGGATGCAACTACTGGTAGGCTAGTTGTTAGCAATTGAGCCTCAAATGTAATTATATTATGGTATCTATTAATGGATGGCAAAGAGTATGTAATTGTACAATTGTAATTCTTTGGGTTGTAAGAACTCAAACTTGTGATTAATAATATTGTTGGTTACTCTGATTTCATCTCTGGGACTATAACGGGTGTGTTTTATGTTGTTGTTTTGGGTCACAAGGTTGTAATTTAAGTTATGTTGGTTTTGTGGTTGGATATTGAGACCGTAACGACCAGATCCCTGACCCTGGATCTGGGGGTGCTACAGAAATGGTATCAGAGAGAGCGTTATAAATCCCAGAGATGACGTGACGTTAAAACAATAAATTCATTAAGATAATAAGAACTCTTGCCAAGTTCATAGTCAGACTACATAATGTAGTATTGACATATAAAACCCTTATGGGAACCCTAAAGTATCATGATAGTAACTTAGCTCGTTCTTGTATCGACTAGTAAGGCGACAGACCTTGGGGATTACGAGCAGTAACATAATGATGCTTGTTTTGATGTTGAAGATCGGATGATGGATTCGATAGAGCACCCTACTGAGGGCCCGGTTGAGGTCCCAGCAGAAGAAGGAAATATTAATAAGTATAAGGAGTTTACACTTCAGGAAATGAGGGCTACAGCCAGAGAGACTGTAAGAGTTAAGGTATAGAGCTCATAAAAGTGAGCATAAAGAACTGAGATATTATTAAGAGAACTAAAGATGCGTATTGGATTCATAGCTGGACTGCTAGATGAAGTACCAGCAGGTAGGATGGATTTGAGGAATTACTTGAGATCCTATATGGGGATAGATTAATGAGGAAAGAGATAGAGTGGTACATGATTATCAAAGACAACAATAGAGGACAAGGAGCAGAGTCTCCGGGAGCAGTTAAGATAGAGGCAGCAAGTGCCATATCATGTGATAAATGAATTAGTGTGAATATTGTTAATGATAATTCGCCATGAGAAGGGAGATTTCATAAGTGATAATTTGTAAAGTCAAACTTAGATTGATGAGGTGGGTGGGGTTCAAGGAAACGCCCATTTTATGAATGGATCAACTTAAAAAAAAAAAGACATTGAACGGTGATGGCATGATTGGATAAAGTATATAAGGAAGTAGTAAGCGAGACGAGGATCTCAGAACCTACAAGAGGAGGAGACCAATGAGTCTGTGATAAACTAGTAATAAGGCTATCGTCAGGAACCAAGTAAAGTCTAATTCAATTCAGTGGAATGATGAACTAGAAACATCAGATGCATGTGATTCAAAGGAATATTAAATTCCTTCTTTTCCTTGAATGGATTATGGTAGTTACCTTAAGTTTATTCTGACACTGAATCATAAATGGATTAGGCAAGGCGAGCAGTGGTCGAGATGTAATTGAGAATGCTTCTAGGTGCAACCTGATAGAACAGGTGTAGGACATGTTCTCGAAATAAGAGTTTTGGCAAAATGAAGTCCAGCAATAGGACACATGATCAATAGGAGTAGTGTTGGTCGGCCCTACCAAGTTAAAGACTGTTTCAAATGAAGATTGGCCAACCACACTGGCAAAGGTGAGAAATTTCATAAAATTCACAAGGTATTACCAAAGATTTGCTCAGGACTTACAGAAAGTGTAGTCCCGTAACCCGACTTATTATAAGAATAAAAGTTTGAATGGACAAGATAAACGTGAGAAGACTGGTATTTGGTAGTATCGACTAATAGGACGAATATGTATCGGGAAGATGTAGCATGTTACTAGTGGGTGAATAGATTAACTGAAATTTTCCCAAATTCTGGAAAGGAATTCAACGAATTTTGGCAAACCTTGTCTTTCTGATTATCAAAAGACGTCATTGAAGAGAGTGGAAATTGGAGCGAACCCTGTGGATTGGGTAAAGTAGCCGCTATACAGGTGGGTAGACATACCCCGATTGTTATAGTTGAATGTAGGGATAAAATTATGAAGTTGAATGTAATTAAGAAACAAGCCGGACTGAGAAATTCTGGGATTGACTTAAATGAAAAGGTTGTTATGCCAGAAGTGTTAAGCTTTTGTGGTACGTGAAATTGATAAGAGAAGTTGAAATGATAAAAAATAAAGGAAAGGTGACCGGAGACGGTACCGAGAAGTCAAGTGAGACTTATATGGAGTAAAATTTTGAAAAGATCAAAAGGTATCAAAGAAGAAGACACTATGTCGGTAATTGCTAGAAAAGTAATGATAGTAACTAAACTCACATATTGTAATGTGGCTGTTGAGGCCAAGTCACAAGTAAATATCAAGTGACGGAACCAGCAATGTAAGGACAAAGCGGGGTGCTTCTAATCAAGTGCCAACCGCAAGGACTTTTGATATAAAATGAATTGAGATACATGATAATGGATTTTATAAATACCATGGATGTGTTAGGAATGAGGATGGTGACCAGTAAAGGTTATGAGGATTATCAGAGATGGTGCAGAATGATGCAAAAATGTTATCTGAAACTTAGTGTCCTCAAGAGGAGCATTAGGCGTTAAGAGATTCACGTTGAACACGACCAATATCTTCCAGAACATCCTTGCTACCATTACCAAGTTCTGTAAGAAAGAGCAGATAGACATGTGTTGTCTTTTGGAAGGTCATATAGACTAACATTCGTTTGAAAGAAGAGGTTAGCATTAGTCTACCTATAGACTATCAAGATGAGAATGACTAAAAGAGACCCTTATTAAGGATATATGATTGAATTGCCAAGTACATGATATAAGTATTCCTTGAAACTAGAATTAAGCATAGAATGTCCATATATTAAGACGAACCCTGGGGGACGCACAAAGAATAACATCACCCCTAACAATAGGCACTGTGAAATCAGACGATATAAGTTGAATCGACCAAGGTATCAATAACCTATAAGGGTTGTGGAAAGGAGTCTCGAAAAGTACATAGATAGAATCGTTATAGAATTGGTTAATGATGTTTGATATACCCTGTACCCAGAAGATATAGGATGAATGATGAGGGTGACCTAAGGAACCCTATAAGGGAAGAGGTAATGTTCTGAACTTCAGAAAGGGAAGTTTGGTAAGGAATGTATGACATAGTAACAATAAGGCCAGAGGAAGTAGGTGTGAAACCATGAGAAAGTATGGATTGAACCAATAAGGTTGAGATTATACTAAAACAAGAAGGGATATAAGTAAGGAAATATCCTAGGTATGATTGGGAGTACTGGTAGTAAAGTTCACACTAGAAAGGTGGAAGCAATGACTTTTGGAAAAGACTGATAGATGTTTTCTCTCGTTCAGCAGAATTTAAGGGAGAATGCTTCCACCCTGAGTTGGAATAGATCCAGAAAACGTGGATCTCAAGAAATTATTATAATCAGGAAAGGCCAACGAGGTGGCCGACACTTTAAGTATAGGGGAGTAAGTATAAATGCTCATACCAAAGAAATAGAATGATAATGTAAGGACCTCGATGGTCATAATGTGGTAGAGGAAGTTACATCCCGTCTAATGATTGTGTCAGGATCAACTATAAGAATAGTTTAAGTAAAGATTCGATTCCTGATGTTGCCAGTAGCACATCGTCGACATTATGAGGCTCTACGACAGGCCAGACCAAATTCCCCAAGAGACTTGCCTTTCCTTTGGAATGAGTGGGGGAAAGTTAAGTAACAAGGAATTGGTAGTAGATGACCAAAAACAGAGATGGTACAAATACTGATAAGCCAAATGGCACGATGTTGAATGACAAGCAAGTTTATGTGGGTGTATTTCTGTGCAAACAAGATAGAGAATTATGAGATTGGCAAGCGATTAAGCAAACCGCTAAGCTTTTAGTCTTCTACCGGAGATATATGATTAATAATCTCACCAGCCTGTTCCAGCTGCGATGCTGGAAGCTTTCCTGCAATTTTATCTGCTTCATGTAATATCTACGTCAAGTTCAGGAAGCATTCCCTATGGATAGGGAATAGTGATTATTTTGTTTTCCTAGAGGATCTTGAATTGACTCCTTTTAAGTTTGGAAAATCCGAGGAAATATGGAATAGTTTGATTGAGTAATAAAAGAGACTCATGGAATGAGAAAGTGAAATCTAGATGGTTGAACAAAGGAAAGTTTGACCACAAACGTGCCACGTATATTGAATAAAGGTAACACGCGTTCCCCTAATAAGGTGACGGTGGAGTTCAATAACAGAAGTGAATGAGAACTAGATGATAAGATGGATGTGATTGATAAAGAAAAGAATGGGAAATAATTATGGAATGTGAAGCAAGAAATGTTATGAATGGATTGATGAATGGGTTTTTCCTAACGAGCACTCGGAATGACAACCTGATAGTGTTAGAATTATGAGTATGAAAGAGCCAGTGTCGGGGCGTGAAATGTGAGTAATAATAATGTCAAGCGGGAAATCCAAGATTTAACCTGGGAGGTTGAAGGATTTCCAAAAAGTAAGTGGTGCTAATATCAAGCAAGAGTATAGGTCCATAGAATGATGGACAGAATAGCAGGGACATGTGATATGTGAGATTACGAAAAAAAGTGGAATTTGATACGAATATGATTATTTCTCTTCTCTAATAAACCTCTATAGTTCAGAGGTAAATTCTAAGTATGATATTTTGACAATCATGAAAACTTTCATATATGATTCTTTGAAATTCGTTCTTTTCTTCTCCCTTATTTATCTTCTTCTAAATTGAGAAGAACAACCCTTTAAGGAGGGGAGGTAATACTACGTGACTCTCTGTCTGTGTGATAGGAGTCTAAGTGGAATGCCATTAATTGTTTAATTGCTTGTCAAGTACTAAAGGCTGGCCCCCTTTTGTACTAACTATGCAATATAACAAATGTTCATTGATCACAGTGATCTCTCGATAAATTTTTTTTTATCCACCTAAATATATACATCGAGATTGCGAAGATTAAAGCGATCAGGAAATTGCAAAAAAATTACGAGTGAGGTTATCTCCGGAATTCGTAGCGCCTTAGTGATACCGAAGTCACTGCACGTACCAATAAGGTTAATAGTATAATACCGGACAAGAGCGTATACCGGATAATGTGTTGTGCGAAAGTATCAAAGAATTGGTAGAACGGATAAAGGGTGTATTGCAACACCAGTACGATGTGCTTTGAAAAGATTGGAATGTGTAAGGATCGACCAGAGACTTGGGAAGCGAAATAACCAACAAGTACCCAATTGTCTTCCACCTGATTCCGGGACGGAATCCTTTTAAGGAGGGGAGACTGTAAGAACCCAGATTTTTGGGTAGAATTAAAACTTTTTATTATGTATTGATGTAAGAATGAACAGTGGTTACAACTACAATGTAATACTGGCTTTAAAGAATGAATAATGAAAGGATATATACTCCAAGGTTATATGGCCTGAAGGATGCTATTGGATGATAACTTAGATTAGAATAATCTATCTCCTAGAAAGTAAGATAAGATTCCCTAGAGAGAAATAGATACCCTCATGTCATCCAAATCAATATCTATTATAAGCCCAGCGGTTCCGTAAAAAGGTTAAGGAACACTCGAGGGTGAACCAGGTTCATTTTCCCAACTATAGGAATTAAATAAAAATAAGTGATGAATAGTGATTTTGGTGGAATTTGGAATATTATTATAATAATGTTATACCCGGTATTCGGAACGGATTTCTGAGTTCGTATTAGTGATCCAGGAGGAAAATAAGTGTATGTAAAAGCTGTCGGATTCAGAAACAGAGCACTTTCATTTTCTCCGAGAATTCCCTGGACACTGCCAAACTTAAGGATTTATTTAAGGGATTTAAGGAATTTAAATTCGAGAAGTATTAAGAAAGATGGAGAATGTTATTATAAATATTAAGAAGGTTTTCGGTAAAACCCTAACTAGAAACGAATGAGTTATTCCCTCGAACGATCAACGAATTAAGTAATAAACGGACAAAAGAACTAGCAGAGGACTAAGATACATACATGTGCAAGTGGATGGAGTAAGTAACTAAGCTAGTGGCAAGAAGTAACTAGCACACTTAGGATTAAACCAAGCATACAAGATATTATCTCTTAAAATGCTACTTGTCCACTTGATTAGGAAACTTCCTTGACACACCACTTTTATTAAAGCCACTTGACATTAGATATTATCCAAAGAAGTCACTTTATGCATTATTAGATGAGACCAAGCAAGAAAACAAGGCAACACTCTCTCCCCCCCTTGAAAACAAGCCATTCGGCTTCTTGATTAATTCAAGAATCAAAAACTCACTTCCCACCATTTTTTGATCTTGAAACTTTTTATGTGAGTCCACTACGCCATAGATGGCTTTATACAACACTTAAGGGGGGTTGTTACCTTCTTGGGTGTTACCCTAACTATGAAATTTTGGACCTATCACAACACTCTAGTTTTGGTGTTACCATATCCTTAAAGGTATGTTACTATAGCCGTGGAAGGTGTTAAATTTAGTAACACCATGGGCTGTGTTACCTTAGAGTATAATTAACATATTTTTGAATTTTATTTATAATTAACGATTTAATAATTATTAAATTTTAAAATTCAAAATTTTTAATCCAGTCATTGAAATTATTATTATAAAAATAATATTCTATCAAATAATTGAATTATTTATATTTTTATAATAGCAATATATTTTAATTTTTTTTTCATAAATTTAAACTAAATAGGTTTTAAAATAAAATATTATATAAAACTAATAAATTTTTTTATTATTATTAAAAATTTTATCGTACAAAATAACTGCTTATAACAACTATGGATTATTATAAATTAATTAAATAATAATTTTGTAATAATATTAATATCAAAAAATTAAAATAAATTAAAATATTATTAAAATAGAAAAATTAAAAGTATTGGTAATGACACAAATATCTATCAATTCTGTGAATTGTGTGGGCGGTGGATGAAATATTAAATTGGGGAGCCACAAATTGGGGTTAATAATTCACTCTCTCTCTCATCTCATCTCCCACATCTCCCTCTGTATTATCTCTCTCTCTTTGTACTATCTATCTCTTTCGTTTTTCTCAATCACACACACCCATTGACAAACATTCAAACACAATAAGAGCCCTAAATCGAGCAGACGATACAAGCCCTAATTCGAGCCCTCAATACTCTGCAATTAGCTCGATTCTCTACTAAATGATACTTTGAAAGACGATACAAGCCCTAATTCGAGCCCTCAATAACTGGTCTTTCTCTCTCTCCCCCCCCCCCTCTCTCTCTCCCTCTCGCCATCTCCCCCCCTCTCTCTCTCCCTCCCATTTTCTTGGTTTTTTCTTACTTCTATACATCGATTATATTTATTGTTTTGCATTTGGTTTAAATGTATACAAATAATGGGGTTGTTGCAGAAAACAAAGATGATATAGCAGCAGGTCTTGATTCAAACAAATTTGATTCCATCTACAAACAAGTAGAGGACTTGCATCTCCATGGTATACATCTCTATATCTGTCTATTTACCCACATACATGTGTCATTGTGTGTATGTTTTTTTGGCTGTAATGTGATTGTTTTGCGAAAAACGACACAAAAGAAAAACTTTATGGGTTAAATTAATTTGGGTGTTTTTTTTGTGTTCTTGAATCTTGAAATGTGTTGTGTAACTAGTCTGCAAGTGCTCGATTTTGATGACATTGTAATTTTAGAAAAAGTATGCTGTTATATTTTTAAGTCCAGTAAGTACCTAACAGTAGACATCAATTTATTCCTTTACATAACAGTACATCAATTAGTTCAGTTCAACTTTCTTTCAATTATCTCATAAGCATTCCTGTTTTCACTTATCTCTGATGTTTCCCCATTTTAATGTCAAATGGCTCTAAGAAGAGGGTTTTATGTCAACTTTATATAAGAAAGTTCCTACTTAAAGACATTGTATAGGTTACGTTGTTTTTAAGCATTTTACTAGTAGATTTTCGTACCAATCCAGTGGGATAAGATTAGATGGACGAGGGGATTTTCCCATGTCTGTCATTTTTTTATTCGATATTATGTTAATTGTTTATACTGTTTTCTTTTGTTTGACATATTCCATTTAGTATTATGTTCTTTTAGTCTTGTAACTGTTTTCCATTCTGCTTCATTATCAGAGTGAACAAGTGAAAGGCTTAACTGAAAACGACGTGACTCAGACAGAGATGGTGAAAGAGGAGGCATGTGAAGCTGAAGAAAACACTAACATAGGGTGCTTATTGTTTCTACAGACCTAGATGTACTGTCTAAAAGCTCTACAAAATTTGATAAAGGGCTTCCTTCAATATCCTTGCATGTAGTTGTTTCGGTTTTTTTACAAAGTTAGCTAGTTTGAATAATGCCACGTTATCACTTTAGATCTCTGCTCTGGATTCTACCTGTTGTCCATTTTGTCGTCCATTTGATATGATTTTGACATCTGACAGCTCAGATTGCACATTAAAGAAGTTCCATTGAGCGTTGCTTCCAGATTATGTGACCGTTCTAAGATTTCCCCTGTAATAGCATGTGGCCTCCTGCAACATGAGTCCAAAATTTCTGTTCTTCACTTCAGGTACATTTTTGCCGTTGTCATTTTACTTTTGAGGTTGACCCTTTGTTTTCTGTGTTCACAAAATTGTATTGCTCTACTTTTGTACAGCATGAAGAAGCATGACACTTACATTGCTCCAATCAAGACCAAAGAAGAACTAATATTTCATGTTGGTTTTCGCAAGTTTGTCACCAGGTAAGATTATTCATAAAGTGCTATAATAATTGTCTTTGTACATATGTGTAGTAAACCCATTGGCATTTTTTAATACATAGACATTTATTGACATTTTGTACATATGTTGGTGACATATTAGTTTTTAAAGTCAATGAGCTGCAGTAGCCTGTGGAAGTTGTGCATGATCTTGGAAGAAAATAAGATATCAAGACCATTGTGATTTGTGAGTGACCGAGTCCGTGTGATAGGTAATTTACTTCAAATATAAGAGTTGACTCTGACTTATTACAATGGAGTTTCCTTAAAAATTTAAAACAGTCTTTTGATTCTTTCAAAAAAAATAGAATTTTAATCTCTTTTTTTTAAGTACAAAAATAAACTAATATGTGAACAAAGAAAAGGAACTATCAAAATAGAGTAATTTAATTAAATTTTCCCATCACTTCTCTTTTATGTTCTTTTTCATAGTATCTTCTTCCCCTCTTCTGTGAAATTGTGAAAACATTATATAAAAACACTCGAGGAATACGTGCAAATTGATAAAGGTTTTACTTGTTACTTGTTTGTCTCTATAAATTATTTTACAAAAAAAGTAGGGAAATTAGGGAAAAGAAAGTATGAAAACCAGTTTTCATGTAAATTTCACGAATTTCATATCCTTTTCATGATAGCTAAAAGACAGAAATTGTTTTGCTCAAACAAAAAATTTCAAAAAAAAATATGTCCATAATCAAGTTATGGAAGCCTATATGTATTTTTACTAGTTCCATATATGACTATTCATAATACTCTTTTTTTAAGGATAAGTGCATGCTAATTCAAGTGAAGCATTATATTTAATAATTGTAATAAATTCACTTAAAAGTTTGATTATGGGAATTCAACCTAAGATTTTTATGAATAATGATAATGAGCCCTTTGTGTTGACTTTTGAGTCATCCATGTTTTGTATGGATGTGTAATTTCCAAATTATGCCTAACAATCACGGGATTGCATTACAGGACACAAGGCCCATGTTTCTTTTTTTTTTTTTGACTTGAAGCAATATTACAAACTAATGTGACTTGGGTGGACCTCAGTTTCTATATACAAGTCGGCTTCCTTGAAGGTTTTGAAATAGCAAGCAAACTTATACAGTATTCAGTAAATTTGTTAATACTTATTATATATATATATATAGTAGATATTATTTACACAATCATGATGAAGAAAGTGAACATTGGTTATTGGTGAGAATCGCAGCAACAAAGCAGGTTGTTACTCTCACGGTGTCAAAATTCCACACCAACTCGACACGAGAAAATAAGAATTAAGGTTGTGGTCACGTTTCTTTTGCTTATCGGTAATGTTCAATCACCTTTCAGTTTTTATTTCAGGCATTTCCTTTTTTTAGATCGTATCACTCTTTTTTTATTCAAATAAAATAAGGTTTAAGTCTATTCTCAATCATGTTATTCACCATTTTTGCTGTTCAGTACTTCTGATTATGAACAAATTATTTCAAGAACTAAGGTTAAAAAAAAGTTAATGCACTGCTCACTTGTCCTTACTAGCATCTTGTGTCCTGCAGTTACTTAAAAATTTAAACTTTTGTTCATATTTCGAATGTTAACAAGAAAACTGTGGATGCAGGTTTACGTCACAATGTATCTAAATGATTGCTAGAGATCTTCCTTTTATGAAGGCATTGGACTCGATTCCAAAGAATTTGACATGCATGTCATTATTGAGGTTAGCATTTTACATTTTCAGTAAAATATTTCTATATCCTGACTTTTAGAATCTTAATTATTGATTTGGCATTCTTGTAATTTTTGTATATTATATTCAGTTCATCTACTTGTAAATTTGGTTGCTGCAAGGAAGTATGTTTTTTCATCCTAATATGGCAGCAATCACTTTTCACAAGTTCCTCATTCATTTCTTTTGAACTTGTAAATTTGGTTGCTGCAAGGAATTATGTTTTTTGTGTTCCTGCAGACTAACCGCACCACTGCAAGGATTTTCCCGGCTGTACTGGATGTTGAGAATCTGATAGGAAGGTGATGACTGCTTGTGAACATGGTAAATTTTAACAGAATCTGTGTAGTTGGTAAGAGAGCAAACAAAACCTCTCTAATTTTGTAGTTCTGAAGCCAGAAATGGCACAGAATATTTTAGTATCTCTCTGGTGACAACTGACAAGTGCCGTGGTCATTATGGTTTCACAATTTAGTTGGTTTAGAATCTTCCTACCATCAGGGACGTCTAGGATAGGAAAAACAACAATGCTCCAGTTAATTTTGTAGTTTTTCCTAGGTAGTACTCTTGTGTAAACAGGTTTCTGTTCGCATATTTGCACCAAAGTCTTCTCTGCTTGTAGCAGAAGTGCAGCCCTATTTCACATATCTAGTGCCAGGCTCAATCACCAAGAACCAAATGAAAGAATTTGGCTACTAGACAGTGACACTAGGACTATTTTTACTGAGTGGAGCGACTCTTATAGTGTTTTTTACTTCTCAATTGTATACAAATGTGTTTGTTTTTTAATCAGAGTATGTTAATGCTTAACATGTTTCTTTTATTTTTTGACAGTGTAGGAGAAGACTCCATATGTTGCTAATTCAGAGATGATGATGAAGTAATAACTTGCATGAAGAATAGTTCAGAGAGGCACAAGGGGATTTAGATTTCATTAACTTTTGAAATTGTTAATATTTTTGGGGGATAGATTAGTTTTGTTGGGATGTTTAAGTAAATGTAATCGGTTGTACGATTTGTAATTTTTTCTTTCAAATTAATGATATTTACAATTTGTAGTTTTATTTTAGATTTGACATTTGTGTGTTTTTTATTTTATTTTGTTGTATCTATGCATTTGTTTATGAATATTAGAGGAAGGAAATGGTAGAAAAATAATTAAATTTGAATCATTAATTTTAAAATAGATAATGTCTATGGGGCCCACATATGGGGCCCATATAATTGATTAATAATTTTGCAAAATTACAACATGTAAGGTAACACAGATTTGGTGTTGCTATAGAATTGCTTATTGTGTTACCTTATAGGTCTATGGTAACGAATTTCTCTGTGTTAGCTTATGTGTGTCGAGGTGTTACCTTAGACCCCAAAGGTTACATAGAACAAAACTATCCCAGCTAAAGTGTTACCTTAGCCTTTTTTTGGCCTTCGGTAACATTTTTTAGGGTCTAAGGTAACACAGTCGTGGTGTTACCGTAGGCTGTTTATGGCGTAGTGGTCCTATAATTCATAAAAATGATCTCCTCAAAATCCTAGCTTCAATCTTTTCTTTTTCCATTTTCAAATAAATCACTAAAGAGGAGGATGAATAGTGTTCTTCAAGAACAAATCTTGGTTTTCTTGATTTCTTGGATGATCCAAGCATGGTTAAGGATAGGCATGGTCTATACAAGGCTTATCAAGGTCTTTAACACTCTACAAGGAAGGTATAAACCTTATGAACCCTTAGTTTGACTTTGAGTTTTGATGATGTTCTTGATGGATCTAAGTAGTTATGATTATGGTGATGTTATAAGCATGTTTAGTTAGTGGTTTAGTGATTTATGTAATATGATGCATATGGTAGTAAGGCATGATGTTCCTGGACTCTTTGAGATAAGAACCATGTGTATAAGTGTTATGGATGCCCGGTGTGGCTTGGTTTGATTGTAGTAATTTTTGGAACGTTCGTTGTATAGCCGTCGTAATGCCCGATTTTCGTTAAACCTTAAGTAACCGTGCATTACAGTAGCTTTAACTCACTGTTAAGCTTCGACTTATGCCATGATTAGCTAGATCATGTTACAAGCTTCGTTTTGATATAAAGATCGCATGAAATGGACTTACGGTTTAGGAGTTATGATTAAATTCGTAAAAGTGGTTCGAAATCGTAAACGAAAGTTCGTAATTGAAATTGATTCCCTTAAATGTCATTTAATCAGTGGCAAATCTTATTAATTAAATATTAGAGATAAAAAGGAAGGTGTGGGAGAAGACCGCATGTCAAATGGATCGTTTTCCGATTTTATAAAAATGTTCGAATCTAGGTTAAGTACGAAAGTACCCCTAAAAGGTGTACTTGGTTATAACTTCGGTAAACCACTTAGAAAACGGGCGATAACACTCGAGGTATAATCTTGATTCGTAAACGACCAACCTTAGAACTTATACAACTTAAGTATATACCAAGTATAAGCATGATGACATGTCTTGATAACGAACGAATGTCGGATCGTATCGGTGATAAAAAAGAGTTACACTAAAAGAGACATAACGAGATAACTCGAAAATATGTTTCGATTTAAGTGGAGTTTATACTTAGCCTTTTAATAAGCGTTAAGTGATTAATCTTAAATATTCTGATTGTTTATAGATCGTCGAGCTGAACCGGGACACATTACCCCTACCCGCACTCGATTCTCAGGCAAGTTTCCAATACTTGGAACTGTTGTTGTGATAATATATATATGATGATTGTTGTATACATATGCCATAGCATGCATGTCTACTTTCAAGTATATTGGAATACTTGTTCCCTGAATTAATATTCGCTTATAGACTAGATATGGATTATCAGCTATAAGCATGATTGTTTTGGTAGGACCCTTAGTGAAGGGCATATGATATGTATTCTTTAAATATAGACCGGGAGTCGGTATTTTGAGATATAGATGTAGTCGTGGAAACCCGGAGGGATTCCAGCGACAAATTAGTATTTCTTTTGAGGAATGTTATTATTAAACATTATTTATATTTCCATAAAAGTATCAAATACTTGGAAATCTTTCGAGAAATGTTAGTTGAGTATTATCTCAGTCGAGAAATATTAAATGAATATTATTTTTGAATATTCATTAGATTTGATTATTAATGAATAATTACTTTGATATTCATTGGAATTTTATTCATTAAATGAATATCACTTTCGGATATTCATTTAAGTTTTATGTAATTGATAAATATTATTTCAAAAGTATTCTTTGGAAGTTCTAATTACGCAAGAAATATTATTTCGAATATTAAGGTTTCGATTACTAAATGAATATCATTTGGATATTTTTTCTAGAATATTATTTGTTTAATGAATATCAATTGAATATTCATTTGGAATTTATTTATTAAATGAATATTATTTTGAATATTCATTTAAGATATTATGTACTTGATGAATATTATTTTGAATATTCATTTAAGATATTATGTACTTGATGAATATTATTTTGAATATTCATTTAAGATATTATGTACTTGATGAATATTATTTTGAATATTCATTTAAGATATTATGTACTTGATGAATATTATTTTGAATATTCATTTAAGATATTATGTACTTGATGAATATTATTTTGAATATTCATTTGAAGTTCTATTTACTTAAGGGATATTGCTTCGAATATTCCTTTAAAGTTTTGATTACTAAGAATATTATTTGGGTATTCATTTAGAATATTATTTATTAAATGAATATTATTTTCAAATATTCATTTAAGGTTTGATTTATTTAGTGAATATTATTTTAAATATTTACTTGAGTTTTATTTAATTAATGAATATTATATTGAATATTCATTTAAAGAAGAGAATTATTTAGTATACGATTCTATATATTTATTTGAGGATTACTTACGAGAAATATTATGATTTAATCATAACCCTTAATTATTATTGATAAAATAAATATTCTTGGAATATTTATTTAAATTCTTTTAAGTTCTTTCTATAATAATTCATATTACTCAAAGATTATCTTTCACCTTCATATATAGTGTAAAATATCTCGGAATGTCTTATGACTATTTATATCAAGGGGAGGTTCCTAAACTTTAATTTCATTTAAATCTATCTTAAAGAAGATTTAAATACTCGCTCAACTTCCAAACGTATATAAGGGGACCTCACTTGAGCGATGTTATTTATTGGACTGCCCGGTCCTATACTTGCTAAAACTATCTTGTCACTCACATCTTGATTCTTTCAAGCATCGATATGAGTCTTTTGGTTACCTCCTCAACGCTCGAGGGGTATGATTGATGTAACAAGTTTATATCCATTAACAAGCATCAGCTTGGGAAATATTGGTGAATTTTCCTTTCCAATTAGATACGACTACTTTGTGGAGTCCTATCAACAAGTGTCACACTTGGGGAAAAAGGGGAACGAACTTTACGTTTCAGAGTCATGGATGATATTCGAACTAGGAGACGCGTAAGTGGCCGAGTGGCGCCGGTCCAGCAATAGCCCAACCGTTGGCTGAGGAGTTCCAGAGGGCGGTAGATAAGTAAATCCGTCGGAGCTACCTTCTACATGTAGAGAACGACTGATGAGATGCATGACATACGACTGATCATCGTAAACGTCAGGGCATCTGGCGCGGCAATGCTCCCGTATTAGTTCATCTTCTAAAAGTGAGAAATTTCTGCAACACCGTTGGTGTTGGCAAGGTGAAAAAGTGTTGAAACCGGAATTGCAATATTTTTCCTGCAAGTTCCTCTTTTATGATAATTGAAAATATCTTGCTTATCTTTTGCATAGCAGATATTTATTCAAAACAAATATATTTTTGAGTTACCTTGTAACTTCATCTCATGCCTTATATTGGTACTACATCGTTAATGCATGGCATATGGTTTCAAAGATATTTTGGACTGTTATATATTATCACTGTTCAATTATATTTCTGGTGGGCTATTGCTCACCCTTGCTTTATTTATTTATATCACAACAACAGCTAGATCAGATGGCCGCGCAAGGCGCACGCAGCGTAAGCAGGTGTCAACCGTCAGAGGTTTACCGCTAAGGTCTTGGCTACCTTTGTTGAGGATGCAACTACTGGTAGGCTAGTTGTTAGCAATTGAGCCTCAAATGTAATTATATTATGGTATCTATTAATGGATGGCAAAGAGTATGTAATTGTACAATTGTAATTCTTTGGGTTGTAAGAACTCAAACTTGTGATTAATAATATTGTTGGTTACTCTGATTTCATCTCTGGGACTATAACGGGTGTGTTTTATGTTGTTGTTTTGGGTCACAAGGTTGTAATTTAAGTTATGTTGGTTTTGTGGTTGGATATTGAGACCGTAACGACCAGATCCCTGACCCTGGATCTGGGGGTGCTACAGAAATGGTATCAGAGAGAGCGTTATAAATCCCAGAGATGACGTGACGTTAAAACAATAAATTCATTAAGATAATAAGAACTCTTGCCAAGTTCATAGTCAGACTACATAATGTAGTATTGACATATAAAACCCTTATGGGAACCCTAAAGTATCATGATAGTAACTTAGCTCGTTCTTGTATCGACTAGTAAGGCGACAGACCTTGGGGATTACGAGCAGTAACATAATGATGCTTGTTTTGATGTTGAAAATCGGATGATGGATTCGATAGAGCACCCTACTGAGGGCCCGGTTGAGGTCCCAGCAGAAGAAGGAAATATTAATAAGTATAAGGAGTTTACACTTCAGGAAATGAGGGCTACAGCCAGAGAGACTGTAAGAGTTAAGGTATAGAGCTCATAAAAGTGAGCATAAAGAACTGAGATATTATTAAGAGAACTAAAGATGCGTATTGGATTCATAGCTGGACTGCTAGATGAAGTACCAGCAGGTAGGATGGATTTGAGGAATTACTTGAGATCCTATATGGGGATAGATTAATGAGGAAAGAGATAGAGTGGTACATGATTATCAAAGACAACAATAGAGGACAAGGAGCAGAGTCTCCGGGAGCAGTTAAGATAGAGGCAGTAAGTGCCATATCATGTGATAAATGAATTAGTGTGAATATTGTTAATGATAATTCGCCATGAGAAGGGAGATTTCATAAGTGATAATTTGTAAAGTCAAACTTAGATTGATGAGGTGGGTGGGGTTCAAGGAAACGCCCATTTTATGAATGGATCAACTTAAAAAAAAAAGACATTGAATGGTGATGGCATGATTGGATAAAGTATATAAGGAAGTAGTAAGCGAGACGAGGATCTCAGAACCTACAAGAGGAGGAGACCAATGAGTCTGTGATAAACTAGTAATAAGGCTATCATCAGGAACCAAGTAAAGTCTAATTCAATTCAGTGGAATGATGAACTAGAAACATCAGATGCATGTGATTCAAAGGAATATTAAATTCCTTCTTTTCCTTGAATGGATTATGGTAGTTACCTTAAGTTTATTCTGACACTGAATCATAAATGGATTAGGCAAGGCGAGCAGTGGTCGAGATGTAATTGAGAATGCTTCTAGGTGCAACCTGATAGAACAGGTGTAGGACATGTTCTCGAAATAAGAGTTTTGGCAAAATGAAGTCCAGCAATAGGACACATGATCAATAGGAGTAGTGTTGGTCGGCCCTACCAAGTTAAAGACTGTTTCAAATGAAGATTGGCCAACCACACTGGCAAAGGTGAGAAATTTCATAAAATTCACAAGGTATTACCAAAGATTTGCTCAGGACTTACAGAAAGTGTAGTCCCGTAACCCGACTTATTATAAGAATAAAAGTTTGAATGGACAAGATAAACGTGAGAAGACTGGTATTTGGTAGTATCGACTAATAGGACGAATATGTATCGGGAAGATGTAGCATGTTACTAGTGGGTGAATAGATTAACTGAAATTTTCCCAAATTCTGGAAAGGAATTCAACGAATTTTGGCAAACCTTGTCTTTCTGATTATCAAAAGACGTCATTGAAGAGAGTGGAAACTGGAGCGAACCCTGTGGATTGGGTAAAGTAGCCGCTATACAGGTGGGTAGACATACCCCGATTGTTACAGTTGAATGTAGGGATAAAATTATGAAGTTGAATGTAATTAAGAAACAAGCCGGACTGAGAAATTCTGGGATTGACTTAAATGAAAAGGTTGTTATGCCAGAAGTGTAAAGCTTTTGTGGTACGTGAAATTGATAAGAGAAGTTGAAATGATAAAAAATAAAGGAAAGGTGACCGGAGACGGTACCGAGAAGTCAAGTGAGACTTATATGGAGTAAAATTTTGAAAAGATCAAAAGGTATCAAAGAAGAAGACACTATGTCGGTAATTGCTAGAAAAGTAATGATAGTAACTAAACTCACATATTGTAATGTGGCTGTTGAGGCCAAGTCACAAGTAAATATCAAGTGACGGAACCAGCAATGTAAGGACAAAGCGGGGTGCTTCTAATCAAGTGCCAACCGCAAGGACTTTTGATATAAAATGAATTGAGATACATGATAATGGATTTTATAAATACCATGGATGTGTTAGGAATGAGGATGGTGACCAGTAAAGGTTATGAGGATTGTCAGAGATGGTGCAGAATGATGCAAAAATGTTATCTGAAACTTAGTGTCCTCAAGAGGAGCATTAGGCGTTAAGAGATTCACGTTGAACACGACCAATATCTTCCAGAACATCCTTGCTACCATTACCAAGTTCTGTAAGAAAGAGCAGATAGACATGTGTTGTCTTTTGGAAGGTCATATAGACTAACATTCGTTTGAAAGAAGAGGTTAGCATTAGTCTACCTATAGACTATCAAGATGAGAATGATTAAAAGAGACCCTTATTAAGGATATATGATTGAATTGCCAAGTACAGGATATAAGTATTCCTTGAAACTAGAATTAAGCATAGAATGTCCATATATTAAGACGAACCCTGGGGGATGCACAAAGAATAGCATCACCCCTAACAATAGGCACTGTGAAATCAGACGATATAAGTTGAATCGACCAAGGTATCAATAACCTATAAGGGTTGTGGAAAGGAGTCTCGAAAAGTACATAGACAGAATCGTTATAGAATTGGTTAATGATGTTTGATATACCCTGTACCCAGAAGATATAGGATGAATGATGAGGGTGACCTAAGGAACCCTTCGCAGTTTTCTTGGTCATGCGGGGTTCTATAGGCGATTCATTCAAGACTTCTCAAAAATCTCTAAACCTTTGTGCAACCTGTTGGAGAAGGATGTTCCTTTCAAATTTGATGATGAGTGCCTTGCAGCTTTTGAGCTCTTGAAGAAGAAGTTAACTACTACACCAGTCATTACCGCACCTAATTGGGAGGAACCGTTCGAGCTAATGTGTGATGCTAGTGACTATGCTGTTGGAGCTGTACTTGGGCAAAGGAAGGACAAAATTTTTCATGTGGTTTACTATGCTAGTAAAACCCTCAATGATGCACAGCTTAACTACACCACTACGGAGAAGGAGTTGCTAGCAGTTGTCTATGCTTTCGAGAAATTCAGATCTTATTTGCTTGGTACGAAGGTGATTGTGTACATGGATCATGCTGCTATTCGATATCTCATGTCGAAGAAGGATTCTAAGCCTAGATTGATTCGTTGGGTGCTTCTCTAACAAGAGTTTGATGTGGAGATCAAGGATAGGAAGGGCACGGAAAATCAGGTGGCTGATCATCTATCACGTTTGGTGGACCACGGTAAGGATTCACATGCTAAATCTCTTATTAATGAATCTTTTCCAGATGAGCAACTTTTTGGGGTGCAAGGTGAAGAGCCATGGTTTGCAGATCATATGAACTATCTTGTTAGTAATGTCATCCCTCCGGAATTCTCTTATGCTCAAAAGAAGAAGTTTTTACATGATGTGAAGTGGTACCGTTGGGACGAGCCATTCTTGTTCAAGCTTGGTGTGGATCAGATTTTGAGGAGGTGCATTCCTTATAGTGAGACGGAAGGTATTTTGCATGATTGTCATTCTACCACATATGGAGGCCATTATGGTGGTGATAAAACAGCTCAGAAAGTACTTCAAGCGGGATTCTATTGGCCGACTCTGTTTAAAGATTCTCACAGGTTTGTGATGAGTTGTGATCGATGTCAAAGGGTTGGTAATATCTCTAGGAGGAATGAGATGCCTCTGAATACTATCCTTGAAGTTGAGATTTTTGATGTGTGGGGAATTGATTTCATGGGGCCGTTTGTTTCGTCTTTCAACAATCAGTACATCTTGCTAGCTGTGGATTATGTGTCTAAATGGGTTGAGGTGAAAGCCTTACCGACCAATGATGCTAAGGTAGTGCTGAATTTTCTTCACAAGCAGATTTTCACGCGTTTTGGAACTCCACGAGCTATAATCAGTTATGAGGGGACACACTTCTGTAATCGTCAATTTACTGCATTGATGACAAAATATAATGTGACGCATCGTGTTGCCACTGCTTATCATCCCCAAACTAATGGTCAAGCGGAGGTTTCGAATCGTGAAATCAAAAGAATTCTTGAGAAAGTGGTGAATCCATCTCGTAAGGATTGGTCTTTGAAGTTAGACGAGGCGGTTTGGGCGTACAGAACTGCTTACAAGACACCCCTAGGTATGTCTCCTTATCAGTTGGTGTTTGGTAAGGCTTGTCATTTGCCGGCCGAGCTAGAGCACAAGGCCTATTGGGCGTTGAAGAAATTGAATTTGGATATTTCGGCTGCGGATGAGAAACGTCTACTTCAGTTAAATGAGCTTGAAGAATTTCGTGAACAGGCTTATGAGAATGCGAAAATGTACAAGGAGAAGGTTAAGAGGTGGCATGATAAGAAGTTGGTGCATAAATCATTTGTGTCGGGTCAACAAGTGTTGCTTTATAATTCTCGTCTTAAACTTTTTCCGGGTAAGCTCAAATCAAAGTGGTCGGGTCCGTTTACAGTCAAGGAAGTATTTCCTAATGGAGCAGTGGAGATATTTAGAGGTTCTATTGATGATTCTTTCAAGGTGAATGGACATAGACTTAAGCCTTATTTTGGTGGTATGGTAAACCGTGAGAAGGTTGCCATTGTTTTATCTCGTTCGTGATTTTTCGGAAGAATGTCAAGCTAATGACATTAAACGAGCGCTTCATGGGAGGCAACCCATGCATTAGAAAAAAAAATAATTTGAGTGTTGTGTGAAAAAAAAAAAATCGAATTTGGCATGGTTCTAAAAATCCCCGATTTAGTCGATTAATCCCCGATTAATCCTCTGTAAGGTAAACAACCGATTCGATTTTTGAAATCCGATTAATTCTATGAATTTATTTAAAATGATATGTTTAACTATAAATTAGGCTAATATATTAAATATTATTATAATATCCGATTAATACTCCGATTAATCCTTCCGATTAATCCCCGATTACCAGATTAATCCTAAATCGGCACCTCAACCGATTTATACCGATTACCGATTTTTATAACCATGGAATTTGGAGCAAATTGCAGGTCAGTAACGCAACTTGCATCAGCGTTTCTGGTCTGGAGGCAAGTTACGCCCCTAACACGTAACTTGCGTATGCGTTTCTGGAATGGAAGCAGCTTGCCTCCATGAGGCGCAACTGCAATTGAGGCGACTTGCCCCACACGCGGGCAACTTGCGCGTGATTCAGCTTGGTGAGAAAATCTTCAGCCTGTCACTGTAAGCTTTTGTCCGTGTTTTTGTATATATATATATAAAAAAATATTCTTTCACCCCAAATTCTTTTTATACTCCCCATCTCTTCCCTAAATCTTTTCCTATTTTAATTCCAAAACCCCTCATCTCTCCTAAAAAAATTTCAAATTCCTATTTCTTTTCTAATTCTTTTTCTTTTATCCATTAAATATTTTTTTTCTATCCTATATCAAATTCCAATTTCCACCCAAATTTTTTCCTTTTCACATTAAAATTCTTATATTCATCCTATCACTCCATGGCCTATATATACCCATACATACACACCCAATTCATTATCTTCCTCCTCTACATCTCTTAAAAATTCAAGTTTGGGGGAAAATTAGTACAAGTTCACCTCTTTGATTCGTAGTGGGATTTCTTTTCTCTATTTTATTTTATTACGAATTTGTGTTCTTGTAAATTGGGGTTTTTGTATTATTCTTGTAGTGGGTGTTTTTGGTGTGATTTGGCTTGGTGGTTTTTGGTGGGATTTTTCTTGGTGGTTTTTGGTGGTGTTATTGTTGAGTGGGGTTTTGATTATTATGGCGCCTAAGCGAATGAGGGGTGGTTCTATTAGGGTGGAGAGATTTTCTTCTCCGGATGCGGAGGTTGAGTATAATAGATTGTTGTCAAGGTCGGTGGCAAAAGAAAGGGGGGTTTTTACCAACTCGTCATTATGGGTTGGTTGATGTGATTTGTGAGTTACGTTGGGGAGAGATTTGTAAGGCACCTGCTCCAGTTCCGGTGAATGTTGTTAGGGAGTTTTATGCTAATGCTAAAGGTGAGCTGGATGAGGTGTGCATGGTTCGAGGTAAACAGGTGGATTATAGTATTGATGCTATTCGTGCAATTTTGGGCCAACCACCGAAGCTTGTGGGGGATGAAGATTGGGCAAGGAAGACTAGTAAGGATGTGGATTTGGAGGCAATTGTTCGTGAGTTATGTGTTCCTGGTACAGTTTGGAAGTATAAATTGGGAACCACTGAGCCGGTTAATTTTCTGTCTTCTGCTATGAATAAATTTGCACGTGCATGGTATGCATTCCTTTGTGCGAATATTATGCCTACTTCTCATATAGGTGAGGTCACAGTTGATAGAGTGGTTCTTCTTTGGGGCATTCTAAAGGGGAAGTACATTGATGTAGCCTATATTGTTCATCAGAATATTCTACGGTTTTTAAAGTCTCATGCGCTATCATCGATGCCCCATGCTTCTGTTATAGCTGGTTTATGTAAGGATAGTGGTGTTATCTGGGGTACGGATGAAGAGTTGCAGTCACCTTTGCCTTCCATTACTGATGTGTCTATTGATCGAATGCCTGACTGGCAAGGTGGGGTTCCACATCCGAGGGGACTTGGTTATATTGTTGATGATGTTGGTTCTAGTGGTCTTGGAGCAGGCACTCAGCCACAGGGTTCGAAAGAACCGAGAGTTTTGGAGGCCCACTTTAGGCGTTTGTATAGGCGGATGGATGCTATACATGCTTGTAACAGGGAGTATGCTCAAGATATGGCTACAGCTTTGCGAGATGCAGGTATTCAGGCGAGGTGGCCAGTCTATGGAGCTCGTACGCAATATCCACCGCCAGATTCTGATTCCTCCGAAGAGGAGGACGAGTAGGTATGTTTTCTGTTATCCCTTGTATTTACTTCCATTCAATGAGGACATTGAATATTTTAAGTTTGGGGGTGGTTTGAGGGATTAGTAGTTGTTGTTGTATTATTTGTTCATGTAGGATTTCATGCTTTGCATATTAGTAGTATTAAATTATGTATATATGTTCGTGTTATATACGTTGGTTTCATATAGGACATTCTGTTTTTATGTTCGTATTTCATGTGAGTTCATAATAGTTTGCATTTGCACCCATGCTTGATAGGAATTTTGTGTTGTTGATGCTTTTGATTGAGAAGTGATATGCTTTGTTCTTGTGCACACACATACACTAGTAAGTTGAAGCTAGTAGACTTTTTGAATGTTGTAAGTGATTAGAAGGACATGAATATGTGCAAGATGATTTAGTTTACATGCTTTGAATACAAGTTGGTGCGTTAGAGAGATGTTGCTTGGGATTGAGTATGTTTTTCCACCAAGTGAGATTTTGAGCCTTATTGCATATTGCATATTTGCAATTTATTCGTTTGCTTGAGTGTCCACAGATTGTTTGCATTGCTAGCAGTTGTTTGAGGTCTTTCTTGAAACGCATGACATTATTTGACGATTAAAATGATAAAGGTATTTAGGAATAACCGCATATTTTCCCATATTACCACACCATGTTTACATGATCAATTAGTTAACCCGTTGAGCTTAATCCTATTTTTTAGGTGACATACCACATTACTTGCCGAGACCTTTTTTTTGTATTGGCCTTACATTAATTTGAACCCACATTGTCAAAGGCTAGTAGAGTGCTTAAGGGAGTAATAAGGTGTGTAAGGAGGGGTTTATTGTTGGTCATACTTTTGGGGAAAAATATTGAATATTGGGTTTGGTTGTTTACTTGATAGTCGACATATGTAATAAATTATGGGATCATTGTTATTGTTTATATTATTGTTTGTGTTCTATTTAGCTCTCGAAAAAAAGAAGAAAAAAAAAAAAAAAGAGAAAAAAAAAGAGAAAAAATATATATTATGAGAGCATGTTTGTATTGTTGTGATCCTATTTCAGTCGACTAGTCGAGTGTTTGTTTTAGTAAAAATTATGTGGGGGGGAATATGGTGTTGTGTGTGATTTATTATGGTACTTACTAGCTTTTGACACTTCACCTGTTTTGGCTTACTTGACATACCTTGTCCCTAGCCCCGTTACAACCCAAATGAAGACCTTTTGATTATCGTCATTGATGTATGTTGTGTTAAGAGTTAGATTGATACCAAATGTCAAGCATGCTTATGATTTTGTTGGAATTGAGTGATACACTTACCCTTGTTCTTGAGTGAATATTCTTTTGTGAGTGGATTGTGAGTGTTTGCTTGTTCTTGCGTATGAGATCCCGAGTGTTGTCTCAAAGATGTGCTCTTGTAGGCTTAGCATGTTTACTAACTTATTCTTACACTTGACATGGACTTGTGAGAACTTATGCATGTTCATTGAGTAGACTATGTGAATTCTTGCACTTTCGACACCAAGACATTGCGTATTTACTTTGATTCTTAAGTTGATATGGCATGAGAGGATTTGAAGGTATGGTAGATTAGATTAATTGCATTTGCATATTAGTTGCATTCATGCATTGCATTGCATTAGGTTAAATGAATTTTGTGGGTACATTCGCTATAGGCCCTCACGAGACCTTACTCGTCCACTAGGGCTGCCTAGGGGTTTAAAGGGCTTGTTGCATATGCCAAATGCAACCGTGATCACCTACGGAAGTGGTACTAGTTAGTTAGTTAGTTGTAATTGTTAATGCTTGAGGACAAGCATCGGTTTAAGTTTGGGGGTGTGATAAGTGGATTTTATATCTACTTGGAACATTCTAAATCGGCTTAAATTGATTGTCTTGGACTCAAGTTTCTTGTAGTTTTGATGTGTTTTGCTTAATTGTGCAGGTTTACGAGAATGTTGATTAAGGTGGATGCTTCTATAATTTTTTGGGAATTAATTGATTAAAATTCGGATTTTCTGGGAAGGCTGCGCATCTTACACTGTTTTGGCCATATCTGGAGTTCTGTAAGTCCGTTTTCAGCGATCTTACTGCCCACGCAAAGCTTGAGAGATTTTCTACAACCTGGGATAGGAATCACGTGCAAGTAAAGTGCTGAATTAAATCGCGCGCGTATTCTTTGGGAAGCATGGCTGGGAAATTCCTGTTTTGCCCTTTTCAAGTTCTAATTATATTCCGGGCAGGTTTTAGCACCTTAATTAAATTCTAATTAACATAGAAGATAAATTCTTGCTGGGCAAGAAAGCTAGAGCCTATAAAAACACATCTAAGCATTGTAATAGATACACACATTATCATCGCATTATTATTGTAACCAGCTGAGATCTGCAAGGGAGAAAAGGAGAGAAGGATTCAACGCTCGTGACAAGCAAGGATCTAGATCTACTTCATCTTTTGTATACGTTGGATTATAGATTTGTTTTCTCAACTCTTAATTTTAATAATATTATTACTTCTTTCTTCCATATCTTGTTTTATATCATGTTTTCATCAAATCCCATGACGATGAACGGTTCAATTATGGGCTAATCATTGTCGTGGGATCCTAGTGGATTTATCTATGTAGCTTAGTAGTTTGTATGCCTTAAAGATTTATGTGTGGTGAATGCTTGATATCCTTGTATGGTTGTGCTTATTGAATTTAGGTGCGTCGCGAACATCTAATATGTTAATCTCTTGCTAAACGAGAGTGGATCTTGAGATTTAGAACTTGCCATGCTAGCATAGGATAGGTTGATGTTGAACATCATGATTTGTGGCATGAATAGAGATATTATGCTACCCTATGTGATCTAAGTGGATAACTTGTGCTTCAACCTTTATGTTTTCAAATTCTATAGAGATATAGGGTCTAAACATAATAGGTGCCTATTCATCTTCTATCTCTTTTGTGGATGTATGTGTAGATTGGTACTAGTATACCGAGAGGTAACTTTTACTCTTTTCGTGTTATCTGATCAGATATCAAAACCATTGCATGTTTTAATTAAAGGCTGCAACTCTAAGTGAAGTAGATGATGAAACTAGGATTCCATGTTTATTCTCATATAAGTAATTCGATTTTTATTCTCGTTAATTGTTTAATTCTTAGTTTATAATTTGCACTTAGTTTAATTTAGATAATAAATCTCAAATTTGTTATTTTTCTTAGCAGTGAATTAAAACCATACATTGTTGCATAGGCATATTTACTGAATAGAACCATAACCAGATCTCTGTGGAAAGAACTTTAATTGTATTACTTGTGACTACGTGCGCTTGCGTAAATTTTGCATAACAATGAGGTGAATTTGGAATTGGGGGTTTTGTTTACAATGGGTTTTTGATGGCGGAAAGGGAATTAAAGGGGGGGGGGTTGTGGGTGGGATTGAAGAAGAAAAGAGGAGGATGAAGGCTGGAGAGGTTGAATGGAGGAGATGTTGGTGATGGGTCTGTGGTTGAAGAAGAAGGATGAACAGAGATGTTGGTGTGCGAGGTGGCTGTTGAACGGAGGAGGAAATGGTGGGCGGTAGAGGGAGAAATAGAGGTGAAGGGTAGGTCGGGAGATGTTGCAGAGATGAGAGGGATGGTTGTGGGTGGGAGCAGTGAAGCGGTGGAGATGGACAAACGGATTTTGCTAAAGTTTCGAGCTTTTCGATTTTTTTAAATTGGTCGGATTTGTATTGTTTGTGTTATTTTTGATTTATTTGATTGGTTTGCAATTCAAAATTGTTATTATATTGGGATCAAGTTTGGTTATGCACAGAGGATCATTGTCGATGCCTGGTCTACGAACTTGTTCCTAACGGTAGCGTGGAATCACACTTGCATGGTACATACAAATCTTGATGCATTCCTGATCCTACTCCATAACATTGCTTAAGTTTTTAATACCTCTTTAAAAGATAAAATATACATTATCTGTTTTTTGTGTGTTCAGGAATTGACAAGGAAATTGCTCCTCTTGATTGGTGTGCCAGAATAAAGATTGCTCTGGGATCAGCTCGAGGTTTAGGATCAGGAGATGATTAAAGAGGATCTTTAATAATTTTGTTGAATTCGATTAGTTTATCTAATTTGTGTGCGATTAAAGATTGTGATTGAATTGCGATTAAACTTATCAATAGATTGCGATTTTGAATCAATACATGTCCAGGACCAGTAGTGATCAAAAACTCCACATTATCAAAAACTAAAATAAACAAATTAATTTTTTTTTAAATTTTTTTGGACCATATACGTCGGTTGTTTAGAAGAACCGACGTAAAAGGGTAACAATATACGTCGGTTGGAAATGAATTGAGATTTTTTTTTTTAATTTTTGGACCTTTTACGTCGGTTTTTTAGAAGAGCCGACGTAAAAGGTTACTTTATACGTCGCCTTTTTAACCGACGTAAAAGGCTCATACTTTATACGTCGCCTGCCCATACGTCGCCATTTAGCCGACGTATAAAGCATTTTTAACCGACGTATAAGGTCTGTTTTGTACTAGTGAATCATCCTTTAAGAGCAAGACAGAGTCATCCATTGTTAAGCCACTTCAATTGCTGCATATGGACTTATTTGGTCCAGTGAATGTCATGTCCATTTCAAAGAAGAAATACTGTCTGGTGATTTTAGATAATTTTTCTAAGTTTACATGGACCTTCTTTCTACACTCCAAAGATTGTGCAAGTGAAATCATAATCAATCATCTCAGACTAGTAAATTATGGTTCTGAAGTCAAAGTACAAAGAATCAGGAGTGACAATGGCACTGAATTCAAAAATTCCATAATGAAGACTTTCTGTGAAGAGAATGGAATTGTCCATGAGTTTTTTGCTGCTAGAACACCTCAACAAAATGGGGTTGTTGAAAGGATTGAAGCAGCTAGAAAAATGCTAAGTGAATTAAGATTGCCAACATATTTCTGGGCTGAAGCTGTCAACACTTCATGTTTCACTCAAAATATTTCCTTGGTCAATCAAGATAGAGGAATGACTCCTTATCAGTTATTCACCAAAAAGAAACCAACTTTAGCTTTTCTTCATGTCTTTGGATGTAAGTGTTTTGTGCTAAGGAATCATGGAGATAATTTGGGCAAATTTGATGCAAAGGTAGATGAAGCTATCTTTGTTGGGTATGCAGCAGGGAAAGCCTATAGAGTCAATCTAAGAACCAACATTGTTATGGAATCTGTACATGTTGTGTTTGATGATCAAAAGATTCTAGGTCTAAATGATGAAGGCTTCCATGAAAAGTTGAGATTTGAAAATGAGGTAGAAGGAAGAATGTACATTGATGATGATGAGGAAAATGAAGATCATGACCATGAAAATTCACCTAGAGTTGTTGTTCCAACTAGAAGTGATGCTAACACTGGAAATGAAGCATCCGTTGACAGTCATACTGGAGCATCAGATGCATCCGTTGACAGGCATTCTCATACATCCGTCGACAGGCAAAATGGAGCATCCGTTGATAGACAAAATGATGCATCCGTTGACAGTCAACTTCATAATTCCGCAAGGACAACAAACTCAGGGGGAGTTTCTCAAAGTCAAAACTCAATGACCAATCAACAAGATCATGCTCATTTAGATGAAGCAACCTCATTTAGATCAAACCTTCAACCTTCAAGAAAATGGACCAGAGATCATCCTTTTGAGTTAATCATTGGTGACTCAAACTCAAGAGTCCAAACTAGGAGGGCCACACAAGAAGAATGCCTAGACAGTAGTTTCCTGTCTTAAGAGGAACCTAAGAAAGTGGAAGATGCCCTTCTAGATCCAGATTGGGTCTTAGCAATGCAAGAAGAGCTAAACCAATTGAGAGAAATAAAGTATGGAAGCTTGTGCCCAAACCTGATGATAGAGGTGTCATAGGTACCAAATGGGTTCTCAAGAATAAGACTGATGAAAATGGCATAATTGTGAGGATAAAGCTAGATTAGTGGCAAAGGGCTATTCTCAAGAAGAAGGGATAGATTTTGATGAAACTTTTGCTCCAGTGGCAAGACTTGAGGCAATTAGAATTTTCCTAGCCTATGCAGCACATGTAAATTTCAAAGTCTATCAGATGGATGTCAAAAGTGCCTTTCTAAATGGGGAACTGGAAGAAAAGGTATATGTCCATCAACCTCCTGACTTTGAAGATCCAGATTTTCCAGAATATGTATATCTTCTCCTGAAAGCACTTTATGGTTTGAAGCAAGCACCAAGAGCCTGGTATGACACTTTATCTCAATTTCTTTTGGAGAATCACTTCACTAGAGGTACAGTAGATAAAACCTTATTTCATAGAAATGTCAATGGTTCTTCAATACTTGTTCAAATCTATATGTAGATGATATTATTTTTGGGTCTACAGATGAGAAGCTTTGCAAAAGGTTTGCCAAACTTATGCAAAATAGGTATGAAATGAGCATGATGGGTGAATTAACTTACTTTCTTGGTTTACAAGTGAAGCAAGTTAATGAGGGAATTTTCATAAGTCAAACAAAATATATTTATGATCTTTTAAAGAAATTTGACTTAATGGATTGTGCCTCTGCAAAAACACCTATGGCCACTGCAACTAAGCTTGAGTTGAATACTAAGGAAAAGTCTGTGGACATCTCAAGCTTTAGAGGCATGGTAGGCTCACTTCTATATCTAACATCTAGTAGACCTGATATAATGTTTTCCACTTGTCTTTGCGCTAGATTTCAATCTGACCCTAGAGAGTCTCACTTGATTGCTATTAAGAGAATTTTCAGGTATCTCAAGGGAACACCAAACCTTGGCATTTGGTACCCAAGAGATTCTGGCTTTGATCTAATTGGCTATTCAGATGCAGACTATGCAGGCTACAGAATTGATAGGAAAAGTACAACAGGCTCCTGTCAATTTCTAGGGAACAGGCTTGTGTCATGGTTCAGTAAGAAACAGAACTCAGTCTCCACTTCTACAGCTAAAGCTGAGTACATTGCTGCTGGAAGTTGTTGTGCACAGATTCTTTGGATGAAAAATCAACTTATTGACTATGGTCTAAAAGTTGAGAAGATTCTAATTTTCAGTGACAACACTAGTGCTATTGCCATCACAGAGAATCCAGTGCAACATTCGAGAACCAAGCATATTGACATTAAATACCACTTCATTAGAGAGCATGTGATGAATGGTACAGTAGAAATGCACTTTGTGCCAAGTGAAATACAGCTTGCAGATATCTTCACCAAGCCTCTTGATGAATCTTCATTCACAAGGTTGGTAGGTGAACTAGGTATGCTTAATTTTTCGTAATTCCTAGTGATATCTAATCATACTGTATTGCAGCTAGAAATGTGTTTTGATTTACTTGAGAATTAAAAACTCTCAGAAAAATTTTCTGCATAAATTTTGTCTAAGGCAAAATTTGCTTATCAATGGATATTCTTTTATCCGTTGGTAGTATAAACACATTACTAGATTTTCATATGTCAACGGATAACAGGTTGTTCACGTTATCGATGGATAAACTGTTTTCTCAACCGTCCATTCTATATCCGTTGATATATTTTTTTTATAGCCGTTGGTAAACGTGTATATTTAGTCACGGCTGTACTTGTTTTCTTTTCATTTATTATCTGACAGTTACTTTTGACCAATGGAGTAATTATTTTTTTTAATTATTTCATTTTTAATTCTTGAAAAATATAAAAGGCTGTCTTGTGTCCTCACATCTCACTTTTACTCATTTTCAAGAATCTCATAAGTTAACTGCATCTTCTTCACTAAAACTCTCTACAACAAAAGTTCAAACACTTCAATGGTGCCTATTGTTAAGATGATGTCTTCCACTGGGTTCATCTATGAGAAGAACAATTTCGCGGCCTTTGTTGATACAGTGAACGCTCCAGAAGCTTATCACACCATGATGAATTTCGTGAAGAAATGCAAACTGTCATATGCTATGACTGCCACCACTCCTCTAATCCACGAGGTAATTGAAGAAGTGTGGGCATCTGCTGAGTACATTGGCACAGACGGTACACTTGCTTTTTCTTTGAAGGGTAAAAACTATGTAGTTAATTCTGATGTGATAACTGCTTGTTTAAATTTGCCTGAGAATAACTATCTGGAAGTACCCAGTAATGCTGAAATTGTTACCATGCTTAATTCCATAAATTATACCCTTAGTACTGAGAACTTAGGAAAAATTGTTAGGAAAGGTATGGTTAAAGAATGGAGTTATTTTTGTGATGCCTTCATTAAAACTTTTTCTGGCAAAATTAGTAACTTTGATGCTGTTACCAATTCCATGCTAGTTATGCTATGTATGCTTTTGACTGATAATTCTATATTTTTGGCACACTAGTCATGTATGAGATATCAACTAAATTAGGTAAAAAGGAAACTAGGAGCAAGAATATTTATTTTGCTAGATTTTTTATGCTCTTAGCACTGCATGTATCTGAGAATGAGCTATCCATTGCTAACCCGGATAGCAAGTTCAATTGTTTTGTTCAAGAGAAAAGAGTCTTAAGTGATTTGATTCGAATGAACCTAAATGCAGAAGTACAATTGGTATATCTACCAATTGTTCAGGTAATTGTTTCCAACCCTGAAACTCCTATCTCCAACCCCCAAATTTCTTTGCCTTCTAGTGTCACAATGGAGTCTGTAGCTGTGACCAAACAGGCTCCTACCAAAGTGACCAAATCCAAAGTTCTAAAACCACAATCTAAAAGACAAACCTCAGGTGTCTCTCAAAAGGCACCTGTTGCAAAAACTACCAAAACTCTTGAGGGGAGTGTGAAGGTGGTAGTGAGTGGTGAGGGACAGGGTGAACATGAAAGAAGCCCTATGGATAAGGAAGGTGAGGCATGTGCAACCAACATTTCAGTCTCTCAAAAGACTGTTAATGAACCTTCAAGCCAAATTCTAGTTACATCCTCTCAACAGGATGTGACTACAGATTTAAGTTCCACTCCAGGAACACTGCACAAAAGGGCAAGAGACACAGATAGCTCTCACTCAAAAACCTCTGGTAGAAGAGTAAAATCCAAAACCAATGGGGAATCACAGGGTGCACACACAGTACAGAAAACTGTACTTTCTCAAATTCAGTTTGATGTGACTTCAATAAATGTGGAATCACAGCCCCTTGATCTTAACCTTCAAATCGATACACATTTCAATCCACCATCACCAACTCCATCTCTGGATGTGGATATGATATCTACATCAATTCCTGATTCTTCATCCTTAAAATTCTTGGAGAAGCCCCACTCAACAATTGGTGGTCATCATCTTTTAGATGATTTGTTGGGCCATCAATCTTCCATTCCTGAATTCACAACACTATCTAGCCATCCGTTGATAAGTGTTTCTCCATCAATGGATGCGCCTTTATTTAGCCATCCGTTGATAGCTATAACTACTCCATCAACGGATATTCCTAATCCGTTGATAACTCACTCAACCACTGCTATATCTGACAACCCTGTGTCAAGTGTGGAGGAGTTCTCAGTAGTTGAAACACTTTTAGGATTGAGGGAAGAGAGTGAGAGGCTGCCTTGTGAGCAGGCAAAAGGAGAGGTAAATAATGAGAGGCTGACCATTTCTTCCAGTCAGGCAAAAGGAGAGATTGAGAGTTCCACCTTAGTAGGTGAAGGTGTGAGAGGTGTGAGCCAAGGGGAGCCCTTGATGCAAGAAAAGAGAGATGAGAGGAGAGAAGGGACTATAGGAGGCATAAGGTTGGAAGGAGAAGCCATTGCAAGTAAGCCAATGGAGGTTGATGATGCAACCAAGGACATGGAATATCAAAAAGAATATCATTTAATGATTGACTCCATCTCTTTGGATGCTGAAACCTTTATTCCTCCACTTGCCTATCAAGTTCTGGCTCGCCAAAGCAATGTGGAAGCAGAGGAGGCAATGCACCTAGTGCACACCTCAGAGTCACTACAAAGAGCTAAGGAATCTTTAGAAGCTCTGCCATCCATTGCTGAAGATGAAGACATTGAAGAATTTGACAGTGAAGCCAGCCAGAGCACTGAGGATGAAGGTGCTGGCAGTATTCATGATTGGAAATTTGCTACTAGCTACACCTATCTTGACATTGATGTGGAGATCATAAGGCAATATAAATCTGCCATGGCTGAGCACCAAAGTGCAGATCCACAAAGATAGGTTGCTCTTCAACAAGCAATTGACTCTCTCAAGTTGCAAAAGATGCAAATGGTGATTCAAAGATCAAACTTAGAGGAAGCAAGATATCAAAGATGTGACGATTTCTGTGGATTCCAAGTTGGAGCAGTTGGCTCCTACAGCCACTCAGAGGGTGTTGCAACAAAGATTCATCAAAGAAGACAGCTTGGCTAAGTCTGTGCAATAACTCACTACTAGAGTGGAAAAGATGGAATCCCAGATGGAGCAATTTCTTCAACATCAGAAACTGCAAACTCAACTTTTAGAAAGGTTAGTTGCAGCCCCTACTTCTATTCAAACCTTTGATGCTAACAAAAAGGGGGAGAAAGTGGAAGAGGCTGTGGCAACTACAAGACAAATCACTATTTCTGAAAGGAGAGAAGCAGCAAATGAGGGGGAGTAGCAGCCTACCATATTGGTCAATCCACAGGACTTTATTGTCAAAGCTTCCCCCAGAAAATCCAAACCCCTACCAGTAGCTCTATCTGAAGAGTTTGATCTCTCAAACATGACAGAAGAGGAAAAGCTAGCCAAGATTGAAGCTCTACAAAAGATAAGAGAGGAACAAAATGAGAGGATAATGAGGTCAGAAAGGTTGATCAATGAATCTATTGCATCAACTCTGTTCTCTAGCCAAACTTTAGCTCCAACAATATCTACTACAATTCTGAAGGTGCTCACTCCAGCAATTATGGCTCCTACATATTATGATGCTGAACCTTCTTATGTCAAAGAATTTGAACCCATCATAAAAACCAGAGTTTACTCTCCACCAAAAGCAAATGGGAAGAACAAGTTACAACTGGACTATCCATTTCCCAAGGATGATGAAGAGAAGCTAATGGGAGAAGCTATCATGGAGTTCAAACAAAAGACTAATAAAAGAGTAAGAGAATGGATGGCTGTAATCACAAGGAATGGAAAAATTCTAAACATCTCCAACAGCCATCCTAGATTTGTTGAAGCCAAGAGAGAAGAGACTTCAAGGCTGCTAAGAGAAGCTCATCCAAATACTGAATTTCAAAATGAAAACTCAGAAGAGAGGCTAGCCAGGCTAGCTCAAGAGTTAGAGGATGAGTTAAAAAGTGAAGAAAAGGAGTCTGAGGAACCTCCTAAGCCAGTTAAGAGAAAAGGTGGCACTAAGGTCAGGGTACAGAAAAGACAGAAAAAGCAAAGACCCAACAGACCTATTTCTCCACAGAAAGGATCCAGAGAAACAAGTGGCACACAATTACCAGTTCAAATGCCTCAAGAGGTAATAAACCCATCTGTAAACTTCCATGAACAGCAAATAGAGGCAAAGGAGGAACCAGTGGAGTTTGACAAAATTGAGGTTCCTAAATTTTTGTTTGAATCAACATAGAAGAAAAAGGCCTCAAGAAAGCAAACTCCAAAGTTGCCTATCCAAATATCTAAGGTGCCCTCTATTGTTAAACAGTCACCTGCTGAGAACTACATCTATCAGGCAGTTATAGAAGAATATTCTGGCATCAATCTATATATGGATGAAGTTTCAAAAGTGAGAGGAATTGACAAATACAAACAACTGCCTGAGAGATTAGTGTTTGTCTACAAAGGAGGAAAAGAGAGGACATGGCCTTTACAGAAGGTACTTGGAGAAAATTATCAAATCTTAACCAAAGTATTCTCTGCCATTAAGAGACATACAAGGTTCTCCATGGTAGCCAGGCATGAGATAATCAAGAGGATTGAACATATTATAGTAGAATGGAATTCTCCATCAAGTTTGCCCAAGAAATTGAAGATCCCATACAATGGACAGAAAATCCACATTCAACCTTATTGGATGATGGAATTCAGGGATGAAGGTGGAAACAGGAGATTCTTCAGGTTGGAGGATCAACTATCTAAGGCTAGCACCCAATACCTTAGGTTTTTGCAATCAAAGCTGAATTCAAAGATTGCTGAAAAATAAGCCTTCTACAGGCAACTCCAAATCCAGATTGAATCAAATTATGCTAAGGAAGGAAAATCAAGAGTGGTGCCAAGAAGAGAAAGAAAACATTAATGATCTGCACAGACTAGAGGAGCAATCTTTCTCTGTAAATTTCTCAAACTTTCTGTGTTTAAATTTTGAAGCTTAATACAATTATGCATCTATCAGTAAATATCTATATCTCTAGGGAAATGTTTTGTTATCATCAAGGTCCTAAATTTATGGCTTTATGTTCATCAAGCATAAATTGGGGGAGATTGTTAGGAATATGTTGTACTTGATGATAACTTCACATTCTATGCACAAAATTGTATAAGTCATGTTTTGTAACTGTCAACGGATGAGACATTATAACTCTATTCGTTGACAGGTAGCTCATCAACGGATGAGGTTTTGTAGCATACTGCAATATCTCTATTTATCAGTTGATAGTGTTTTTATTCAGAGTCATGTTGACCATCAACGGATAGGCAGAATAGGGTAGCCAATTGTAAATAAGCTATGCTATGTAATTCTATCTAAGTGAAAGTGTATCAACGGATGAGAACAGGACTCTATCAACGGATACAACTCAAATCTACTCTATCAACGGATACAGCTCAAACTACCATCAACGGATGACTGTGTGCAACATCAACGGATAATCATTAACACTTTCTTTTATGCTAGCTGGGAATTAGCAGTTGATAAGGATAGGTTTGACTGATAGATCACATGGGTTGATAGTAGGTATAAAAAGTAGTATGCAGCCATACTTTGGAAACGCAGAAGAAAGAAGCATTCCATTTTCACAGTACATACAAGAAATGTGCAGGGGACATATCTGTTCACAAGGACAACCTTTCGGCTACAGGTGGATTTGGAGTGGAGTAGCAAGTCAACTTGAATTAGATTAATATTATCTTGTTCCTGTAGTACTTGTAAACTTGGGATATATAACCAAGTGTAGCAACTCTTTAGAGACCAAGAAAACAGACATATTTGCTTAGGGTTTCTTGAATATCCTTAGAAGCAAAGAGTTGTAAAACAGAAGCTGTGTACATTTGTATCACAGAGTTTTCTTCGAATAAAAGTCTCTGGTGGTACATTTAACCACCTGATTTTTTATGTGTTTGTGAATCTTTTCTCATTCGACAATTATCTCCTTATAGATTTCTGTGGTTCTTATCAGAAATTTATAAATATCAAGAATTTTATTCAACCCCCCCTTCTACAATTATACAAGTGTGTAATCTGGGAATAACAATATTTTTTATGCTTGATCAAATGGTTTTCATCAATTTATTTTAAGATCTTTATCGTACGGAGGACCAGACTACCGATTATCAAAGTTTTAGATTTAAATAGAAGAAAATTATTAAACCGTCACTAATTAGAGATTATTTCGTTAATTTCACGTGGATTGTAATCATCCAAATCAAATTTTAAGAATTCAAGATAGAGTACACATATTAAATCAAACGTGTAAAATCTTATATATATCAATTATTTAAGGATATTTACCAAAATTACTACTTTTTTTAAAAAAATTGTGATTTTACCATCTTCACAAAAAATTTGCAAAAATACCAATTTATTTGAAAAAATACGGAGGATAGCATTCAATTGCATATGCAACCTTATATGCAACTAAAAGCTGGAAGTTGAATTTCCATTTTTTTGCTCCTGTGTAGCCCTGTATATAGCTGTAAAAAAATGGAAATTCAATTTCCAATTTTTAGTTACATATAAGGTTATATATGAGATTGCATATGCAACCACATTTGCAACTGAATGCAACCTGCTCCGCAGTCACATATGCAAATTCAACTTTCAGTTGCATATGCAACCTCCATATTTTTGCAAATATTTTGGTATTTTCGCAAATAATATGATATTTTCGCAAATTATTTTTTTTAGAAAAAGTATTTTTACAAAAAAGTTTTTGGATTTGGATATTTATGAAAAACATCAATTTTCTTAATAACAATTTGGGCCCCGTTTGGTATTGCTATTGCTGACAACAACAACAGCTTATTTCTGAAAAGCAGGTAAAATGTTGTTTGTTAAATTTTAAAAGCGGCTTTTCTGAAAAGTGCTTTTGGCTGAAAAGTTGGTTTAGAGAGAGCATGTCCCCCTATACTTTTGAAAAAAAGCTACTTTTCAGCTTTTACACGAAGCAGTTACTGATATCAACATCAAATCTCACCAAAAACATTATTTTTTAAAAAAATAATATGCAAAACATCCATATATCAAAAATATTACTAAACAGTTATCTGATTTTCGCAACACTTATTTTAACCGCACTTTTTTCAACAGCACAGCAGTTTTTAACAATAATCACAAACAGAGACTTGATATGTAAATTAATAACATATAAAATTTGTAAAAATTAATATAATTATAATTATTAATATAGGAGTTGTGCGTTGCGCGGGTTATAAGCTAGTGTTCATAAAAATGGCTCTACTATTCCAGCACACCTCCGATTTTGTGTTGTTACGAAATTCATCCAATAACATTTGGCGCTAGAAGGAGGGGTAATTTATTATTCAAGGAGGATGAATAATGACAAATAAATTTATGGGGGCTTTTGGGTCACAATCCTGATGACAGAGACGACAATAGCAGCAAACTGGCATTACGACAAGGACTCGTTGATGACAAACCAAGCAAATGGTGGCTCGAAGCATGAAAGACAGTACAAACAACGAAGTGGCTATAAATGGCTTCGGTGTTGTGAATCGCGATAGGGCCAACATAAAAGAAAGGATGTACAGAGTAATTGCAAAAACAACATGTGACATACGTGGACAAAGAAAAGGAAAAGAAGTAAATAAGAAAGGATGGTAAAGCTGGCACGCGACAGTAATCAAAAAAGAAAAGGAAAAATGGCTAGCAAATGGTAATACAATGAAAATTAGCTTGGTTCATCACTTCGCTCGACTAAAATAAAAAGATAAGTCCTCTTATTTGTTTGTATTATGCCATGTCATGCATGAATGCATGCATAAATCAGCTTTTTAAATATTTTTTAGAAATATAATTATTATTAAAATTCATGCGAGCAATTTATTTTTATGCTTGTAAAATTATTGTGATTTAAAAAATATCAATTAACTCTCCTATCCCGTTCGCAATGTGGGGAATGGATATACTTGGTCCTTTCCCTGTAGCTTCAGCACAAAGGAAGTTTTTCCCTATAGCTTCAGCACAAAGGAAGTTTCTAATAGTAGTCATCGACTACTTTACCAAGTGGATTGAGGCTAAGCCGTTGGCCAAAATAACCACCAAGCAAGTTGTCCAGTTCTTTTGGGAGAACATGTTAGGAATAATTAATGAGTTGTGATGTTAAGAATAGAATTTTACTTATACTTCTTGTATATTCTGATTTATAAAGGATTTAGCACTTTGTATAGGAAATATGTGTTAGACAGTTATCTGTAAAGTTTAGTCAGGAATGAACAGTGCATCGAGTACTACATGTCAGGAACTGAGATTGAATCCTTATACGTCAAGTCAAGTACTGATCAAGTACTGATGGAATGGTCAAATCCTGATGCAAGATGGAATCCTGATATCAGTCGTGTTACTGATGATGTCATTAAGGATGCTACAGAAACTGGCAAGTGCTATAAAACAGGATCTTTGGTTGAGGAACAAGCAAGAAGATTTTATGAAGGAAAGAATTTTCTATTGATGGAAACTATCAACTGGATGGCAGAACATTGTCATGTATAGATTATCTTTCTATGATTAGTTGAAAGGTAGCATTATAAATACTCTCTCTATGTCATTGTAAAAAGAGTTCGTGTGTGAATGTGCGTAGCTCTGTATAAGGTTTGTATTCGAAAGTTTGAAACAAACAGAGAGATTTGTATTGTCAGCAGCTGCTAAAGGTATTATACATCTTTGGTAGAGTTTGTATTTGATCTTATTAATACAAACAGAGTTTGATTCATTCGTTTATTCTTGTTCATATAATCAAGCAAAAATCAGACACGATTATATAACTTGTATTCAACCCCCCCTTCTACAAGTTATTCGAGTTAACAATTGGTATCAGGGCAGGTTGATTTCGAATAATCATAAAGATCTGCAATCATGTCTGGTTACAAGGATGGGAATACTAAGATTCCTATGCTCAAGAGAAACGAATATACTCTATGGGAAGTAAAGATGTTGCATCATCTGGAAGCAACAGATCCTGATTATCTTGACAAAATCAGAGATGGACCTTTTATCCCAACGAAGGTTGTTGGACAAGCAACTGTTGATGGTGAGGTTATTCTAGAACATACAGTAGAGAAGCCTAAATCTGAGTGGTCAGATAAGGACAAGGAGAATGTTCTTAAAGATGCTAAAGTGAGAAACATATTATTCAATAGTCTTGATTCTGTTCTCACTAACTATGTTCTCTCTTGTAAAACTGCTAAGGATATATGGGACAATCTTAAGGTTCACTGTGAAGGAACGAAGCCTATCAGGAAGAATATGAGGACACTACTTATACAACAGTATGAGTACTTTGAATCCAAGTCTGGTGATTCATTTACTGATACCTTTGATAGGTTTACAAAACTCATCAATGAGATGGCCATGCATGGTAAATATTATGACTTGGAGGATATGAATACAAAGTTCATGAAAGCTTTGCATGATTTCTACAATGAGAAGATATCTGCGATTGAGGAAGCTAATGATCTGGATGAGATATCATTAGAGGCAGTATATGGAAAACTGAGAGCTTATGAACTTGACAAGCAGTAGAAGAAGAGCAGGAGTGAAGGAAAGATGAAGACTATTGCACTTACTGCTCAAAGCTTCCAGAGGAACAGCATGATGAGCCTGCTATAAAGAACTCAAGGAAGAAGAAAGGCAAAGAAAGTTCTGAGTCAGAGACTACTGATATGGACTCTGACAACAATGATTCTGAATCTGAGATGCAGGAACTCTTTGCTATGTTTGCTAAAGCTTTCAAGAAAGGAAGATTCAATAGGAAAAGATTTAGCAAAGGACCTTTTCAAAAGAAGGAGGAGAAGAAGAGTGACAAAGGCAAAAGTACAATTGTCAAGCTTAATAAGGCCAAGATCAAGTGCTTTAACTGCAGCAAACTTGGACACTTTGCTAGTGAGTGTAAGAAGCCTAGGAATTCAGGAAAGGGTAATGCACTTATGGTCACACAGAAGGATTGGGCTGATTCCAGTGATTCTGAAGATGAATTGGATTATGACAACATTGCACTGATGGCAAATGTTTCAGACAAACCTGGATCTCCAAAGAAAACTTCTCCATCCTCTGTTAAGGTATCACTTCACTCTCTTGATTCATTTTATAGCTTAAATTCTGATGAAATTAGATCTATCCATGCTGAGTTTAAAAATTTGATGACTAATTTTAGAATTCTTACTTGTGAAAGAGATGAACTTAAGGTTAAGAATGATAAATTAGTTAATAGAAATAATTTTCTTGAATCTGAGTTAATTCAAATGGAAGAATACAAGTTAAGTTCTGATAAAGCTAAGCATGATTACAGTGTTATTCTTGAGGCTTATGACTATGTCAGAATAGAACTAGAAGAAGAGAGAGATGTGATTAAGACCATTAACATTTCTGGTAAAAAGACACAAGAAATCATCGAAAATGGAATTCGTGGTAAGGTTAATGGTTTAGATTTTGATAAGGCTAGACAAGAAGAAAAAGTAGCTATTGTCAATGATGATAGTAAAATAGAAGATAGCACATCTAAATCTAAAGGTAAGAAAATTGTTTCTGAACCTATTCATGTTAAATTTGTTGATTCAAAAGGTACCCCTGTTGTACACAAAAGGATTAACAATAGTAATTCAGATGAGAAAGTGTTAGAGAAACCTAAGAATGTAAACATAGGGTTTCTGTCTAAGTCTCAGTTGAAATAGAGATTAGATGGTATTTCAGAGTCTAGCAAAATCAAGAGAAATAGGAATGGAAAAGAAGGTATTAACAAAGAGAATAATTACCAGAATGTACCTGATGCACCTAGGAAAAAATGCTATAAGTGTGGAAATCATAATCATTTGGCCCTAGACTGCAATCAAAAACCTTCTTGGAAAACTGAGTCCAGATTCCCCAAGACTCAGAAAATTCAATACCAACCACAAAAAGCTTGTTATCATTGTGGTAGTTTACTTCATTCCATTTACATGTGTAGAGAATATCATGAACTGTATTATGACTATTATTCTCTGAAATCTGAAACTCCTAGTCACAAACAGTTTGTGAAATCAGAGTCTAAGGTTGACTCTGCAATAGGTAAAGTAAAGGCAAAATCTTCAAAGCCTGTTGTTTCTAAATCTAGTAAGAATGGATCCAATCAAAGTTGGGTCCTAAAAAATTCTAACTAGTTACTTTTTGTTTGCAGGGCACAGGAAAGAAGCATTCAATTATCTTGGACAGTGGATGCTCTGGACACATGACTGGAAAGAAGTCCCTTCTTACAAAGTTTGAGAGGAAAGCTGGCCCAGTAATATCTTTTGGAGATGGCAACAAAGGAGAAACTCTGGGATATGGCTCAATTGTTTTAGGGAATGTCATCATAGAAAATGTAGCACTGGTTGAAGGCTTGAAACATACTCTTTTAAGCATAAGTCAACTGGGTGATATAGGTTACAAATCAATCTTTGACAGAGAAGGATGCAAAATCTTGAATATGCAGAATGGAGACATTGTTCTAACTTGTCAAAGACATGGTAACATATATGAAGCCAACTTAAGTGATACATCTAAAGGAATTGTTAGATGTCTCTACAGCAAAGCAACAAGTAATGAAAGCTGGAATTGGCATAAGAAACTCTCACATCTCAACTTCAAGAAGCTTAATCAACTTGTTAAGCACAATCTGGTGAGAGGCCTACCTCAGGCAAATTATGTGCAAGATGGACTTTGTGATGCATGTCAGCTTGGAAAGCAAAGAAGAACCACTTTCAAGAGCAAGACTGAAAATTCAATTACTGAACCATTTCACATGCTACATTACTGGTCCAGTAAACATTATGTCTATCAGCAAGAAAATATATGCTCTAGTGATAGTGGATGATTTCACAAGGTTCACATGGGTGTTCTTTCTACACAAAAAGGATGAAGCTCCTCAGCAAATCATTGAACTTGTCAAGAATATTCAGAATAACTATGAGTACAAAGTCAAAGTACTTAGGAGTGACAATGGTACAGAATTCAAGAATTCTACAATGGAGGATTTTTGTGCAGATAATGGAATCACTCAATAGTTTTCTGCACCTGGTACACCTCAGCAAAATGGTGTAGTGGAAAGAAAGAACAGGACTCTCATAGAGGCAGCAAGAACCATGCTGGCAAATGCAAAACTTCTAACCTATTTTTGGGTAGAAGCTATTAACACTACATGTTTCACTCAAAATTGTACCTTGGTAAATAGTCATGGAAAAACTCCCTATGAGATGATCAAAGGAAAGAAACCAAGTGTGAAATACTTTCACATCTTTGGATGCAAATGCTATGTCCTAAAAGTTCATCCAGAACAACTTGGAAAATTTGAAGCCAAATCGGATGAAGCAATCTTTCTAGGATATTCAGCATCTAGGGCCTTCAAAGTTTATAATCTCAGAACTCACATTGTTATGGAATCAATTCATGTTGCATTTGATGATAAGAAATTTGGAATTCTGCAAACTGATAAGAGCCATGACAAATTGAAATTTGAAAATCTGAAGAATTCTGAGATATTCTCCAGTGATGATGAAGGTTCTCCAGAAGGAATTTCTATTGCTTCTCAAAGGAATGCTACTGTTAAGGGGGAGCAAATACATCAAGGAGAACACAGTGATCATCAGGAGCAGACTAGCTATTCAGAGTCTACTCCATCAGGAATTGATCTTTCAGAGTCTACTGAGGAAAGATCAGTAACTAGCAGCAATATGGAATCTACTGATTCTATTGATCAAAGGGGAGTTATTGAAGGCAAAGAGAATTCTTCTACAAGAGATACCACTAACTTAGGGGGAGAGACTAGCAGAGTCAATCTACCACCTGTTAGAAAATGGACAAAGGATCATACTGAAGATTTGATTATTGGTGATCCAAATAGTAGTGTTCGAACTAGAAGATCAATTCAAAATGAATGCTTGTATAGTTGCTTTCTCTCAAAGAATGAACCTAAGAAGGTTGAAGAAGCCTTACAGGATCCTGATTGGGTAATTGCAATGCAGGAGGAGTTAAATGAGTTTGAGGGAAACAAAGTCTGGAAACTGGTACCAAGACCTAAAGATAGATCTATTGTTAGTGCAAGATGGGTTTTCAGAAACAAGCTAGATGAATCTGGTATGATTGTAAGAAACAAAGCAAGACTGGTGGCCAAGGGTTATTCTCAAGAAGAAGGCATTGATTATGATGAGACCTTTGCACCTGTAGCAAGATTGGAAGCAATCAGAATGTTTCTTGCATTTGCAGCTCATTCAAAATTCAAGGTATACCAGATGGATGTAAAGAGTGCTTTTCTAAATGACAAACTTGATGAGGAAGTATATGTGGAACAGCCACCTGGATTTGTTGATCCAAAGTTTCCAAATCATGTCTACAAACTTGACAAGGCACTCTATGGACTAAAGCAGGCACCAAGAGCATGGTATGAGACTTTGTCTAAATTTCTTCTTGAAAATGGCTTCAGAAGAGGTACAATTGACAAAACTCTATTCTTTAGAAAGATAAAAGGTGAATTGCTTTTAGTTCAAGTTTATGTTGATGATATCATATTTGGCTCTACTAGTGAAAAGTTGTGTGCTAAGTTTAGCAAGCTTATGCAGTCTAAGTATCAGATAAGCATGATGGGTGAATTAAATTATTTCTTAGGCTTGCAGGTCAAACAGACTGAGACTGGTATTTTCATTAATCAGTCAAAGTATATCAAAGATCTTTTAAGAAGGTTTGACTTTCAAGACTGTGCAGTTGCAAAAACACCCATGACAACAGCCACTAAACTAGACTCTGATCCTAAGGGAAAGAGTGTGGATAATACTAGTTATAGAGGCATGAGAGGTTCATTGTTATATCTAACTGTAAGTAGACTAGATATAATGTTTTCTACCTGTTTATGTGCTAGATTCCAAAGTGATCCTAAGGAATCTCATTTAATTGCTGTGAAGAGAATTTTTAGATATCTCAAAGGAACTCCAAATCTTGGTTTGTGGTATCCTAGAGAATCTGATTTCTTCCTAATTGGCTATTCAGACTCTGATTATGCAGGTTGTAAAATAGACAGGAAAAGCACTACAGGTACATGTCAATTCTTGGGAAATAGATTGATTTCTTGGGCAAGCAAGAAGCAACAATCTGTCTCAACCTCAACTGCAGAAGCTGAGTACATAGCAGCAGGCAGTTGTTGTGCACAGCTCCTTTGGATAAGAAATCAGTTGATGGATTATGGTATGACACTTAGTAATATTCCTATGTTTTGTGATAATACTAGTGCTATCAAAATTGCAGAAAATCCAGTTCAACATTCAAGGACTAAGCATATTGATGTCAGGTATCATTTTATTAGAGAACATATTGAGAATGGTACTGTGGAACTTCATTTTGTTCCTACTGACAAACAGCTTGCAGATATTCTAACTAAACCACTTGATGAGACTACATTCAGTAGATTAGTAAGTGAGTTAGGAATGTTAAATTTCTAGATCTTTAACATGTGCAAAAGTAGCAAGGTATGTTGTTTTTAGCTTATAGACTTGATATTCTTGTCAGGATCTATATTTGATTGTTAAATGCTTTAGCTATAACACTTTGCCTTGATAAATTTCAGTATGATAGACTTGTTAATAATCATCAGGATTAGAATTGTTATCAGGATGCTGACGTCATCAGTATTGTGTCAGTATCAGGATTGTGAAAATTGTTTCAGATCCTGACGTTTACTTTGTGTAGTAATCTAATTCTGTGATGTGTTAAGTCTATGCAAGCAAATGCAAGCAAGTTTTAATTCATTCATACTGATAGTTTATATTATCATTCAATTCAGTCAATAAAATCAAAAGACAAGTAGATAATAAGAAATTGTATTTTCATTAATTGAAAGCATTACATACATGGAAATGAAATACAACATCTTTTTGTCTAACTTCTAATGATAATCCTATACTTATCTAATGATATGGATTCTGAGATACAGGACAAGGAGCATCTCAAGAAATCCATCAGGGGATTTGAACAGCCTCGTCTGCTCTTGGATTCCTTGTCTGGGCGACTTGAATGAGAGTAGCTAACACTACGCCAAATAAGTCAATAGACATCAGTTCTGGACTGATGTAAAAACTGTCAAAAACCGATGTCTAGGTGGGTGTTGTTAAAAGTCCATGTGTTTTACATCGGTTCTGGGCCGATGTTAAAAAGACTTATTACATCAGTTCTGAACCGATGTAAATAGTTATCAACAACATCAGTTCTGAACCGATGTAAATAGTTATCACATCAGTTTTTAACAACTTATTAACAAGACTTATTACATTAGTTAAGAACCGATGTAAATCATTATCAACAACATCGGCTGTTTAAACAGAACCGATGTTTAAAACCCTGTACTACATCGGTTTTAATAGAAAACTGATGTTGTAAATGGTATACCACATCGGTTAAAAACCGATGTAAAATACATCCCTGAAATAGCCAAAATAGCTCCATAAATTTGCACACTATAATTACCAAATTTAAATCACACTGGAAAGTAACACACTACAATTACCAAAACTAAATCACACTAGAAAGTAAGTAAAAATAATTTTTTCATTAACGAAAGAAATACAACATTCTTACATCATTAAGTAAAACTAAATTGGCCTACTCTACATGAGCGTATATACAAAAAACAAGCTTTCATTACATTATCTGAAAAACCAAACTAAAACTAGCGCTAAGTCTCTATTTTACTTGTTTCCTAAAATTTATTGATATCACTTTCTTTTATCCTTGGTGCCTCTATAGAAAGTAGTAATACCAATCTCATGCCTCTGTAGAAAAAGCTCTTACCCCACCTGCCATAACCTCTTTATCGGTTTCATCTTCAAGGTCACTAGCTGGAACCCAATCCACAGTCAGTTTCCCGTGGCAAGCAACAGAAGCATGCAACAGACACATATATCCAGTTCTTAGTATCATTATTGTACAAGTAGACACAAAGCATGCAAAAATACGAAGCACATAAAAAACTAGTTGAAGATGAAGTGAATTTCACTAAGACAAGAAAATGTAGGTTACCCCTCAAGACCAGGATTAGCCGGATGGTAGACATTTTTCAGACCCAATCTTTTTGCAGCCAAAGCAGTCGTCTCGCCAATGCAGGCAACAGAATAATCCCACCCTTCTAAATCTGGAATAAGATTAACCCAGGCACTGTTGCAACAGACTTAACTCAGAGAACAGGAGGAAAGATAAATAAAGAAAAAAAACAAAATAAAAGTTTTAATGAAAAGGCATGATATATGTCTAAAACATTACATCATAGGATGCACTGATGATCTTGGAGGAAGACCCTGAAACACAAAAACACTAATTCACAAATCAATTTTACACGTATAAAGAAATGATCTCAATCACAACTTTAATCTCCCTTCAAAATCCTAAAGAAAAAAAGCAGCAAGCTCAGGCAAGTCTAAATGATAAACTAGTTAAAACAAATTGCCAGTTGTTTTTTAAATATTCCATGAAACCTCATACATCCAACAAGAGATTTTGAGACTAATTGAAGGCCGAACCAACTAGGGTTTTTCAATTGAAACACAGAATAAAAAACTATAAATATACCTCTGTCATTTCAATCGCAGACACTCCAAGGGCCCAGACATCCACCTGAGATGCATGACATATTTTATGAAAATAATAAATTTAGTCTAGCCATTCTTGTATATCAAAACATGTAACTGTTTGTTAACGTCAAAGATAAGGGAAATTGTTATTCCGAAGATATCTCTGCCAAACTTCAAACATAATCATAATCAATATAGAATAAGATACTACCTTTGCTTGTATAATGTGATTACTGAGCCAGCAGATCAATGTAAGAACATTCATTCTAAAAGCTTTTATCTACAAGGCTATAATTTAGGTTGACCTGATACTGATAGACATTCAAACCCTATTTTATATTAAGTTACCACTAGCACAAAGAATTATATATTAAGTTCCCACTAGTACAAAGAAGTATGTATAATATATCCCATTCTTGTGGATTCGTCTTCCTTTTATCACGTACAGACCAAGTACTGCATTTACAACTTATCAAAAGCAGGTTTAATGTGCATTGACCTTACCTTTCCATCGTATCTGCTCCTCCTGAATGACTTCTGGAGCCATCCAATGGGGAGTTCCAATAAACTGAGAGCAAGTAAGAATGATATACAAACATTGAAAAATGTCGTTGTCAAAGACGAATGTGCTTAAGTACACAACTTACAGGGTATATGCTCTGACCTTTTACATAAGCAGATGTATTGTCTGCGTAGGAGAAGCCAACACCAGCAGGTGAATCCAAGTAGATGATATTTGAAACCTGCACAATTTGTCTATGTTTATTTTGTTGCAAACTAAAGTAAAGTTCTTCAAATGTCATATCAAATTATTAATTGATTAATAATATATATAAACACCTTGGTCCAGCTATAGGCATATAAGTGCAAAGTAGGGAGACCCTTTGTTCCAGCCTCAAAATTGAAGGGACCTGCAAGTAGTAATGTAACATAATTAACCTCCTATACATTCTTGAATCAAAGACCTAAAGTTATGTGATACAAACCAAATAAATTTTCTCAATTAACTAGTCGTGGAAAAAAAATCTAAAATAGCAATCATATGGTAAATTTCAATCCAGCATACAAGAAGTCAGTGAGCAGCACTTTGCACTAAAACTGAAGACATGCCTCCATGACCGCTTATAAACTTAAGTAATAGGCCTATTAGAAAGAGTCAGAAAGCAGTCGAGTTTACTTGTTTGTGATACATCAGCAGCCAAACAAGTAACATATATTAAGCTATTACATGATAATATATCAGGAAAAAGAACAAGTATAAGTAAATGATAAGAAGAAGCAATAAGGGTTTACGAACAAAGCATCAAAGATAAGATATTTAGAATCACATTGAAGAGGCAGTAGAGCAATTAGACAGAACACCATCAAGGGCAATGAAACTGAAATAAACATTTATTCACTTTTTCTACAAAATCAAAGAACTAAACAAGCTCATCACAGGAGTTCAAATTTCTACAGCCTTAGCAACAATAAACAGCCCACCTTTGCAACAATCAAAACCAAAATAACACACAAAAAAACACAACCCAAAAATTCAAGAAACACCCAAAAGGATTCCATATATACTAACAATTCAGATCCACCAAAACTATACACATAAAAATACAAATATATATATATATATATATGTGTGTGTGTGTGTGTGTGTGTGCGCGCGCGCGCAAAGAAATCTCAAGAAAAGAGAGGGATGTTTTACAAATTGAAGGTAGTTTCCAAGCTCAATAAAGCTCCAGACCTGTGAAAAAAGCTCAATTAAAATTAAAAAAAAAAATAAAATCTGAAAATAAAATTTAAATTTCCTTACTTATTTCACACAAATCGAACCGAGAGAGCTCCTTTTTTAAGGTTATTTAGCACGAATCGAACCAATTCCTAGCTGGGTTCATACTTAATTAAGGTTTTTGCTTTTGAATTTGTAATTAAGGTTTACGATGGGTTGAGAGAGACGGGATACATAGAGAGAGATGAGAGAGGGACGAGAAAGAGGAGATACATAGATGGTGAGAGATATACAGAGATGGTGAGAGAGATTTAGAGATGTCGAGAGAGAGAGAGAGAGAGAGAGAGTGAGCTGTGTGTGCGAGATGTCGAGGAGGCAGGGAAATAAAATGTCTTAAGGGGGAAATGAAAAAAATAAAAAGGGGCAATGTTTTCAAGTAAGGGGGAAAAGTGTGGGAAAGAAAATATGCGTGTTTTTTTATTTTTTTAAAAAGTGGTTAAGACATCAGTTTTAACTACAACTGCTGTCTACAAACTACTTTAACATCGATTCTAATAAAACTGATGTAAAACATCTTTTTAACATCGGTCACCAATGCAACCGATGTTAAATGGGTGATGCCTATTGACTGTTTTCTTGTAGTGTAACTTAAATGTATAGCATCCCCATCAAGATCAACCTCAGACTCTCGGCCAAATTCTTCATCCTCAAGTTTTGAGGAGGTTAGGGGAAGATTGTATCCAACAGATGGATGTTCTAGGAGAAACCTCTGGATATTATCTAAAACTACTATATCCATGACTAGTTCGATGAGAAAAGTCGTCTCTTCAAAGAGATGATCAAGAACAGGATGTTCATCGACTGTGAAAAACCTAAAGAATGGATTCGAATGGAGTTTTGGTTTTAGAATCATTATTGAGAAGAAAACAAATTGAAAGGTTTATGGAGAATGGCATAAGGCGTCTGTTTCTTTTATAGAAAGGCGTGAGAAGCTGAACAGTCACTTGGAACTATCAATGAAGTCAGACGCTAATTATCGCGTGTGACTTTATTTCTTGTATTTTCAAGAAATGTCGAATATATCTAACCAATTGATTTTGTTCAGATTAATTGTTTATTTCTTTTTCAGATAAAAGAAAAAAAAATGCCACGTGGAAACTCCATTTAAGTCTCTGGAATCAGGATGATATTAATCAGAATTTCAAGTGTGACCATCATGATTTGAGAATTATTATTTTTAAATCACATTGCATTTTGTGATTATTTTGATGGGAGGTCCCAACAGGAAAAAGGAAGTTGATCAGTATTGATTATTATCTTGATAATATCCTGATTTATTTTATGAAAATCAATTTTGGATTTTATTTTCCAAAAATCAAGGGTAACCACACTTTTCAGGGACTGACATCTGTCAATCTACGTGTCGACGTGGGATAGTGGTCTGAAAGATTTGTGAAATATATTTGTTTTGAAACTCTAATCGTGTAATTGCTTTCTCTAATTTCACATTCTCTAAAGCAAAAAACACTCTCGAGTTTTCAAAATCACTAATCCATTTTAAGAATTTTTCAAGTTCTTTTCAGATAAAAAATGACAGCTCAAAGAAGATTACCTAAGTCAGTAGCCTTCAAGTTTGGTGACTTTGATTTTATGACGAACAATCATGTAGCAGCTATCACCAACAAGGAAGGAGTGTCAACTGATTTTCACCCAATCATGGACTTTCTAGCGTATGGACCATTAAGTTATGTATTGACAGCATCTCCACAGATTAATCAAGCAGCTGTTACACAAGCTCGGGAGAATGCTGAGGTAATTGATTCTACTCAGAGTCAATCAGGTAAGATTGTTCTACACTTAGGACAAGATTCTTTTGATATTACTGAATCTGTTGTTAATTCAGTACTTCACTTACCTGTTAGTTTGAATTATGAGAATGTACCATCTGATGATGATGTTAGAACTATGTTATTTGCATTAGGTTATAATGGACCTTTAGATAACATGAGCCAGTTAAAAAGATCTTGTCTTATGAAAGAGTGGTCTTTCTTCTTTGATCAATTAGCTAAATGCTTTACTGGTAAATGTAGTTCTTTTGATCAAATTACTTCTGTTACTTCACATATTGCTTACAGTTTGCTTTATGACAGAGTAATTAACATTGGTCACATTATCTTAAATCAGATGAGTATTAAACTTGGGTTAAGAGATCAAAATAGGAAAATGGTTTATTATCATAGATTTATGCAAATTTTTATTAACCATTTTATTCCTGATGTTGAAGCTAGATTTGGTAGAGAACATTGTGTTTCTTCTTATGTACAGCAAAAGAGAATTTTCTCTAAGATTACAAAGAAGGACAATGAAAAGAATCTAGATGAAATACCTGCAATTCATTATCCACATCATGTTCAGGTAATTCTTAAAACTCATCTTCCTACTCTCTACAATTCTTCTTTCTTTTGTGGTGAAATGGCTCAGGAATCTCATTTGGAGGAGAACCCACCTGTGTCTACCCAAGTAGCCCAAAACATTATAGTCTCTGAAATAATTCAAGAACAAAGTTTTAATCCACAGCCTATTGTTTCAAAGAAACCAACCTCTGGTGTTTCACAAAAGACATCAGTTGTAAGGAAGAGAAGATTTATTGTGTCAAGTAGTAGTAGTTCTAGTGAAGATGATGATAATATATCTCTTGCTGAGAGAGAAGAATTGAAGGCTGCAGTTCGACTTTCTAAGCTAGGACAAAGAGATGAAGCACCTAGTCACAGCCAGGCTGCAGTTTCTGAAAAGACCGTAGTACTTAAAAAGGGAAAACAGTTACTGGATACTGTCTCTCAAAAGACTGTGTCTATTGAAAAACGATCTCATCCCAAGATCACTTCTGTGTCTACACCTCTTGAGTCTTCTCAGGATAAATCTTTTGCTCACTATACCAGGAGAACAAGGAGAAAGATTCAATTGTCACCTACACACACAGAGTCTAGTCTAACTAATATTATGCAGGTCTCTACAAATGAACCTACAATCAAGTCAGCAAATGACTATAGAGATTTGGATATTGATTCTTCATGGGAAACTACATTATCATACAGACTGGCTATGGGACTAATTTCTCTCAAAGTGAAGTTGTTAAGGCCTGTTCTAGATTTTCTGGTTGAAAGAGTACCAAAACTTTTATTTCCAGATGAATATGGACTTCTACATCAAAGACTTGACTTAATGAAGATGTATTTCTATGTATCTGTCAGAAGACAATTAGTCAAGAAATTTGGACTCTCGAAGCATGTTGCACTTCAATCACTTCATGCATATTTATTTGACAAGGATGTCATTATTGAAGATGCTTCAGCTCAAGGTGAACAACTGGAGGAAGTAGATAGTGGAATGCAGTCAACAGAAGATACTATTGCACCAGTGGTGGATAGTAGGAAAGATCATATCACAGTCACTTCAACACAAGAACCATCTAGTCAGAGGTTGGATGACTCAGGAGCTGTGATAGCTGATGTTGAAAGGTCTTCTGTGATGACTAAAATTGCAAGTGAGAAACCCTATGATATGGGAGGAATAACTTTGACTGGTTTTCTTGAAGATCAAACAAATATTATTCAATCAGAGTCTATCCACCTTGAGGGTGAGTCTCAGTAAACAACAATTAAAGACGGTGATGTACTAACTATGGTGGTCTAATGAAGTATTACTGAAGACATCAGAGTCTAGTAAAGAACCTGAAAGTGGTATACTGGAGCCTGTCGTCTCTGGAAGGAAAGAAGATGTTTGTGAGGGTTCAGAGACTATAGCAACTCACTCCTTGGAGAAAACCTCAAGCCCCTTGCTAAATGAGGAACCCTCTCTCCATGTGAGTTCAGGTATAAAAACTTCTTCTAAACTCTATTTTTCTGTAGGTCATGAGAGCACTTATCCAAATTTGAGTGATACACTTGAAAAGATGGATATTGATCCATAATCAGAGTGGCTGGCTCCTGACCAAGAAAAAGGAGAGGTAGGAAGAGTGTTGACTTTAGATAGTCAAAGTGAGAATGAGGGTATGGATGATCAACTCCATAGTGAGGGAGAGAAAATTAGGAAACCACCATCGTTTGATTTCTGGGATCAGGTTTTTCCTGAATCTTGGTCTAATAATCTTGGTATGGATGCTGGTACTAATTCTTTTATCAAGATGTATGAGAAGAATGACTTAGCAAAGCACAACTCAAAGCCAGAAGTTAAAGCTCAGAAGCAAAAAGAAAGGCTTGTAGGAATTATAAATAGAAGAGGTGAAAGGCTAAGACAAACTTCTACAACATCAGTACCAGAAGATATTCCTAATGATTCTAGTATTCCTTTGTTTGTACTACCAATATCAGCAAGAATTGAGACATCAACAGTATCTGATCAATCTAAGGAGGAGTCAGGTTTTATAGATGTTAGTACGCAAAATACTGGTGAAGGACAAGATGACAATATTGCAGCTTCAGATCAGAAAGATGAAGATGTTTGTAACTCTAATCGAGTTTTATTACTTGAATATCATTCTACACAGGCAACTTCTTCTACAAGACTTGAATCTGAAGATATTCCAAACACTTCCAACATTGAAGTCAATTCTGAAGTTTTACAAGACATTCAGAAATCTCAAGTTGAAATTCAATCAAGACTTCAAACACTTGAAGATAACCAAGTTATTATTATGGATAATCAAGCAGTTCTGATGAATCTCATTTGTTCTGTTACTGAATCTCTTGGAATTAATGTTGCTGATGTCAAAAAGGGGGAGATAAAAACAGTTAAAAGGCAACAGACTGGGGGAGGAGATAAACAGACTGGGAGAAATAAAAGAAGAACTAAGGATGACAGAGGTGAATCTTATCAGGGAAGTGGTAAAGGAAAAGAAGCATCAAATAGTTGAATTCTTTCTTCTAAGTACTGTATACTTTGTCTACATCTGAAGAAGGAGGTACTTAACTTCATGATTTTTAAATTCATAAATTCTATTCTGATTGTATTGTTATAAGTTTTGACATCAACAACTCAGATTTATGCTTCAGATCTTAAAGCATAAATAGGGGGAGATTGTTAGGAATAATTCATGAGTTGTGATGTTAAGAATAGAATTTTACTTATACTTTTGTAAATTCTGATTTATAAAGGATTTAGCACTTTGTATAGGAAATATGTGTTAGACAGTTATCTGTAAAGTTTAGTCAGGAATGAACAGTGCATCGAGTACTACATGTCAGGAACTGAGATTGAATCCTGATACGTCAAGTCAAGTACTGATCAAGTACTGATGGAATGGTCAAATCCTGATGCAAGATGGAATCCTGATATCAGTCGTGTTACTGATGATGTCATTAAGGATGCTACAGAAACTGGCAAGTGCTATAAAACAGGATCTTTGGTTGAGGAACAAGCAAGAAGATTTTATGAAGGAAAGAATTTTCTATTGATGGAAACTGTCAACTGGACGGCGGAACATTGTCATGTATAGATTATCTTTCTGTGATTAGTTGATAGGTAGCATTATAAATACTCTCTCTATGTCATTGTAAAAAGAGTTCGTGTGTGAATGTGTGTAGCTCTGTATAAGGTTTGTATTCGAAAGTTCGAAACAAACAGAGAGATTTGTATTGTCAACAGCTGCTAAAGGTATTGTACACCTTTGGTAGAGTTTGTATTTGATCTTATTAATACAAATAGAGTTTGATTCATTCGTTTTTTCTTGTTCATATAATCAAGCAAAAATCAGACACGATTATATAACTTGTATTCAACCCCCCCTTCTACAAGTTATTCGAGTTAACAGAACATCATTTGCAGGTATGGAATCCCACGAATCCTTGTGACGGATAATGGGACACAATTCACCAATGAAGAGTTTAAGAAGTACTGCGAGGAAAACACTATTGAGCTTCATTTTACTTCAGTAGCACACCCGCAAGCTAATGGACAGGCAGAGGTAGCCAATCGGATTATCCTTGACAGACTAAAGAAGAGGGTCGAACGCTCAAGAAACACTTGGGTCGATGAGTTGCTGCTTATACTTTGGGCGTATCGTACCACTTGTAAAGTGACAACTGGAGCAACCCTGTTCTTACAAAGCCGAGGCAGTTATGCCCTTGGAGATTATGCATGCATCACCTCTAGTTGAGGCATATGAACCAGAGACTAATGAAGAAGTTATGAGGCTCGCCCTCGACCTAATTGATGAGGTTAGGGATGAAACAAATGCCTGGAATGCACAGCATTAGAAGAGAGCATCTTTCCATTACAACCAAAGGGTTAAGGAGAGGTTCTTTCGACAAGGCGACTTGGTTCTAAGAGCATTCCCATCCCGTACCCCATCCCCATCCCCAAAAACTTACTAAAAATATTAAATCCCCAAAAAAAAATAGTAAATCCCTAAATTATCTAAAATTTTCTACATCCTAATCCCCATTTTCCATCCCCATATTCCTATATTCCTTTTTATATTACTTTTTTCTCTCTCTTTCACTTACAATTTTAACTATAGCTACAATTTAGTATATTATATGAGGAGAGGGAGAGAGAGAGAGAGAGATTTAATATAATATAATACATTTGCGGGAGGTTTGGGGCATGAACAAGAGTCTACAAAAATGGGGACTCATTTCTCTTCCCGGAAACCAAACCCCATTTTGGGGAACCGGATGGAGTGAGAAATTAGATCAAAAATGACAAATTCCCCTAAATAATAGGGATAGGGATAGGGATGGGGGATGGGATGTGAGTGCTCTAAGGAAGATAGAAGCTTCTGGAGTCGGACAGAAGGGAAAGCTAGCCCCTAACTGGGAAGGGCCGTATCGAGTCAGGAGGACATTAGGACGAGGATCCTACAAGTTGGAGACGTTGGACGGGAAAGAAGTGCCTCGTACTTGGCATGCTTTGAACTTGAAGATTTATTATGTTTGAGCTATCCTAGTAAGGACTTAGCTTTTTATCTATTTATTAGGAGGAGTAGAAATAAGGTTCAATGAAACCATTCCAGGGTTCATCGCCCCGAGAAGGACAGTAGTATTATCTATGTAAGAGCTGAGCCCATTTTCGAATGATTAATGTAAGATTGTTTTACTTTCTATGATTCTGTGATTTCAATTATGTATCTAGCACGCGATAAGTGTAAGTCCAAGGTGACCAAGTACCGAAAAGAAATGAACATACGAATAAAGGGAAACAAATGCATAAATAAAACTGCCCCGAAGGGCTAAGGTTTAAGTTACAGACCCAAATAAAAGTTAAGTCCCGAAGGACCTTAATTGAAAGTAGAAAAAGATAAAGCCACAAGCGGCTAATAAGGCCATGCAAGGCCACCAACTCCTACGGAGTGATCCATCCTACTCTTCCAAGGAATCTTCCTCACCGCTCTCTTCGTCCGAACCCTCCTCATCTGAATCTTCCTCCTCAGAATCATTGTCTACTTCGGCTGCCACTCCCGATGGCTCTGTTGCAGTCTTCTCCACCTCTTCTTCCTCCTTGGAGGAAGATGCAGACACATATGAGGTACTAAGTGGCTCACGAACCATCGCCACCTTTCCTCTTCTTGGAGGCGCAGCTGCCTTTCCTCGAGAGCTCGAAGAAGATGACTCAGTGCTTGCTGCACGGGCTGCCTTCCTTAAGCCAGAGCCAGATGATCTACGGCTGCCTCTAGAGCCGGAACCCGATACCTAGGGAACAGTTTTGGTTCCCGAGCTAGAAGCAAGATCAGCACGGTTCCCACCGCCAGCAGCCTAGTTAGCCCAATAGCCCAGTAGTCCGTTGGGATAACAACAGATGGATGCATGTGGCTCACGGCACTGATAGCCTTGTCCCAACCGATGGACATGTTTAAGGGGCGCACCTCGTCGTCATGGTCATCCATGAACTTCAGAAAATCTTCTAACCTGTGATAGGCCTCAATCACCTTATCAACCTCGGATGCTTTCTTCCTGGCCAAAGAAGCAGGTTTTTTCCGAGAGGATAGAGCATCCACCTCAGTATGAACAACCCTGGATTCCAGGTCTTGGACCTCTTCTTTGAACCTTGCCTTGTCACTCTTCAAAGTTACATTCTCATCTCTGAAGGCCAGGCCTTGGTTGGAAGCAGACTGGAAATAAGCATTGGCCTGTAGAAGAGAAATCAGTAAGGTATAAGGCATCTATAAAGTCAAGATTAATAAGAGCACTGAATCCACGAGAGGGAGTGTCATACCTGATACAAAGCTTGAGCTCCCATGTGAAAGTATGCACCTAGAGGGGGGTGAATAGGTGTATTAGGTTAACTATAGTCTATTTTTATTTTTACCAAAATTCTTCCAGAAAAATATCAGCTTGCTGAAATAATTATACCAGAATGTTTCAGCTTGCTGATATTAACTAATGCAATGCAGAAATAAACTGAACAGAATAGAAAAACTTGACACACAAGATTTTAGCTAGGTTCGACCCCTAATCTCTATGGTCTACGTCCTAGTCCCTTACCAAACATGGTAAGAGAATATATTATTAATCACTATAAACCCGATTACAAGATTCAATAATATATCTCCCTTTTTCCCTAGCTACTGTCAAAATGGCTTGCTGAAATCCCCGTTTCTAACCCTGCTCTCTAAGAACTATACCACTCCCCGTAGTACAATCTTTTCTAGCTTCGTGTTTACCAAACCCTTGTTCCACAAGCCACTTCCCAGCAACTATGCCTTTACAATAAGTACAATACAGATTTGAAGGATTGAAATTACAACTCAAAGATATAGACTCTTATATATATATATATATATATATATATATATATAAAACGTGTAATATATCTTTAGAGCTTGTGTGTGTTGTTTGTGAATATGGCAATGTTAAACAACTGTTTTGAGGTGACTGAAAGTATAAACGATTTGATGAATATTCAAGAGAGTGTGTATATGTTTCTGTGTCTATTTCGTTTATACAAGAGATGTATATATATATATCAAGGTCCAACGTTCGGATATGTTCAAGAAGGAGCCGTTGGTTGATTTTCAAATGTGAAGAAATTCTCATTCAAAGAAATCTGAGTAGGTGTGCTGAAATCGTGGGATTGTGTTTCAAGAAAGATTCCCATGCAGAGAAGTCTTAGTTGGTGGCTGAGAACGTGGGAGTGTTTGTCAAGAGTCAATGTGTTTGAATGAAGACATGTCAAATAACATTGTTTAGTGTATCTCCATGCTTGAGTGTTTTGTTTGTGGCGATTCTGAGCTCTTTAGAATATGTATTATACACGTAATATATATATATGTAAGAGTCCTTACATTTAAATCTAAATAGCAGCTCTTTGTATTTCTGGACGTTCTTGACAGTTTCTGCATTCCCAGAAACGGCTTGCTGAATGTCATAACAGATTGCTGAAAGTTGAAATCAGCTTGCTGATTTCGTATAACTCCTGTGTTGGTAATTTCCTGAAACGTCTTGCTGAATGTCAAATAAACATAATTAACAGCTCTTTGTATTTCTGGACCTTTCTTGACAGTTTCTGTATTCCCTGAAACAGCTTGCTGAATGTCAAATCAGCTTGCTGATTTCGTATAGCTCCTGTGTCACTATTTCCAGAAACAGCTTGCTGAATGTCCTGTTACAGCATGTTAGTATAGCAAAATATATGTAAACAATTAACCATCAAAATCAAATGGGCTTTCAATCTCCCCCTTTTTGATGATTAACAACATATATTTTTGGGAGGGAATTTCTCCCCCTCAACATATGCTTCCCTGTATAGACATTATAAATAAGAGAAAATAGTTTTCTCCCCCTAAGTTCATGCATCTAAAACATTCGTATAGACATGGCATATTTGAACAATTTTAGACAATCCAACAACACTTAACTTAATCAGCAGCATTATAGCATAGCAGTCAGAGAATTATAACACAATTTAACTTAACCCCCAAAAGTTCCCAAAAGTTTTCTCCCCCTTAATCATTAAAAAGGAGTAAATAATGGCATAAGTGCAATAAAAACAAAGTGGTGAACACATAATCACATTGGTAGAATACAGCAAATAAACAAATAGGTTGCATTTAACTGGAAGGCACGAAACATATTAGAGCAACAAAAATCGATGTTACCCATTTCAGCTTGCCGTTTTCCAATTCAGCTTGTTGTTTCCACTTCACACATGCCTAATTCTCTTCTTAGAACAATAAATCTTTCTTCTGCAAGAGGCTTAGTGAATATATCAGTGAGCTGATATTCGGTTGGCACAAAGATAAGTTCAACATTTCCCTTAGCAACATTATCTCTTAGGAAATGATGACGGACATCGATGTGCTTTGTTCTCGAGTGATTTACTGGATTCTTTGATATGTTGATGGCACTTGTACTATCACAACGAATTGGAGTTTTGCTACATTTGATTCCATAATCTCTTAATGTTTGCCTCATCCAAAGTAGTTGAGTGCAACAACTACCCGCAGCCAAATATTCTCCTTCTGCAGTAGAGAGAGCAACAGAGGTTTGCTTCTTGCTTTGCCAAGAAACTAAGCTTTGTCCTAAAAATGTTCCGACACCACTTGTGCTTTTACGATCAGTTTGACTACCTGCATAATCTGCATCACTATATCCCACAAGATCAAATGTATTTGTAATAGGATAAAATAATCCAAGATTTTGAGTACCACTTAAATATTTGAATATTCGTTTGATAGCATTTAAGTGAGATTCTTTGGGATTAGCTTGAAAACGAGCACAAACACATACACTATACATGATATCAGGTCTAGATGCAGTAAGATATAGTAAACTACCAATCATACCTCTGTATTTTCGAATATCAACACTAATACCTGTTTCATCAGAATTCAGCTTGCTGATTTGTGTCATTGGTGTTGATTTTGCCTTTAAGTTCTCAAAACCAAATTTAGTGAGTAGATTCTTGACATATTTGGTCTGATGAACATAAATTCCAGCAGAGGTTTGTTTGATTTGAAGACCCAAGAAGTAATTTAGCTCACCCATCATGCTCATGTCAAATTCATTATGCATGCATTTCGAAAACCACTTGCACATAGAATTATTAGTTGATCCAAAGATAATATCATCTACATAGACTTGAATAACTAATAAATCTTTACCTTTATGCATGGTAAACAAAGTAGGATCAATATTACCTCGAGTGAAGCCATGTTCGATTAAGAATTCACTTAATCTTTCATACCATGATCTAGGAGCTTGCCGTAGTCCATACAAGGCCTTTTTCAGCTTGTAAACATGGTTTGGAAACTCCTCACTTTCGAATCCAGGAGGTTGTTTGACGAATACTTCTTCTTTTAGCACCCCATTTGGGAATGCGCTCTTGACGTCCATTTGATAAAGCTTTATCTTCTTGAAGCATGCAAATGATAACAACATTCTAATTGATTCCAACCTTGCTACAGGAGCATAGGTTTCATCGAAGTCGATCCCTTCTTGTTGATTGTAACCTTGAGCTACAAGTCTTGCCTTATTTCGAATGATTGTACCAAACTCATCAACTTTGTTCTTGAAAACCCATTTAGTGCCAATGATTGATACATCCTTTGGAGATTCTACAAGTTCCCAAACATCACATCTTTCAAATTGGTTGAGTTCTTCTTGCATTTCCACAATCCAATTCTCATCTTGAAGTGCTTTGGTTATGTTCTTTGGCTCTTCTTGAGCTACGAAAGCCGCATATCCACATATATTTGCTTGAGCCCTTCTTGTCTTGATTCCATCAGTTTTGTTGCCAATGATTAGCTCTGGAGGATGATCCTTGACTGTCCTTGGTGCTTTAGGCAATGAATGTGGTATTATCTCTTCATATTCCTGCATTTCTTTAACTGCAGTAGAGGTTTCAGCTTGCTGTTTTGAAGGTTCAGCTTGTTGATATGCAGTCTGTTGAGTTTCTGGAGATATCAGCTCGTCATTATCTCTTGTTCCTGCAAAATCTTCCTCATTTTCTGGTAGATCAAGCTTAGATTCTTGAAATGAAACATCAATAGATTCTTCAACAGTTAATTTAGATAAATTATAAACTCTATAAGCTCTACTAGTTAATGAATAACCAAGAAATATTGCCTCGTAGGATTTAGCATCGAATTTACCATCCTTGTCGATTGTTTTAAGTACAAAACACCTTGATCCAAAGACCTTGAAGTAGCCAATGTTTGGAGTTTTATTCCTTAACAGTTCGTATGGAGTCTTGTTGAGAATAGGCCTTATCAAGACTCTATTGAGAATATAGCTTGCTGAATTTACTGCTTCTGCCCAGAAACTTCTTGGTAGCTTGCTCTCTTGCAATAAAGTTCTTGCTGTTTCTTGCAGAGATCGATTCTTTCTTTCAACTACTCCATTTTGTTGAGGAGTTCTTGGAGCTAAGAATTCATGAGTGATACCTCTTTCTTCACAATACGAAACAAACTCCTTTTGGAATTCTCCACCTCGATCACTTCTTATTCTTATAAGATTTGTATTGAGCTTTTTCTCAAGACGTTTTATTAAAGACTCAAATTCTCTGAAAGCACAATCTTTAGTTTGCAGAAATAAAGTCCATGTATATCTAGAATAATCATCTACTATAACAAAACAATATTGTTTACCTCCCAAACTTTTGTATGCTTCCGGACCAAATAAATCTAAATGCAAAAGTTCTAGGGGTTTAGAAGTTGATACCATAGTTTTTTACTTATGTGGAGTTCTAATTTGCTTGCCTAGTTGACATGCTCCACAAGTTTCCATCTTGACATACTTGAGTTTTGGCAATCCTCTAACAAGCTTTTGTGAAGACAGCTTGCTGATTTGTTCCATGTTGACATGACCAAGCCTTCTATGCCAAATCTCAGGAGATGAGTCCATAACAGCTAAATAGCATGCTGTTTTCTGAGAATCAAAATCTAATATATATATATTTCCTTCCCTTCTAGCAACTAGGGGGACTTTGTTAGTGCCAATAGTAACAATACATTTATCAAGATTAAAATTAACAAAATGACCATCATCATACAACTGACTAATACTTAGCAAGTTATATGAAAGACCTTGAACATATTGTACTTTATCGATTGAAATATAATCGTTACCAATTGAGCCTTTGCCAAGAATCTGAAGGGTTTTGTTATTTCCAATTGTTACTCTACCACCCTTTTTCAACTTGAGACTTTTGAATAGAGTTTTATCTCCACTCATGTGTCTAGTGCAACCACTATCCAAGATCCATTGTCTAGACTTTAAATTGGCGGTAAGACACATCTACAAAACAAACATAAAACCAAAACTCAACTTTTTGGTACCCATATTATGTTGGGTCCAACTTGGTTAGTATCAGGGATATATAAAACATTCAAGTCAGTTTTCTTGATCCACATTTGGATCATTTTTTATGCTGTTTTTCTGGTTTCCTTAGTTCTGCCAGAATGATATCGGCAAGCTGATTCTGTTTTGCAGTACTTTGGTAGGTGTCCCTTCTTTCCACATTTTGGGCAGATTTTCCAAGGCATGGCATATTCATATGGAGCTCCATCTTTGCCTTCGTATTTCAACTTCTTTTTCTTCTGTGTTGAAATAAATCCAAGTCCTTCTTTACTCAATGATGATCTTGTTTGCTTCAAAATTGTTTTTAGGATTTCTTCGCCTTGGACAAATTTTCCCATTCCTTCTTGACAACCCTTTAATTCTTCTTCTAGTTCCTGTATCTTGTCAGATTGTTGTGTCTGCTTTGCCTCTTCTTCTTTGGAGGTTGAATGCTTTTGTAGTGACTCAATTTGTATATCTTTTGCTGTGAGTTTAGTATTCAGCACGCTGAATTCTTTCATCATGGTGTCATTTCTCTTCAGCAATACTTTGTTGAACTCTTCGACTTGAACAAGCTTAGCTTTTAGATCAGTAACTTCATTATGATTTTTAACGTGATCTCCTTCATCCGTCAAGTCAGAAATGATCTCTCTTAGGTAGCCAATCTTCTTTTTCAGCTTGCTGATTTCTTCTTTTAGTTCCACGGTATCATCCATAGAATTGCTATTTGTATCCTGCATGGTTATGCTATCTACTACATATTCTATAGGGGAATCAAAAGAAGAGTTAGACGAGTTTACCTCACTGTTTTCTTCATCAAGACCTACGAGAGCAAGATTCACTATCTCATCGTCATCATTGGATTCCTCATCATCATCACTCCATGTTAGGAATGCTTTCCCTTTCTTCCTGTTTTTGAAGTCATCTTGCTGTTTTGTTTTATTTTTGAGTTTGAAGCAATCTCTTCTAAAGTGGCCTTTCTTTCCGCATTCAAAACAGCCTTCATCATTTGTTTCCTTCTTAGCTTCTGAATACATGCCTCTCTTCTTGAAGTTTCTCTTTTGAATTATCTTCTGGAGTTTTCTTGTGAGGAGTGCAATTTCTTCATCAGAATCTGAATCTTCTTCATCTTTCAGCTTGCTGTTATGCGAATGTAAGGCTAGATTCTTCACTTTTGCTGCTGGAACTTGAGTCATCCTTGATGTGTTAGCCCTGATTTTTGACTCAAACTGCTCTAACTCAGAGAATAGAGCCAAGCTATCCATAGTGTCAATTTGGGGATGAGATTCCAACGCCGTGACTTTAGGGGCGAAGCTCCATGGGACGGATCCTAAGATGATCATATTGATTTCTTCATGGGGTATCTTTTTGCCAAGCACTTGAAGACTGTTTAAGGTTGTTTGAAACCTAGCTTGAGCTTCTTTAATGGTTTCATTCTCATTGATTGTGAAACCGTTTAGTTCTCTTACTAGAGTACCAAGCTTCACTTTCTTCACTCCCTTAGAGCCTTCATGATATGATTCCAAGGTGTCCCACATTTCTTTAGCCGTTTTGCATGATGAAACTTTGTCACTTTCAGCTGGACAAAGGCCATTTAAGATAGTATTCTTTGCACGGTTGTTGTAGCTTATTTTCTTTATTTCAGCATCAGTGAGATCATCAATATCCTTTGAAATGCCTTTGTCATCTTTGAAGTCGTATGGTCCTTTGCTTACAACTCTCCATTCCAGTGGTTCTCTGGCCAGATGATTCTCCATTCGACTTTTCCACCAGTTGTAGTTTTCAGTACCTAGAAGAAGAGGTGCCCTAGAGTCTGAGTTTCCGAGCGGATAATGGTCAGCCATTTAGATTAATACTTTTCCTGTTACAAAAATGATTAGTATAGCAAGGCTCTGATACCAAATGAAAGTATGCACCTAGAGGGGGGTGAATAGGTGTATTAGGTTAACTATAGTCTATTTTTATTTTTACCAAAATTCTTCCAGAAAAATATCAGCTTGCTGAAATAATTATACCAGAATGTTTCAGCTTGCTGATATTAACTAATGCAATACAGAAATAAACTGAACAGAATAGAAAAACTTGACACACAAGATTTTAGCTAGGTTCGACCCCTAATCTCTATGGTCTACGTCCTAGTCCCTTACCAAACACGGTAAGAGAATATATTATTAATCACTATAAACCCGATTACAAGATTCAATAATATATCTCCCTTTTTCCCTAGCTACTATCAAAATGGCTTGCTGAAATCCCCGTTTCTAAACCTGCTCTCTAAGAACTATACCACTCCCCGTAGTACAATCTTTTCTAGCTTCGTGTTTACCAAACCCTTGTTCCACAAGCCACTGCCCAGTAACTATGCCTTTACAATAAGTACAATACAGATTTGAAGGATTGAAATTACAACTCAAAGATATAGACTCTTATATATATATATATATATATATATATATAAAACGTGTAATATATCTTTAGAGCTTGTGTGTGTTGTTTGTGAATATGGCAATGTTAAACAACTGTTTTGAGGTGACTGAAAGTATAAACGATTTGATGAATATTCAAGAGAGTGTGTATATGTTTCTGTGTCTATTTCGTTTATACAAGAGATGTATATATATATATATCAAGGTCCAACGTTCGGATATGTTCAAGAAGGAGCCGTTGGTTGATTTTCAAATGTGAAGAAATTCTCATTCAAAGAAATCTGAGTAGGTGTGCTGAAATCGTGGGATTGTGTTTCAAGAAAGATTCCCATGCAGAGAAGTCTTAGTTGGTGGCTGAGAACGTGGGAGTGTTTGTCAAGAGTCAATGTGTTTGAATGAAGACATGTCAAATAAGATTGTTTAGTGTATCTCCATGCTTGAGTGTTTTGTTTGTGGCGATTCTGAGCTCTTTAGAATATATATTATACACGTAATATATATATGTAAGAGTCCTTACATTTAAATCTAAATAGCAGCTCTTTGTATTTCTGGACGTTCTTGACAGTTTCTGCATTCCCAGAAACGGCTTGCTGAATGTCATAACAGATTGCTGAAAGTTGAAATCAACTTGCTGATTTCGTATAACTCCTGTGTTGGTAATTTCCTGAAACGTCTTGCTGAATGTCAAATAAACATAATTAACAGCTCTTTGTATTTTTGGACCTTTCTTGACAGTTTCTGTATTCCCAGAAATAGCTTGCTGAATGTCAAATCAACTTGCTGATTTCGTATAGCTCCTGTGTCACTATTTCCAGAAACAGCTTGCTGAATGTCCTGTTACAGCATGTTAGTATAGCAAAATATATGTAAACAATTAACCATCAAAATCAAATGGGCTTTCACCATGAGCACGGATTCTTCCATCTTGTCCCCTGCATTCAAAGTCACAAGGTCGGGAGGAGTGATTGAAGGCTTGGACCAATCTATGGCTAGATAGGGACTTCCCAAAATAGAGTCCTTATCGCAGATGCCCCATGATGGGATGAAAGGGGTTCTGTTATCCCCGTCCTCATTTCGGGACCTTTTCCCACCATGAGAGCAGCTCTCCAGGAAGTGAGGAACACGAGGTCTGGTGGGATTCAGCAATGCGGCTCAGCCTTCTTCTTCATTCTTTTAGTCACGGTTGGCTGGTTCTCTGGATGATTGTCAATCTCCTCAGCAGCTAAAATGGAAAGAGGAAAAATTTCGGAATAAAAACAAACAGAGTTCATAATAGCTAATGAAGAAAGTTACCCTCAATAGAAAGAAAGCTGAGGCCAGCTTCAATAAGATTACTTTCATTCAAAAAAGTCTTATAATGGGTGCGACCATCATCAGCATGAAGCCTATCTCGGTCTAGTAATTCTGAATCACTAAGTTCACACACGAAGTGCGAAATATCTTTGTAACAGCCCCAAATCTGGGGTAAGGGATTTAGAGTAATCACAATCCATTTACTCCTTGCCTTACCTGTATTACCCATAATGTTCATAATTCACCTGCTCATAACCCCATAATATATGTTTCCCACACACACAGGTAATTTAGAGTCTCAGAAACGACAAAATACAACAACTACGGAATAAATAATTTTTATTACAATATCCAAATGTCTTTTGAGTCTGTCACTGATACAACTTCTAATTAATGTTACATTACTAACTTAGCCTTCTGATGCTCACAATCCTCTCATAACATTCATATCTATACATAAGATGAATACCAAAAGCTGCTGCCTGATTTGACTGGTTCGTACTACTCTCGGGATCACTACTAGAACTGTTTATGGAAACGCCTTGCGGGGTATGTGCCGTCCCATTGGTATCCTGCTTCGCTGCTATATAATATATATAAAACAATAGCAAGAGTGAGCGATAGCTTAACAAGGTAAGGAAAGTATGGCATAATTCTGCCTTTAATTTAAACCCAGAATAAAGTGGGTATAAGACAATAATTGTCAAAATATCTTGTTACCGATAGTATTTCCTTATCGGAATATATTCAAAACAGTACTATATATTGTAGTACTTCAAATATCATTTTCATAACATCTCTACAAACTTTTGTTATTCATACTATGAACAAAGTTCTAGTATAAGATAAAAGATGAAGTTACAAGGTAAATCCATATATAACTTTAGAAACATATCTGTTTTTCAAAGATATGAGCACGATATCAACATATATCATAAAAGAGGAAATTGCAGGAAAATATTGCAATTCCAGTTTTTGAACACTTTTCAACCCTGCCGACACTGATAATGTTGCAGAAAATTTCCAACTTTGAAAGATGAACTAATACCGGAGCATTGACGCGCAGAATCCATTACGTTTACGATGATCAGTCGTATGTTATGCATCTCATCATTGTTCTCTACATGTAGAAGGAAGAATCGACGAATTTATTTGTCCACCGCCCTCTTGAACCTCCCCAAGTATAATACTTGTTGATCAGACTCCACAAATTAGTCGTATCTAGTTGGAAAGGAAAATTCACCATTATTTCCCAAGTTGTTGCTTGTTAATGGATACCAACTTGTTCCAACAATCTTACCCGTCGAATGATGAGGAGGTAACACAAGGATTCAATCGATGAACAGCAACCAAGTTGTGAGTGAAAAGAATAGTTTCAAAAGATTTATGACCAGTAATTCAAACAAAATAAATAACAGCTCTCAAGTAAGGTTCCCTTATAATTTGGAAAATAGATTTGAGTGAAGAATAGAATTTATGAGAACCTCCCTTGATAAAAAGAAATAATCTTAATAATAAGACTCAGAAATAATTTACATAATATTTGAAGATCAAAGATAACGCCTTGAATAAGAAAATTATTTAAAAACTAGTTTAAAAGAATCGAATAAATATTCCAAGAATATTTATTAAATCATAAATATTTAAAGAATATTCTTAATATAAAATATTGCTCATAAATAATCCTCGAATGAATATATAAAAATATTCACCAAATAATTCAACCTTTAAATGAATATTTTTAAAAAAATATTCATTAAATAAATAACTCAATCGTATATTCAAAATAATATTCGATAAATAAATCAACCTTAAATGAATATTAAAGATAATATTCATTAAATAAATAAAGTTCAAATGAATATTCAAAATAATATTCATCAAATAATTAGTGGAAAAATATTTAATTAAATATTTTCCTCCGAAAATAATCACAATATATCAAGGGTCTTAGCAATATCCGGCTTATAACCGATATATAAATATATTTTTTTTTGAAATTATATATCATCTATCACAATATATATTCTCGAAAATAGATATGCCTTCCAATGGCATAACTAACTGAAATAATATTCATATAGTATTTCTCGACTGAGATAATACTCAAATAACATTCTTCGAAAGATATAGTAAGCAAATACAATTCCTCGAATGATATCATACTCAAATAACAATCCTGGAATGGTTTCCAAGTAATTAATACTTTATGGAAATATAATTAATGTTTATAAATAACATTCCTCAAAATAAATAATAATCCGCTGCTGGAATCCCTCCGGGTTTCCACGACCATCTCTATATCTCAAAATACCGACTCCCGGTTTAGAGTCGAAAACAATGAATATGCTCTTATCTCTAGAGCTACAAGGTATACCGGTTTTATATACTTAACTCAGAAGATCATATATAATCCAAAGGTCAAATTCTATTTTAACAGGAAATAAGAGATATCGCAAAACGGTACAACTTTATACATGGCAAAAGAAGTACTATAATATATCAATACTTTAAAAGTATAAGTTTATAAAACTTGCCTGATGCTCGAGAAGTGATAGGGGCTCGTGACGATGTCGGACAATCTGGACAAAGTAAAAAAACATATGGTTAATCCCCTAGATGATCCACTTTTAACTCAATGTTTAAACACGTAAGTGAATCACAATCAAAGCACTTAGTGGCTTGATCTAGACTCATACTAAGTCCATGATACTCATCAAATACTTAATTCGCAAGTTTGGTTCGAAAACGATCCTCGAATTCAAGTTATACTTAATCGCTTATAAAGATGGTTTCAAAGTCACATTCTTAGGGGTTTTAAATTGCGCAACCTCGGCTTACGCATTTTTATAAAATAAGAAAATTATCTTTTTAACTTGAAACCTTCGCACAAACCTTTCCAACTGTCTTTAACATTTTATCACCAAATTTCACATTCTAATTCGACTATTAAGGGTCTCAAACTTAGCATCAAAGTGGTTACATTTCTGCAACAAAATCTCTCAAACCACTTTTACGAAAACTAGCATAACTCTTAAACCGTAAACTCTTTTAACTCAATTCTTTCGGCAAAACAAACTAGACAACTATAGATTTGTAACCATAGGCAGTGGTGAGTCTAAAAATGGATTTATGGTCTTGGGTCTTAAATGTTTTCAAGGGTTAATGAGATTTCGTCATTACAACGGCTATAACTCGGACATTTCCATTTTGTCATATCATAACCAAGCCACACCGGGCATATCATATATCCACAACCTAATCAAACAACATTCATAATCCTCTAAGATCAGTAGTGTGGCTACAATCCAACACCCACCATGTTTCCTATTTTACAAAGTAAAATAATCACTATAACACTTAAACATGATCTCTTAGGCATATAACATCAAAACAATCATCAAAACTCATATGAACTCAAATGGTGGGTAAGGGTTTTACCTTCCTTGACACTCTAGGAACACTATCAGAGCTTGTCACACCTTGGTATGGTCTTGGATAGTTTCAACAAAGCCTAAAAGCTATGAACAAAAACATGAAACCATCTTAAAACACTAATCATCATTACTTTTGTAAAAATCATAGAAAATCGACAAATAAGAGTTTGGCTCTCAAATTTTTACCACATCTTGTCCTCTTCATAATATTTGTTTTGAGTCCTAGCTCATAAAATTTGAAGCTTCCTAGCTAGGGTTTTGAGCCGCACCTTTCCGCTGGACAGAAACTGTGAAGGCAAGGCAGGTTCGGTTCTTCAACTTGGGGAGAATATTTGAATAGGATACTCTTCTTTGTTGGCTATAAAATTTTGAACGTGTGTTCTCCATACAATTAGGAGGCTATGGTTAAAATTTGGTGATTTGTGAAGCTCTAGATCTTGAGATATGAATTTTTCTTTGTGCTTGGTTCGTGCTGGGCAGTTTTGGAGAGGTTGTATTTTGCTTGCTTCTAACTTGGATAATGACCACAAATGTGATATCTCTCTCTTAACACCAGTTAGGCAAGTAGTTTGTAGTGTGTTTGATGTCCACCAATGAGATTAAAACAATTGTTGATGATCTAATGGACCATTTGTCAAGCTAGAAACATGTTACTCCATTTTGTGGTGTTTTACTTCCATGTCCTTTGCTTTTCAAGATTCCTTCCACCACTACCCTTGCCCTTTGGCTTTCACCATAAGTCACTTTATAAATCAGCTCCTTGATTAGTATTGGGCCGAAATTGGGCTTTCCCCTTGCTCTAGGGCTTTATGCAAATTCTTTCGTCATTTCCTTCATCGAATGATTTCTGTGATCGTCTCAGTGGTTTCTTTCTCGTAAATCTCTTGGATATATATTTTATCCTCTACCTCATCACATGTTAGTGTGTTAGGATGGTTCTATTCCTCAAGTAGGTATTAAATCCAATATCCTTTGCATATTTTCTTTATCTCGCTCTCCTGGTTTCTCAAGCGTTCCCAAACTACTTTGCATTCTCTTTGCTCTAGGATTATATTCTCAATCCTCTTTCCCTCTCATAATATATCCCCCCTTGGACTTCTAATATTTAATATCCTTAACCCATGATTCGTTCGCTTAATCGCTTAATCTCGTTATAAAGTCTCAGCGGTTTCTAGAACGTTCATTTCACTGTCTCAGTAGTTTTCGTTCTAAATTCTCAAATCAAATATAATAAAATTCCAAAATATTAAATCCTCAATTCCTCAAATTTAATATCTCATTTCTTGATAATACTAATATATAATTCACTGCCCGGTCAAATATTACACCGAAATAGAAATTGGAATTTCTGAATTCCGATCGTCTTTGCATACACTTAATTACTTTGCAGGTCACTAATATGATCGATGTTTGCACTAAATCACGCAAGCATACGTGGTCACAAGTAATATATAAATAAGTCGAGTTCGTTCCCACAGAGATCTGGTTATGGTTTTAATTCAGTTTGTACCTATGCAACAATGTATGGTTATTATGCACTGCTAAGACAAATAACAATTTTGGGTTTAATAAACTAAATTAACTAGGAATTAAATTAACAAGCTAAGAATTAACTAATTAACGAGAATTGAAATCGAATTACTTCTGCAAGAGAAAGCATGGAATCCTAACTTCTTTAAATACTTTGCTTAGATCTGACGCCTTTAATCACTATATGCAATGGTTATGATATCTGATCAGATAACACGAAACAAGTACACGTTACTTCTCAGTATATGAATACCAAACTAAACATACATCCACAAAAGAGATAGAAGATGAATAGACACCAATTATGCTTAGACCCTATATCTCTATAAGATTTGAAAACATAACGGTTGAAGAACAAGTTATCCATATTGAACACATAGGGCAGCATAATATCTCTATTTACGCTACAAATCATGATGTTAAAACATCAACCTATCCTATGCTAGCATGGCAAGTTCTAAATCTCAAGATCCACTCTCGTTTCACAAGAGATTAACAAATTAGATGTTCATGACGCATCTATCAATTAAGCATAACCATACGAGGATATCAAATATACATCACACACAGATCTTTAAAGCATCAAGATACTAAAGTTCCATAAATAAATCCGTTAGAATCCCATGACAACGATTAGCTCTTAATTGAACCTCTCATCATCATGGGATCTGATGAAACCATGATAAAAACAAAGTATGAAAATTTACAAATAAACCTAAGTAATTGATATGTAATAGTTTTTTTTTCTGTCCCCCAAGATGTGTATTTATAGACCCAATTTGCCTCTCCATCAAGCAATTGCCATCTTTGAGTTGGAATAGAATTGTGGCAATTTCCATCTTTAAACGGGATAAGATTTGCAAATTCCATGGGTAAGACTGATTCTGGAATGTTCCCACCATCCAGGACAATTACCATATTGATTAGAAGTAGGAATTATAGCAATATCCTTGTAAAAATAGAATTCTGCAGCTTCTGGAAAGTTTCTGGCGGTCCTCAAAATTCTCAGCAATTCTACCGGTGCAGCCGCGCTAAAAAACAGTTGAAATCAGGCGCGGGCGCGGCCTGCATTCTGCCAGAAATATTTTTTTGCTCTAGAACATTCTCCAAGCTTCGCGTGGACTGCTTACGGGCCTCAAACGGACTTGTAGAACTCCAGATATGGCCAAAACAAAGTAGACTGCGCAACCTACCTGCAAATCCGAATTTTCCACAATTTGCTCATTTCTCTTCCGATTCTTTCGCCACTTCCCGTTCTTCAATTCTTAAGCATTATGATATTCATGGTAGCCTCGGTAAATATGTCATCCTTCATTTCATTGCGCAAATCATCTCCAAAATTGACGAAAACACCAACCCTAAACGATATTTCGCAAACCTGCACAACTAAACACAAACACATTAAAACTACAACAAACTTGAGGCCAAGTGAATCAATTTAAGCCGAATTGGAATGCTCTAAATGAAATATCCACACTACGTCTCGTACATAGGTGGCATGAAAAATTTCTTAACCCTCAAAATCACTATTCATCCACCAAAATCACTATTCACTGATGCACTTCATCATAATAAGAAAAGTTTTAATTCTACCGAAAATTCGGGTTATTACAATCTTCCACGGATCCAAACCTCTTCACAAAGAAGTTACCCCAATCACCACCTTCCCACTCTAGGATTACAAACTCGGCGTGCTGAGAATCTGGAAAGGAAAAGGAATTCACCATATATGGAAGTTTGGATCGATGCTGAAGGCTGATCCACCCTTTCTTGCAGTCAGAAGAGTTCCTGGCTCCGAAAATACTCCGAAACATCGTAGTAGACAATGGGATTCCTAACTTACGGCATCTTATTATGAAAATATTGATAAACCTCCATGCGTTAGGATACAACTGACAAGGGTGAACTTGAAGCTCTGCCAGCAATCTGATAATAAAAGGATCGACCAGGAATCTGAACCCGGCTTCAAGGACACCCCGGTTGACACAAACCCTCTTGGGACGCCAGTTACAGGTTCTGTCTGTTGGGCTTGGAAGACGAACCTTAATAGCAATTTATGTCTTCCTGATTTTCTTGATATCATACTCCTTCAACTTACAAGGACTATGAAAGGCGTCTAAGGTCGAGCTATTAGGGAATACTTCCTCCATAATGTTTAATAGATCTAGCAGGGATTCAAACCGATGATCAACATATGAAGGAGGTTTTATTTGTTCCATACCTTTGGCAGTCCTCATCTTACTCCTTTTGGCCATTGCTTCCATCATGGAGACAGGGGGAGCAGTTGCACGGTTGCCTTCTGACATCTTGATCTTGAACGTGAAACTTGATCTTGAAACTTGATCTTGAAGTTGAAACTTAATCTTGAAACTTGATCTTCAACTTCAAACTTGATCTTCAACTTCAACTGGAGCTAGAAAACTAGAGAGCTTAAGAACTTGAAAACTTTGAAGTGAAGAAGTGAAATGAAATGAAAGCTACTTCTCCTCTTTTATAGATGAGGCATGACCTACTACATCAGGTTGAAACATAGCCTGATTCGCGTTTACATGTCATCTATCGTTTATAGATGAAAAAGGACAGAAACTATCCACTTTATACGAAAGAATTGCTATAATTCATACGAGTCAGGGAAGAAATGGCAAATAAATCTAGTGAATTTGTAAGTAGATGATTTTCGAAAAGCTGATTATGCTTACGAAACTTAATAAAGAGATTAGCCTTGAGCACGGGATTAGCAATGCTAATCTAAGTGATGTAATCTCACTAAAAGTCACGAACGACCAAATTAGTAGTTCAGCCTTGAGGTTTTGATATCAACGTACCAAGACTGATTTTCAATCCTCAGCCAACTAAGGACGACCAACAGTCATTAGCCAACCTCCGTCAGCCGATTGAGGTACCTCCGGTTCGTCAACCGACCTCCGCTAGCTGACTGAGGCATGAATGAAGCCCCAACCAACCACCATTGGCCGACCAAGCTCCGGAGAAGGCATCAGCCGACCACGAATGGCCGACCGAGGCACGGATGGAGCATCAGCCGACCACGGATGGCCGACCGAGGCATGCACGGACCGTCAACCAACCACGGATGGCCGACCGAGGCACGCACGGACCGTCAGCCAACCACAGATGGCCGACCGAGGAACGTACGGACTGTCAGCCGACCCCCATTGGCCGACCGACCTACACACGATGCTCCGGCCGACCACGAGGAGCTGACCATGGCCTCCCCTACTGCTCCAGCCGACCAAGACTGATTTTCAGTCCGAGTCCTCCAGCTTTTCAACCGACTGAAATTGATTTTCAATCCGGGTCCTCGAGTTGGTGTTTAACTTCAATCCTGACGTGTTGAACGTGAAAATCAGTACGAAGCCGAAATTAAAGATTAGCGCCATTTAGCGTCGTTTAGCATCGTTTAGTATCGTTTCATGCCGTTTAACGTCGTTTAACGCTAGTTAAACGTCGTTTAAGGCTGATTAGTGCCGTTTAGCATTGTTTAGCGTCGTTTAGTGCCGTTTAATGTCGTTTAAAAGTCGTTTAAGGTTGATTAGCGCCGTTCAGCATTGTTTCGCTCCGTTTAGTGCAGTTTTATGTCGTTTAACGTCATCTAACACTGTTTAAACATCGTTTAAGGCTGATTAGCATTGTTTAGCATCGTTTAGCACCATTTAGTACCGTTTTATGCCGTTTAATGTCGTTTAACGCTGTTTAAACGACGTTTAAGGCTGATTAGCGCTGTTTAGCATCGTTTAACATTGTTTAGCGTCGTTTATAATCGTCGTAAACATGTCGGTCGCTCCACGCTTTACATCAAAATGATACTCGTGAAAATACTAGTGTATAAGGATAAACTCTGCCCCGAGTCTCGAAAAAGGCAAATATGACTTCAAGGAAAACCTGATCAGTTTTCCTAGAAGTTGGGGGGTAAATGATATGGGCTAAAAGTAAGCCCTAAAGACACATTTAATGCTGCATTAATTAGACCCAGCATGGTCCAAATGTGGGGCCAATTAGTGGGACCCAAACCCCTAATTTTTATATTAAATTTGTAATTAATATTGGAGGAGATAAACAGCTCAACAATAAGAATCAGATAAGTGTAAGAACCCAAATTTTCGGTAGAATTAAAAACTTTTTATTAAGAGTTGAGAAAAGAAGGAACAATGATTTCGACTCCAAGGTAGTAACAGTTCTAAGGAATGAGTGTTGAATGGATATAGGTTCCAAGGTTTATATGTCACGAAGAATACTTTTGGTTGACAACATAGATAAGAATAATCTATCTCCTAGGGATATAAGTTATATTATTCCAAGAAAGATTATTCTTGTGTCATCCAAATCAATATCTGTTATTAGTCCAATGGTTCCGAAAAAGGGTTAAGGAACGCCCTAAAGAGGACCAGGGCATTATTATTATATATAAGGAATAAAAGGAATAATGAAGTGTGAATAGTGATTTTGGTGGATATGGGTATATTATTGGACGACGCTATATAGAAGTATTCAGAACGGATTTTCGAGTTCGTATTCATGATCCAGGGGCAAGATAAGTGTATGTAAACGATATCGGATTCAGAAAAATAGCACTTTCATTTTCTCCGAGATTTTCCTGGACACTGCAAGCCTTAAGGAATTATTAAAGGTATTTAAGGAATTTAAATTTGAGAAGTATTAAGAAAGATGGAGAATAGTATTATAAATATTAAGAAGGTTTTCGGTAAAACCCTAACTAAAAACGAATGAGTTATTCCTCCGAACAAGCAAGGAAATTGAGTAATAATCGGACAAAGAAACGAACAATTAACCAAGAGACAAACAAGTTCAATTGGTGGAAAGAGGAGAAACCTAAGTGACATGTTTGTAAGTCAACTACAAGCTAGGTGGTATAAGTGCACTTTTGCAAAAATGGACTTGTTTAATGTGGAGCCAACACATGGTCCAATAAGAAGCCAACAAGTGGCACCTATAGATGAGTGACAACACATTAAGAAGAGATGCATCCATTATATAGCAAGTGTATGGCATTATTAACACCAAAACACAAAGCAAAACACAAAATCAACTCCACCATTTTCTCACCATTACAACTCTCGGCCAAAGCTTGAAAAAGGGGGTTCCCACCATCATTTGATCTCCAAATTTTTATGGTATGTACCTCACCTCATATTAGTGATTCCCTAGAAATCTTAGCTTCAAATTCATCTTTTATCATTTTCAAATAAATCATCAAAGATGATGATGAATAGTGTTCTTCAAGAACTAACTTGATTTTTCTTGATATCTTTGGTTGATCTAGCAAGCTTAAGCACTCCTAAGGACCATACCAAGCTTTGTAAGGCTAGTTCACACTCTCAAGAAGGTATAATGATCTTGAAACCCTAGCTCTTAGTTTAAGTTTTGATGAATATGGAGTGATTTTATAGTAGTATGTTCATGATAATGTTATAAGCATGATTAGTTAAGTGGTTTAGTTGATTTAAGAAGCATGATGATTTTGATGCTAAGATCAGTAGCTTCTGGACTTTTTGAGATGAAGAACATGTGTATAAGTTGGATTTGTGCCCGGTGTGGCTTGGTATTGTTGTTATAATTTTTAGAGCGTTCGATTTATAGCCATCATAATGCCGAAATTTTGTTAACCTTAAGAACACGAACTTGACAGTAGATATAACTCACTGATTAGCTTCGATTTATGCCATGATAAGCTAGATTATGTTATAATCTTCGTTTTGATATAAAGTTCGTATGAAACGGATATACGGTTTAGGAGATATGGCCGATTTAATAAAAGTGGTTCGAAACCGTAAACAAAAGTTCGTAACTGAAATTGGAATCCCTTAACATGAATAAGTCAGTGACTAATCATGGTAATTAAATATTAGAGGTCATAAGGAAGGCGTGAGAGAAAACCACGAGTAAAATGGATCGTTTTCCGATTTTATAAAAATGTTCGAATCAAGGTTAAGTGCGAAGAAACCACTTTTCGGAGGTAACACTAGTCACTAAAAGGCTCCTGCCCTGTTTAAGTAAATATGGAAAAATTTATCTTCTGACCAAAGTTAGATTTTGAGCTAGCCACCTTATAGACATTCTCTAGAGTATGTACGCGAAAACGGTGCGTCATTTGAGTTAACGGTTACCGAGTTATGAACGTTTTAGTGAAAGAGGTGTGAATAGTAAAGATCCGTAGTCGACTGAACTTCAAAAATACATTTCACCTATCTAGACCCGTGGCTTCGAATTGAAAATTTGATGATAAATATTACAAATACCAAGGATGATTTTAGAAGTGGTTTCGTAATTAAAAACGGTTCCAGTGATTTATTAAAAGTGTTGGAGTATGAGTCCCGGAATAGGTGATTTATTTCACCTATCTAGTCACTAAAAGGCTCCTGCCCTGTTTTAGTAAATATGGAAAAATTTATCTTCTTTGAATATTCATTTAAAGAAGAGAGTTATTTAGTAAATAATTCTATATATTTATTCGAGGATTACTTACGAGCAATATTATGATTTAATCATATTCCTTAATTATTATTGATTTAATAAATATTCTTGGAATATTTATTTAAATTCTTTTAAGTTCTTTTTATAATAATTCATATTATTCAAAGATTATTTTTCATCTTCAGATATGGTGTAAAATATTTCGGAGTAGTTTATGACTATTTTTATCAAGGGGAGGTTCCCAAAACTTTTTTTCCATTTAAATCTATCTTATAAGAAGATTTAAATACTCGCTCAACTTCAAAAAATATATAAGGGGACTTCACTTGAGTAATGTTATTTATTGGACTGCCCGGTCCTATACTTGCTAAACTATCTTGTCACTCACATCTTGATTCTTTCAAACATCGATATGAATCTTTTTGGTTACCTCCTCAACGCTCGAGGGGTAAGATTGATGGAACAAGTGTCTATCCATTAACAAGCATCAGCTTGGGAAATATTGGTGAAATTTTCCTTTCCAATTAGATACGACTACTTTGTGGAGTCCTATCAACAAGTACTATACTTGGGGAAAGGGGGACGAACTTTATGTTTCAGAGTTATGGATGTTATTCGAACTAGGAGATGCGTAAGTGGCCGAGTGGCGCCGGTCCAGCAATTAATGGCCCAACCATTGGCCGGGGGGTTCCAGAGGGCGGGCGATCCGTCGGTGCTTCCTTCTACATGTAGAGAACAAATGATGGGGAGCATGACATGCGACTGATCATCGTAAATGTTATGGCTCCTGGCGCGGCAATCTCCCGTATTAGTTCATCTTCCAAATTGGGAAATTTTCTGCAACATTATCATTGTTGGCAGGTTTGAAAAGTGCTTGAACTGGAATTGAAATATTCTTCCAACAAGTTCCTCTATCATGAAAATTTGATAATATCTTGCTTATCTTTGCCATAGCAGATATTTCTTCGGAACAATTATATTTTAAGTTACCTTGTAACTACATCTCATACCTTATATTGGTAATACGATCGTTAATGCATGGCATATGGTTTCAAAGATACTTTTGAACTGTATATATTATCACTGTTCAATTATATTTTGGTGGGCTATTGCTCACCCTTGCTTTATTTTATTTATATCACAACAACAGCTAGATCAGATGGCCGTGCAAGGCGTACTCAACATAGGCAGGTGTCAGCCGTCAGAGGATTAACCGCTGAGGTCATAGCTACCATTGCTGAAGATGCAGCTTCCGGTAGGCTAGCTGTTAACTTTTGCACATCAAATGTAATTATTATATGGCATATACCAATGGATGGCAAAGAGTATGTAATGGTAAAATAGCAATTCTTTGGGTTGTAAGAACTCAAGCTTGTGATTAATAATATTGATGGTTACTCTGATTGCATCTCTGGGACTATAACGGGTGTGTTTTATGTTGTTGTTTTGGGTCACAAGGTTGTAATTTAAATCATGTTGGTTTTATGGATGGATATTGAGACCGTAACGACCAGATCCCTGACCCTGGATCTGGGGGTGTTACAGAAATGGTATCAGAGAGAGCGTTATAAATCCCAGAGATGACGCGACGTTAAAACGATAAATTCATTAAGATAATAAGAACTCTTGCCAAGTTCATAGTCGGACTACATAATGTAGTACAGACATATAAAACCCTTATGGGAACCCTAAAGTATCATGATAGTAACTTAGCTAGTTCTTGTATCGACTAGTAAGGCGACAGACCTTGGGGATTACGAGCAGTAACACAATGATGCTTGTTCTGATGCTGGAGATCGGCTTGGTGATTCGACGGAATACCTTACTGAGAACCAGAAGGAGGTTCAGCTAAAGAAAAGAACCCTGTTAGGAAGAAGGAATTTACCCTTGAGGGAATAAGGGCTGCATCCAGAGAGACTGTAAGAGTTAAGGTATAGTGCCCAGAGAAGTGAGCGTAAAGAACTGAGATATTATTAAGAGAACTAAAGATGCATATTGGATTCATAGCTGGACTGCTAGATGAAGTACCAGCAAGTAAGATGGATTTGATGGAATTACTTGAGATCTTATATGGGGATAGATAAAAATCATTAGAGACCTTTAGATTAATGAGAAAAGAGTTAGAGTGGTACATGGATACCAAAGACAACAATAGAGGACAAGGAGCAGAGTCTCCAGGAGCAGTTGAGATAGAGGCAGCAAGTGTCATATCATGTGATAAATGGATTAATGTGAATATTGTTAATGGTAATTCACCATGAGAAGGCAGATTTCATAAGTTATAATTTATAAAGTCAGACTGAGATTAATGAGGTGGTTTGGCTCAAGGAAATGTCCATTTCATGAATGGATCAACTTAGAAAATAAAGACATTGGAAGGTGATGGCATGATTGGATAAAGAATATAAGGAAGTAGTAAGCGAGACAATGATCTCAGAACCTACAAGAGGAGAAGACCAGTGAGTCTGTGACACTACTAGAAAAACTGCCTTAGACATCGCTTATTAGCTGATGTCTTTTGAAAATGCAAGCGATGTCTTTGCATGCGATGTAAAAAGTAGGTGCCTTAGACATCGCTTTTTAGCCGATGTCTATAATCCATTAAGACATCACTTTCTTAGACAATCTGATGTAATTTCCTTCAATTTATATCTTGACTCTGATTTCAGTTCTGCTATAATATGACATCTATATAACTTTGAACATATCATATATACAATAAAATGAGACATTAACATCGAGTACTTCTTCAAACTGATGTGTATCTTAACATTTTACATCAGTCGTGTAATAGAAGCGATGTGGTACATATATTTTAACATCGGTTTCTATTAGCTTCTGATGTTTATTAGCAACTTTAACATCGGTTCCATTATCTACCGATGTCTATTATATACTTCAACATCAGTTCTTTATTAGGTGACTGATATGTTTGTTTGCTTTTGACATCAGTCCAATAATTTTTGTCTAAAAACGTTTTCTTTGTTTATATTTTTACATCAGTTCTTTTGTTTGTAAAGTGATGTTAGTTTTGTTTTTGTAATTCATGAATCCCATGTTTCAATGAAATGCCCAAAAACTAAACATTCATGCATCCAAAAACTAAATTACCATACAAAAATTAAAGAACCAAACGAATGTCGCAAAACCAAACATTCATTAATTTACCAAGCATTCCAACTACATTATCCACCAAACAAACATAAATCAAAACCAAAGGTTCCAACTACGTACATCATCCGGCCACCATATATTTACGTACTTCAAACAAACTACATAAATCAAACCAACTACTACCATATTTCCCCATCATAGTTTACCAAAATTCGCATCAACATCAACCACAAGTCTTACTACTTAAGTCAAATTAAAGCAAAAGAAAAGAGCACATGATATGGCCAGGCCTTTTTTACAAGAAGTAGTGCTCAATATGGCCAACAGCCTCGCATCGAACCTCATCAAGGTCATCCCTAGAATAAGTCAGCTTTCGATTCTTGACAGCCCACTGAAAATTGTAAAACACGAGAATAATTACAATGAATCCTAGGACAATATATATATATACCAGTTATATATACATTGAAGCAAAGAAAAATACCGTTTTAATAAATGTCATTTCACTATCCATGACAATTTCTTTCATGTAGCGCATAACTACATAGCCACATTCAATCCCACCAGGTTGTTTAGGACATCCCTATTTAACAAAAAAAAACTCATATCAATAAGTAAATTAATGTCCTGGCAGTAGCGCAAAGTCTTAGACACCAACCAGAAAAAGAAAAAAGAAAACTTACGGGAAGATATCTGATAGTCGGGGCTTTATTTCCCCTTCCAGCCTGAATATTGAAAGCAATCACCGCCCTGTCACAATTGGTAGTGTCAATAATGCAAATTTATCGACATTTCAATAGTGAAAATAATCGATAAAAAATAAATGTAAATACCTTGATATTGCTTTTTCCAACTGGGTATAACCACTTGTACGAGGCAGGGGATTGAGTATGAAAATCTCGTCAGCCCATATCACAACCAATATCCAATGGAAACTGTTTTTAATGAAAAACACAATTACTATAAAAATCATAAAATTATTATTTTGAGGCATATAAATAAATAAAGCGACTTATAATAAATGTGGAAACACTTAATGTACTTACTTGCTATTATGCGGCATTAGAAAAAGACGATCAGGATTACCATCTTTCAAGCGATTAATCAAATTAGCTTCAAAATCACTGTTAAGGGTAAATGTGGTTCCAGGATCAAAAAAAGCAAACTGCTCCAAATTGCCATTTTTACTAAGCACAGAATGCAAGTACCTGCATTGCAAATCAAATGAAAATGTAGTAAACAAGAATACATAAGATCGATAAAACAAGAGTCATGACAAGACAAGAATTAAAAAATAAAAAAACTCACACAATGTATGCAGATATTGCTCCTTGGCCAATCATTTTAAACTCGAGCAAATCGATTATGTTTTCATGCAATATGAATATTGTTTTCACAGTACCAAACACCTCAGCATCACATGGAATTTGAATAGTAGTGTTCACGAATGTTGTTGCATGTTTATACAACAACCGAAAGCGGCTCGGAACATTTTTATTGATCTCCATGTTCTTGAACAGGGACTGTAATTTCTGCAAGTCATTTATAGGATCCTTTCCTTTCCTTTTACTTTTCTGCAAATATTACCAAATATAGTTAAAAGATAACATAACTCACATAAGATGTAAAAAGAACTAAGATTTAATAAGGACTACAACATATATGTAAAATACATACCGCGGTAAATGGGGCATCTGGGAATATGATCAAGTCACGGGGCCATGAGACGTAAGATCCAACAGCTTGGTTGACTGTCTCAATTTCACCCACTACCGGAATAGGAATCTTGGCTTCTCCTTGAATTGGCCCATCCACTGACACACGAGCACAACCAGACTGCATCACTACTCCATGTATAGATTTATTCATGTCATCATCATCAAACAACATGCCAAATGCCACCTTGTTTTCTATGGTGCCTACTGCCAACTCACATTTTCTCGGACCCTACTCACATTTATATTAAACAAATAATTATGTATTAAAGAACTATTCACTAAGTGGAATAAAGAAATAATAGCTGAATTGAAGAAATAAACTAGTTATTTTACCTTGGTCTCTGGTGGAAAAGGTTTAATAGGAACCACTTCATCATCACCAACCATAAGTGGTTCCAGGTGTTTAGCAACCCCTATCTTAGCAGCTTCACAATTACTTGATTTATCAGAAACCGGAGGAGGAGATGAAATATTCGCTTTATCAAGCAACGACATGAGTTCTGCCATCTTCTGCCTTGTCTTCTCCATTTCCAAGGCCATCTCCTGCTTGGATTTCTCCAACTCTGCGTCCCTCTCCCGATCACGGGCCAATAACTCAGCTTTTGTTATTCTACTTCTTTTCCCGTTTGGTAAGTTGAAGAAAATTGATGGGCTCACAAAACCGCCTACTCCTCGAACCCTTCCTGAATGTTCGGGAGTTTGCAAGGCCGTAGTCAACACATCGTCACTTCCAGAAGGAATGAATTCCCCCTTACTTTGCTGCTCCAGTAAGGTTTCCTGTCACGAAAATATTAACGTTAGAATCAGAATTGAATGAGCAATATGTGTGTATTATTTGCTTGTTAAATACTCACAATTCTTTCAAATTTTTCGGCAAGCTCTGGATCAACCTCCTCATCATTTTTTCCCTTACGAGCCTTGTGCCACATAACAGCCCGATCAGGTTCTTCATCGGCGGCCAAGTTTCCTTTCTTTTGCTGATTAAAATCAAGAACTTTCAAAATTACTGAGATAGGTAGAATTAAACTATTTAAGTTCAATGTTAAATTGGTACTTACTTCTTCTTCCAGTAATCCAACATAACCCTTTCTAGACGTGCGGTGAGGATATTTTCGATTCCCCACTCTCTCGCTTTGTTTTTCGCTAAGTGACTGCAACAAACATTATAAATAATATTTCCAATTAATATCAATTAATATTTCCAATTAATTCCCAAATATTATCCTAATTAATATTTCCAATTAATCCCCAAATATGTGTACTAAACATAATATTTCTCCAAATATTATCCCAATTAATCTACAAGTTTTACGAGTATACCTTCCACGTTGAGGTAGTCCTCTCAGCAACAAATTTCTTCCAAGCCTCTTTACCGATAAAAGCATATTGCTTTGGAGGCTTTCGTAATTTCTTCTTTTGTCCGAGATACGGCTGCACATGCTTCTTGTTTAAAGTCGCTTTAAAGTTTCTCCACTTTGCTCCTGCAGACCTGAGCAGCCCCTTCTGAAGTTTCTTGTTCATTTTGAATGTCTCCTGAAACCAATAATATACTCTGAATGAGTACAAGAAAATGTAAACTTAACAAAATGCAGAGAAATGCAGTAACTATGCAGAGAAAATAACTGGAAAATACCAATAGATCAAGCCATAATTTCTCTTTCAATTCAACAGGTACACTTGTCCAGTTCGGATAATTGATCGGAATCATCGTCCTAGCTAACATTCCAGTGTAGGACTGTAATATACACCTCGTTGTCCCGATAGGCACTCCATGTGCATTGCATCTAATCTTTGCTCTCTTTCCCTGCGCCTTCTTCACCACCACTTTGTACATAGCGGAAACACCTCGTGCAGCTCCAACCCTTTTTTTTGTAGATTCAGATGTAGTAACTGTTTCTTGTGTTTCTTCCACAGAATCCTGATTTTCATCTTGTGGTTCTGTTGCCTTATCCGATACTTTATCTAATGCCTCATCTGCCTTCTTGGGGTTTTCATTCAATTGTTTTTTGGATTTTTGCTTTTTAGGTGCCATTTATCTTCTTCAATCTGAAAATAAAACATAAAACTATCAGTCACATGCATATATACAATAAGATAGTAACATCATATAACACATGCATCTAGACAATAAAATTAATCTAATAATTGTGCACATGCATATATACAAGAAAATTAATTCAAACTCATGTAAAAAGTGAATTGAAATTAATGTAAACAGTGAAGTGCAGAATTGGGGGATTTTCCATTACAACTAATACACTACAACTAATACATGACTAAACATATATATCACTTCTTAACCCAAGTGCCCTTAATATTTTCTCTGATGTTTTTATCAACATCATCGCCGACATCACATGTAGGAATTTGGGAGCAGAATGGGGGATTTTCCATGGTTGTGTCTCCTAGATCATCCTCGTTATACACCTCTTGGTAGTCTCGAGTCGTAGAGGTTAATACAACAGACCATCTGGCATCGACCGGATCTTCAATATAATAAACTTGCTTTACTTGGTCTACAGATACATATTTATCTCTCTTGTGGCCTTGTCGACTTAGATCGACAAGTGTGAACCCAAGATCATCCACCTTTATTCCTTTGTCACTGTCTGCCCAATTACACAAAAACAAAGGGGCTTTGAATGCATGATAATCCAATTCCCATATTTCTAGAATAACACCGTAAAAGGTCATCTCACTCTCCACGGGATTTAAATCTTTGGCACTAGACACTTGGACCGTATTAGCAACTAAAGACACGCCACTGTTTTGAACAACCCTCACATCATCTCGCTCTTTTGTAAAGTATCGGACCCCGTCTACTAGATAACCTTCATAAGTCAAAATGGAAAATGATGGTTTTCCAGCTAGCCATCTTATTGTCTCTGAAACCCCTCCAGGATTCTCCACCATTTCACTACTAACCTACACATTTTCACAAAAAAAAAAATATATAAGTAAATTTCAGGTTACTAGAGCCAATAAAGTATGCACAAAGGAAACTATAATTACACTAACTTTTTCTAGAAACCAATCAGCAAAAAGCCGGTTCTGCTCTCTCAAGAGCCAATGAACACTTTTCTTTTTCCCTTGGTGGATTCCCTCTAGATACTCCTTATGCATTCTGACAAAAAATAAATATTAATTAAACAGCCACTAAATACAGAATTTATATTTGAATTAAACAGCCACAAAAATAATAAATTCTTACAAAATATATGGCTGTACTTCAGGGTTGTTTAGAAGGACATGTAAATGAGCCTCATCTCGCTCTTTTTCTTCGATTGATTTCATTGTCACAACAGATAATGGACCACTCAACTTCCCTGCATCTTTACGAAGACCGGCAGTAGAGCCACTTTGCTTGACAAACTCTTGGCAGAATTCTACTGATTCTTCTCCAAGATAACTTTCTGCTATACAACCTTCGGGGTAATAACGGTTTCGTACGTAACTCTTCAACACCTTATTAAACCTCTCAAATGCATACATCCATCTATAGAACACCGGCCCACATAACCGTAATTCACGAACCAAGTGGACTATGAGATGTACCATTACATCAAAAAATGATGCAGGAAAGATTTTTTCCAGCTCACACAAAGTTATTATCACATCTGCCTGCAATTTATCTAGTTTTGACACGTCCACAATTTTGCTGCACAAAGCATTAAAAAAGAAACACAATCTAATTATTGTGACCCTGACTTTTCTTGGAAGTACCGCGCGAATTGCAACAGGAAGTAGTTGTTGGAGTAGGATGTGGCAGTCATGGGACTTCATCCCAAACATCTTTAATTCTTCCATGGATACACAGTTTTTAATGTTCGACGCATGTCCATAGGGAAGTTTCATGTGCATTAATGATGACAACATTTTCTTCTTTTCTGCCCTTGACAAATTAAAAACCGAAGGGGGTAAGTAGGTTTTCTTTCCTCCTTTTTGTGGAGCTAGATCAGTCCTAACCCCCATGTCAATCATGTCAAGACGAGAAGCCTCACTATCTTTAGACTTATGTTTCATATTTAGTAATGTACCTATCAAGCTATCACACACGTTCTTCTCGACGTGCATAACATCAAGACAATGACGAACATGGTGAAACTTCCAATATTCTAACTCGAAAAAAACTGACTTCTTTTTCCACGGACAGTCCACCTTCTTTGACTTCCTTACTACCTTCCCAAATTGAAATTCAATTTGTTCTTGTCGCGATAACACCTCTTCTCCCGAAAGAGGTTGACGTGCCTGCCCTAATTCTTGTTGTCCATTAAAAGCTGCCTTCTGCTTCCTATATGGATGATTTCTAGCCAAGTAACGTCGATGACCTTGGTAACACATCTTCTTACTATGGCTTAAATACTTGGCAACAGTATCATCACCGCATATTGGACAACACATATAACCCTTATTGACGCAACCGGACAGATTTCCATATGCAGGGAAGTCATTTATTGTCCACAATAAAATTGCTCTTAAAGTGAAATATGATTTAGTATAGGCATCATACACATTTCGTTCACCTTCTTCCCATAACTTCTTTAAATCATCAATTAACGGCTGTAAATATACGTCAAGGTCGTTACCAGGCTCATGCGGACCGGAAACTAAAATTGTTAACATCATAAACTTCCTCTTCATGCATAACCACGGAGGAAGATTATAAGTTACTAATACTACCGGCCAACAAGAGTATCTATTGGTTAGACCATTATTATGCGGGTTTATACCATCGGCAGACAAAGCCAATCGAATATTTCTTGCCTCATTACCGAAGTCAGGCCACCTATAATCAATATTTCTCCAAGAAGGAGAGTCGGCTGGATGCCGCATCTTTCCATCTTGTATTCGTTGCTTTGCATGCCAAGTCATTAGTTCAGCGGTAGAAGGAGACTTATACATCCGTTTAAATCTCGGAATAATTGGAAAATACCACATTACTTTTGCAGGAATATTAACCCTTATTTTACCATCCTTTCCCAATTTCCAGCGAGATACATGGCACTTAGGACACTCGGAAGAATCAACATTTACACCCCGATATAGAATGCAATTGTTTGGACATGAGTGATATTTTACATACTCTAGGCCTAAATCGGACAATGTTTTCTTGGCTTCATATGCGTTAGGTGGCAACACATTATCCTTAGGAAGGAGAGACCCAACGGAAGAGAGCAAGTCTGTAAAGGCACTATCACTAATTCCAAACCTAGCTTTCCAATTATGCAATTTTAGCATCGAGTCTAACTTGGTACAGTCACTACCCTCATACAAAGGTTGTTCAGCATCAGCCACAAACCTCCTAAACTGATATGACTCGTTATCGTAGTCACCCGATTTATATGCAGCATCACAAACATTGACTGTTTCTGATGCATCACAAACATTGACTGTTTCTGATGCTTTGTCAGGGACTGGTGTAGGTGCTGCAGGGGCTGGATCGTTGCAATTATTATTAACTGATGACCTAGTCCCAGACACAGACCCTTCTGTATGCCAAATCCAATCCCGGTACCCTAAACTGAAACCATTTTCATATAAATGACCCCTGATAATTTTTACCGAGAATTTTTTGAAGTTAACACATCGTTTACAAGGGCAGGGAATTCTTTTAGGATCACGAGAATTTTCCTCGGCAAATATCAGAAATTGTTCGACCCCGATTTCATATTCTAGTGTATCCCTATCTTTGAAAATCCACGACTTGTCCATGTTAAGAAGAAACAATCCTGATTGTGAAAAACAAATGTCAACTAACATAGTTAAAGACTATAAACTAGTATTCTACAATTGTAATAGACCGCCTAATTAAGATTTATATATACAATTTAGACTATACCGAATATATTTAAGTTCTGATTTCATTATTATCTATAACAATAATATTATGATTTCATTATTTATACCATTAACATTATTATTATTGAATTATGACTATCTTTTTAATGTTGTTAATCATGATATTGTCTACAAATTATATTTACTAACAGTGAGATATTCACTTTAATTAGGTTATAATATTCACTTATACAACAGCCTACATACAACGATCAAGCCCCAAACATCTACTTCGACTTGAGACACGTACCACTGATTTCATAATTAAGATAGCAAGAGATAGTTTGAAAAGAAATAAGCATACAACACTTACATATACATAATTTAGACATAAATCAAATTTTAAACAAGCACCTTTACATATAATTAAGCATGCACACACTTTATACTAACAGTCTCACATATTTACGTACTAACTTCACGTTCACAGGGGACCTTAAACAAAAAAACATACAACAAATTGAATAAATAAACACAGATTTTAAGAGGACTATATACAAACAGTTTCATATATTTACAAACTAACTTCATGTTCACAGGGGACCTTAAACATAAAAACATACAACTAATTAATTGAATATACAAACACAAACTTTTAAGAGGACTATATACAAACAGTTTTAAGGCCCAATAAGAAAACTATACAAAGAAATAACATGCAGACATACAACTACACACAGACTTACATGCAGCAAATAAAATATAGATGAACATCTAAATCAAGCAAATACATGACCAAGCAAACCCAAAATCAAACCCTAAAATTGAACCCCAAAATCGAAATTAAACCAAGAACAATACCTAATTAAGCTCAAACTCTACGCTCCAAGCTCCAAATCGTCAAGATCCAAGCTCGAACAAGCTTCAAGCTCCAAGCTCGAACTGAATAAAAAAACACCAATTCAGTAAATCCATCAATTAAAACAAACAATGAAAGAAAGTAAATGAAGATATTGAAAGATGTAATCCGAGATTGAAGGTGTAATTGAACAAAACGGACTTCTACGGTTTGGTTCCAGCAGCAACGTTTTCTAGGGTTTGAAAAAGGGGAAGAAACGGGGTATAGAGTTTTGGGGAAGAAATGTGAGAGACTGATGTTTTGATATTTTGTTTTGTACGTTTTTGTTTTGTTTTTGTTTTTATCTTTTATTGTTTTTAATTTGGGAAAGGATAGAGCGGGAGTGGAAAAAATGTTAAGGGGGGGAAAAATGAACTAAAAATGAAAATTTTGGCTAAGGGCGGGGAGAAAATGGAGGGGTCGGTGGTTTCATTTTTTTAAAAAAAGGATTAGACATCACTTTACATATGAACTGATGCACAGCTATTAAAAATACAAAGGATAGTGAGTTTCAGTTTTTTTTACAAAGAGCTTAGACATCGCTTTACCAATGGACTGATGTACAGGTAATCAAAAGACATCGCTTTTTAATTCGGTGATGTCTAAAACGTTTTTAACATCAGTGACTTTTCTAACCGATGTCTAATGTGTGATGTCTATTAACAGATTTCTAGTAGTGTGATAAACTAGTAATAAGGCTATCGTCAGGAACCAAGTATAAGTCTAGTTCAATTCAGTGGAATGATGAACCAGAAACATTAGATGCATGTGATTCAAAGGAATATTAAATTCCTTCTTTTCCTTGAATGGATTATGGTAGTTACCTTAAGTTTATTCTGACACTGAATCTTAAATGGATTAGGTAAGGCTAGCAGTGGTAGAGATGTAATTGAGAATGCTTTTAAATGAAACCTGAAAGAACAGGTGTAGGCCAAGTTCTCGAAGTAAGAGTGTTGGCAAAATGAAGTCCAGTTAATAGGACATATGATCAATAGGAGTAGTGTTGGTCGGCCCCACCAAGTTAAAGATGGTTTCAAATGGGGACTGGCCAACCCCACTGGAAAAGGTAAGAAATTTCATAAATTCACGAGGTATCGCCCAAGATTTGCTCAGGACTTTACAAAGAGTGTAGTCCCGTCACCCGACTTAATTGTAAGATTAAAGAGTTTGAATGGACAAGATAAATATGAGAAAATCTTCATGGAGCTAAAGATGAAATTGGTGACGACCCAGCGTTGGCATTGCCTAAATGAAAGGAGGAGAATTTTGCACTATTTTATGGTGCATCTCACGCAGGGTAGGCACTGTGCTTATGCTGCATAGCAGTGTAACTTCAAATATATATTTGGACAACACGGTTTACCAGATTCGGATGGCCTTGATAGTGCAAATTTTGTGGGACGACTAACTACGACGGTAGTGTTCTTCTAAAAACTAGTTGTTAGAAAGACCGGTATTCGGTAGTATCGATTATTAGGATGAATATGTATCGGGAAGATGTGGCATGTTTTAGGTTGAAACCTTTGATTTCCCTTATAGGGGAGGTATATATTTGGTTTCTTTCCAATGGTTAAACTCCCAACTTTAGGTCAATCATTTCATTACTGTAACTGTATGTGGTTCGACCAGCTCAGATGTTCATAGAAATATTCTTCGGGTAATAAAATGGGTCTTCTTAATACTACCAGTGGGTGGATAGATTGACTGAAATTTTCCTAATCCTGGAAAGGAATGGGACAAAATTTGGCAAACCTTGTCTTTCTGATTATCAGAATACGTCACCAAAGAGAATGGAAACTGGAGCGAACCCTATGGATTGGGTAAAGTAACCACTATACAGGTTGGTAGACAGGCCCCGATTATTACGATTGAATGTAGGGATAAAATTATGAAGTTGAGGAAAAAAAAAGGGAAAGGTGACCGGAGACGGTACCGAGAAGTCAATTGAGACTTATATGGAGTAAAGTTTTGAAAAGATCAAAAGGTATCAAAAGTCGAAGGCACTATGCCAGCAATTGCTAGAAAAAGTACTGCTATTAGCCAACCCCTAAACTCACATATTTTATCATGGCAAGTGGGGCCAAGTCACTAAGGATTATCAAGTGACTAAACCAGCAATGTAAGGACAAAGCGGGGTGCTTCTAACCAAGTGCCAACCGTGAGGACTTTTGATATAAAATGAATTGAGATACATGATGATGGATTTTATATATATACCATGGACGTATTAGGATTGAGGGTAGTGACCAATGAAGAGTTACGAAGATTGCCAAAGTTAGTGCAGTATGATGCATAAATGTTATCTGAAGCTTAGTGTCCTCAAGAGGAGCATTGGGCACTAAGAGATTCATGTTGAACACGACCAATATCTTCCAGAACATCCTTGCTACCATTACCAAGTTCTGTAACAAAGAGCAGATAGACATGTGTTGTCTTTTGGAAAGTCATATAGACTGACATTCGTTTGAAAGAAGAGGTTAGCATTAAGCTACCTATAGATTATTAAGATGAGAATGATTGAGCAGAGATCCTTATTAAGAATATATGATTTGATTATCAATTTCAGGATGTAAGTATTCCCTGGGAATAGAATTGAGGATAGAATGTTCATAGATTAAGACGAACCCTGGGGGATGCACAAAGGATAGCATCACCCCTAATAAAGACATTGTGAATTCAGACGATATAAGTTGAATCAACCAAAGTATCAATAACCTGTAAGGATTTGTGGAAAGAAGTCTCGAAAAGTACATAGACAGAATTGTTATAGAATCGATTAATGATGTTTGATATACCCTGTACCCAGAAGATACAGGAGGAATGATGAGGATGACCTAAGAAACCTTACAAGGGAAGAGGTAATATTCTGAACTTCAAAAGGGAAGTTTGGTAAGGAATGTATGGCATAGTAGCAATAAGGCCAGATGAAGCATGTGTGAAACCATGAGAAATTATGGATTGAACCAATAAGGTTGAGATTATACTAAAATGAGAAAGGACTAAGATAAGAAATATCCTAGGTATGATTGGGAGTAACCGTGATAAAGTTCACACAGAAAGGTGGAAGCAATGACTTTTGGAAAAAGGCTGGAATATGCTTTCTCTCATTCAGCAGAATTTAGGGGAAAATGCTTCCATCCTAAGTTGGAATAAATCCAGAAAACATTGATTTCAAGAAATTATTATAATCAGGAAAGGCCAATGAGGTGGCCGACACTTTAAGTATAGAGAGGGGCTACAAATGCTCATACCAAAGGAAACAGAATGAGAATGAAAAGGACCTTGAAGGTTAGAATGTGATGGAGGAAATTATGTTCCCTCTAAGGATTGTGCAAGAAACAACTATGGGATTCGTTGAAATGAACATTCGATTCCCGATATTGACTAAATACAGAAGATAGATTGGTACTGATACTGATCAGCTAATTGGCATGATGATGAATGACAAGCAAGTTTATGTTGGTATATTTCTGTGCAAACAAGATAGAGAATTATGAGGTGGGCAAGCGATTAAGCAAACCGCTAAGCTTCCAGTCATATACTGGAGACATATGATTAATAATCTCATCAGCCTGTTCCAGCTACGATGCTGGAAGCTTCCTGCAATTTTATCTGCTTCATGTAATATCTACGTCATGATCAGGAAGCGTTCCTTATGAATAGGAAATAGTGATCATTTTGTTTTCCTAGAGGATCTTGAATTGACAATTATGATGTTAGTTATTAAAGCACTGCGTGAACGATAAACAATGGTGATCCTTCCGAGAAGGTAGATGATAACGACTGTGGAAATGTCGAATTGAATTTAAGTTAGAGAAATCATCCAGGTTAATTTTGAATGGTTTAATTTCTGGAACGACGGGATAGGTGAAATAAATGATTAGGCTATGATGGTTCATCGAGTGATTATAGTAGAAATAAAGACAAGTGACCGATAGAGATGGAAATAGAGTTGAGAATTAATAAGAGAGTCAGATAGGCGGACTCATGAGAAGCTCCAGTAATGAAGCAAGAAAAGTATGGAATTGTCATGGCAAAGTTATTGTCCTAAATGGAAAGTCGGAAATTAGAAGCATAAATGACATACAAATTGACCCTTTTAGGTTAAGGGAAGTCAAGGGAATTTGGAATAGATTGACTGGGTAATAAAGAGACTCATGGATTGAGGGAGTAAAAATCTAGGCGGTTGAACAAAGGAAAGTTTAACCCAAAAAATGTGACGTTATTAAGTAGAGGTGACGAGTGTCTCAATAAGGAGATGACGGTGGAGTTAAACAATAGAAGTGAATGAGAATTAGACAATAAGAAGGACGTGATTGATAAAGAAAAGATGGGAAATAGTTATGGAATGTGAAGCAAGGAATGTTATGAATGGATTTCTAGCGAACTCTCGAGATGACAACCTGATAGTGTTAGAATTATGAATATGAAAGAGCCAGTGTCGTGGCGTGAAATGTCAGTAATAATAATGTCAAGCGAGAAATCCAAGATTTGACCGGAGAGGTTGAAGGATTTTCCAAAAGTAAGTAATGCTAATATCAAACAAGAGTATAGGTCCATAGAATGATGGACAGAGCAACAAGGATGTGTGATATGTGAGATTACGATAAAGTAGTATTTGATACGAATACGATTACTTTCTTCCCTAATAAACCTCTATAGTTCATAGGTAAATTCTGAGTATGATATTTTGACAATCATGAAAATTTTCTTATATAATTCTCTGAAATTCTTTCCTTTTATTATCCCTTATTTATCTTCTTCTAAATTGAGAAGAACAACCCTTTAAAGAGGGGAGGTACTGCTACGTTACTACCTGTCTATGTGATAGGAGTCTAAGTGGAATACCATAGCTTGTCTAAATTGCTTGTCAAGTACTAAAGGCTGGCCACCTTCTGTACTAACTATGCAATAGGACAAATGTTCATTGATCATAGTGATCTCTCAATAAATTCTTTTAATTCTATGTATTGATCGAGATTGCTAAGATTAAAGCGATCAGGTATTGCATAATTACGAGTGAGGTTATCTCCGAAATTCGCAGCGCGATAGTGATATCGAATTCACTACCGATACCAATAAGAGTAATAGTATATGACTGGGTAAGAGCATAACCCGGATAATGTGTTGTACGAAAAGTAGCAAGGATTAATGAAAAAGGATTGGGATTGATTGAGGATTGACTAGAGAACTGGAAAGTGAAATAACCAACAAGTACTCAATTGTCTTCTACCTGATTCCGGGAAAGAATCCTTTTAAGGAGGGGAGACTGTAAGAACCCAAATTTTCGGTAGAATTAAAAACTTTTTATTAAGAGTTGAGAAAAGAAGGAACAATGATTTCGACTCCAAGGTAGTAACAGTTCTAAGGAATGAGTGTTGAATGGATATAGGTTCCAAGGTTTATATGTCACGAAGAATACTTTTGGTTGACAGCATAGATAAGAATAATCTATCTCCTAGGGATATAAGTTATATTATTCCAAGAAAGATTATTCTTGTGTCATCCAAATCAATATCTGTTATTAGTCCAATGGTTCCGAAAAAGGGTTAAGGAACGCCCTAAAGAGGACCAGGGCATTATTATTATATATAAGGAATAAAAGGAATAATGAAGTGTGAATAGTGATTTTGGTGGATATGGGTATATTATTGGACGACGCTATATAGAAGTATTCAGAACGGATTTTCGAGTTCGTATTCATGATCCAGGGGCAAGATAAGTGTATGTAAACGATATCGGATTCAGAAAAATAGCACTTTCATTTTCTCCGAGATTTTCCTGGACACTGCAAGCCTTAAGGAATTATTAAAGGTATTTAAGGAATTTAAATTTGAAAAGTATTAAGAAAGATGGAGAATAGTATTATAAATATTAAGAAGGTTTTCGGTAAAACCCTAACTAAAAACGAATGAGTTATTCCTCCGAACAAGCAAGGAAATTGAGTAATAACCGGACAAAGAAACGAACAATTAACCAAGAGACAAACAAGTGCAATTGGTGGAAAAAGGAGAAACCTAAGTGACATGTTTGTAAGTCAACTACAAGCTAGGTGGTATAAGTGCACTTTTGCAAAAATGGACTTGTTTAATGTGGAGCCAACACATGGTCCAATAAGAAGCCAACAAGTGGCACCTATAGATGAGTGACAACACATTAAGAAGAGATGCATCCATTATATAGCAAGTGTATGGCATTATTAACACCAAAACACAAAGCAAAACACAAAATCAACTCCACCATTTTCTCACCATTACAACTCTCGGCCAAAGCATGAAAAAGGGGGTTCCCACCATCATTTGATCTCCAAATTTTAATGGTATGTACCTCACCTCATATTTGTGATTCCCTAGAAATCTAAGCTTCAAATTCATCTTTTATCATTTTCAAATAAATCATCAAAGATGATGATGAATAGTGTTCTTCAAGAACTAACTTGATTTTTCTTGATATCTTTGGTTGATCTAGCAAGCTTAAGCACTCCTAAGGACCATACCAAGCTTTGTAAGGCTAGTTCACACTCTCAAGAAGGTATAATGATCTTGAAACCCTAGCTCTTAGTTTAAGTTTTGATGAATATGGAGTGATTTTATAGTAGTATGTTCATGATAATGTTATAAGCAATGATTAGTTAAGTGGTTTAGTTGATTTTAGAAGCATGATGATTTTGATGCTAAGATCAGTAGCTTCTGGACTTTTTGAGATGAAGAACATGTGTATAAGTTGGATTTGTGCCCGGTGTGGCTTGGTATTGTTGTTATAATTTTTAGAGCGTTCGATTTATAGCCATCATAATGCCGAAATTTTGTTAACCTTAAGAACACGAACTTGACAGTAGATATAACTCACTGATTAGCTCCGATTTATGCCATGATAAGCTAGATTATGTTATAATCTTCGTTTTGATATAAAGTTCGTATGAAACGGATATACGGTTTAGGAGATATGGCCGATTTAATAAAAGTGGTTCGAAACCGTAAACAAAAGTTCGTAACTGAAATTGGAATCCCTTAACATGAATAAGTCAGTGACGAATCATGGTAATTAAATATTAGAGGTCATAAGGAAGGCGTGAGAGAAAACCACGAGTAAAATGGATCATTTTCCGATTTTATAAAAATGTTCGAATCAAGGTTAAGTGCGAAGAAACCACTTTTCGGAGGTAACACTAGTCACTAAAAGGCTCCTCCCCTGTTTTAGTAAATCTGGAAAAATTGATCTTCTGACCAAAGTTAGATTTTGAGCTAGCCACCTTATAGACATTCTCTAGAGTATGTACGCGAAAATGGTGCGTCATTTGAGTTAACGGTTACCGAGTTATGAACGTTTTAGTGAAAGAGGTGTGAATAGTAAAGATCCGTAGTCGACTGAACTTCAAAAATACATTTCACCTATCTAAACCCGTGGCTTCGAATTGAAAATTTTATGATAAATATTACAAATACCAAGGATGATTTTAGAAGTGGTTTCATAATTAAAAACGGTTCCAGTGATTTATTAAAAGTGTTGGAGTATGAGTCCCGGAATAGTAATTCTCAGGAAAGTCAACTCTAAAGGTACTACTTTGACCACCCATTTGGACTAGATTAAAAGAGGAATCTCGAGTCGACTAAAACACGAAACTTGTTAAGAATTATCAAGACCACATATTGGTACAAAGAAAAAGGTTATAAATGATTAGGTAAGATATACGAAAGATCCGACATTAAGGATGGGTTCGAGGGGTGTTTTGGACTAAACTTACCTGACTTAAGTTAAGTTATACTTAACCTTCGAAATGTTAAGTGATTGACCTCGGTTATTATGACTATTTATAGATCACTGGATTGACACGAGGCACACTACCCCTACAGGATTACCAGGCAAGTTTCCAATACCTTGGAACTGTTGTTGTGATAATATATATAATTGTTGTTATACATATGCCATAGCATGCATGCTTGTTTTCAAAGTATATTGGAATACTTGTTCCCTGAATTAATATTGGCTTATAGACTAGATATGGATTATCAGTTATAAGCAGGATTGTGTTGCTAGGACCCTTAGTGAAGGGCGTATGATATTTATTCTTTAAATATGAGACCGGGAGTCGGTATTTTGTGTTATATAGATAGTCGTGGAAACCCGGAGGGATTCCAGCGACAGAGTAGTATTCATTTTGAGGAATGTTATTATTAAACATTATTTATATTTCCATAAAAGTATCAAATACTTGGAAATATTTCGAGAAATGTTATTTGAGTATTATTTCAGTCGAGAAATATTAAATGAATATTATTTTTGAATATTCATTAGAGTTTGATTATTAATGAATAATTACTTTGATATTCGTTGGGATTTTATTCACTAAATGAATATCACTTTCGGATATTCATTTAAGTTTTATGTACTTGATAAATATTATTTTTAAAATTATTCTTTGGGAGTTCTAATTACTCAAGGAATATTATTTCGAATATTAAGGTTTTGATTACTAAATGAATATCATTTGGATATTTATTTAGAATATTATTTGTTAAATGAATATTATTTGGATATTCATTTAGAACATTATTTGTTTAATGAATATCAATTGAATATTCATTTGGGATTTATTTATTAAATGAATATTATTTTGAATATTCATTTAAGATTTGATGTACTTGATGAATATTATTTTAAAATATTCATTTGGGATTTTATTTACTTAAGGAATATTGCTTCGAATATTCCTTTAAAGTTTTGATTACGAAAAGAATATTATTTGGCTATTCATTTAGTATATTATTTATTAAATGAATATTATTTTCAAATTTTCATTTAAAGTTTGATTTATTTAGTGAATATTATTTTAAATATTTATTTGAGTTTATTTAATTAATGAATATTATATTGAATATTCATTTAAAGAAGAGAGTTATTTAGTAAATAATTCTATATATTTATTCGAGGATTACTTACGAGCAATATTATGATTTAATCATATTCCTTAATTATTATTGATTTAATAAATATTCTTGGAATATTTATTTAAATTCTTTTAAGTTCTTTTTATAATAATTCATATTATTCAAAGATTATTTTTCATCTTCAGATATGGTGTAAAATATTTCGGAGTAGTTTATGACTATTTTTATCAAGGAGAGGTTCCCAAAACTTTTTTTCCATTTAAATCTATCTTATAAGAAGATTTAAATACTCGCTCAACTTCAAAAAATATATAAGGGGACCTCACTTGAGTAATGTTATTTATTGGACTGCCCGGTCCTATACTTGCTAAACTATCTTGTCACTCACATCTTGATTCTTTCAAACATCGATATGAATCTTTTTGGTTACCTCCTCAACGCTCGAGGGGTAAGATTGATGGAACAAGTGTCTATCCATTAACAAGCATCAGCTTGGGAAATATTGGTGAAATTTTCCTTTCCAATTAGATACGACTACTTTGTGGAGTCCTATCAACAAGTACTATACTTGGGGAAAGGGGGACGAACTTTATGTTTCAGAGTTATGGATGTTATTCGAACTAGGAGATGCGTAAGTGGCCGAGTGGCGCCGGTCCAGCAATTAATGGCCCAACCGTTGGCCGGGGGGTTCCAGAGGGCGGGCGATCCGTCGGTGCTTCCTTCTACATGTAGAGAACAAATGATGGGGAGCATGACATGCGACTGATCATCGTAAATGTTATGGCTCCTGGCGCGGCAATCTCCCGTATTAGTTCATCTTCCAAATTGGGAAATTTTCTGCAACATTATCATTGTTGGCAGGTTTGAAAAGTGCTTGAACTGGAATTGAAATATTCTTCCAGCAAGTTCCTCTATCATGAAAATTTGATAATATCTTGCTTATCTTTGCCATAGCAGATATTTCTTCGGAACAATTATATTTTAAGTTACCTTGTAACTACATCTCATACCTTATATTGGTAATACGATCGTTAATGCATGGCATATGGTTTCAAAGATACTTTTGAACTGTATATATTATCACTGTTCAATTATATTTTGGTGGGCTATTGCTCACCCTTGCTTTATTTTATTTATATCACAACAACAGCTAGATCAGATGGCCGTGAAAGGCGTACTCAGCATAGGCAGGTGTCAGCCGTCAGAGGATTAACCGCTGAGGTCATAGCTACCATTGCTGAAGATGCAGCTTCCGGTAGGCTAGCTGTTAGCATTTGCACATCAAATGTAATTATTATATGGCATATACCAATGGATGGCAAAGAGTATGTAATGGTAATATAGCAATTCTTTGGGTTGTAAGAACTCAAGCTTGTGATTAATAATATTGATGGTTACTCTGATTGCATCTCTGGGACTATAACGGGTGTGTTTTATGTTGTTGTTTTGGGTCACAAGGTTGTAATTTAAATCATGTTGGTTTTATGGATGGATATTGAGACCGTAACGACCAGATCCCTGACCCTGGATCTGGGGGTGTTACAATAAGGATATTACTCCTACCAGACTTAGCCTCTAAGGCACCAAATTCAACATGCAAACTAACTCCTACAAGATAGGATCTGGAACCTTCCTCAAGGCGGTGACTTGTCCACCAAGTCTCCTAACCCTATTACGATTCTAGGGCTTCTCAGCCTATATAAAGGGCCTGACCCCTCATTCTCAGTACTACGTCTTGGCCTGATTCTCAATAATGAGATACATAGGCACTCTACCTTTGAAACCTGAATGTCCATCTGTGTTTTCTCTGTTTGTTCATTTCCACTATTCCTCCCTAGTGAGCAATATTTTTCCATCATATTTGTGACGGCCCCAAATCCCTTAATTAAATTTAACTAGATAATGGTAAAGCATGCATATTAATTAGACATTACCAATCCCACGCCTAGATCGCCAACAGGTAAGAGTTTGAAACAATATAAAACTACCAATTCCAAAACAATTTATTATTACAAGCCACAATTATTCTAAGTTCAAAAGTTATTACAGACTGAGTTCAAAGTTCTAGCAAAATAGAAACCATAAGGTCGTCTCTCCCTTCTACCTGGAACTGCCTCCTATAGGCTATACCGGATCCACCACAATTCTTACGCGCAGTCTCAAGTGTCCTTACCATCTTCGAGTTTCACTGAAAGGTTAAGGAAAATAAAATCATTGAGCCAATTGCTCAGCAAGTGCATAAACCAACAATATAAGACTGGCAAAATAATCAACTGTAAAGCAAGATATATAAATCTGCAATTGAAAGGTATCAACTGAATCAATGTCAAAATAGACTGAGTAGGAATTGGAATATCTGATAAGACGCTACGAGCAAAGCTGGGTGATTAGCCCACGGCAGAGCTCCGAACCCGCATATCCAATACGGTGTTCATCAAATATAAGGGGATCCCAGGCACACATTGGCCTATAATAATAATATAATTTGGACCGGCGCCTCGGTCAAAGTAACATTCCATCCAATTCCATTTAGGTCAAACAAAGTCTGTCAAATTCAATTCATCTCAAAGAAGCAAGAATAACAATGTTATATCAAGTTGCTGGTATACAAGAATAAGATTCTCAGATTTCGAATAAATGACAAGGCAAAGTGAAGAAAAGTCAATCATTTTGGATTCTTGGAAGTTGGGATTCTGTTTAGTATAACACTACGCCATAGATGGCTTTATACAACACTTAAGGGGGGGTGTTACCTTCTCAGGTGTTACCTTAGGTATGAAATTTTGGATCTACAACAACACTCTAGTTTTGGTGTTACCATATCCTTAAAGGTATGTTACCATAGATGTGGAAGGTGTTAAACTTAGTAACACCATGGGCTGTGTTACCTTAGGGTATAATTAACATATTTTTGAAATTTATTTATAATTAACGATTTAATAATTATTAAAATTTAAAATTCAATAATTTTTATCAAGTCATTGAATTTATTAATATAAAAATAATATTCTATCAAATAATTGAATCATTCTTATTTTTACAATATTAATATATTTTTTAATAATTTTATTTAAAATATTTTAAAATGAAGTAGCATTCAAAAATTATTAAAATTTGATTAAAATCATTAATAAAATTATTGGAGAAAATAACAGGGTATAATAAGTTTAAATTATTATTCAATAATTAAAATAATAAATTTATCGTCATACATTTTTTATAAGAAAATTAATAAATTTTGTAATATTAGAACATGAAAAAAAGAAAAGCAAGGAATGAAAAATTGAAAAAAATTTGAGGATTGGCGGGCGGGAAACAAAAGTGAAAGCGGCCTAATCAAAATTTGGTTAAAATTGGTTAAAGTCGGGAAAAGCGGGCAACTCACAATTGGGGAAAAAATTAGGTCACTCACTATGTCTCACTCACCTCTCTCTCGAGCCTCACTCACCTCTCTGTCTCTCTCTCGCTCAATTGGAGTCTCGCACTCAGTCACATGGTTCGGGAAACACACACGCACTCTCTCTCTCTCTCTCTCTCTCGTTACAAGCTATTTTAGGGTTCAATTGGAGCACGGGTTCAATTGGGGTTCAACGGAATTAGGGTTCAATTGGGCTTCGATTTGGAGTTCCTCGTACAAATTGAGTGTACTTATATTTGTATGTGTCTCTCTCTCTTATGTTTTCGATTTGTACTTATATTTGTATGTGTCTCTCCCTCTTATGTTTTCGATTTGTAATTGTATTTCTATACTTCCCTGCTTGGTGGTTTTGTTTGTATAATTTATTCCATGGACCATGAACCCTGATATGAGTGTGACTTATTATGATTGCTTAGATTGTTTGCCATGAGACATGAGACAAGTATGAATACCCATTCATGTATCTTTTCTTCTTTTTTTTTCTTTCCCGAGTTACTCCAATAAATTGAACAAGTAACAGATATTTGGATATTTGGTTGATTCAGGGTGGCTTTTTTATGTTTTTCTTTTCTTTAATGATAGGCATGTGACATTTTTTGGACGAGCTGGGGTTTTTGCATCGTATTAGTTGTGCTAGTACATGGGATCATTATTTGTGACAAGATACTGTTTAATTTTGATTACAAATGACTGATGTATTTATGGAAACAGTTTTGTTTATTTATATTTTAACAATGATCATTGTCAGTAGTTTAGTGTGTTTAGCTTCTGGATGAGTGTAATAATATAATGAAACATGTCGGGCTTCTTTTTATTTTTCGGTATCTCTGGTTTTTACATGATTTAGTGTATATGCGACACTATGTAATAATGTGTGTGTACGTATGCCAGGTCTCTGTGCTGTTGATTTAGTCTCTATTTGCGCAGAACTTACAGTCGAAAAGTTGGTTACTTATTCCTCATGTTTAAATATGCTCTGTGCACAAAATCTTCTTCCCCTGTATTTCAATTCTTTCACCCCTGTTTAGTTTTTTTCTCTTGTAAAGAGTGCTGGATTCACATCAAAATTATTGCAATTTATTGTAAAGATGGCCATTACTTTTCTTGGTGCTTAATTTGCTAGTCCAGGCTCTTGGGCAGCTGGACTTCTCACCGGAGTCGACGGACCTCGACACCGGTGGGCTAAGTAGAGATAGCATTTGGGAAGTTTTTCTTAGACAACCTGGTATACATTTAGTCTATATTTTTCAATTTTCGCGTTCCGAAAAAAAGGGTTACATAGCAGTTATTAAGTTCAACACTAATGTGTATAAAGATACTGGTGTACTATGGTTTTTTCTGGTTATATAAGCTTGAATTGTTTTGAATATTTGAGGTTTAATTACTTGAAACAGGGCTTGAAGTAAATAATGCTTCAGGGGAAGTTACTGTAGACCAGTATCACAGATACAAAGTAAGTGTCGGTGGTAATTATTGTTGCTGTTACAATATTAAATTTCAGATGTTCAATGAGCTGTAATTATTGTTGTCGGTGGTAATTATTGTTGCAAATTAAGTGTTTGAATTCCGTGAACGATGTTTTTGTGCAGGAAGATGTTGATCTCATGGCTAATCTTAACTTTGATGCCTATCGGTTTTCGATCTCATGGTCCAGGATTTTCCCAAGTAAAAGAACCTGCCACCGGAATACTGTCAATGTACATATATGTAAATGTTTGTAATTTTTGTTTGAAATGTATGCAGATGGAACTGGGAAAGTTAATTGGAAGGGAGTTGCTTATTACAACAGACTGATAAATTACATGTTAAAAAAAGGCATGTGTAAACAATTAGAAGAATCCCATAAATTACTTTAAAATTTAGTGAATCGATTGGATGATGCAGTTTTGTTCTTTTGCAGGCAGAAGGTGAATTTACCGACTACATAATTGTACTGAGATCAATTGAGGCTGTCAAGACTTTCAGTGCAGATTCACATCTTTCAGTTGGAGCTGGTTTAAGTGCAGCTGTTGGTATTGTAGGACGGACAGCTGAAGCGGACGTAAGAGCTGGTACAGGTGGCTATGTTGCTTGTTACACATATAGTTGCAGGACACCATATATATTCTAGTATTGCCTAAACTCTGTTACACTTTGTTAGTGGTGCGGTACTCTAATAAATACATAATCTTAATTTGAAATTACTTTGTGACAGTTTTTTCTAGTAGATATATGTCGTGTTCTTTACTTTTTTTGTTTCTGCAACTTGCATCAAACCAAAGGATATACTTTAAAGTTTGAATGCACTGGAATTAGTTTAATGCTTGATCACTATTGCACTGAAATTAGTTTAATGCTTGTTCACTGTTTGATTTAATAATTTTGTCATATTGTGGATTAATAATTTAAGTAATGGAGTAAATCAATTGTACTATCCATCCTTTTTGCTCATTGAAAGTTTGTGGCTTCTGGTCACACATATTTCCCTATTTCTGGAATCATATTCATAAGAGTGTGTTGTTTATACTGCAGGTGCATATGTCGGATGCTCTGGTGAAGGGAGCATGGTGAAGGGAGCATAGTGACAACTCGGGTATAAGAAAATTCGCGACTTTATGCTACCAAAAAAAGAAGGGGATCTAAATCTCATTAACCTGGTGAAATTGTTAATATTTGTGGGGGATAGATTAGTTTTTGTTGGGATGTTTAAGTAAATGTAATCGTTTGTACGATTTGTAATTTTTTCTTTAAATTAATGATATTTACGGTTTGTAGTTTTATTTTAGATTTGACATTTGTGAGTTTTTTTTTTTTTTGTTGTATCTATGCATTTTTTTATGAATATTAGAGGAAGGAAATGGTTGAAAAATAATTAAATTTGAATCATTAATTTTAAAACAGATAATGTCTGTGGGGCCCACATGTGGGACCCATATAATTGATTAATAATTTTACAAAATTATAACATCTGAGGTAACATAGATTTGGTGTTGCTATAGAATTGCTTAGTGTGTTACCTTATAGGTCTATGGTAACGAATTTGCCTATGTTAGCTTATGTGTGTCGAGGTGTTACCTTAGACCCCAAAGGTTACATAGAACAAAACTATCCCAGCTAAGGTGTTACCTTAGCCTTTTTTTGGCCTTTGGTAACATTTTTTAGGGTCTAAGGTAACACAGTCGTGGTGTTACCGTAGGCTGTTTATGGCGTAGTGTAACTTGGTTAAGTCAAGAAAGGTTAATCAAGAAAAGTTAATCACGAAAGGTTAATCAAGAATCAACAATTGTTTTTAGATAGAAACGAGTTCAAGTACAAGAAGATATTTAAGTAGTTGGTTCAAGAATTCAAGAATTCAATAAGGTTATGAAAAGGTTTTCCAAGTAATATGATTATCGAACAACAAGTCCATTCAAGTTCAAGGGGTATGAAAGCAATCACAAGGTATATGACAATAATAAGGTCGGAAAGAACATGGTACTAGTTTGTGACAATTTAACAATTCGATATCTCATGGCATTCATCATATGGTAACAACAAGGTAGGATAGTACACTTGCCTTAAATCACGAGATTGCACTAGATAGCGTCCTCTTCGATTGGCTCCTTGCCAGGCCTTCTACTCGGACCTATAATAATAATAAACAATATCTTATTTTCCCCTCATTAGTTTACATACCACAAGACAATCCTAAATAATGCTAACGCCCCATCGATAACTTTATAACTATATACACATATACTTTATATACATGTAAGTCACACAAGGCACATAGCACGTAAGGTAGTATAACATATGCATACTATAAATGATATCACGATTTACATTAGAGACGTGCCTTAGGGTTTTGAAAATCATAATTATAAATTTTAGAAATTTCGGCAGCATCTCCTTTGTATAATCGTCATACCATACCGGATTATAACCGGTCCCAAGCAATCACAAGGCAAACACAATACACTTCCAATGCCTACAATCTCCATCAACAATCGACTACTACTAGTCACCAAGCAACTCTAAGTCAACCTAATATCTCCACTACAACTCATTATGCAATTCATAATTCAAATTCACATAGCAATTTAATCATGCAAACAATTAATTCAAGTAACAATCAAATCAATTAACACTTAAACAATTTAAGCAAGAAACTCTCAAGAATTCACACAACTCACCACAATCTCTCTTCTTCTCCTTCCTCCTTCCTCTCGCTCTCTCTCTCTCTCTCTCTCTCTCTCTTTCTCTCTCTCTCACTCTCGGCTTCTCCCTCTCCCTCTCTTCTCTTCTCCCTCTCGGTCTCTCTCCCTCTCCATCAATCTCTCTCTCGGCCTCTCTCCATCAACACCAAGCACACACACAAAATCTTCACAATGACTTACACAATTACTTACACCCACAATTTGAACAACAATTCAATATTTCAACAACCCATAAACACTAACTTGTAAATTTACTTAAAAATCAAATTATAAACTTGACCCATCAAATTTCATAACATATAATCATCAAAATCACAAACCCTTTTTAATTTACACCTACTAACAAACATCAATTTACAATACACACAAACCCACACCTTGTAATCTCATAAAAACTCAAACCCATCAACAAACTCAACTTAAAATCTTGTAAAAACTAACATGCAATCATATCTAACATGGTAATCACATAAAATCAATGAATTAACACTTGCATGCAAACCCTTGGCTCACTTTCGATCATGGCCGAAGGTTTGGGGTTCTCCGGAGAGCCCGAAAATTCGTGGGTCTCTACCAAAGAGTATTCCCAATCACAAACACCCACAAAACTTACCTTTGAAGCTTGATTTTCGAAAATCCTAGTTTGAAAAGTGAAGAAAATTGAAATTCAAAGACATGGGGTTGTAGAGGATGAAGAGAGGAGTAATTTTATATCTAACACTTCATAGTTTGATGGAGAAATTACCTTGACTAAAGCTTGAGAATCAATGGAGGTTTGAGAGAATTTTGAGAGATGGGGAGAGAAGAAGACACGGGGAAAAGAGATGGGGGGTCTCGGTCGTGTAAAATAAAAATAGAAGGGGGAGGGTTTTGTTTTGTCCAAGCTACACACACTCACATAATTTAATCACATTTTAATGATACATCTTAATTAAATAAAAGACTTGTAAAATTAATCCTAATTACAAGATACTTTGGATCCAAAAATAATTTGTTGGCACATATATTTAAAGCATACAATTCCTTTCCTTATAATATTTTTAAAACATTTTTAAAATCATTTTATAAAAAGATTTGGGTTTTACAAGTTTTAATATTTTAAAAAGAATAATAAATAGAAAAATCCTTGTAAAATATTTTAATTCGAAAATAAATTAAACTTTTTTTTTTAAAAAGTCTTTAAATACATAAGGATAATAAAACAAGAGATTTCATGATTTTTACTAACTCCAAGAATTTTATAAAAATGTTTAAGCAAATAAAAATCATATTTTAATATTTAAAAGTTATGAAAATTTGATATCAATTCACATCAACACATCTAGCAATTATGCACATAACACATATTCACAATCATATAATCATGGAATGACTCATCAATTAAGGCACATAATAATATTTTTAATGCCAAATAATATAATTTATAGAGTACGAAATTCCCAGATATTACATCCTTCCCCCTTAAAAGGATTCTGTCCCCAGAATCAGCTATGTAAACAAATGAGGGTACTGATCTAACATATCACTTTCTAACTCCCAGGTTGACTCTTCAACCCTTGGGTTCCTCCACAAAACTCTAACTAACGCAACTAATTTACTTCTAAGCACTTTCTCTCTACGATCTTCTATTCTGATCGGACGCTCTACATAATATACAAATCTGGCTGAATTTCTATAGGCTCATACTTTATCACACACTTAGTGTCAAGATGAAACTTCTTAAGCATCGATACATGAAAAACATTATGAATATGCTGCATCTGAGGCGGTAAGGCTAATTCATAAGCTACTCTGCCCACGCGTCGCAAAATCTCAAAAGGTCCTACAAATCTTGGACTCAACTTTCCTTTCTTCCCAAATCTGATTAATCCTTTCCATGGCGAAACTTTTAACAATACTGGATCTCCTACTTCGAAATCTACTTTCTTTCTTGCTGGATCCGCATACTTCCTCTGCCTGTCTTGAGAAGCTCCTAATCTTTTCTGAATTAGTTCCACTATCTCTTTCGTCTGCTGAATCAATTCTGGTCCTACTATCTTTCGCTCACCAACTTCTTCCCAACACACATGAGATCTACACTTCCTTCCATAGAGAGCTTCATATGGAGGCATTCCAATACTAGCATGATAGCTGTTGTTGTAAGAAAATTCCACCAAAGGTAGATGCTCGTCCCAATTGCCTTTGAAATCTATTGCACAAACTCTAAGCATGTCTTCAATCGTTTGAATCGTTCTTTCACTCTGACCATCGGTCTGAGGATGATAAGCAGTGCTCATTCTGAGTTGTGTTCCGAGATGCTCTTGAAACTGTCTCCAAAATCTTGAGTTAAAACGGGGATCTCTATCAGATACTATAGATACTGGAACTCCATGACGAGTCACAATCTCTTTCAAATACAAATGCACCAACTTGTCTAACGAAAATCTTTCGTTAATCGGTAAGAAATGAGCTGATTTCGTCAATCGGTCAACTATAACCCAAATAGCATCATGATTAGCCTTCGATCTTAGTAGACCTACTACAAAATCCATCGTAATGTGCTCCCACTTCCACTCAGGTATCTCTAATGGTTGAATCAATCCACTTGGTCTTTGATGTTCTGCTTTCACTCTTTGGCATGTATAACAACGACTTACCCACTCAGCAATTTCTCTTTTCATGTCTGGCCACCAAAAGTTCTTCTTCAAATCTTGATACATTTTCGTGCTTCCAGGATGTAATGAAAACTTAGAACTATGGGCATCACACAACAATTCTTCTTTCAACTCCTTCACATCAGGAATCCATATCCTTGAGGAAAATCTTAAAATACCTTGTTTATCTTTATGCGTGCAAATTTCTTCTCCGGTCAACTCATTCAATCTCTGATTCATTACTTCTTCTTGGCATTTCCGAATTTTGTCCAATAATACTGGTTGAAATGACATGGTGTAGACTTGCTCTGCTGGCATCTCTATTGCACAAACTTAAATCTCTAACTTCTCAAACTCTATAAACAATTCTTGAGTCATTGTCAGCGTATTCAATCTTTCCTTCCTGCTTAGCGCATCAGCTACGACATTCGCCTTTCCCGGGTGATAACTAATGGCACAATCATAATCCTTTATCAGCTGTAACCATCTTCTTTGTCTAATGTTGAGTTCCTTCTGAGTAAAAATATACTTTAAGCTCTTATGATCCGTAAATATCTCACACTTCTCACCAAAAAGATTATGTCTCCACAATTTCAATGCAAACACAATCGCTGCTAGCTCGAGGTCATGGGTAGGGTATCTCTGTTCATGAGGTTTCAGTTGCCTTGAAGCGTACGCAATCACTTTTCCATGCTGCATCAACACACACCCTAAACCCTTATGAGAAGCATCACTATAGATTACAAACTCTCCTTTATCATCTGGCAATGCTAACACTGGAGCAGTTACCAACCTTTGCTTAAGCTCTTGAAAATTCTTTTCACACTTATCAGTCCATTCAAACTTTTCATTCTTCCGCGTCAACTTAGTCAATGGTACCGCAATCTTAGAAAAATCCTTAACAAATCTGCGATAATATCCTGCTAATCCCATAAAACTTCTTACTTCTGTCGGTGTCCTTGGTCTTTCCCAATTCACAACTGCTTCAATCTTTGCTGGATCAACTCGAATTCCTTCTTTACTCACAATATGTCCCAAAAATTGGACTTCCTTCAACCAAAACTCACACTTGGAAAACTTGGCATACAACTTCTCCTTTCTCAATATCTCCAATGCTATCCTTAAATGCTCTGCATGTTCTGCTTTTGTCTTAGAGTATATCAAAATATCGTCGATGAAGACTATCACAAACTTATCCAAAAATTTCTTAAACACTCGGTTCATTAAATCCATAAATGCTGCTGGTGCGTTCGTTAATCCAAAAGCCATAACCAAAAATTCGTAGTGACCATACCTCGTTCGGAAAGCAGTCTTCGGTATATCCTCTGGCTTGATTTCCAACTGGTGATATCCTGACCTTAGATCTATCTTTGAAAAACATGTCGCTCCTTTCAACTGGTTGAACAAATCATTGATTCGCGGTAATGGGTATCTATTCTTGATAGTCAACTTATTCAACTCTCGATAATCGATACAAAGTCTCATACTTCCATCTTTCTTCTTCACGAACAATACTGGCGCTCCCCAGGGTGATACACTTGGTCTTATAACTCTTTTGTTCAATAAATCTTGAAGTTGACTGGCGAGTTCCTTCATCTCCGACGGTGCCATTCTGTATGGAGCCTTGGAAATAGGTTCTATCCCTGGTGCTAAGTCAATCGTGAATTCAATCTGACGATCTGGAGGTAATCCCGGTAGTTCTTCGGGAAAAACATCTGGAAACTCATTAACTACGGGAATATCTTCTAATTCCACTTCTTCTCGACTCTTGTCTATCACATAAGCAAGATAAGCCTTACATCCTTTCCTTAACAATCTCTTAGTTTGCATCATGGTAAGAAACGTACTAGTTTACCTACGCCCCTTAAAGATAAATCTATCACCTTCTGGAGATCTCAATGCAACTCTCTTACTCTTACAATCGATATGCGCATCATACTCGGCAAGCCAATCCATTCCTAAAATTATGTCAAAATCGCCTAATTGAAAAGGTATCAAGGTGCCGGGAAAAAGATATCCGGAAATCTCTACTGCACAAGGTGAACATACTTGATCTACTGGTATCTGATCCTGATTAACTAACACAATATTCAAAGCTTCTCTTAACATACGAGTATCACACTTCAACTTATTCACAAAATCTTTAGAAACAAACGATCTAGTAGCACCCGAATCAATTAACACTTTTGCACTAGTGGCGTTCACGAAAAGCGTACCTGCCACTACATCCGAGCTTCTCACTGCGTCGTTCATGTTCATGTTGATGGTCCGGGCATGAATTGGATAGGCTGAAGCTTGATAACTTGGAGCTTGAAGAGCTGGAACTTGCTGAAGTACAGGTGGACTTAGAATCTGAGTTGGAATCTGAGATGTTGCCATTTGGTTCACTGGGGTAGAGGTAGTCAATCTCATCAAGTTGTTGTTTGGAATAGGCGATCTGCACTCTCTAGCCATATGTCCCACCTTACCACACTTGTAACAAGTCACACTCGATTTCGAATTCCGGCACTCATTAGCATAATGACCTTTTTGATTACACTTGAAACAAACAATATCTGCTTTCACACACGCTCCAGTATGCCTCTTAGAACATGCCTTGCACTCTGGTATTGAGGGTCGGGGAAATCTTGGTTGATTGGGGTTCTGAGGAAGGGTTTCTGAATTCCTGTTTCTGGGCACATTCCTTTTAAAATTTCTTCCCTGGTTCTGAAATCCGGGCTTTCTATCCATCTGATTTGTTGACTTTCCTTGATCCTGATTCCTTTCTATTGCTTCCACTTTCCTCTTTAAATTGCCCCTTTCCTTCTGATTCTGATCACTCTCACCTTCTATTATCGTTGCCTTCTAAACCACTTCTGCATATGAGTTTATCTCAAAAGCTGCAACTCTGCTTCTTAACCATGGCTTCAATCCTTGTTGAAATCTCTTCGCTCTTTTCTCATCTGTATCCACATAATCTCCTACAAACCTTGCTAATTCTGTAAACTTCTTCTCATATTCATCAATACTCATATTCTCCTGCTTAAGATTAAAGAACTTTAACTCCATCTGATTCTGCATATACCTAGGAAAATACTTCTCCAGAAAAATCCTTTTAAATCTATCCCACGAAATCACTTCTGTTGCTTCTAGGGCCTTAGCCGACTCCCACCAATAATTAGATTCACCTTTAAGAAAATAGCTAGCAAACTCTACCTTCTGCTTATCACTAACCATCACCAATGCGAAGGCCTTCTCCATTTCCTTAAGCCATATCTGGGCTTCAACTGGATCTTTTGTTCCTTGAAAATCTGGGGGTTTCACAGCCTTAAAAGATTTAAAAGTTACCGCAAGTTGAGCTGGTTGTTGCTGTCCTTGTTGCTGTTATAACTGCTGATGTTGTTGCTGAAGTAGTTGTTGCTGCTGAGCCAACGTAGTCGTCTGCTGTTGCAAAAGTCCCAAAAGTTGGGCCATATCCATACTGCCTTGATTACCTTGATTATCATCTCTATTCTGATCATCTTGATTCTTATTCTGATTAGCTCTAGTATTGCTCCTTCTTGGAGGCATCTTTCTGAATATTAAACAATCATCTATTTATCCACAAGCATACATCTATCCGCAACATGGAATAATATAGCCTAACAGTTCTAATATGGCATAAGTACGACCTAAAATTTAAAACAATCTCACGTGGCCGAATAATACGATAAGGGGAAACGATAATAATTAAACGATAACAATACCGATGACATCCATCGATATCCCAAATCCGAAAGTTCAAAATCCAACCAACATAAAGTTCGAAAACCGAAATTGAAAGTACGATAATGTCTAACAACACAAGTCTAATAATAAAATGGCTATACTATACGCCATCGCACAAAACCCAAAGCATAAAACTAGTCCACTTGCAACTTATTGATCACGCGCTGGAGCTCATCCACCATCATCTGAACCATCGTATGACTCTCCCAATCGCTATGAGGTGCCATCTCACGAAGTCGCTCGTTAGCCATCTGGGTAATTACCTGAAGCCTAGAGATAAGGGTTCCATCATGGTCCTCGCGAAACTTACCCTTAACATCAAACAACACATCTAACCTCTTCTGAAGCTGAGTATTCTCACCATAAAGGTGATCACACTCCCTAAGCAACTCCTGGTAAACAAACAAGGGTACGGTAGCTGGAAGATCTGCAGGGGGTGGAGCTGAAGGTCCTGGTGCCCGCTGTCGCTGCCAATAATAATATAATATATTTATATATATATATAAAGCGTCAGAAAAACTTAGAAACATCCTACTTAAACACTCTCGATAATAGGGGTCAATCAATCCTATTCTTTTATAAATATCATACTATTTACATTCTAAGTGAGTTTCTATTAATCCTAAGTGATTATTGAAAATGTGATCTATCTTGTTACCTAAACCTATATTGTTTAGTGACTCAAACCTGTGGCTCTGATACCAAACCTGTGACGGCCCCAAATCCCTTAATTAAATTTAACTAGATAATGGTAAAGCATGCATATTAATTAGACATTACCAATCCCACGCCTAGATCGCCAACAGGTAAGAGTTTGAAACAATATAAAACTACCAATTCTAAAACAATTTATTATTACAAGCCACAATTATTCTAAGTTCAAAAGTTATTACAGACTGAGTTCAAAGTTCTAGCAAAATAGAAACCATAAGGTCGTCTCTCCCTTCTACCTGGAACTGCCTCCTATAGGCTATACCGGATCCACCACAATTCTTACGTACAGTCTCAAGTGTCCTTACCATCTTCGAGTTTCACTGAAAGGTTAAGGAAAATAAAATCATTGAGCCAATTGCTCAGCAAGTGCATAAACCAACAATATAAGACTGGCAAAATAATCAACTGTAAAGCAAGATATATAAATCTGCAATTGAAAGGTATCAACTGAATCAATGTCAAAATAGACTGAGTAGGAATTTGAATATCTGATAAGACGCTACGAGCAAAGCTGGGTGATCAGCCCACGGCAGAGCTCCGAACCCGCATATCCAATACGGTGTTCATTAAATATAAGGGGATCCCAGGCACACAATGGCCTATAATAATAATATAATTTGGACCGGCGCCTCGGTCAAAGTAACATTCCATCCAATTCCATTTAGGTCAAACAAAGTCTGTCAAATTCAATTCATCTCAAAGAAGCAAGAATAACAATGTTATATCAAGTTGCTGGTAAACAAGAATAAGATTCTCAGATTTCGAATAAATGACAAGGCAAAGTGAAGAAAAGTCAATCATTTTGGATTCTTGGAAGTTGGGACTCTGTTTAGTATAACTTGGTTAAGTCAAGAAAGGTTAATCAAGAAAAGTTAATCATGAAAGGTTAATCAAGAATCAATAATTGTTTTTAGATAGAAACGAGTTCAAGTACAAGAAGATATTTAAGTAGTTGGTTCAAGAATTCAAGAATTCAATAAGGTTATGAAAAGGTTTTCCAAGTAATATGATTATCGAACAACAAGTCCATTCAAGTTCAAGGGGTATGAAAGCAATCACAAGGTATATGACAATAATAAGGTCGGAAAGAACATGGTACTAGTTTGTGACAATTTAACAATTCGATATCTCATGGCATTCATCATATGGTAACAACAAGGTAGGATAGTACACTTGCCTTAAATCACGAGATTGCACTAGATAGCGTCCTCTTCGATTGGCTCCTTGCCAGGCCTTCTACTCGGACCTATAATAATAATAAACAATATCTTATTTTCCCCTCATTAGTTTACATACCACAAGACAATCCTAAATAATGCTAACGCCCCATCGATAACTTTATAACTATATACACATATACTTTATATACATGTAAGTCACACAAGGCACATAGCACGTAAGGTAGTATAACATATGCATACTATAAATGATATCACGATTTACATTAGAGACGTGCCTTAGGGTTTTGAAAATCATAATTATAAATTTTAGAAATTTCGGCAGCATCTCCTTTGTATAATCGTCATACCATACCGGATTATAACCGGTCCCAAGCAATCACAAGGCAAACACAATACACTTCCAATACCTACAATCTCCATCAACAATCGACTACTACTAGTCACCAAGCAACTCTAAGTCAACCTAATATCTCCACTACAACTCATTATGCAATTCATAATTCAAATTCACATAGCAATTTAATCATGCAAACAATTAATTCTGTTAGATATTGATTCAAGAGATGATCAGGATCTGGGCATTACTGATCAGATACTGATGCTGACGTCATCAGGAATACAACGTCAGTATTGGACTATCAGGATTAGAAGCTGGTCAGGATTCCATGAAGATTTTCATCAGACCAGAGATCAAGGAAGTTTGATATGTCGGTTCCTAATTTGTAGGAAGGCAGCTATCATACAAGATATGCATTCAGAGATATATGTAATTGATTTAGAATATCTTGTAATTGATAGTGCAACTGTGTACACTATATAAACATAGTTTAGGTTTTACATTTTGTAATTGCTTGCACGAGTTATATTGTAACCTAGCAGCTCTTAAGAACATAAGAATTTCTTAAGAGAGTTTTGTAACAGTTTTATATCAGAGTTAATAAAGCTGTTATTGATTTATACTTGTGTTATTTGTTTTAAGTCGAAAATCTTATACAATTGTATTCAACCCCCTTCTACAATTGTTATTTACTGGGCAACAATTGGTATCAGAGCTAAACTGATTAATTTAAATCAGAAACGATCTTAAGATGTCGACAAGCAAGTATGAAAGCATTAAAATTCCAATTCTCAAGAAGACTGAGTATCCAACCTGGAAAGTGAAAATGTTGATGTATCTAGAAGCAACTGATCCTGACTATCTTGACAGGATCAATGATGGACCATTTCTTCCAACAAAACTAGTTGCAAGAACAGAGACTGTTGCTGAACACTATGTCATTAAGGCAAAGAATGAATGGACGGCAGAAGAAAAGGTTCAAGTACTCAAAGATGCAAAGGTAAAGAATATTTTGCATAACAGTCTTGATAATGTCATGTCTAACAGAGTAATAGCATGCAAGACTGCGAAGGAAATTTGGGATACTTTGGAAACTCAATGTCAAGGTACTGAATCTATCAAAAGAAACAGAAGGGCTCTGTTGATTCAGGAGTATGAGCAATTCGATGCTAAATCTGATGAAAGCCTTACTGATATGTATGATAGATTCTTGACTTTACTGAACAATCTATCACTGGTTGGCAAAGAGTATGATCCAGAGGATTCGAATACCAAGTTTCTCAGAGCTTTAACTGAAGAGTGGGATACTCAAGCTTCAATCATAAGGCATCAATATGATTTGAAGATGCTGTCTCTTGATGAAGTCTATGGGATGCTAAGAACTCATGATCTTGAGGTTCAACAGAGGAAGAACAAGAAAAATGTCAAAGCAAAATCTGTTGCTTTGAATGTTGAATCAAAATCAAAGGGAAAAGCTGAGGAGGTTTATAACCGAAAGAGTAGAGTGGAAGAGTCAATTCCTGATGACTCATCATCAGATACTGATACTGAGTCTGATCCTGATACTGATGATGACTCTACTGATTCTGATATGATGGAAATGGTTGCTATGATAGTCAAGGGCTTCAAAAAGATGAAGTTCAGAAAGGCTAGGAAGCAAGGGAAATTCCAGAAGAAAACCTTTAATGCTGACAAAGACAGGTACAAGAAGAAAGAAGGCAAAAGCAGCAAGTTTGACAAGTCAAAAATCAGATGCTATAACTGTGATGGGATGGGTCATTTTGCAACTGAGTGCAAGAAGACCAAAACCAAAGCTCTCATTTCTTCAAGCAAGGATTGGATGGACTCATCATCTGACTCTGAAGAGGAAAAAGTGAATTATGCTTTGATGGCTAAAACTGATGAGACTTCTACTGGTGAAATCAAGGTATCTGAAGTTTTATTTGATTTTGATACTAATAATGTTTCTGAGCTAAGATCTTTCTTAAAATCTCTACATATTAGTTTTAGGAGTCAATCTCTTGAAAATACAAGAATAAAATCTGAAATGGCAGAGGTTGTTAAGAGAAATGATCATCTAGAAGCTGAGTTAATTTTCTTGCATGAAGTTCAAGCAGAATGTGATAATGCTAAACACATGAAACTTGAAATGGAGTTTAAATATAATGAACTTGAGAGGCAACTTAAAGATGCTAATGAAAAACTCAGAACCTGGACACATTCTGGTACAAAAACTCATGAAATCATTTCTGATAAAAACTGGAAAGAGTGTCTAGGGTATAAGCCAGAAAATGAGAAAAAGGACAAAGGAAAGGTTGTTTCATCTAACCCTGGAAGAGTTATAGTTAATAACTCAACAAATCCAAAAACCTACAGATATGTTACAGACAGTACCAAAACCAAATTAAAGCCAGTTAATTATGTGTATCCAGAGATTCCCAAATCTACTTCAGAAGAGGGATCTACTTCTACACATCATTCTGAGTCTAGAACTGTCAAAAACAAAAATGTGGGTCTTTTGTCCAAGAAGCAATTAAGGGACAGAATCTGTGACGTAACAGATAGCAAGAGAGTTCCAACTGTCAAAAGGAACAGGAATGGTAAAGTTGGAATAAACAAGGAAAATAATTATAAGTATATTCCAAATGCACCAAGAAAAGCATGCTTTAACTGTGGTAATTCTAATCATCTTGCTATTGATTGCAGGAAGAGTAAAAAGAAGCCAACTGTAGTTCTTAAGTCTGACATTAGGAATAAATCAGTATTCTATAAACCACAGAATCCTTGTTTCCATTGTGGCAGTAAATGGCATTCTATTTATACATGTGAAGAATACCATAATTTGTACTATAATTATTATGAGCCTTTGCCTAAGTTCAATAAAAGTGCAAATTTTGGAAAATCAAAGAACTTGAATTCTAAACATGCAACTGTCAAGATAAAGACTAATTCTGATGGAGTTAATTCTGATGAAAATGTCTTTACAAGAAAATCTTCTATTAATAAAGATGTTGATTTGCATGAAAAGAGAACCCAACAAGTGTGGGTTCTTAAAAAATTCTAACTGATTTCTTTGTGATTCTGATTGCAGGGTAAAAAGAAAAATGTGTTAGTCATGGATAGTGGATGTTCTGTGCACATGACTGGAGACAAAACCTTGCTATCAGAATTTGAGGAAAAGGCTGGCTCAACTGTGTCTTATGGAGATGGCAACATTGGACAAACTTTGGGATATGGCAGCATTGTAATTGGAAATGTCATCATTGAAAAAGTAGCTCTGGTGAAAGGACTAAAGCACAATCTGTTGAGTGTTAGTCAGATCACAGACAGAGGTTATCGTGTCAACTTTAATGATACTCATTTTGAAGTTATCAGCAAATCTACTGGAAAGATTGCATTAACAGGTCAAAGACATGGTAACATTTATGAAGCCAACATTAACACCAACACTGAAGATCCAACTACATGTCTCATCAGTAAAGCATCTGTAGATGAAAGTTGGAATTGGCATAAGATGCTTTCTCATCTCAACTTTAACAATATAAATGAGTTGGTCAAGAAAGACTTGGTGAGAGGATTACCAAAGGCTCTATATACTCCTGATGGACTCTGTGATGCTTGTCAGAAGGCTAAACAGAGAAGGACATCATTCAAGAGTAAATCTGAATCCTCAATTGATGAACCATATCACATGCTACATCTCGACTTGTTTGGACCAGTGAATATTATGTCCATCAGTAAGAAAAGATATACTCTAGTCATTGTTGATGAATATACTAGATTTACCTGGGTTTATTTTCTTCACAGAAAAGATGAAACTGCTGAAATACTGCTGGACCATGTTAGACTTATTGAAACTGGCACGGAATACAAAGTCAAGATTCTGAGAAGTGATAATGGGACTGAATTCAAAAATTCAGCAATGGAAGAGTTCTGCAAATACAAAGGAATAGTTCAACAATTCTCTGCTCCTGGCACTCCTCAGCAAAATGGAGTAGTTGAAAGAAAGAACAGAACTCTTATTGAAGCTGGTAGAACTATGTTGGAAGAAGCAAAACTACCTACATATTTCTGGGCAGAAGCAGTCAACACAGCTTGTTACACTCAAAATATAACACTAATCAACAGACATGGTGTAACTCCTTATCAGATGATTAAGGAAAAGAAGCCAAGTTTGAAGCATCTACATGTGTTTGGCTGCAAGTGCTTTGTTCTAAGACCTCATCCAGAACAACTAGGAAAATTTGAGACAAAAGCTGATGAGGCCATCTTTATTGGCTATCCAACGACAAGAGCCTTTAAAGTCTACAATCTAAGAACAAAGACAGTCATGGAGTCTATTAATGTATCTTTTGATGATAGAAAGCTAACAGGAATAAAAGAAGACTCTCATGACAGTTTGACTTTTGCAAATGAAGCTACCAATAATCCTGATGAAGTCACGTCAGATACTGATATTCCATCAGATCCTGACGATCGATCAATTCCTGATCAAACACCTGTTACTGATGATGACTCAAATAATGCAAATGTTGAGGGGGAGCAAGAGCGAGACATCACTAGTACTGATACAACTCAAACATCAAGTAGAGATTCATCAGAAACAGACTCAAGTGACAATCAAGATATTACATCAGCTGAAGATAGCACTATCTCAGGGGGAGCTTCTAGCAACTCTAGTTCTTTTGAAGAAAACACCAATCCAGGGGGAGCATCCAGTTCAAGAAATGACTTACCATCAGCAAGGAAATGGACAAAAAGTCATACTCCTGATTTAATCATTGGGAATCCTGAAGCAGGTGTTAAGACAAGAAGTGCAACTCAAAATGAATGTTTATATAATAACTTTCTGTCAAAGGAGGAGCCCAAGAAGGTTGAAGATGCACTTAAGGATGCTGATTGGGTGACAGCTATGCAAGAAGAACTGAATGAGTTTGAAAGAAATGAAGTCTGGAAACTTGTACCAAGACCCAAAGGAAGGTCTATTGTAGGTACAAAGTGGGTATTTAGAAATAAGACTGATTCAGATGGCACAATTGTGAGAAATAAAGCAAGACTAGTAGCAAAGGGATATTCTCAATAGGAAGGAATAGATTATGATGAGACTTTTGCTCCTGTTGCAAGACTGGAGGCCATCAGAATTTTTCTAGCATATGCAGCTCACAAGAAATTCAAAGTATTCCAGATGGACGTAAAAAGTGCATTTCTCAATGGAGAACTGGAAGAGGAGGTATATGTTGAACAACCTCCTGGATTTATTGATCCCAGACATCCAGATCATGTCTATAGACTGGATAAAGCACTTTATGGACTAAAGCAAGCTCCAAGAGCCTGGTATGAAACCCTAGCTCAATTCTTACTGGAAAGTGGATTCAACAGAGGTACAATTGATAAAACCTTATTTTATTTGAATCATGGTAAGGATTTGCTGTTAGTTCAAATATATGTTGATGATATCATTTTTGGGTCAACTAATACTAAGCTGTGTGAGAAGTTTTCAAAGCTAATGCAGTCGAGATACCAAATGAGCATGATGGGAGAAATGAGCTATTTCTTAGGTCTTCAAGTTAAACAGACTGATGAAGGGATTTTTATCAATCAGTCAAAATACACAAAGAATTTACTAAAAAAGTTTAACATGCAAGACAGCTCTACAGCTTCCACTCCTATAGCTACAGCTACAAAGCTTGATCCTGATCAAGGAACTGAAGTAGATGTAACCAACTATAGAGGAATGATTGGCTCACTCTTATATCTAACTGCTAGCAGACCTGATATCATGTATGCAACCTGTCTATGTGCAAGATTTCAAGCAAATCCTAAAGAACCACATCTCATTGCAGTAAAAAGGATTTTCAGATATCTAAAGGGCACATCCTCTCTTGGCCTTTGGTATCCCAGAGAATCAGACTTCAGTTTATGTGGCTATTCAGATGCTGATTTTGCTGGATGCAAAATAGACAGGAAAAGTACTTCAGGCAGTTGTCAGTTTCTTGGAGGAAGACTAGTTTCTTGGTTCAGTAAAAAGCAAAAGTCTATCTCCACATCAACTGCAGAAGCTGAGTACATTGCTGCTGGAAGCTGTTGTGCTCAGATCATGTGGATGAGAAATCAGCTAATGGACTATGGTTTGTCATTTTCAAAAATTCCTATTTATTGTGATAACCAAAGTGCTATTGCTATGACAGGAAATCCAGTTCAACATTCTCTTACAAAGCACATCAGCATCAGGTATCACTTCATCAGAGAACAAGTACTGGAAGGAACAATTGAACTTCATTTTGTTCCTACTGATCAACAGTTAGCTGATATATTCACCAAGCCACTACCTGAGGCTACTTTTACAAAGTTGGTGAATGAACTTGGAATGGTAAACTATGGCAGTTCCTGAGAAAAAGAAGCCATCAGATACTGACGACTTGCACATACTGATGGAAAGTCAATCCTGACAATGGTCAACGTCGAATCCTGATGCAACGATTCGATAATCAGTATTTTGTCAGAATCTAACTGTCTTCATTTATCTCAATTTCATGATTCAAGCTATGGTTAATGTTATTGAATTCCTGATAATGTGATCACTTTAATTAGTCCTCATATTTATTTTCAGATAACATGTTAAATCAGGAAAAATATTGAATAGAATAGAATAAACAAGATTTTTCATTGATAATAAGAAAGAGTTTACATTCAAAGATTACATCTTTTGTGCTCTCTACTAATCTATTCAACAGGAAATAAGAGACCAATCCACTCCATTGTTAATAGCCATCCCAGATCCCATCTTTGCCACTTTGTTTGGGTGGAAGTTGACAGGGATAAGGTTATTTTTGCTGACATATTCATTAACAATGGTTGATGGAGTTGGATGAGGATGCCTTAGATGAAAGCCATGCGAATGCTGTTTGGAGGGCAGCATCTATGTCGATCACTTTTGCAGTTTTTTCCTTCTCGATTTCTTCGAGACCTGCATCCATCTGCAACCAGAGAGTCTCTAGTTGTCTTTCCCAGTCAAAAGCATCAAACTCTTCACGAGTATAACTAAAAATATCTCTTTTCTCTAAGAGATGGAGGTTTTTCTCAATGATGGTAAGGTTCGACATTGCTAAAACTTTTGATGAGAAGGGTTTTTATCTGATTTTTCTTACAGGAGATAATGAAGCATTATAGAAGTAAGTGGACAAGTCTCTAAGATTAAATAGAGAAGGGTGAAACGAGAATATGAAACGATTCATATTACTGGTGCAAGTACCAGGTATTATTCGATTGTGTTGTTTTATATTTCTTTATTTAAAACAAAATTACCATGTTTTATTTTGGTCACAATTTTATTTCCCGAATAATATGTAGCGCGTGTGCTCACTCGATGCTTACATACAGTTAAAGATGTAAGTCATGACGCGTGTAATCCTCACCACTCTCTCACGTAATTTGGTCCATTACTTTAGCCTAAACGAATGATTTACTGACACCTGTTTTTGAGAAGTTACAAGTATTGTCTAAAATCAATTAAGTTTACTAATTGATTTAGTTTTCTCAAACTATCAGTAAAGCATCGTCTCTCTTTGTCTCTGCACTCTCAAACCCTAATTTCAAAATTAACTCATCTTTTGTGTTTGAAATTCCAATGGAGAACCTATTCATGAACAGCAAGGTGGTAATCAATGGAGTTACTTTTAATACCAATAACTTCACTGCAGTTCTAGATCATCAGGACTTGCCGAGTGATTTCCACATTATTCAGGACTTTTTGGCCTCAAGCCCAATCAATTATGCTCTAACCCAACCTGCCAAGATATCTTTTAAGTCTGTTATGCAGGTTTGGAACACAAGTGTTTTTGGGAAAAGTCATTCATCAGAGAATCCTCAGATGAGCTTTGAATATGACAATGTTACATACTATGTGACTCCTGAGATTGTCACTGAAGCCCTACACTTACCATCAATCATTGGTAAGCCTGTATTCAAAGTTCTTGATGCAAAACTTCTTGAGTATGTTGTAAGCTTGGGTTACAATGGAACACCAAAGAAGTTTGGAGAGCTCTACAGGACAAAGCTCAAGAAGGAATGGAATTTCTTCTTTGATACTATCAGCAGATGTTTCTTGAATAAAGTGTCAAACTTTGATGCCTTACCCACAGGTTCAGCCAAAATTGGGTACTCTCTAATTCATGATCTCTCATTTGATTATGGTTCATTTATATTAAAGGCATTAAGTGAAAGAAAAGCAAATAAATGTGGTTATGTTTGCTTTCTTAGATTTTTTCAATTAATATTTTCTCACTTATGTCCTCATGCTGTTTTTTAGAATGATACAATTTTGCCGATATGTAAAATCTCAGAAAACAATATAAAGAGTCTAATCAATTCTGATAAGGCAAATAAGTTTGTGGGACCTCCATACATTCCTGATGAAGTATGGTCTCTTTTAAGAGAGAGAATGCCTATTCAATATGGCCCAGCAACTGGTGCTATGGAACAGGACCTTACACATCCTATTCCTGACACAAGCACACAACCTAAACACTTACCTAAATAGTTAACCACCTCTGGTGTCTCACAAAAGGCATCAGTTGTAAAATCAAAGAAATCAGCTAGATCTGATGTGTCTAAGAGGCAATCAGGGTCAAAGGATTTCTCCACTTCAACTCATTCTCAAATGAAGTCACAAGGGGGTGGACAAAGGGTTTTTGAAACATCTGGTTTGGATAAAGGAACAGGAGGGAAAAGGAAAGTTGATCAAGGAGTTATTTCTGATTCTGATGATGATACAATGCCTATATCAGTCTTGTTGAAAAAGAAGGAGATTGATGTTGCTGATACAAGAGAAGTGGCTGTCTCTGAAAAGCCAAAGAAAAGAAGAAGATTAATCAGCAAAGGCAAATTTGTTGATCATACAGAATTTCTGAATCTTACTGATGATATGGAAGGCAATCCTGATGTTGTTAATCAGGATGGATCATCAGTTCCTGATGCTACTGCTAATCCTGACATCTCTACTCCAAATAATTCACCTATGAAGACTGTTAAGATTTCTGATTCTCCAGCATCTGAATCTCCAAAGAGAAGAATTATTGAGATGTCTGTTGATGAAGTAAATGCTATTGCTGCTCAGCTGGGTGTTAAACCTTCACCTCTTGAAGTAAAAACTGCTGAAGCAAATGTTTTTCACAGACAAAAGAAACAAAGGACTACTGTGTCATCTCTGAGAGGATCCAGCCCACAAGAACCTGAACTTCAAAGGAGTTCAGAAGCTATTACAGATCCAGTCACACAAGAACCACCTACTCAGAGTGTAGGTGCAGACATTTCTGAAGGAATAGTCCCACAAGAACCATCTTCTCAAAGGGAAGGTGAAGACAAGAATATTCCTGCCCCACAAGAACCATCTTCTCAAAATGAAGATGCTGGCAAACTCACATCAGCAGGGGAGTTTCCTGACAATGCTCAAGGGGCTTCTGAAATTGAAATTGAACTTGCTAGAAGTCTGGCAGAAAAAGCTGCTCATGATTTGCACATTGCTGAATGTGATAGAGTGATTGCTGACACTGCATTTGAGGGAAGTACACAAGAACCTTTGACTCAAAGTGTTGAAGAAACTTCAAAACCTCAGACTACACAAGAACCATCAGTAGTAAATACTGATGCAAGTCATGCTATAGTTGCAGTGGTCAATCTTGATGAGAGTACTACTGATCCACTTATTCCATTGCTTATTGAGCCAATTTCAGCAAGGCCAATGGATTCTTTAACTACTTCATTAGGTAACATCTCTTTCTCTACTTCATTTACTACTGATAGTATGATTACAGATAGACCTGATAATAGGGATACCTCTATCTGTATGACTTCAGACCACTCTTCTCAGCCACCTCTTATTTCTTCACAATTAATGAGCCAGAACCTTTCTTGTGAGATTGAGAGTGAACATTTAGAGAAAAAGAAGAGTGATGAGAAGCAGTCTCCTGAACTGGCAAAAGGAGAGGTAGAAAAGAGTGAGAAGTTATTAACTTCTAGTGAGGTAGAAGTTGCTATTGAAAGTAACTTAGGTAACATTGTGAGAAGTGATGAGATCACTTTAAAAGAAAAGAGAGATTTAGGAAATGTTACTAATTTGTCTGCAGGTCATCAGGATTCACCAGCTGTATCTACTGGTGTTTTGAAACTGAAAGGTATTATGCTTCCTGGTGATGATGTTGAACATAAACTTCCTGAGGCTGGTGGTGGCTCAGATGATGATGATGATCATGCTGATTTTGAAACAAAGCAAATGAAGGCAGCTATAAAAGCAAGTCTCCAATCTACTTATGGGTCTTCAAGTAGATACATGCAGTCAATGACTCAAGAAGAATTCAGAGGGGAGTATAGTTCACTTCTTCCTCCTGATACTCGAGCTGCAAGGGGACATGAATGGGATACAGAATGGAATGAACCAACTGCTGAGATGAATTTTCAAAATGCTCTGTTTCATTCTGGTCATATTGCTACGCGGATGCCGACACCTGAACTTAAGGCTCTTCTCAAAACCAATGCTCTTCTAGCAAAGGAATTGAAGAGTGACATTGACTCTATGAAGGCTGCAACAGATAAATTTCAAGCGGATATTCAAACATCTGTTTCTATATCTGCTACTGCTTCTCAAGCACGCCTTCTTGCAGATGATATTAAAGCTCTTGATAAGAGATTGGATTCTAGAATGACTGTCTTGGAATCAAAAGTTGATACTATTGATGAAACCCTCAAGCTTATATTGTCTTTCTTCATTCAGGATGATACTGATGTCAAAAAGGGGGAGAAGATAGTCAAAACAAAATGTTCACCTGATCCAGTTGTACAAAAGGATGATGATAATTCTGGAAATGATGGTGGTGATAAGTCACATCATAAAGTTGAAACCTCTGATGCTGCTTTAGTAACAAAGAGAAGTCAATCTACTCAAACTAGGCAGTCAACTCATGTTTCTAGATCTGGTAAGAAGACAGTGACAATAATGATGCAATCTCAAAATCCAAAAGAAGAACAGGTTGTGACACCTGGTCAAACTCTGTCAACCATTCCTGAGGATGATGTGTATGTGGAACAGGATGAGGCTGCTGCTGCTAATCTGTTTCATGAACTTGACACTGGGGATGGTCGTGTTCTTAAATTATTTCATAAAGACAAAAGAGTTCAACAGTATCATGCTGAGAACGCACTTGTCTTATCTGCTGAAGAAAATCCAAACATGACTACTGATGAGTTCTTAGAAGAACAGAACAGGATCTTTGAAGAGTTTGCAAAATAGAATAAAACTCCTGCTGCAAGAAGAGGAAGAGGCAGAGGAGGAAGATACAGAAGTAGAGGAAGATTATCTGCTCAAACAAGTATAAGGCAAACAAGATCTAGTGGAATCAAATTGAAAGATGTTTCTGAAAATGAAAAGAAGAAAACTCCACTATCTCTTGCATCAACTCCAGATAACAGATTCAATGCTCCTGAAGAAATTGAAGAGGAGATATTGTCTTTGAAAAGGAAGAGTAAGGTAGCTGTTCAATCTACTGCATCTAACGAGAAGTCAGTCGTTGATTCAATTCCTGATGTTGTTCCTGAAGAGACTGAAATCTTAAAAGAACTTAAGATTATGATTCTTAAGGTTGTGGTTGAATTTCACAATGTGGAAGTTTTTGAAGATACATTGGAGTATGAACAAGAAAACTTCAAAAGATTTGAAAGAGAAAGTGAAATCAGAGCTAAAGCCACAAAAGCAGAAAAGATAACAACCAGTGATTACTTAAGAAATGTTCATAGATCAGACAGGAAGTTATGGTATGATAGAGATAGATCTGTTCCTGAACATCAGCAGGATTATCCAACTAATGAGAAGAAGAAGAGTAAGAAGAAGGAGGTGGATAAGGTTGATTATAGGAAACCAGTTGTGTTCATATCAGCTGGATTGATAAAAGAGTCTTCTTTGATCAATGAATTTCTGATTGTTAAAACAGAGTCTACTACTTTTATTGCTGAAAATCCACCAAAATGGATGAGTATGCAATCTGGCTTGAGAGGATGGAAACCTGGCACAAGGGGAGGAATTGGATATAGTCATGCACTGGTTATTTTCATTGCACAAACTGATCAATATGCTCTAGTTGACAAGATTAGGGATGAATTAACTGTAGATCATCTTTGGAAACTTGAAGCTGTTGCTATCATTGCTGATTGTCATGCTGATGCAAAGAAAATAGAGAAGCTGGTGTACTTCATGAAAGATGGAAGTGTGAAGAAGATTCCTATTCATGAATTGTTGTGTAAATCTGCAAAAGAACTGAAATATGTTCTGTATCTTCTCAGAAGTAAAAGAATAAATGTTAGTGAAAGAGAAGTTTATCAAAATTGGTGTGTCATGATTTACATGAAGATTAGACAGAGATTCATGGATGGAGGAACAAGGTATGATGGCAATTATATTCCCATGTACTTAAATTTAAGAGATATAGAGGTTGAAATGAAGAAAGGTACAGCTGTTAAAGAAGTGTATCTAGGCATGGAACAACTATCTCTAAATCCAGATGGGAAGGAAATTGCTTATGTGTTGCTAGGTGACTTAGATCTTCCGAGAAACTCAATTCAGAACATCAGGGCAGCTATTTATCAGATTAATGAGGAAGATGAAGAACTCAAAAATCTGAAGAAGAAACTGATTCAAATTCTTGAAAGCAAGGAAGAAGAATTGTTATCTGAATTCTTGAGACTGAATCTGTTTTATCAAAGAATTTCTGAAACTGTTCTTGATGATTTTTAGAAGGTATTTTGTTTTGAGTTTTTGACATCTTGAATCAAGGAATTTGTGCTTTGTTTTATAAAGAACAAATTGGGGGAGATTGTTAGATATTGATTCAAGAGATGATCAGGATCTGGGCATTACTGATCAGATACTGATGCTGACGTCATCAGGAATACAACGTCAGTATTGGACTATCAGGATTAGAAGCTGGTCAGGATTCCATGAAGATTTTCATCAGACCAGAGATCAAGGAAGATTGATATGTCGGTTCCTAATTTGTAGGAAGGCAGCTATCATACAAGATATGCATTCAGAGATATATGTAATTGATTTAGAATATCTTGTAATTGATAGTGCAACTGTGTACACTATATAAACACCGTTTAGGTTTTACATTTTGTAATTGCTTGCACGAGTTATATTTTAACCTAGCAGCTCTTAAGAACATAAGAATTTCTTAAGAGAGTTTTGTAACAGTTTTATATCAGAGTTAATAAAGCTGTTATTGATTCATACTTGTGTTATTTGTTTTAAGTCGAAAATCTTATACAATTGTATTCAACCCCCTTCTACAATTGTTATTTACTGGGCAACAAATTCAAGTAACAATCAAATCAATTAACACTTAAACAATTTAAGCAAGAAACTCTCAAGAATTCACACAACTCACCACAATCTCTCTTCTTCTCCTTCCTCCTTCCTCTCGCTCTCTCTCTCTCTCTCTCTCTCTCTCTCACTCTCGGCTTCTCCCTCTCCCTCTCTTCTCTTCTCCCTCTCGGTCTCTCTCCCTCTCCATCAATCTCTCTCTCGGCCTCTCTCCATCAACACCAAACACACACACAAAATCTTCACAATGACTTACACAATTACTTACACCCACAATTTGAACAACAATTCAATATTTCAACAACCCATAAACACTAACTTGTAAATTTACTTAAAAATCAAATTATAAACTTGACCCATCAAATTTCATAACATATAATCATCAAAATCACAAACCCTTTTTAATTTACACCTACTAACAAACATCAATTTACAATACACACAAACCCACACCTTGTAATCTCATAAAAACTCAAACCCATCAACAAACTCAACTTAAAATCTTGTAAAAACTAACATGCAATCATATCTAACATGGTAATCACATAAAATCAATGAATTAACACTTGCATGCAAACCCTTGGCTCACTTTCGATCATGGCCGAAGGTTTGGGGTTCTCCGGAGAGCCCGAAAATTCGTGGGTCTCTACCAAAGAGTATTCCCAATCACAAACACCCACAAAACTTACCTTTGAAGCTTGATTTTCGAAAATCCTAGTTTGAAAAGTGAAGAAAATTGAAATTCAAAGACATGGGGTTGTAGAGGATGAAGAGAGGAGTAATTTTATATCTAACACTTCATAGTTTGATGGAGAAATTACCTTGACTAAAGCTTGAGAATCAATGGAGGTTTGAGAGAATTTTGAGAGATGGGGAGAGAAGAAGACACGGGGAAAAGAGATGGGGGGTCTCGGTCGTGTAAAATAAAAATAGAAGGGGGAGGGTTTTGTTTTGTCCAAGCTACACACACTCACATAATTTAATCACATTTTAATGATACATCTTAATTAAATAAAAGACTTGTAAAATTAATCCTAATTACAAGATACTTTGGATCCAAAAATAATTTGTTGGCACATATATTTAAAGCATACAATTCCTTTCCTTATAATATTTTTAAAACATTTTTAAAATCATTTTATAAAAAGATTTGGGTTTTACAAGTTTTAATATTTTAAAAAGAATAATAAATAGAAAAATCCTTGTAAAATATTTTAATTCGAAAATAAATTAAACTTTTATTTTTAAAAAGTCTTTAAATACATAAGGATAATAAAACAAGAGATTTCATGATTTTTACTAACTCCAAGAATTTTATAAAAATGTTTAAGCAAATAAAAATCATATTTTAATATTTAAAAGTTATGAAAATTTGATATCAATTCACATCAACACATCTAGCAATTATGCACATAACACATATTCACAATCATATAATCATGGAATGACTCATCAATTAAGGCACATAATAATATTTTTAATGCCAAATAATATAATTTATAGAGTACAAAATTCCCAGATATTACAATATTTCTCTCTTTTAGACCGCTCCTCCTCTGTCAACAATAGCTTACCTCCAGCAGCCTCATTTTGACCCCTTACGCTTTCTTCATGGGCTTGGAGAGACCCAATAGCTTCTTCAACTTACATCGTTTCTAAAGCTCAAATGGTTGCACGAAGCAGTTTCTTCACCACGTACGATTCTTTTATCTCTTCTCCCAAAGCTCGAATGGTTGCATGATACAAGCCCATTCAATTTCATGAAGAAATCATTGAGTTGTTCATTGTCATCCATACACAATGACTCAAACTCTGCTTTCAGCGTCTGAACTCTGGCCCTCTTTACCTTGTCATCTCCTTGACACATGGTTTTGATGGCTTTCCAGGCCTCTTTTGCTATTTTCTTCGTAGCAATAGATAGGAGCATGTCCTCTGGTATTCTCTGATAGATCATGGCCAAGGAAATCTTGTCAATTTTCTTTTCTATCATTGCTTTCGCGTCACTTGGTTCTATAGTAGAACATACTCCTTGAGCCTTTATAAAAACTCTCATCTTCAAGGCCCAAGCCGTGTAATTACTCCTGGCCAACATTGGGTAAGTTAGGCCAACTGATCCTCCCTTAACTTTGCCCACATCCATTTTGTAGTCTTTATTGTGTGATCACTGATTACCATAGCTCTGATACCAATTCTTGTGATCAAAACACTACACCATAAACAAAATTGACCATCAAGAATAAGTATCCACTACCAAGGATAGATGATTTATTTCATTAGTTAAAGGAGCCGCTTACTTTTCTAAATTGATTAGAGATCAGGATACCATCAGTTGAAGATTAAGCCAGAGGATATTCCAATGAATGTTTTTCGTACGAGATATGGACATTACGAGTTTCTAGTGATGGCTTTTGGATTGACGAATATGCTTGTTGTATTTACAGATTTAATGAATTGAGTGTTCAAGAAGTATTTGGATAAGTTCGTGATTGTATTTATTGATGACATCCTAATTTACTCAAGAACCCCCGAAGAACATGTTGAGCATCTACGGATTGTATTTATTGGTATGCGTTGTTGTAATTTGTGAACTCTTAAGTCTGACTTTTCACATGGGGTCTATGTGATTTATTTTTTTCAACTTAATTATAGCTCTACCTTTACAATGATTAATATTTTGTTTCTTCATAAAAATTATGTCCTCCAGCTTAAGCGTGCATGACGAGTTTCATTGGATCCAATAATGGCATTTATCTGCTTCATTCACCAGTTTTCTTTTATGTGGGGAACATGACATCAATTGTAGCCATTAGAACATTCCTATATCATTTTCGTTGGAGAATGTGGGTTTTTGACCCACATTGTCAACTCAAATTGAGCTCCTATTTGCCTTGTGTGCATATTCGTAACAAGTTTTTCTTGGAGCGTGTTCTCCTCCATGAAAGCTTTTCAAAGCATGTTCAAATACTCAAAACGACTAAGGGATGGATGCGTTGTGATTATCCAAAATTGCTCCCATGGAAGTGGAAAATGGAAGTTGAACCTTAAGTCACACATTAAAATAATTAAAAGCCTTTTAGAGGTTTATATAGCAAGACACTTGTGATGTGTCCAAATGTGTTAGTAATGTAATGCTCCATCACTTACATGCGCGTATAGGGGTGCAAATCATGGGATTTCAAGGGAAATTCGTGGCTTCGCAAGCCTTCGGGCTTTCCCCGCGTGAGCTACCTACACGAATGGAGCAGAAAGTTGGGCCGATAAAAACGAGACTAGTTTTCCTAATTATTATTTTCACTGGGTTTGGATTTAAAATATGATTTAAATTAATTCGATTTTAATTTGAATTAATTGATTTGATAAAATCAATTCCATTTTTATTACGGATTTTTTGCCAATCGACTTAATTAATTAACGCAGTTAATTATGCGTCAATTAAAGCAGTTAATTAATTAGGGCAATTGTGTAGCACACAAGTTATCTGAGCCTATTTAAACTCATCATATAGCGTTAGGGTTACATTCATTCGAAACACAGGCTCTTTTCACCCACCTCTCCCTTCTCTCTTCCTCCGGTTATAGTTTCTTGCTTGTTTCATGATCATTTAGAGTGACGCTCTTCTGTAACCTCACTACAATCCATTTTATCCTAGGTGGCGATTCACTTACACAGAGGGCTAAAACACGTTAAGGAGACAGTAACGCAATGGACTCGGGCTTTTCATTCCTTTTCTTCTCTTTTATTTGTTTTGATTGTACACATAATTGTTACTCATACACATGACTATTGTATTGTATGTATTTATCGTAGATTGTCCAACAATTATTAGCCAACACACTATTTTTATAGTTTTCTTTCATTAGCTAGTTCAACTTCCTATGATTATTAACCTTTAAAATATTTCAATATTTTAAAATATGATTTCTTTACCCTAGATTTCACAAGGAAGATAAAAAGGGAAAATCAATTGATACGTCCCTGAACTATTTCGGATTTTTAGTTCAGGTCCCTGAACAAAAGATTCCCCATTTTGGGTCTTTTAACTTTTCAAATATTTAGTTCAAGTCCTTCTGTTAATGAGAATCTTAACGTTCGTCAGAATCTCCGGTAACTAAAAAATTTCGGCCACATTCCGATTTTCGACCAACACAAATTGTACATAAAACTTTGATTTTCTTATATCAAATCGAAGCTTAAGCTTCTAGGAACTCATTGAAATCAACCAAATCACTAACCAGTTCCTTGATTGGCCGGTGTTGAAATATGACTTGAAATTGGTTTTTGTTTTGCCGTCTGTTCTGTTTTATCTATTCCTAGTCAGTTTCTGTTTTGTCTTCTGTAGCCGCCTAGAGAGTATTATATAAACTCTCTAGGGGCATAACCTAGGAGGAAGTCTGAAATATGAGTCAGAAAATCTGAGTCTGTCATAAACAAGGATCTGTAATCTGAATCTGTAAGTCTGAAATCTGAGTCGGAAATTCTGAGCCTGTTAGTTTGTAATCTGAATCATATCTGTTATCAATTAAGTCTGTCATAAACAAGAATCTAAAATTTGAATCTGTAATCTGGATCAGAATCGATAATCTAGATTTGAATCTAAATTTGTATTTTGTAATCTGTATCCTCAAGATCAATAAAGTTTTCTCTTTTGCCAATCTGTGTTCTTCCTTTGCGTTTATTATAATCTCTTTTGTGCTTCTGTTATAACAAATTGGTATCAAGAGCTTGGTGTTCGGTGAGAAAGATGTCTGGTTTTAACGTGAAGGTCGACAAATTTATTGGGAGGAATAGTTTCAGTCTGTGGCAGATTAAGATGCGTTCTTTGTTAAAGCAACAGGGGCTTTGGGCGCCGTTGAATCAGAAATCGGCTGCTACTGAAAGCGCTGAGATGGCCAGTCTGGAAGAAAAGGCACACTCAACAATTCTGTTGTGCCTTGCAGATGATATTATTACTGAAATTGCAGAGGAGGATACCACGTCTGGTTTGTGGTTGAAGCTTGAAAGTCTTTACATGACAAAGTCTTTAACAAACAAGTTGCTTCTGAAGCAACGTCTGTTCAGTCTGCGAATGCAGGAAGGTATGCCTCTTCGAGATCACTTAGATCAGTTAAATACAATTTTATTAGAATTGCGTAATATTGATATTAAAGTTGAAGATGAGGATGTTGCATTGATTTTGTTAGTTTCTTTACCATTATCGTATGAGAATTTTGTAGAGTCTTTTATTGTTGTTAAAGATACTATTTCTCTAGAAGAGGTTAGATCTTCTCTCCATACTAGAGAGCTGCGCCATAAGGTGGCTGGTACAGGTGTAGATAATCAGGTTGTTGGATTAACAGCCAGTGGGAGTAATGGACATGGAAACTCGGGGAAGAAACCAGCTCCGAAGGGTCCAAAACCTAATGTTATCTGTAATTAATGTAAAGAGAAGGGACACTGGAAATCTGACTATCCCAAGAAAAAGAAGCAACATGATAAATTGGAAGGTATTGGTGCTTCAGGTACTACTATTGTAGCTAGTGCTACTTCTAAAGAAGATATTGCTCTTGTTGCTACTAATCACACACATCACTCTGATGTGTGGATTCTTGATTCTGGAGCGTCTTATCATGTATGTCTGCGCAGGGATTGGTTCACAACCTATGAGCAAATAGACGGTGGCAAAATTTCTATGGCTAAAAGTTTTATTTGTGAGACGGTTGGAATAGGCTCGGTTAAACTTTGGACACATGATGGAAATTTCTGCATATTGAATGATGTTAGGCATGTTCCACTTATGACAAAGAATCTGATATCTTTGAGTATGTTAGACAGCAAGGGCTTTAGTTTTCAAGGTGAAGGTGGAGTTCTACATGTCTGCAAGGGTTCTAATGTGGTTCTGAAAGGTGTTAAATGTGGTACCTTGTATCTTCCTCAAGTTCTACGTTAACAGATTCTGTTGCTGTCGCGTCCTCGGAGAAGATTAAGAGGCTGCGAACTGATAATGGTCTGGAATTGTGCTCATCTGAGTTTGATGAGTTTTGTAAGAATGAAGGGATTTCTAGACATCATACAGTCAGGGATACACCACAGCAGAATGGTGTAGCAGAGCATATGAATCAGACACTTCTGGAGAGAGCTAGGTGTATGCTCTCTAATGCTGGACTAACTAGAAGATTCTGGGCAGAGGTGGTTAGTACAGCATGTTATCTGATAAATCGTGGACCTCACACAGAAAGTGGTAGTATTGAGAAATAGGTGGAGCATGAAGTCACTCAAGTTGAGAGTGAACCACAACAAGAAGTTCAACAACCACAGTCAGAATCAGAATCATCGATATCAGTAGTAAATCAGCACAGTTTGGCACTTGATCTTCTTATGGGGTGCCTCCAATGAGATATGGTTTTGAAGATATGGTGGCATATGCACTACAGTTAGCTGAAGAGGTAGATCCTAGCTTTGACGAGCCATCCACTTACAAAGTGATAGTGTTAGTGCCCTAGAGACAATCTAGTTGTACTTCTAGGAAAGACTATTTTGTTATTTCATGATCATGTTCTACTTATTGTTCTACATTAATTTATTATGTCTTAATTTACTGCGATATAAATATAAGAGTAATAAATGTCCATGAAATATAGAACATGTATTCTATATCTTTAAGTATATGACTTAAAAATGAGATTATATGAATAGTGTTTATATTCTTAAATATCCCTAATCGAGCACTATTAATATGGGACAATTAAAATGCATAAAGATTAGTATGTTTGTTGACGGATGACCACATCTCATTGGTCATAGGTATAGTGATACTAAAGTCAAGAACATAGGTGCATATAATTTTATACATGGCACTGGATTAACCCACGGTGAGATTCTACATGTTGATAATGTCATTAGAAAGTCTCATAGTTATAATGGTGTAATGATCCTTAGACTTGAGATCATTATATTTCTATGCGAGGATTAATATACTTTGACTTAATACATTAAAAGTTACCTTTGACCGAGTGATGATAAAAGTGTACATCGGGTATATTATGAGTCGTATGAGAAATATAAATGATAGATAAAGGATTTAACCCTCTTATTATTAGGAGAGATATTATTGGCCTCTTGATTGAGTGACACTATGAAAATGCATGGCCATGCTCAAATATTGATTTGTTTTAATAGTCTACTCATTGATCAAGGCAACCCGGATTAAACGTTGAAGAGGATGACTATTAACATGCCTCGAGTTTAATCTATAATATTTGGTTAAAGGGATTATATTACACGGAAACATTAATCACGAAAGGTTTAATTGGATAACCAATTATTATTATTACTTGGGTAGCAATGATGTATTACTAGACGCCACTCATTGTTTATAATTTTTTTATTGGATATTAAAATTAATTCCAACGTAATAATAACCTAAAGGGTTACACAATAAGAACGTTTAAAAGGAGTTTTAATTTAAATTATGAATTTAAATTAAATCATTAAATTCGAAATTGGTTATTAATTAATTAAGCTGGTCTTAATTAATTATTAAAGAGAATTCGAATTTAATATAAAACCAAATTAGAATGGGTTTGGAGAAGCCCAATTCGATTTAGGATTTTAGCCCAATCTCTCTTTCCTATAAATACATTATGATGTATTGTTTAGGAACACGCTTTTGCAATTCATTAAAACGTGTGGGAGGCTAGAGAGAGAGAGGCAGGTTCTTCGGTTAGTACCGGCCCCGATGATCATTGGACGATCAAGCGTTCGTGTGGACTACTTTGGCAACGTAGATCTCGAAGAGGGTTGCCTGGTGATTGCATTGGACCTCCATCTGTCATCAATTTGAAGCTTCGTTTTAAGGTAAACGTTCATAACTACGAATTAAACGTCTTGTTTTGCATGGATCCTGCGATTGGGTTTCGATTTTCTTGTTTTAGTTTTTTTTTTCCGCAGCATTTGATGCTCGAAACCCTTCAATGGCATCAGAGCTACTTGCAAAACGCTAATTCGGTTATGTGTTTAACAATTTTGGTGTATCTAAGCATGTATGTGATTTGCCATGGTTTTGTGATTATACGAGATGTGTATGTATATATTTTGAACATGTGATATATTAGTGGATTGTATAATCATGGGATGATTGTATAAATTGCTGAGTGTATATGATACATGCTTGTTCTTATTATGGAGATTGTATACGATACGATTTCCGGAAAACTATGCAAATTTAGTTAAATTTGCATACTGTGTCCGATTCTCGCAAAAGATATGTGTTTTCTTAATGGAATCGGGCCACTGAGCAAGACTGACAAAGTCAGGTTTGCATCTATAACCCATTTGACGTAGTTTACTGCATGTAAACAGCGATTTATGGTTTTGTGATTTAATCTCGAATTTTCTGAAAATTAAATCATATTGGATATGATATGTTATGATGTATTGATGATGATCATATAATCTATATATATATTGATATATATATATATATATATATATATATGATTTATGTTTGTTCTTGATATGGGGATTGTATACGATATGATTTTTGTATACGCTGTTAATATTTGGTGAAATATGTGTCTAGTGTCCAATTTTTGCAAACGATATGTGTTTTCTGACTGGAAATGAGCGTCTGAACAAAACTAATAGCGAAGCTATCATCGACTCGTCTGTAAGGCGTTTGATGCCATTTAGTGTCTGAAAACGGCGATTTACTATTATCAGAATTTTATTCTGATTTTCTGATTTTTGCGTTATATGATTTCTTTGATTGCATCATCTGAAATATGATATGGTTACATGTTCTTAATTGTTATATGAGCATGGTGATTGGTTATGGCTCTAAGACCAATAGGATAGTGGTTTTGATTTTATGGTTTGGTTTCTAAATACGACTTGCATGTCGTTATTCCTTGTAATTAATAAATCTCGAAAGTAACTTGAGTTCATCTTGTAAGTTTATTAGTGTAGCATGTTTTTCATTTATTCAATGTAACTATTAAAGAAGACAAGAAAAACAAGGATGCAAGGAGGCGATTCCCCTCGAAGATGCAATGGAGAAGACATGTATTTAAATTGTATTTTGTTAACCACCATAGATTGACCTTGATCTGTTCATTAGCTTGAAAAGATCACATAGGATGGGCCATAACCAAACACGTTTAATTTATGCACTTTACATATATATGAATGTATGTGATACAATGTATGTGTAGAGGTAAAGATGCATGTTTACTTAGATTAATCATGTATGTATTAGATACGACACCCATGCCATGCCTCCTAAACAAGATAAAATCTGTAACGATTAAAGATTTTAAAATTAACAAACGATCATGAGATTCTTGTGTTTATGAAATATGGAATTTTAAAACACGGAATTAAATATGGATTTTTGATATCTAAAATTGGGATTTTCTGACAAAAGCGAATATGCGTATTCGTAAGGTTAATGGGTATTACTGTGACCATTGGGATCCTCCATCTACCTGGGAAATGAACAATTTAAGATGTCAATTTGAAATATTTGGTTCAAGGAAAAATTGAGGATCTCTTTATGATGTGATCATGATCGTTATAAATTTTCTAAACCCCTTAACAAAATATTAACTTTTAATCAGATGCTTTCCAATGAATGAACACTCATCAAATCCTACATCGATAAGGGGAAGGGCTTGTGGCAGGGGACTCCTATCTATCGTGGTGAGATGCGACAAATATAAACGGTTATATTTGGCCGTTGTATCATTGGGTCTAACTTAACTAAGTCGTCATAATAAGGTAAAAATAAACATTTATATTCAACTATTATGAACTTAGAAGCATAGAACTTGGTTAAAAAATCTATTAGATAGATAAGATCAATCGTTGTTCACCAAATTATCCAAGAATTATATATGATATAATTGACAACTGTTGTCTACCAAAATAATCATGTTTTAAGGACTACCAGTGGTTGACTTAGGACATGACGAAATATGGATCTTGGCTCACTAGAAAGATTTATGGGATATTCTTTCTGAATTAATAGTAAGGGCTATTAATTTGATAAAAATAGTGGGAGATATATATTCTAAATAAATATGAATAATCACTTGAACATAAATTAATAATACCGTAGACTAAATATTTTATGCATTTTAACATTGTGGATATTCAAATGACAAACAACTCAAATAAACTTCTCTGTACGATCAGTCCTTGAGAAGGACAAGATGACAAGAACAAACTTCCTCGATTGGTAATGGAAAGGCAAGAAGAGGATTGGATCCAAATCTAATGCTAATCCAAGACAAACTCCTAAAAGGGCTTTGATGCCTACAGGAGGTGTTGCAAAAGGTGATTGTCACTATTGCATAAAGTCGGGTCATTGGAAGAGAAATTGTAAAAATTATTTGGAGGATCTAAAGAAACTGAAGGTTGTTCAGATTTTGGATTCAGGTATTTATGTTACAGAAGTCAATTTATCTCCTTCTACATCATGGGTATTGGATATTGGATTTGGTTCCCACATTTGTATGAAAGTACAAGAACTTCAAAGGAGTAGGATTTTGGTGAAAGGAGAAGTTGACCTACGTGTTGGCAATGGAGCAAAGGTTGTTGCCTTAGCTGTAAGGACTTATTATTTATTGTTGCCCATCGGGCTTATTTTAGACCTTGAGAACTGTTATTACGTGCCTGCGATTTGCACAAACATTATTTCCGTTTCTTGTTTCGACAAGATTGGTTTTTCGTTTTCGATTCAGAACAAGGGTTGTTCATTTTCATTCAATAATGTTACCTATTGGGTTGCACGTTTTTTTAATGGTTTATATGTTCTTGATCTTGATACTCATGTCTATAATATAAATAACAAACATCTAAAGATGAATGACTCAAATCACACATACCTCTGGCACTGTCGTTTATGCCTTATAAATGAGAATCACATTTCCAAATTACATAGGGATGGGTACTTGGATAAGTTTGATTTTGAATCATACAAAAAATGCGAACCAGGTCTCATTGGCAAAAATGACTAAAGCTCCTTTTACCGGTCAAGGTGAGAGGGCCACCAACGATTGGAATTGATACATAGTGATGTATGTGGTCCAATACGTATGATGGCAAGAGGTGGCTTTTATTATTTCATAACCTTTACTGATGATTTTAGTAAAGACGGATATGTATATCTTTTGAAGAACAAATCCGAATCATTTGAAAAATTCAAAGAGTATAAGGCTGAAGTTGTAAAGCAATTAGGCGAAAGTATTAAAACCCTACGATCTGATCGTGTGGGAGAATACTTAAGCTTGGAATTCAAGAATTTCCTAAAGGAGTGTGGTATCGTATCATAACTCACTACTCCTGGAACACCATAATGGAATGGGATGTCTGAATAGAGAAATCGTACCTTATTGAACATGGTACGGTCGATGATGAGTCATGTGGATCTTTCAATCAGTTTCTGGGGTTATGCCCTAGAGACGGCTGCACAAACACTAAACCGAGGTCCTTCAAAATTGGTTCAAAAGACACCATATGTGATATGGAGTGATAAACATAATAGCATGTCATTTATGAAAGTTTGGGGATGTGAAGCATTTGTGAAATGCTTGGTCTCTGATAAGCTAGGACCGAAATCAGATAAATGTAATTTTGTAGGATACCCATTAGAAACTAAAGGGTATTATTTCTATAAACCTTCTGAGAACAAAGTGTTTTTTCTCAAACGGTTGTGTTTCTAGAGAAAGAACTGCTTTCTAAGAAAAACAGTGGGAGGACAATAGATCTCGATGAGGATCGAGAACAACAAAATAATGTTGAACCAGAATTGGAACATGAGCAGAATGAGACTCAAGATATTGAGAACAATACTGCTCAAGAAACACAGGTCGTTCGTAGAGCTAGTAGGATTCGCCATGAGTCAGAGAGATATTATGGATTTCTCCTGACTCAAAGTGGCGATGTGATGCTTGTAGATAATAATGAGCCTCTCACTTACAAGGATTCTATGAATAGTCCAGATTCTGAGAGATGGCTGGAGGCCATGAAATCTGAGATGGATTCCATGTATGAAAACCAAGTATGGACTTTGGCTGAACCACCTAATGGGGTAAAACCCATAGAGTGCAATTGGATTTTCAAGAAGAAAACTGACATGGATGGAAATTTACAGACCTACAAAGCAAGACTAGTGACGAAAGGTTTCAAACAAATTCATGGTATTGACTATGATGAAACTTTCTCACCAGTAGCTATGGTCAAATCCATCAGGATTTTGCTTGCGATAACAGCTTATTATGACTACGAGATCTGGCAAATGTATGTCAAGACCGCTTTCTTAAATGGGAGCTTAGAAGAGGATGTGTACATGAAACAACCTTAGGGTTTTATCGATTCGAGGTTTGCTAGAATGGTTTGCAAGTTGTGACGATCCATTTATGGATTAAAGCATGCCTCTAGAAGATGGAACATCCGTTTTGATGAAACAATCAAAGAGTTTAGCTTCATACAAAATGAGGATGAAACGTGTGCTTACAAAAACCTAGTGGGAGCCATGTGGCATTCCTAGTATTATATGTAGATGACATATTACTAATAGGGAATGACATTCCTTCTCTACAGATTGTGAAGACTTGGTTGGGAAAAAAAAATTCTCGATGAAAGACTTAGGCGATGCTGCCTATATCTTAGGGATCAGGATCTATAGAGATAGATCTAAAAGATTAATCGGCTTAAGTCAGAGTACATATATTGACAAGGTGTTGCATCATTTTGGGATGCAAGAGGCAAAGAGGGGATATGTCCCAGTGTCTCATGGGATAGTGATCTCAAAGGAAAACTGTCCTAAATCATCAGATGATAAGGACTATATGAGTAAAGTACCATATGCTTCGGTAATTGGTTCTATAATGTATGCAATGATATGTACTCGTCCTGATGTCTCGTATATATGCATTGAGCATGACGAGCAGATTCCAGTCTAATCCAGGTGAGGGTCACTAGACAGCTATCAAGAATATTCTTAAGTACCTTAAACGGACTAAAGATTCATTCTTGATATACGGAGGAGATGAGAAGCTAGTTGTAAGGGGTTACACTAATGCTAGTTTCCAGACAGATAGGGACGATTCTGTGTCCTAGTCTGGATTCGTGTTTTGTCTAAATGGAGGTGCTGTAAGTTTGAAAAGTTCAAAGCAAGAGACCATAGCTGATTCTACAATGAAAGCTAAGTATATTGCTGCTAGTGAAGCAGCCAAAGAGGTTGTTTAGATTTGGAAGTTCATTACATGACTTGGTGTGGTTCTATCGATCGCAGATCCAGTTGATCTGTATTGCGATAACTGAAAGAGTTTGTCCTAAATCCAATCATGTATGATGAGTTAGGAGAACTTTCTTGTACTCTTATTTGATTGCATTAATATTAATAAAAGAGTTATTTGTTTTTATTACGGGCTTTATCTATTTAAAGTGTCTTAAATAAGATATTCCATAGTTTAGAGTAAAGCTTCTAGAATTATAATGAGATTGTAATAGTGAGATCTAGAAGATGATAACTCTAGACTTAAACAGTTCCCGATCATAGGATAACTAATTGGAAGTTAGTGAATCCGCAAAGATTGGTACATACTATGCTTGCTCCTTTCAGGAGGATGTCTGTTCTCATAGGCATTTGTGTGGTGACACTATAGCTAGTATGTAGGTGCTTATTAGGGAATAAGTTCACTGAACATGACTCGATAAGTTGAACAACTAATGGAGTTTACTCACGTGTCGATAGTTGTTCACTGGGTGATAGTTGTACAAGTGTCCTTAGACTTGAGATCGTTAGAGTAATCTTGTATATAATGAACTATGCTTTGGTTTAGTCCTTAGTCTCAAGGACATCCATTAGGTCTATTCTGGGCATAGGGATTTGTGTATGGAGATAGTTAACGGTCAATAAAGGATCTACCCCTTCCAGTAAAGAAGTGAATATCCTATGTTATTCTTAGTATGCGAGTTCTGGAATCTCTGGCCAGAGTGAATGAAATTAGAAAGGAGTTTCTAATTTGCATTAATATGAACTTTGCATTATGAATAAGAAATCATATGATTAAATTTGATAGGCTTGACACGAGATCCATGCCTTGTATTTAATCGGGATATTGTAGGGTAGAAGGAATTGATTGTACGGTAACTAGCACTGACAGGTTCTTGGTATTCTAAGCAGTGAATTCATATTATCCGGATAGTCGCGATATGTTGAGAAGCATCACTCACGATGTAGAATAAATATAATTAATCAGTTAATTATATTTAATGAATTTTAGAATTCATATAAATAATAAATAAAAAGTTTATTATTATTTATTTCTACTACCGGCTTAATTTGAACCTACAGGGTCACACCATAAAAAGATTAATTTATTGATGAAGGTATTTTGAGAGAGCAAGTTGTTTTAATAATGATTAAAATTGTTTTAATTATTATTTAACATTTTATAAGATAAAGTGTAGGATTTATATATTAATATATAATGATATATTAATTATGAAAACCCTACATAAGCCCTATAAATAGAATGAGATGAGAATGAGTTACATACTTTTGGTTTTGTGAAAACCCTAGTAGCCTCCACCTTCATCTCTCTCTCTCTCTCTCTCAAAAAGATCAAACCTCCATTTTTATAAAAGCTTAGTTTTATAAAAAGCTTCGTCGAAGAATTAATCTTGGTGGATACCGGTAGAGTGCTTCACACTCTGAGGAGCAACTGCTAGCAACCATCAAAACCATAGATTATAAAGCTTCGATTTTTCAAGGTAAGGTTTCGATTCCTCCGCTATTTCATTTTTATATGATTTTCTATATGTGCGATACATGGTTTTTACGGAATAATTGTTATACCGCGCTTCCGCTCGTCCGTAAATTCCTTCAATGGCATCAGAGCTAGGTTCTTGCATATAGAGATTCATATAAAAATTTCAGATTTTTTTTATGCATGTATGGATTTATTATGATTTTTGCAAGATTATTTAGATTTAATTATGAATTAATCCAAATATTATTTGCATGAGATTTTGACCATTGATCTGGGTTCTACAAGTGTTGTAGATCATCTAGGTATTTTTTTTCATATTTTTGTGATGTGTAGATTATTTGTTATGAATTTTTAAAAATTGTTTTAATTAAAATTCATATAATAATCATGCATGTGAAATTTATGAATTAAAATTTTGCACAAGGACCCCATAGCTTCCTGGTTATTTTTGCTACTGGATGATTTTAGAAATCATGTTGTTTTGATTTTTTATTAATTTATTAATTAAATGTTAATTAATTTATTAATATAAAATTAAAATAATAATATTAATGAAAGTTATTACAATAATAGTATTGGGCAGTTTTGATTTTGGCAATAAAGGAAACACAACAGTTACAAACACCTGATGTCTGACAACAAAAACGTACAAACGGCAGTTTAATAAAAAAAAAAAAAACTGTTGAAGCTGCTGCTGGCGCGTGTAGTACAGACGGGAATTAAGAGGTCGCGCATTTGGGAAATGCGTGACAGGGTCAGTCGCGCATGATCGTCATGCGTTACAGCATTTAATGGCCTTAAACTGTTGTAACGCATTCCGTAAATGCGTTACACAGTGTAGCGCATTTATGACTTGCGTTACAGACCTTCTGCCCACATTAAATTTGATTTTCTGGGAGTTTCGTAACTCCGTTTTGGGCGTGCAATATATCGTTGGATTTGTATTTCCGAGACGGATCTAATGGAGTGGTCAAATATTTTTATATAATATTTTTGAAATATTTATATTCCCGGAAGTGTTTTAAAGCATGTTTTAATTGTTTTAAATTGCTTTTAAATGCTATAATAAATCCATACATCATTATATCAATGTGTGACATGATATTGCTTGCATGCTTACTTATTTATTTATGTTTATATATGAGATATATGCCTATGTTTACCATGAGATGATAGATTTAGGTGAACTTAAATCAAAATAAGGCGTGCGCTAGAAAATCTAGAAATAGGAATCGTTTCTTGCCTTAATAATAATATTATGAATACAATCATGAGATTTTTGTGTTTTTGAAACACGTAATTAAATATGAATTTTCAATATTGAGAGAAAGGATGATTCTGTCAAAAACAGATTTTGATCTGTAAGAAAGGGGTATTAAGTGACGCCTCTTGACAATGCTCCCCCCGATCTGGGAATCATCCTATTATCGATTATTGATTTGAAATATTTAATTGAAGAAAAGAATCTCTTTATAATATGATTATGATTGCTAAATAATATTAGTTAATTAATAATGGCTGATAATTATTTATTTATGAAATGAATAATTAGTTAGCAATTTTATTAATTGATTAAATAAGATTTAATTGATTATAAAATAATTAAGATGTGATCTTAATATTATTAATTATTTATTTAATTTATGAAATTATATTAAGGGAGAGATTAATTTTCTAAAGAGTTTAGAAATAGAATTAATGATTAAAAGAGTTTTAATTATTAGTTAATAACAAAGAAGATGAGATCTATGTATTATATATGTCAAGTTGTAATCGGCCATAGGCACAAAACGTTTTGTGTCGGTTATGGTCTTCCAACATGACAGAAAGTATTTCTTGTTTTCGGTGCATTGTCGTTTCGTGCTACAGCCGAGGACTTTGTTACCGATCAACATGAAAATACTTGTCTGTTACATTAGATGTGTACAAAATTATATTTTAGTGGTCGTTACGTGCTACAGCCGTGGGCTATTGGAATCTAATTTAATTGTACAAAATGTTGGATTTGACTTGACTAATAATATTGAGATTTTTCGTGTTTTTGTTATAGATTTAGATTATCTATTCAACTTAAAACACGTTAGACTTATAGGTTTATACGAAAATGTTTCGTGACCTTAAAAAAAACCTCTTTTATAAATATCAAGTAGTAATTGGCCAATGACACAACGGGCTTGTGTCGGTCATAGCCTTCCAACATGGTAGAAAGTAGTTCTCATTTTTGAATCACTGTCGTTTCGTGCCACAGCCGAGGGCTTTGATTTCGAAATAAGAAATACTTGTCTATTACATAGAGATGTGTACAATGAATTAGAATCTAATGGTCGTTACGTGCCACAGCCGTGGGCTATTGGAGACTGATTCAATTGTATAGAATGTTGGGTTAGACTTGACTTAGAATATTGAGTTTGTCGTGCCACAGCCGTGACTCAATTATTCAAGAGGCTAAAGTTTTATTAGGGAATAACATGAAATGTAATTGACAAGAGTTGTCTGCCTACTGAACATCACATGGCGTTTCGTGCCACAGCCGGGGTTGTGTGATGGAATGTAGGATCCCTATTCCCACTAGCATTTTGAATGCTTATTTATTCACTTAGGGGGTTGTATAAATTAGATAAACTAGTGGGAGCCACTTATGAATAAAGACCCGATTCATATAGTGTTTTAATAATGAAATTGATTATTTGCTAAGTGTTGTTATGTGTATATCATTTGCAGACTTAATATATATAGATATATACACTAGGTCTTCTGCACAATCACTCCGTAGCATACTAGATGCTCACATATTGACTGGTCCCAACCATACTGACTGGCTTCAAAGCTTGAGAAAAATTTCTCAAGGGCTAAGAAGCTAGGATATGCTGTTTGTTTTCAATGTAACAAGACGAGGCACTGGAAGAGGAACTGCAAGGTTTACATTGCAGAGTTGAATAAGAAGAAGGGTAGTGAGACTGCCGCTTCTGGTTCAGGTATGTTCATGATTGAAGTAAACATGTCACTAAATCGAACTTCTACTTAGGTATTAGATACCGCCTTGGTTCTCACATTTGCAATTCGTTGCAAGAACTAAGGAGAAGTAGGGCTCTTGGGAAGAGGAGGTGATTCTATGGGTAATGGAGCAAGGGTTGCTGCCATAGCTGTAAGATCGTTTGATTTACATATGCCTACGGGCAAGACTATTATTTTAAATAATGGTCTGTATGTATGTGACATAGAATATGTCTTACTTCATATTAAACAAAGAAAAAAAGGATGATGAAAATCCTACCTACTTATGGCACTACAGACTTGGTCATATTAGTGAAAATAGACTTCGAACATTGCATAAGGGAAGGTTACTGGAACCCTTTGATTTTGAATCATATCCTACATGCATGTCTTGTCTATTGGGTAAAATGACCAAATCTCCATTTAGTGGACATGGAGAGAGCGCTAGAGAGTTGCTGGTATTGGTACACATAGATGTATGTGGACAAATGTCTACGCAAGCCATGGCAGGATTTTAATACTTCGTGACTTTCATAGATAATTGATCTAGATACAGATATATGTATTTGATGAAATACAAATCTGAAGCCTTTGAAAAGTTCAAAGAATACAGTTATGAAGTAGAGAAATAAACCAAACATGGTATTAGAGCTCTTCGATCAGATCGAGGAGATGAATACTTGAGTGGTGTGTTTCTAGATTATCTCAAAGAAAATAGTATAGTCTCCCAGCGGACTCATCCGGACACTCCATAGTTGAGTGGAGTATCTGAAAGGAGAAATTGAACTTTGTTAGACATGGTTCGATCCACGATGAGCTATGCAGATCTTCCAGTATCACTTTAGGGTTATGAATTGGAAACCTCAGCATATTTACTGAATAAGGTGCTTTCCAAATCTGTTCCTCAAACTCCATATGAGATATGGAAAGAAAGGAAACCGAGTCTTAAACACGTTAAGATTTGGGGATGTCCGGCTTATGTCAAGAAAGTTGACCCTGATAAGCTGGAATCTCGATCCGTAAAATGTAGTTTTGTGGGATATCCTAAAGAGATTTAGGGTATCACTGTTACACCGATCATAGGGTGTTTCTCTCCAGACATGCTACCTTCTTAGAAAAATAGTTTATCCTTGAAGGGAACAATGGGATCAAGATTGAACTTAAAGAAGTTCATGAAACACAAACTACTACGGTTCAAGAGGAAACACTTGTTCAAACTAAACAACCTTATGTGACATAGTATTGACTCTGAGAAATGGCAGAGTGCCATGAAATCCGAAATGGATTCTATGTATGCCAACCAAGTATGGACCTTGGTTGAAACACCTGAGGACGTTAGGCTTATTAGGTGCTAAAGGGTATACAAGAGAAAGATTGAAGTATATGGCCAGGTGGAGACCTATAAGGCCAGGCTCATGGCAAAAGAATTCAGACAAAGACAAGGGATTGACTTTGATGAAACTTTTTGCATGTAGCCCTACTCAAATCAATTCGGATTTTGCTTGCGATCCATATATGGATTGAAGCAAGTTCTCGTAGATGGAACATCCATTTTGATGAGACAATCAAAGAGTTTGATTTTATCAAAAACATAGATGAACCATGTGTCTACAAGAAGGTTAGTGGGAGCGCGGTAACATTTCTTGTGTTGTATGTGGATGACATACTTCTTATAGGAAATGATATACCGATGCTACAATCAGTCTAAGTGTGGCTATCAAAGAACTTCACTATGAAGGACTTGGGAAAGACATCCAAGATTCTCGGTATAAAGATCTATAGAGATAGATCGAGAAGAATTATAGGTCTTACCCAAGGTACATACATCGAGAAAATGCTTAAAAGGTTTAGCATGAAAACTCCACGATAGGTCTCATACCGATGAGCCATGGAGTATCCCTTTCCGAGAAGATGTCTCCTAAGACACCTGAGGAAAGAGAGCGTATGAGTAAGATTCCTTATGCTTCAGCAATAGGATCTATCATGTACGCGATGTTATGTACTAGGCATGATATTGCTCATTCAATTAGTTTGACGAGCAGATATCAGTTCGATCCAGGTGAAGACCACTGGAAAGCAATGAAGAACATCCTTAAGTACTTGCGAAGGACTAAGGATATTTTTCTTGTTTTTGGTGGATCTGAGTTGAAAAATAGAAGGGTTATACCTACTCTAGTTTTCAATCAGAAAGTGATGATAGCAAATCCATGTTAGGGTACGTATTTACTCTGAAGGGTGGAGCGTTTGGTTGGAAGAGTTCCAAACAGCCTACACGGTTGACTCAACAACGGAAGCAGAGTTTATAGATGCAAGTGATGCTGCAAAACTGTTTGTGGCACTTTCTTTTGATTAGGGAGATCATTGAAAGTAGAGATGTCAACATTGAGAGAGTTGACACACATAACAACATAGCAGACCCACTCACTAAACCGCTATCTCAGATTCACTTCGATCGTCATAATGAGTGAATGGGTATTAGATACCAGAGTGATTGGCTTTAGTACAAGTGGGAGATTGAAAGAGTTTGTCCTAAATCCAATCATGTATGATGAGTTAGGAGAACTTTCTTGTACTCTTATTTGATTGCATTAATATTAATAAAAGAGTTATTTGTTTTTATTACGGGCTTTATCTATTTAAAGTGTCTTAAATAAGATATTCCATAGTTTAGAGTAAAGCTTCTAGAATTATAATGAGATTGTAATAGTGAGATCTAGAAGATGATAACTCTAGACTTAAACAGTTCCCGATCATAGGATAACTAATTGGAAGTTAGTGAATCCGCAAAGATTGGTACATACTATGCTTGCTCCTTTCAGGAGGATGTCTGTTCTCATAGGCATTTGTGTGGTGACACTATAGCTAGTATGTAGGTGCTTATTAGGGAATAAGTTCACTAAACATGACTCGATAAGTTGAACAACTAATGGAGTTTACTCACGTGTCGATAGTTGTTCACTGGGTGATAGTTGTACAAGTGTCCTTAGACTTGAGATCGTTAGAGTAATCTTGTATATAATGAACTATGCTTTGGTTTAGTCCTTAGTCTCAAGGACATCCATTAGGTCTATTCTGGGCATAGGGATTTGTGTATGGAGATAGTTAACGGTCAATAAAGGATCTACCCCTTCCAGTAAAGAAGTGAATATCCTATGTTATTCTTAGTATGCGAGTTCTGGAATCTCTGGCCAGAGTGAATGAAATTAGAAAGGAGTTTCTAATTTGCATTAATATGAACTTTGCATTATGAATAAGAAATCATATGATTAAATTTGATAGGCTTGACACGAGATCCATGCCTTGTATTTAATCGGGATATTGTAGGGTAGAAGGAATTGATTGTACGGTAACTAGCACTGACAGGTTCTTGGTATTCTAAGCAGTGAATTCATATTATCCGGATAGTCGCGATATGTTGAGAAGCATCACTCACGATGTAGAATAAATATAATTAATCAGTTAATTATATTTAATGAATTTTAGAATTCATATAAATAATAAATAAAAAGTTTATTATTATTTATTTCTACTACCGGCTTAATTTGAACCTACAGGGTCACACCATAAAAAGATTAATTTATTGATGAAGGTATTTTGAGAGAGCAAGTTGTTTTAATAATGATTAAAATTGTTTTAATTATTATTTAACATTTTATAAGATAAAGTGTAGGATTTATATATTAATATATAATGATATATTAATTATGAAAACCCTACATAAGCCCTATAAATAGAATGAGATGAGAATGAGTTACATACTTTTGGTTTTGTGAAAACCCTAGTAGCCTCCACCTTCATCTCTCTCTCTCTCTCTCTCAAAAAGATCAAACCTCCATTTTTATAAAAGCTTAGTTTTATAAAAAGCTTCGTCGAAGAATTAATCTTGGTGGATACCGGTAGAGTGCTTCACACTCTGAGGAGCAACTGCTAGCAACCATCAAAACCATAGATTATAAAGCTTCGATTTTTCAAGGTAAGGTTTCGATTCCTCCGCTATTTCATTTTTATATGATTTTCTATATGTGCGATACATAGTTTTTACGGAATAATTGTTATACCGCGCTTCCGCTCGTCCGTAAATTCCTTCAATAACAGTGGAGCCATTGCGCAGGCTAATGAACCAAGGTCCCATTCCAAGGCAAAGCATATACTTAGGAGATATCACCTTCTTCGAGAGATAAACGAGAGAGGAGATATAGATATATGTAAAGTGCATACTAATGATAATGTTGCGGACCCACTGACTAAGGCTTTGTCGTAGTAAAAGCACGAAGGTCACACTAGTTCCATGGGTATTAGATACATGGGCGATTGGCTCTAGTGCAAGTGGGAGATTGATAGTGTTAGTGTCTTAGAGACAATGTAGTTGTACTTCTAGGAAAGACTATTTTGTTATTTAATGATCATGTTCTACTGATTATTCTACATTAATTTATTATGTCTTAATTTACTGCGATATAAATATAAGAGTAATAAATGTCCTTGGAATATAGAACATGTATTCTATATCTTTAAGTATGTGACTTAAAAATGAGATTATATGAATAATGTTTATATTCCTAAATATCCCTAATCGAGCATTATTAATATGGGACAATTATAATGCATAAAGATTAGTATGTTTGTTGACGGATGACCACATCTCATTGGTCATAGGTATAGTGATACTAAAGTCAAGAACATAGGTGCATGTAATTTTATACATGGCACTGGATTAACCCAGGGTGAGATTCTACATGTTGATAATGTCATTAGAAAGTCTCACAGTGATAATGGTGTAATGATCCTTAGACTTGAGATCATTATATTTCTATACGAGGATTAATATACTTTGACTACATTAAAAGTTACCTTTGACCGAGTGATGATAAAAGTGTACATCGGGTATATTATGAGTCGTATGAGAAATATGAATGATAGATAAAGGATTTAACCCTCTTATTATTAGGAGAGATATTATTGGCCTCTTGATTGAATGACACTATGAAAATGCATGGCCATGCTCAAATATTGATTTGTTTTAATAGTCTACTCATTGATCAAGGCAACCCGGATTAAACGTTGAAGAGGATGCCTATTAACATGCCTCGAGTTTAATCTATAATATTTGGTTAAAGGGATAATATTACACGGAAACATTAATCACGAAAGGTTTAATTGGATCACCAATTATTATTATTACTTGGGTAGCAATGATGTATTACTAGATGCCGCTCATTGTTTATAATTTTATTATTGGATATTAAAATTATTGCCAATGTAATAATAACCTAAAGGGATACACAATAAGAACGTTTAAAAGGAGTTTTAATTTAAATTATATCATTAAATTCGAAATTGGTTATTAATTAATTAACTGGTTTTAATTAATTATTAAAGAGAATTCGAATTTAATATAAAACCAAATCATAATTGGTTTGGAGAAGCCCAATTCGATTTAGGGTTTAGCCCAATCTCTCTTCCGTATAAATACATTATGATGTATTGTTTAGGAACACACTTTTGTAATTCATTAAAACGTGTGGGAGGCTAGAGAGAGAGAGAGAGAGAGAGGCAGGTTCTTCGGCTAGTACCGGCTCTGGTGATCGTTGGACGATCAAGCGTTCGTGTGGACTACTTTGGCAACGTAGATCTCGAAGAGGGTTGCGTGGTGATTGCATTGTATCTCCATCTATCATCAATTTGTTAAAGCTTCGTTTTAAGGTAAACGTTCATAACTACGAATTAAACGTCTTGTTTTGCATGGATCCTGCGATTGGGTTTCGATTTTATTGTTTTAATTATTATTTTCCGCTGCGTTTGATGCTCGAAACCCTTCACAAAGAAGCAGTGACATGTACTGAGTCTGAAAAATGGTTTGCTGCGATAGGAGATGAAAAGGAGCATTGGCAAGCTGTGAAGAGGGTTTTTCGGCACTTAAAAGGTATGTCTAATGTTGGTCTCATTTATGGAGGTGATACTGAGTGTTTGGTGACGGGGTTTTCAGACTCTGATTATGCTGGAGTGTTGATAGTAGAAGATCTATGAACGGTTATGTTTTCAATCTGGGTGGTTCGATTGTCAGTTGGAAAGATACTCTGCAACCTACAGTGACTTTGTCTACTACAGAAGCAGAGTACATGGCATTGACAGAAGCCGCAAAAGAAGGAATCTGGTTGAAAGGATTGGTCAGTGATTTGGTCTACATCATGATTAGGCTACAGTATTTTGTGACAGCCTCAGTGCGATCTGTCTAGCCAAGGATCAAGTCCATCATGAGCGAACTAAGCAGATAGATGTAAGGTATCATTTTCTAAGAAGTGAGAAGAGAATCAAGGTGAGCAAAGTGGGTGCTGCTGATATGCTTACCAAGCCGGTTTCACATAGCAAGTTTCAACATTGTTTGGACTTGCTAAATGTTTGGAGTTGTTGAATGCCTTTTGAGGGCAAAATATTAGGCAGGAGAGTTTTATCTGGTATCTGGCATTAATATGGTGCGTCTGATACATCTATTTTTCTGGTGAATCTGGCATTATTATGATGCGTCTGGTACATCTGTTATTTGTGAGAGGATTCAAGTCAAGGTGGAGATTTATTGAAACCTGACTTGAAATTGGTTTCTGTTTTGCCGTCTGTTCTATTTTATCTGTTTCCTAGTCAGTTTCTGTTTTGTCTTCTGTAGCCGCCTAGAGAGTATTATATAAACTCTCTAGGGGCATAACCTAGGAGGAAGTCTAAAATCTGAGTTAGAAAATCTGAGTTTGTCATAAACAAGGATCTATAATCTGAATCTGTAAGTCTAAAATCTGAGTCGGAAAATCTGAGTCTGTATGTCTGTAATCTGAATCATATCTGTTATCAATTCAGTCTGTCATAAACAAGAATCTGAAATTTGAATTAGTAATCTAGATCAGAATCGATCATCTAGATCTGAATCTGAATCTGTATTTTGTAATTTGTATCCTCAAGATCAATAAAGTTTTCTCTTCTGCCAATCTGTGTTCTTCATTTACGTTTATTTTAATCTATTTTGTGCTTCCGTTATAACAGCCGGAAAAATCAAAAAAACAGCGATGAAGTTCCAATTTCTGGCCAACACAAATCAGACATGAAAAATCATAAAAAAATACCTACATACTCTACACTAGCAGATCTATCATCCTTGGCTATCATTAACATCAAAAGATCAACATATATAAATCTAAAAAACCAACTTTCAGAATAATTACCCTTTGATAAAAGTGATATGAGAGGCTAAATCTATATGTTGTGGGATTCAATTTGACTACTCAAGCTTTGACTTTGGACTCCAATAACACTTCCAAATCGTGGTTAATCCTCAAGAACACTAGAAACAATACTTAAATATTTTGACGAACATTTAACGGAAGGACTTGAACTAAATAACAGAAAAGTTAAAGGACCCAGAATGGGGAATCTTTGTTTAGGGACCTGAACTAAAAAACCAGAATAGTTCAGGGACGTATCAATTGGTTTTCCCAAATAAAAAGGTAATGCATGTTGTTATGCAGAAGAAAAAAAAAAGAATTGTACTCATCTAGTTGTCTTCATAGTTTTGTCATTAATAAGTTTTGTGTTCTGTAAGATTAGCGACCAGTTTCTAGAAAGTACTGGTGCTAGCTAGCTGTAATGTATTCATGACATTTTTTCAACATAAATGAGTTCAAAAGAAAATGAAAATCTCTGAAGAAGAAAAAATTGAAGTAGAAAATACCTATCTTAATAAATTATTATTTTCATCAAAAAACTATAATTATTATTAGTAAACAATATTGTTAGCAGAGGATTATCAATTGTAATTCGAATTAAGTAAGTATTACAAGGAAATTAAGCACAAATATTGTAAAATATATCATCCTAAATTAGATTGAGATAACTTGGGATCCAGCTAATAACTTATACTTTAAAATATTCATTTACATTTGTATCTTGCTCATACGACATTTATAATTAAGTTCTTGAGATTTTACTTGTTCAAAATATAAAACTTCCAATAGAATGCACCTATCTCTATTTATATTCTCAGTTACCTAAATTTTATACATACAATTTACCTATCATGAATGATTCACAGTCTATTGAAAGTGCAGGCAATCTCCCCACATTCATTCGTCGAAAAAACCTTTATCTTTCAAGCAAAAATACTTTATTGATCAGTGGCTCAAGTGAAACTACTTCAGATTCAGTTATCAACGGTGATAGAAAAGATGACATCGGGAGCGGAGTCGATGTTATCAAGGATAAGGTGACGGAGAAATCAAGAATCAGAAAGGCTGAGAAAAGAGTGAGGGTTTTCCCACCACTGTTGTCAAGTTTAAACAGGAATGGTAGGCCTAGGTTCACTTTGGAGACAATGAGAAAAGAATGTAGGTTACAAATATCGATTGTTCAAAATCATTTTTCAGAGGTTGTTCGAAATCCGCAGGGCGGTAATCGGGTTAGTATGGAGCTTCTAGAGACAGGATCTCATTGAGTGGTTGTGAAACAGAAAGAGTTGTGATGTTATGGTTGTTTATTAAACTAAATAATGGCATGGAAGTAAAAGGGGAATTTTATTTTGTGTATGGTACATTATCTTGGTTATTTAGATGATGTTGCGATAAATTAAGCGTTAATTTTTTTTTAAATCGATGATCATACATTTGATTGCGAATTTTTACATTCACTTATATTTGTACTTATACAAATGTTCGAGTATTCAAGCATATATGACACAAATTATACATGTTTCTGGCTAAATGAACTTATTTATTCTTGTCATAAGATATGAAACCATTCCAAATATCCAAATGGGATTGATGTGAATTGAGCTCTTCTTTTGATTGAAGGAAACATGGACAAAGATTCAGAATTGGTCGATTTGAACTGAGATGTTTTTGTTGATTGAAAGATGTATGCATCAAACAAAAATTCAAATATAATTGATGTGAATTGAGATCCTTTATTGATCGAAAGAAAACTCAACCCATCCTTCATCTTTTTGTAATTAAATATATATAAGCTTCACATAAAGTTCATTAAGTAATTTTTTATATTTTGAATAAGAAGATTAATGTACAAATTAACAAAATTCACTTGTGACTCTATCAAAAGATTTCTAGCATAATAATGGTAAGTAGGAAGTTACCTAAATTAACTAACGTGAAAAATAGAAATTGAAAAGGATATATATAACACATCTTACCTATCTAAACCTGATTTGGTCGGCAATTCTTTTCCGATGATTGTTCCATGAGAAGATGTCATAGACACATAGATCTTTTTTGCATCTTCTATTTGACTACTTTGGACCAAGGCATATTGGCATATTTTTTGAATCTCCTATTCTTTCACATATATTATACGTTTTTCGGAACAATTTTTTAATTTCATGACAATTTTTATTGTACATACATATTGCGCATTATTTAGACAACTGGAAATTTTCATTGTACAATATGTATTGTGCATTATTTTAGATAACTTGTCTTACTGTAAGAGCATCTCCAATGGGAGAGATCCCTTAGCTAAATTTTAAAATTAATTACCATAAATAAGAATTATAAAGAATGTGTAAAAAAAATTACACTCCAATAGGACAAAACTGTTGTCTATAATTATAGATAATCTCTTGATATTGGCTATATTTGTCGAACCTCTAGAGACCTGTAGTGAATTGCCACATCACTTATTTCTATATTAAAATTATATATTCCATTAATAATAACTTGAAATATTAATAACATACCATTTTTAAAATATAGCCAGTCATTATAGCCAATACCCTCGGAACACAATGTCTTACAGGTTCGACAAATTTTACATAATCAATATTTTATGTAATTTAGCCAATCATTTTTAGCTAACGTCATTGGAGATGCTCTAATATGATTACATGATATTCAAAATCATTTTTTTAAGCAATTTTTTTGGAATAAAAGTTTGGTCAAATATGTGTTCCTAAACTTGCATATGGCATTTTAAAAGTAGAGGTGAGTTTACTCAAAAAAAAAAAAAAAAGTTGAGGTGAGTTATATGGAGTACTCTTTAATTGGAGTACTTGGAGTACATATACATTTTTTCTTCAAAATTTTGCAAACTTTATTATTTTGCAAAACTTAGTACATGAATATCATTATTTGATAAAAAAATCTTGAAAATTTTGTATGTTTTGCTAACAAAATATTGCAAAATGAATTGTTCTGCGAAACACATTTGGGTTACAAAACATATCTATACTATTATATAAATTCCGAAACATTAAAAGTTTGGTTCAACGGTACCTATTGAATTTACCTAATTACCCTTACTCAATTAAAGATCTACTAACTAATCAATTTCTTTTTTCATGTTACACATATTATCTTTTCTATTTTCAAGAACTAAATAATTTCCTTTTCCAGGTAAAATACAATATCTTTTATATGTTATCTAACTAAAATTTCTCATTTATTAATCAATTTCCTTTTTCAATTTAAACATATAACCTTTTCTATTTTTCAATAACAAAATAATTTCCCTTTTCATTTAAAATAGAATATCTTTTACATTTTATCTAATTAAAATTTCTCCTTTTTAAAAACACTACGAGCAATTTTGTTTAATAAAATAACATAATTATATATAATTACTATTAAATAATCAATTACCTTTTTCAGTCAAAACACATTACCTTTTCTCTATTCTCTAATTAAAATATCTATTTTTCCAATTATATCATGGACGGTTATCTTTTTCAGCAAAACACGCTACCTTTTTTCGTTCTTCTTACTAAAACCTCCATTTTTTTTAATTATATCACAGGCGTTTCTATTTAATTAAAAAATATAATAATAATAATTAACCAATTACTTTTTCAGCTAAAAATAACATAATTATATATAATTATTATTAACTAATCAATTACTTTTTTCAGTCAAAACATGTTACCTTTTCTCTTTTCTATAACTAAAATATCTCTTTTTCCAATTATATCATGGACGGTTACCTTTTTTCAACAAAACATGTTACCTTTTTTCTTTCGTCTTACTAAAACCTCCATTTTCTAATTATATTACAGGTGTTTCTATTTAATATAAAATTATAATATTATAATACTAATAATTAACCGATTATCTTTTCACCTAAAATATATCACCTTTTTTATTTTTTCTAATTACATTCCTTTCTTTCTAGAAATATAACGAGTAGCATTAATTTCTCATTTTCTAAAAACTATGAACAATTTTATTTCGTAAAATAACATAATTAAATTATAATTGCTATAAACTAATCAATTAGTTTTTCACATAAATCATGCACGTTACTTCTCTATTTTCTCTAACTAAAATTTTTTTATTCAATTATATCACGAACGGTTATATTTAAAAAAATAAACTAATAATATTATAATCTATACTATTATATAAAAATCGAAACAGTAAAAGTTTTCGTACCTGTTTTTTGGTGCAGGTTTTTCGGTACTTCGTAAATTTACTTATTTATCCTTCATTATAAAGAAAAATAAATACACCTAAAATAAATAATAAAATAATATAATTAATGGTAATTAGTCAATTGCCTTTTTCATATTTACTTTTAGTTAAAGATATTACCTTTTATAAACACCTTAAAATATATATACCTGCCATGATTTTCAAAAAAAAATATAACACCTAAATTAAATATTAACATTAGCTGATTAACATGATAAAATTAATGGTAATTAGTCGATTGCCATTTTCACATTAACATAGTAGATTGTCTTTTTCACAATTACTTTTAGTCGAAGATATTACCTTTTATATATACCTAAAAACATCAATCAATCATTAATATTTACTTTTGAATTAAAACACATTACCGTTTTAATTTAAAACAAATCTTATAATCATTATTATAAACCTAAAAATATCAAACCATAATTTTCAAGAAAAGTATAACAACTAAAATAAAAAATAACGTAATATAATTAATGGTAATTAATCGATTGTCTTTTTCACATTAACATAATAAAATTAAAGGTAATTAGTCGATTGTTTTTTTCACATTTAATTTAGTTGAAGATATTACCTTTTATAAATACCTTACCTTTTTTCGAATTAAAACATGTTACCTTTTTAATTTAAAACAAATCTTATAATCATTAATATATATCGAAAAATATAACATCATAATTTTCAAGAAAAATATAGCCCAAAAATATCGCACTATATTTTTCAAATATTAATAAAATACATTAAAAATCATATACGTTGTTTATAATAATGAAACATTAGTATAATCCGTAAAAATGAGTATATTAAATTATATCAAATTAAAAAAAATATTAAAAATAATGATTATATAAAAAATAATTTTAATATTAAATAAAATTTATAACATATTACAAGAAACCCGTGCATTGCACGGGTTATATAGTAGTTATAATATTAAAGTTGAAACATTGAAAATTTTATCAATTTGGTTTAGGTACAGTTATCTTAATTAATAAATAAAAAATAATACAATTAATGTTAAACAACCGATTGCCTTTTCTAATTAAAATACGTATTTATACTACTATATTAAAGTCGAAATATTGAAAGTTTGTATATTTGGTTATCCTAATTATTAAAATAAATAATAAAATCATATAATTAATTGTTATTAACCAACTGCCCTTTTCACATATACTTTTAGTTTAAAATATTATCTTTCATAAACACCTAAAAACATTATCACATTTTTCGATCATTAATATTTTATTTCGAATTAAAACACGTTACCTTTTTAATTTAAAACAAATCTTACATTCATTAATATATACCCAAAAATATCACACCATAATCTTTAAGAAAAATATACCACCTAAAATAAATAATAACATAATATAATTAATGATAATTAGTCGATTGCCTTTTTCACAATTACTTTTAGTTGAAGATATTAAATCTATACTATTATATAAAAATCGAAACATTAAAAGTTTGGTTGGTCGGTACGGTACCTGTTGATTTTACTTATTTAGCCTTACTTAATTATAGATAAAATCCATATTTAAAAAGGTAATATCTTGAAAAAGAAGTAAAAAAGCCAAGTTGGTAATAGCTTGAAAAAGAAGTAAAAAAGCCAAGTTTTGGAAAGAATATATTTTAGTTAGAAAAGATAATAGTCGAAAAATAAGTAAAAAAAATAATTTCTCCTTTTACAAAAAAACTACGAACAATTTTATTTAGTAAAATAACGTAATTAAATTATAATTATTATAAACTAATCAATTAACTTTTTCACATAAAACATGCACATGATATTTTATCTAACTGAAATTTCTCATTTTTTAAAAACACTACAAGTAATTTTGTTTAATATAATTACAATTAATTAATCGATCTTACCCTTTTCAACCAAAATATGTTACCTTTTTTCTTTTCTCTAACTAAAATCTCTTTTTTCAGCTAAAACGTATCATCTTTTCTATATTTTCTAACTAAAATCCCTCTTTTTCTAGAAATATCACGGGTAACATTAATTTCTCATTTTCTAAAAGAACTATGAACAATTTTATTTAGTAAAATAACATAATTAAATTATAATTAATATAAACTAATCAATTACATTTTTCACCTAAAACATGTCACCTTTTCAATTTTCACGTTACCTTTTACCCTTTATTAAAAAGAAAAATAAATGTATAATATTTATACTTTTAAAACACCTATAATAAATAATAACATAATATAATTAATGGTAAGTAGTCGCTTGCCTTTTTTCACATTTACTTTTAATTGAATATATTACCTTTTATAAACAACTAAAAACATCAATGTATCTTCCAATCATTAATATTTCCTTTCGAATTAAAATACGTTACCTTTTTAATTTAAAACTAATCCTCATTAATATTTGCTTTCGAATTAAAACACGTTACCTTTTTAATTTAAAACTAATTTTACTAATATTTCCTTTTGAATTAAAACACGTTACCTTTTTAATTTAAAACTAATCTTCATTAATATTTTCTTTCGAATTAAAACACGTTACCTTTTTAATTTAAAACTAATTTTATAATTATTAAAAAAAATACCCGAAAATATCACACCATATTTTTCAATTGTTAATAAAGTATATTAAAAATCTGGCACACGTTGTTTATAATAAGGAAACATTAGTATTATCCGTAAACATGAGTATATTAAAATTATATTAAATTAAAATTAATTAATAATTATATAATACCCGAAACATTAAAAATTTTGGTATATGTTTTTTGGTATTTCGTGAATTTACTTATTTACCCTTCATTATAAAGAAAAGTATATATGATATCAATACTATTAAAACACCCAAAATAAATAATACTACAACATAATACAATTAAAGGTAATTAGTCGATTGTCTTTTTCACATTTACTTTTAGTTGAATATATTACCGTTTATAAACACCTAAAACCTCAATCATATCATATTTTCCAATCAATTCATATTTAGCAATCATTAATATATACCCAAAAATATCACACCATATCATATAATCAGTAACAAAATATAATAGTATAATAGAAATTCGTATTACGAATAATGACCATTAAATTTTTATTAAAAAATCAGAATCATTAGATCTAATTATTAAATATATTATACGATTAAATTAATTTACTAAAATTTCAATTTTCAAATTTTATCATCGACCTATTTATTTTAAAATTTTATAATATAAGTTTTAAACCATGCATATCATTAAATAAATTGATATTAAATTATTAATATTAAAATTAAAATAAAATATTTTAAATAATGATTATATAAAAATATAATTATAACATAAAATAAAATTTATTACATATCAAAAAAAATATTACAATTATGTTTGTATATAATAATTATTTTTAATAATATTTTAAATTTTAATTTTATAAAATTAATATACTCATGTTTAATGATTATACTCATGTTTTGTTATTATAAATAATGTATACGAGTTTTAATATATTTATTAATAATTGAAAAATATTGTGTGATATTTTCGGGTACATGTTAATAAATAAATTAAAAGGTAATGTGTTTTAATTAGAAATGAAATATTAATGATTGAAGGATATGATATGATTGATCTTTTAAGGGGTTTATAAATGTAATATCTTCAACAAAAAGTAAATGTGAAAAAAGCAATCGACTAATTACCATTAATTATATTATGTTATTATTTATTTTAGGTGTTATATTTTTCTTAAAAATTATGGTGTGATATTTTCAAGTATATATTAATAATTGTAAGATTTGTTTTAAATAAAAAAGGTAACGCTTTTTATTTAATATTACAATTATGTTTTTATATAATAATTATTCTTAATAATATTTTAAATTTAGTTTGATAAAATTTAATATACTCATGTTTACGAATTATACTAATGTTTCGTTATTATAAATAACATATACGATTTTTAATATATTTTATTAATAATTGAAAAATACTGTGTGATATTTTCGGGTACATATTAATAATAAATTTAAAAGGTAATGTTTTAATTAGAAAGGAAATATTAAAATTTAAACATTAAATTTTTATACAGAAAAAGAAAATTTTAAAAAAAAGTTATTTAACTATCCTTAAAATGCACCTTAAAATGCGTGCCAGAAAGTTTTGAAAAAGTGAAATGTTAACAATCAAAAGGGACGGAGGGAGTAAAATTTTAAGCCTAAAAATTTATATCTTAAAATTTTAATTCAAATTAAAAAAAAATTCATTATATTAAAGAACATCCGTGCATCGCACGGGTTTTAAGCTAGTATGTTTAAATTGCAAAACATAAAGGATTTTCAAGATGAACATATTGCAAAACATACATGATTTTCAAAATTATCAATAAAATTATGATATTCATATAACAAGGTTTGCAAAATAATAGATTTTGAATGCAGAACGTATATGTACTCCAAGTACTCCAATTAAAGAGTACAACTTTTCTCTTTAAAAGTATATATACTTTAAATTGAGTAATTAATTGACATAAAAGAATACATACCATAAAATAGATTAATGTAATAAAATTATTTGTTCATCAAATATTTATTTAAAGCAGCTCTGTAGTGGTACAACTAAATCGTCATTAAACAACTTATGTATATTTAATGTACATATGACTCATTTAAATTATTGATTCCTTGTATGTACTACCTTCCTTTCTTTTCAATTGTTTCTCTAAAAGAAATCACTCATTTTAAGAAAATAGTTGGGATAATTTGTATTCTTGTTTACCATTAGTAATAACAATAAATTAAGATGAGTTGTTAGTATTTGTACATATCTCAAACATTGGAAATGGTAATACAATGATATTCTTTGAAAAAATCTCTAAAAAAATTATTTTGGAATAAGAAAATGACAAGTACTGTTTAAGGACGATTTTAATCCAAAAGAACAAAATTAAAATTTGACGGAGAAGTATGTTTTTTTTTTCTCATCATCTTAACTATCTGTTCTTATCCATATACACTGAAAAATGGCTTAAAAAAATTGTTAATAAAATACATGGTAATGGTGCTCAAGGAATTCTCCAAGGGATCCCATGTCGCTTAATTCTAGGGTGATCCTATGTCACCTTATCTATTTGTTAGGACCAGGTGATCCTATGTCATCTTATCTATTTGTTAGGACCATGACTATTCTTTCTAGTCTTCTTAATGAAAAATCTCAAAATTTCAAGCATTTTTAGAGATGTAAGAACCTGGGTGTTAGTCACCTTTTCTTTGGAGATGGTTCTTTGCTCGTGGTGTTAGAGCATCGATCTTTCATGTCAATATGTCATTATCTGTGTTATGCCATATTTTTGGCATGGTCTACTAATCTCCCAAATTTTTAATATTATTAATTCAAATTAAAAATTATTGCTTAATTATTAAATTTATCCTCTCTCTAATAAAACGAGGAAAGAATCAATTTCAAACAATCAATAATGAAAAATATTTTCAAACGATATTCTTCAAAAGATATCATAACGCCAAGATTAAATAAGATAAAATCATTAAATTACCTACAAAATTTATCCCTAAAGTCTCTCAAGGATAACACAATTTCACATAACTGCGTAGGTTTAATCTAATATAAATTGGTACGCATGCATCTTGGAAAAAGGAATACGATACACGAGATAAATTGAGACACCTTCCGAGTCCAGCTCCTCTATTTTTCATAAACCATAATCCCTAAAAATAGCTAAATATTCATAAAAATCCCTCTACTATTCCAGTACACCTCCGATTTTGTGTTGTTATGAAATTCCTCGAATAACATTTGGCGCTACAAGGAGGGGTAATTTATTATTCAATGAGGATGAATAATGACAAATAAATTTATGGGGACTTTTGGGTCACAATCCTGATGACAGAGACGACAATAGAAGCAAGCGGGGGTTACGACAAGGACTCGTTGATGACAAACCAAGCAAATGGTGGCTCGAAGCATATGAAAGGGTACAACAACGGAGTGGCTATAAAGGGCTTGAGTGTTGTGAATCACGATAGGGCGGCCAACATAAAAGAAAGGATGTATGTGACATACGTGGACAAAGAAAAGGAAAAGAAGTAAATAAGAAAGGATGGTAAAGCTGGCACGCGACAGTAATAAAAAAATGGAAAAATAGCTAGCAAATGGTAATACAATGAAAATTAGCTTGGTCAATCACTTAGCTCGAGTCTTTTTACAACACTGAGCTCGACTAAAATAAAAAGATAAGTCCTCTTATTTGTTTATATTATGCCATGTCATGCATGCAGGCATGCATAAATCAGCTTTTCAAATATTTTTTAGAAAAAATATTTATTATTAAAATTCATGCGAGCAATTTACTTTTGTTCTTGTAAAATTATTCCGATTTAAAAAATATCGTATGAGATATTTATTTTGATGAATTAATTGTTGATATTTTATAATCACGTACAAGCTCATGCTTTGAACAAAAAAATTATATATGCAAGACGCGTAATTTTGAAAAAGATTTTCTACAAAATTGAAGAAAATGAATATCACGAGCATATTTATTATTACATATGGATTTGTAAAATATTTTTCATATATAGTCGCGATAGTATATATATGTCAAAAATATTTTCAAACTTGCCAACTAAAATTGTCAAGTTGGGTAGCCTAGACAAGCTATAAATTCCGCAATACTACACGCTTGAAAAAAGTGCAGAATCCTCTTGATTATTAAAGGCCCTTGAAGAGATCTCTCAAGATCGCTTGGGTGGAGGCATCCTTATACATAATATATATAACACCTCATAGCACATATACTTAACACCTCATAGCACAGCCACCCCCAACAAGAGACACGTGCACCAGACCAAAAAGGAACGCGTGCGCCAGTCCAACAAGGGACGCGTGCGAGGTTTGCCAGGATTACATCTCCATCTCTTATTGACACTACGCCATAAACGCACATACGCAACCCCCATTTTCAGTTGCGTAAGGCCTGAAAAGCGTTGCGTAAGCGTAAGGTCTTACGCAACGCTTTTGGGGCGTTACCAATACTGGCGTTGCGTAAGACCCCTAACGCAACGCTTTTCCAAGCTATTGCAACACTTCGAAAAGCATTGCATAAGAGACCTAATGCAACACCAAAAGCATGCAAACGCAACACTTCATGGGGTTGCATAAGATGTTTCAGCCATGTCAGCATGCTGACATGGAAGCAAGGCGCCACGTCAACATGCTGACATGTAAGTATGGTGCCACGTCAACATGCTGACATGTCATTAGTGGGGCCCACAAGTGCCACGTCACAAATGAGGGGGCATGCAACGTCATCAATGGGACCCACCAAGGTGCCACGTCAGCACTGAGGGAGCTTGAGATTAGTGTTTGGAGAGAGTTATTGTTTGAGTCAGGTCATGACGGAGAGAGTAGACGAGAGAGAGAGAGAGTAGAGAAGGGGTAGAGGAGTAGTGTTCAAATTGTTGGAAATATTGACTACTACAGCAACATAGAGGCAGTTATATATCGTATTTAACAAGCCAAGGCCAAGCAAACAATTAACGAAACAAAACACGAAGGTAAAACACATGCAAATCAGTAACTGATAGAACAAAGGAAGATAAGAAATCATACCAGAAGCCATAGCTATGCAGGTATCAAATAAGAAATAATCAGCTGAGTCACCAAGCCTTGCAAAGAAGTCCTGATTGTTCTTGAAGAGATAATTGCCCCCACTTACACTGTGTCAGGACTTGGCAATATTCTTCCAGGATAAAACAGCTCCGAGTTAGATGGTCACAGTCACCAGAAAACTCGACTTCGACTAACACCTCAGTTCGCCGAAAAACCTTAAGTAAAAGAACTATAGCAGGAGGATAACAGAGAGTATAGAGAAAAGATGAGAATGTAGGGTGTGGTCTGTATATTCAGTGTATATACAATCAGTAGCTTAGCTCTCTATTTATAGGAGAGACCAAACGTAACTGATACCATCCTCATTAATATAAGAATTGTAACTCCACGATTTACATTCAATAAAAAATCAAAACGGATGATTTATAATTAAATAAATCGTAACTGTTACAATATATTTGACCCATTCATGATTTCTAATTAATAGAATAAACGCTCAGACTTTGCTGTCAACAAGTCTTGACAGTACAACAAAACTAACTGTCATCAGGTGACAGCAAGTTTACTATCTGACAGCAACCTTGTTTTTGACAGTAAGTTTAACATTCCTGACAGTAACCTTGTTGTTGACAGCAAGTTTTACCTTCCTGACAGCAACCTTGTTCTTGACAGCAAGTTTAACATTCCTGACAGTAACCTTGTTGTTGACAGCAAGTTTTACCTTCCTGACAGCAACCTTGTTCTTGACAGCAAGTTTAACATTCCTGACAGCAACCTTGTTGTTGACAGCAAGTTTTTTTCCTTCCTGAGTTTACAGGACTTAACTTGTAGTATAGTCCAACTCTTGACAGCATGTTTATAATATTAAAGTAAATCAATAATCCACTTTATTTATTTCAATGTGGGACAAATACACATTCTCATTTCAAGCTCTTTCAAGCTACTAATTTCAACTCTATTTCTCTATGGGTTTCACTAAGAAAATTACTTAGACCCATGTATGAAAATTTAAGTTCCCATATCAAGGAACAATTTCCAATCGTTAAAACCCGGAATTACCATCAAGAACATAAAATAATTATGCCCTAAACACTCCATTTTCTAACAATCCCCCACAAATCCATACAGAAATGTTCCAGGTTTTCCATCATGACTTGTTTTTCAGAGTTGGTACCCTTTCGGGTTTGAACCCTCCTAAATCCCATACTTCAATGATTACCGGATTCAGATGGAATGTTTCACCTTGAATCTTAATCCGTTTGGTGTAACCATGTTCCATAGACGACGACAAGTCAAAGGCTATGGTGCCAATCTACGGCGTTGAGACATTAATGGTCTTGTCTCGATCCTGTTCGTCGAATGTTTCAAGGAATAACCCTTCCCTCTAATTGCGACCACACAATTACATTCGCTTAGCTGGGCATCTCCAGAGATGTAACGCCCCCAAATCCGGGGTTAGGGATTTGGTCGTCACACGGAAAACCTTAATAACCAATCAACTGTTTAACCACATTAAACCATCTGTAGCCATTAATAATTGAGTTACAACATTTGAGACCCCAACCACCAAGCATCTTTTAGGTTATAGGGCTAGAAACAAGAATCAACTCCTTACTACTAGTATAACTTCATTGAGAAGTACACCAGTAACTAATACTATTTTGCGCAAAGTAACATATATATTACACATCAATATACTTACATATAACTTACTCCAGATATAAACTTTCTAGATCATAACGTCTTCACAAAGGCACGCTGCCCGCTTCATCTAAGCCATGCAGATAACCTCGTCCGGCTACCTTCCTCTGAAAAGTTAATATTTGAAAACAAGCAAGTATGAGCGAAAGAATTGCTCAGCAAGTTATTACTAGGGTTTAACAAAATATCAGTTTCTCTTCCAATCGTATAATATCATTTTCTCTTCTATAACAAGATAATAAACTATACATCATCTCAGTATAATATCCCAGATAATATAACCTTTGGGTAAAATCTTTCAATATAATCTTTTTATTCCCTTTTTATACGACAATTGTATATAAAATAATATAAACTTAGTTTCTCTTTTAACCGTAAGGTAATTTCATACTTTCATACAATTTTCCCTTTTCAATATATCAATCTGACTTTATCGTCGATTCTTTATTCAAAAAATTTGGGGGTTTTCACTGTTGCCGAATACGTGAGGCGCGATGATCAGTCGTCCTCCGTACCCGTCCCTTTTTACTACCGGTAGAAGGAATGAAGGCCACCTGCTAACATCATCCCTGGAGGAAGGCCACCTGCTAACATCCTCCCTTGGCATCTTCGTGCCGAATCATATAATGAATGCTAGACTATGTCGCACACAGCCCTGACACAGCCTTTTACGCAAGTTTGTTGCTAATCCCCCTTTTTCAAATCATTTTATCATTATCAATACCATTTCACATTTTTCCACTTTTCCGTTTCCATTCGCATTTCCATTCACATATATCATTTTCATTTTCATTTCCATTTCACATTTCACCTTTCCATTTTCATATCCGTATTATAATCATTTGAAAACATATATACAGGTATATCGATTCAAGACATACATTCATTTCACTATGAAATTCTTTAAATAACCTTTTAACAATATTTAATCACCCTTAGAACACTTAGAATATCTAAAGAATAACTATTCAATAATCCCTTTTAAATGAATATTATAATTAATATTCATTGAATTAGATAACCATTAAAATAACATTTATCATTATCATTCCACACATTTTTAACCAAAAATGTCTCATTTATAACCATCGAAATATCTTTATTATTATTCCGGAACAAAGCGATTTTAAGAAAACATTTTAAAAATAATATTCATCTAATTAAATAAATTTAATTAGACGAATAAGGTTTATTTAATTAGTAGATGCTTCGAGAGGTATCTACTAATTAAATAAACACTAGTTTGTTGGTGATGTTGCCATTAGGTTAATTATTGCGAAATTCTTTCTAAAAACTTTGTCCGGGTTTTCGAAAATATACATTTCAAGATAACCCCTTCCACTATTCCATTCATATATCCATACATTCAAATTACACCAACTAAAATACTTTACATGTAAATCCCTTTTTAAGAAAATCTGTAAACCTCAACCCTTGTCCCCTTATATAACAAAATATTTATTAATAACGTCTGACAGGGTTTAGAACTCAAAGATCCTCAATTTACACATAACTGTAATATTATAAAATAACTTTAGATAACAACTGATACCATAATATCATAAAAATAACCATAATAACAACTGATACCATTCCTCCCCATATCACTTTACTCCTTATAGTATATCACTCTCTCCATATCACATATATTTCCAATCAAACCATTTTACTTAAAAGTAAACAATTTATCAAGATAAAGCTAGAAGAAAATCTTGCAAATATGGACTGAAGTCTTATTCCACACATTTCATATATTTCAAAATAAATATACTCTGAACGATAGAGTATGTATAAATAAACTTGCCTCTGGTCCTTAGCACCAAACGGAACACCGCGAATAAATCCTTGACGTTTCGCCCAAGCAGTTCCATGAACTTTACACGATGCCTCGATCCTTCCTTTTTGATACCCGTTGCTCCACTTGATCACGCCCTAATGGTACCGAAATAGTTACGATCACGCGTCAGTCCAACCTCGTATCTCGAGTAGACACAATTCAGAATTACCACTGAGTCACCTAAAGTCGTACTATAGTTGTTATCCCTATAGCTGACTACTCAAATACCAATTAATGCACATAACACATTTAGTAATAGCAATTGACACTTAAAGAGTCCCCTTTTTAAAAACGTAGACATTTCCTAGTATCACCCATCATAACCCTATACCACCATTTAGTCAACTTCACTTAACATATACATTTATAATACTAGTTTCATTCCATGACAAAACTAAGTTTATAAATAATCCTCAATTTAACACATAAATAGACAACTAATCCCCAAGACACAATTAATCCTCGAAATGAATTCCTTGACACATATATACATAAACAGTTAGCACCCAAAACATGCCTTTAAACCATTGAAATCAAATAAGTTAAATAAATTTAAATGCAGGGGATTTTCAGAAAATTTCGGCATGTAGTATTCGTTTATCGGACTATGGGCTCAGCCCCTCCATGCCAAACAAAACAATTTATAACCCTGCTTTTGATAAAATAAAAGCTGCCTCAACTTGCAGCAACATAAAAGTAAACAAATAATGAAAAGTACCCGCCCAGACATGCGGCACCTAGCACATAATAATTAACACTACTACTTACGCTACACCAATGATCGTATTTCTCACGCATTTTAATGATACACGTGACAACCAATCATTGATGTTCGTAAGCCCTAGGGAACAACCCCTAGCACTAACTATTACTTACGCTATATCAATGGTCACATCACTCAAGTATATTAATTATACTCGTGATAGCTAATCATGGATATTCGTAAGCCCTAGGGATTAGTCGAAAAGAATTACACAAGTCCTCTAAATATTGACATTTAAAAACTTGTGATCTTCTCATAACCCCTAGCACAATTCTAATTATTATAAAATTCTAACATTTAACAAATGTTATGACTCGACTACAACATTTAACAGGTATCACGTATCCACATACTTACCAACACCAAGTAATTGACGATTATACATTCAACAAATACTAAGACTTGATTTATACCATTTAGGATTTAACACATAAACATTTACCATTTAGCACATAAACCTTTACAATCTAACCAACCCTTATATCTACACTTTATAAGACAACAATTAACAAATCAGTAATCACTAATCCGAACAACAAAATCATATAGCTCGACACACAACTAATCCCAACAATTACAAATAGCAACTCAACTTACCATTAATTAACAAATAGTATTAATACTCAACTTTATTTACCAATTTAATTCACATAACATAGTAATATCCACAATTTTCCACTTTAATTCAATTACGAAAATCCACATATTTAACTCACAACTTATATCTAATTACAATTATGCCAATTAAACAATACTCGAATTTCACAATTAATCAAATTGTAACCATACTAATTTAATAATTAAACTACTACAATTAACACATTAAACTCTCAATTACTCCCATCAATTATAATTAGCAACTAAACTCTCCGAAATTAATTTTCGGAAATTAACAAATATATTAGCAATTAAATCTAATTAAATTAAAACAATAATAATTCAATTAAAATATACACATAAACGTATGTATACCGAATTTAATTTCCGGTGAGCCGCCACGGAACCACCGTTGTCTTTTCCCTCTCTCCCCTGCATCTCTCTCTCTCTCTCTCTCTCTCTCTCTCTCTACTGTCCAGCTGCTTGCCCAGCTGCTACCACCACTGAACTCGCAGTCCAAGCTCCACCACTGCACAGCCGCCGCCGCCGCGCCACTTGCTCCGCCGCCACTGCTCGCCAGCGTGCCGCCGCGCCTTCCCTCCCCGCGTGACCTCCTCTGCTGCCTCGCTACATACACAGTACACACGCTATACACACATACTCTCACGAATTGATCAACCCCCAATCCTTTTCTCTCTTTAATCTCTCTCAATTTCTCCCAATCTCTCTACTCTTTTTCTCTCTTTTCTCTCTTCCTCTCTTATTTCTTTCTCCCCGTTTCCAGAACTCTCTACTGTGTTCCTCTTCTAATTGGGCTTAGGCCCACTACTCCTTATACTAACTGCTACTAATACTTTTCGAGCCCACATACAATCTATTTAAACGACTTATATAACTCTTAATTAAATAAACTTCCGGAAAATCACACTTTTCATTTTTAAAATAAAGAATATAAAATTACAAACACGCACATATTTTCGAAATATTTTTCGGATCAAAAATGAATTAAATATGAATTTTCAAAGTTTTGATCCTTTAAATACAATAAAACTCTTAAAATCATTTTAAAATACCGAAACATCCAAATTAATTCACCCAACCATTTTAAAAACTCAATAAATATATAAAGATAATATTTCAAGAGATTTCATGATTTTTAATTCCTCCGATAATTTTATAAAATTAACAGAGGATCAAAATGCATGATTTAAATAGATTTAAATCCTCAAAAATATAAATAAAATACATCAGCCTTCACAACTCACACAATCATCATATAAACACATAAACACAACTTCACATACATTCCACCTTCCAACAATAATCACATAATATAGTTCATAATTACACTGAACCAGACAATAATTAAATAATCCGCTTTTGAAATTCCTTGAACTGGATAATGAACAATAAAATAAAATAAAAATTTCCTCCTCATTTTAGGAAAACATTAATATTCTTAAAATAATACTAAAATCATTTTCTGAAAATTCGGGTTATTACAGTCTACCCCCCTTAAAAGGATTCCGTCCACGGAATCAGCTAAGGCCACTACTGGGATTCCTTAACTCTTTCATCATCAATACTTATTTTGCAAAACCATAGATAACATCCATTCATAAGCAACTCCTCCAAAACTCAATTCAACTATAGGGTATCTATCTGACACATCACTATTCCTTTCACATATATGTGTCGACCAACTTACCATTATCATCTTATCCTTGAGAGAGAATTCACTGATTCCATTACCTAACACTCTTGAGAGAGAGAATGTACTCATTACATTAATCATAACATCCATGAGAGAGAGCGAACTAATTCTATCAATACGCCACTGATATTCTATTCGTTTTGCGATTCGCTCCTGCTCTTGGCGATTCCATTCGAATCTAACTTCTATCAGCGAATTTCGAGTTGACCGACGGCATCCCCTTGAAATTCATTAGATAACCAGAATCATGGAGCTTTAAAAAGATAGCTTTCATATCAAGACAAATGTCACCCACTGGTGACCATAGGATTATGAGTTTTGAAACAAACCTTCTTGGAAATAAGAGAATTTACTGAGAGATCAATATGATCATAAGAACTCACGTTGCGTGTCTCAGTTAAGACATTACTAAAGGTAATTAGCCTTCTTGTATTTCACAACTCACAAGTGATGGCGTCCCATCAGACTTCTATCACACAGACAGATAGTCCTTGTGGCCCCTCTATGTATAGGGTTGTTCGTCTCAGTGGAAGTTGAGAAGTATGAAAGAAATTCAAAGTCAAGTCAATGACAATCATCTTCTGACAATTAATTCTCAAAGGGACACCTTGGATTAAAATTGAACAATTTCCAAGGCGCGATTTCCAAAGAAAAGGGTAACCAGAAAGATACTGGTATTTAACAAGCAAGAGGTTCTATATCACCATTGAATTATCCACCATTGAAGAAAAGTGGAAGTTTGAAACAATATCATTTGATAGGGCTTCGAAAACCTGAAGGTAAGTATAATGAAAGCCCTTGGCACAATTGAAATTTAATATGGCTTAACATAAGTATTAAAGAATAACTTCGAAGAGGAAATATATCCTTTATCAAAATTCTCCCTTAGAGATATGTCAAATAATTTATAGATTGGGGAGGAAATCAAAAAGATTCAACAATGGGGATATTGCCAAGGTCTCCACGGATGCCTTTTATGTCGGCTCCTCTGACGGATAATCGTTCGATCCCAGAGCTGTTCTTTTCCAGGCACACCCTAAGGTGCTTGATAACTTACGTCATCGTCGACTCGTAATAGTCACTAAGGATTCAATCATCGACATTAATAATCGCAGGGAGTTCTATTTCAACATATCCTTCAACATAGCATTCAAATCTTAACTTAATCATTGACACTACACCCGGTAGTCCAACATGAACTCTACATGAGCTCTGACGTTCTCACATAACTGTACACACTCTTACTCACTCTCGTTTCTAGTTTACTATAACCTCAGCTCTGATACCAACCTATAACGCCCCCAAATCCGGGGTCAGGGATTTGGTCGTCACACGGAAAACCTTAATAACCAATCAACTGTTTAACCACATTAAACCATCTGTAGCCATTAATAATTGAGTTACAACATTTGAGACCCCAACCACCAAGCATCTTTTAGGTTATAGGGCTAGAAACAAGAATCAACTCCTTACTACTAGTATAACTTCGTTGAGAAGTACACCAGTAACTAATACTATTTTGCGCAAAGTAACATATATATTACACATCAATATACTTACATATAACTTACTCCAGATATAAACTTTCTAGATCATAACGTCTTCACAAAGGCACGCTGCCCGCTTCATCTAAGCCATGCAGATAACCTCGTCCGGCTACCTTCCTCTGAAAAGTTAATATTTGAAAACAAGCAAGTATGAGCGAAAGAATTGCTCAGCAAGTTATTACTAGGGTTTAACAAAATATTAGTTTCTCTTCCAATCGTATAATATCATTTTCTCTTCTATAACAAGATAATAAACTATACATCATCTCAGTATAATATCCCAGATAATATAACCTTTGGGTAAAATCTTTCAATATAATCTTTTTATTCCCTTTTTATACGACAATTGTATATAAAATAATATAAACTCAGTTTCTCTTTTAACCGTAAGGTAATTTCATACTTTCATACAATTTTCCCTTTTCAATATATCAATCTGACTTTATCGTCGATTCTTTATTCAAAAATTTTGGGGGTTTTCACTGTTGCCGAATACGTGAGGCGCGATGATCAGTCGTCCTCCGTACCCGTCCCTTTTTACTACCGGTAGAAGGAATGAAGGCCACCTGCTAACATCATCCCTGGAGGAAGGCCACCTGCTAACATCCTCCCTTGGCATCTTCGTGCCAAATCATATAATGAATGCTAGACTATGTCGCACACAGCCCTGACACAGCCTTTTACGCAAGTTTGTTGCTAATCCCCCTTTTTCAAATCATTTTATCATTATCAATACCATTTCACATTTTTCCACTTTTCCGTTTCCATTCGCATTTCCATTCACATATATCATTTTCATTTCCATTTCACATTTCACCTTTCCATTTTCATATCCGTATTATAATCATTTGAAAACATATATACAGGTATATCGATTCAAGACATACATTCATTTCACTATGAAATTCTTTAAATAACCTTTTAACAATATTTAATCACCCTTAGAACACTTAGAATATCTAAAGAATAACTATTCAATAATCTCTTTTAAATGAATATTATAATTAATATTCATTGAATTAGATAACCATTAAAATAACATTTATCATTATCATTCCAGACATTTTTAACCAAAAATGTCTCATTTATAACCATCGAAATATCTTTATTATTATTCCGGAACAAAGCGATTTTAAGAAAATATTTTAAAAATAATATTCATCTAATTAAATAAATTTAATTAGACGAATAAGGTTTATTTAATTAGTAGATGCTTCGAGAGGTATCTACTAATTAAATAAACACTAGTTTGTTGGTGATGTTGCCATTAGGTTAATTATTGCGAAATTCTTTCTAAAAACTTTGTCCGGGTTTTCGAAAATATACATTTCAAGATAACCCCTTCCACTATTCCATTCATATATCCATACATTCAAATTACACCAACTAAAATACTTTACATGTAAATCCCTTTTTAAGAAAATCTGTAAACCTCAACCCTTGTCCCCTTATATAACAAAATATTTATTAATAACGTCTGACAGGGTTTAGAACTCAAAGATCCTCAATTTACACATAACTGTAATATTATAAAATAACTTTAGATAACAACTGATACCATAATATCATAAAAATAACCATAATAACAACTGATACCATTCCTCCCCATATCACTTTACTCCTTATAGTATATCACTCTCTCCATATCACATATATTTCCAATCAAACCATTTTACTTAAAAGTAAACAATTTATCAAGATAAAGATAGAAGAAAATCTTGCAAATATGGACTGAAGTCTTATTCCACACATTTCATATATTTCAAAATAAATATACTCTGAACGATAGAGTATGTATAAATAAACTTGCCTCTGGTCCTTAGCACCAAACGGAACACCGCGAATAAATCCTTGACGTTTCGCCCAAGCAGTTCCATGAACTTTACACGACGCCTCGATCCTTCCTTTTTGATACCCGTTGCTCCACTTGATCACGCCCTAATGGTACCGAAATAGTTACGATCACGCGTCAGTCCAACCTCGTATCTCGAGTAGACACAATTCAGAATTACCACTGAGTCACCTAAAGTCGTACTATAGTTGTTATCCCTATAGCTGACTACTCAAATACCAATTAATGCACATAACACATTTAGTAATAGCAATTGACACTTAAAGAGTCCCCTTTTTAAAACGTAGACATTTCCTAGTATCACCCATCATAACCCTATACCACCATTTAGTCAACTTCACTTAACATATACATTTATAATACTAGTTTCATTCTATGACAAAACTAAGTTTATAAATAATCCTCAATTTAACACATAAATAGACAACTAATCCCCAAGACACAATTAATCCTCGAAATGAATTCCTTGACACATATATACATAAACAGTTAGCACCCAAAACATGCCTTTAAACCATTGAAATCAAATAAGTTAAATAAATTTAAATGCAGGGGATTTTCAGAAAATTTCGGCATGTAGTATTCATTTATCGGACTATGGGCTCAGCCCCTCCATGCCAAACAAAACAATTTATAACCCTGCTTTTGATAAAATAAAAGCTGCCTCAACTTGCAGCAACATAAAAGTAAACAAATAATGAAAAGTACCCGCCCAGACATGCGGCACCTAGCACATAATAATTAACACTACTACTTACGCTACACCAATGATCGTATTTCTCACGCATTTTAATGATACACGTGACAACCAATCATTGATGTTCGTAAGCCCTAGGGAACAACCCCTAGCACTAACTATTACTTACGCTATATCAATGATCACATCACTCAAGTATATTAATTATACTCGTGATAGCTAATCATGGATATTCGTAAGCCCTAGGGATTAGTCGAAAAGAATTACACAAGTCCTCTAAATATTGACATTTAAAAACTTGTGATCTTCTCATAACCCCTAGCACAATTCTAATTATTATAAAATTCTAACATTTAACAAATGTTATGACTCGACTACAACATTTAACAGGTATCACGTATCCACATACTTACCAACACCAAGTAATTGACGATTATACATTCAACAAATACTAAGACTTGATTTATACCATTTAGGATTTAACACATAAACATTTACCATTTAGCACATAAACCTTTACAATCTAACCAACCCTTATATCTACACTTTATAAGACAACAATTAACAAATCAGTAATCACTAATCCGAACAACAAAATCATATAGCTCGACACACAACTAATCCCAACAATTACAAATAGCAACTCAACTTACCATTAATTAACAAATAGTATTAATACTCAACTTTATTTACCAATTTAATTCACATAACATAGTAATATCCACAATTTTCCACTTTAATTCAATTACGAAAATCCACATATTTAACTCACAACTTATATCTAATTACAATTATGCCAATTAAACAATACTCGAATTTCACAATTAATCAAATTGTAACCATACTAATTTAATAATTAAACTACTACAATTAACACATTAAACTCACAATTACTCCCATCAATTATAATTAGCAACTAAACTCTCCGAAATTAATTTTCGGAAATTAACAAATATATTAGCAATTAAATCTAATTAAATTAAAACAATAATAATTCAATTAAAATATACACATAAACGTTTGTATACCGAATTTAATTTCCGGTGAGCCGCCACGGAACCACCGTTGTCTTTTCCCTCTCTCCCCTGCATCTCTCTCTCTCTCTCTCTCTGTCTCTCTCTCTCTCTCTCTCTCTCTCTACTGTCCAGCTGCTTGCCCAGCTACTACCACCACTGAACTCGCAGTCCAAGCTCCACCACTGCACAGCCGCCGCCGTCGCGCCACTTGCTCCGCCGCCACTGCTCGCCAGCGTGCCGCCGCGCCTTCCCTCCCCGCGTGACCTCCTCTGCTGCCTCGCTACATACACAGTACACACGCTATACACACATACTCTCACGAATTGATCAACCCCCAATCCTTTTCTCTCTTTAATCTCTCTCAATTTCTCCCAATCTCTCTACTCCTTTTCTCTCTTTTCTCTCTTCCTCTCTTATTTCTTTCTCCCCGTTTCCAGAACTCTCTACTGCGTTCCTCTTCTAATTGGGCTTAGGCCCACTACTCCTTATACTAACTGCTACTAATACTTTTCGAGCCCACATACAATCTATTTAAACGACTTATATAACTCTTAATTAAATAAACTTCCGGAAAATCACACTTTTCATTTTTAAAATAAAGAATATAAAATTACAAACACGCACATATTTTCGAAATAGTTTTCGGATCAAAAATGAATTAAATATGAATTTTCAAAGTTTTGATCCTTTAAATACAATAAAACTCTTAAAATCATTTTAAAATATCGAAACATCCAAATTAATTCACCCAACCATTTTAAAAACTCAATAAATATATAAAGATAATATTTCAAGAGATTTCATGATTTTTAATTCCTCCGATAATTTTATAAAATTAACAGAGGATCAAAATGCATGATTTAAATAGATTTAAATCCTCAAAAATATAAATAAAATACATCAGCCTTCACAACTCACACAATCATCATATAAACACATAAACACAACTTCACATACATTCCACCTTCCAACAATAATCACATAATATAGTTCATAATTACACTAAACCAGACAATAATTAAATAATCCGCTTTTGAAATTCCTTGAACTGGATAATGAACAATAAAATAAAATAAAAATTTCCTCCTCATTTTAGGAAAGCATTAATATTCTTAAAATAATACTAAAATCATTTTCTGAAAATTCGGGTTATTACAAGAGATGTACTGCTACCATCTCGTCAAATGACTTGACCCCATTCAGAGTTATAATAACTCTTGCTTACTAGCAGTGTCAGTACCTTCTAGGTTTACAGGGGATAGACTCAGATACAAACAGTATCATCTATGTAGCAAAGTTACTACCAATTCATCCTTATAGCTTGTTATTACCACATTGAATACACTTCAAGGGATCTCCTCTCATGTGTATTGGGTTCCCACTGATGATGAACTTTGATGGGTTGACAGCCCCATCCCCAACCTCGACTTAAGGACCACTGCAGGTTCCAGTCCTTTAGTTAAAGGATCAGCTATATTATTCTGAGTTCCTATGAACTCTACAGCTATAATCCTATCAGACACTAAACCCCTTATAGACTTTAGTCTAACTTGGATGTGTCTCTTTGTTTTAGCATTATACTTTTTACTGCTAATCTTGTCGATAGTTGTTTTACTATCACAATGAATAGCAAACGCAGGAAGAGGTCTACTAACTACAGGTATTGCGGACATAAGTCCGTGTAACCATTCAGCCTCCGTCCCCGTGGCATCAAGTGCACACAACTCAGCCTCAAATGTAGACCTAGTTACTATAGTCTGTTTTGTCGACTTCCAGGATATTGCTCCACCTACTAAAGTGAACACGTATCCAGTCACTCCATTGGAACCAGACTTCTTAGCTATCCAACTTGCATCACTGTACCCCTCAAGTACACCAGGAAATCTCCTATAGTGTAAACTTAGGTACATTGTGCCTTTCAGATATCTTAGTACTCTATCAAGAGCATCCCAATGAGTTCTGTTTGGACAGCTTGTATATCTAGCCAACTTAGACACAGAATATGAAATATCTGGTCTAGTACAATTAGCAAGATACTGCAAACTCCCTATAATCTGAGAATACCTTAACTGAGACACAGGTACTCCTGAAGTATTCTTGACAAGGGCAACTTTAGGATCATAGGGTGTACTAGCGATTCTACACTATGAATAACCATATTTCTCAAGTATAGATTTCTCTATATAATGAGACTGCGATAAAGTTATTCCCTCAGCTGACTGAGTCAGCTTGAGACCAAGAATCACACTAGCCTCACCCATATCCTTCATTTCAAAATGCCTTTTCAAGAAAGCTTTTGTCTCGTTAATAATCTCAATATTGGTTCCAAACAGTAATATGTCATCTACATATAGGCACAAGATGACACACTCACTACCTTTAACTTTGGTGTAGACACACTTATCACTATCATTAAAATCATAATTGAACGGCACTATAGTTTCATCAAACTTTTTATGCCAATCCCTAGGAGCTTGTTTCAAGCCATAGATGGATTTGATCAACTTACATACTTTCCTTTCGTTACCAGATGCAACAAATCCCTCAGGCTGATCCATATAAATCTCTTCTTCAAGTTCACCACGAAGAAAAGCTGTCTTTACATCCATTTGATGGATGATAAGACCATGTACGGAAGCCAATGCTACTAGCATTCGAATTGTTGTCATTCTAGCTACTGGAGAGTATGTGTCAAAGTAATCAATGCCCTCCTTTTGCTTAAAACCCTTAGCTACCAGTCTAGCTTTGTACTTATCTATTGAGACGTCAGGGTTCAACTTTCTCTTAAAGATCCATCTGTACCCGATAGTAGAACACCCAGGAGGGAGATCAACTAACTCCCATGTTCCGTTAGAAACAATAGAGTCAATTTCACTCTTTACAGCGCCCTTCCAATGCCTAGACTCTGAAGAATCCATAGCTTGTCGGAAGGTTAAAGGTTCATCCTCGACATTGTAAGTGATAAAATCACTTCCAAAATCCTTGACTACCTTTGCACGCTTACTCCTTCGTGGTTCCTCTACCTCCTTAGGAGTAGAGCTACTACTAGGTTCCGCCCCCACATTTGTCATCTTTTCCACATGATCAGGAATAGAACTTGATGTGTGAGTAGGATCTTCATTATAAGTATCTTGAGGCATACCAGTCTTCATAGGGTAAACATCCTCAAAGAATGTAGCATCACAAAACTCAACTATCGTGTTTGCCACTATACCATCTATGTCAGATTTTAATACTAAAAATCTCATAGCTGTAGTGGTCTCAAGATAGCCTAGAAAGATACAATCAACAGTCTTCGGACCTAATTTCTTTCTCTTGTGTTCAGGGACAAGTACCTTAGCAAGGCACCCCCACACACGAAAATACTTAAGACTAGTTTTCTTGCTCTTCCATAACTCATAGGGTGTTTTATCCATGTGTTTCAGAGGAACTCTATTCAGAATATGGCAAGCCGTATTCAGGGCTTCTCCTCACAAGTATTTAGGTAGCCCAGAGTTAATAAGCATACTATTAATCATATCTTTAAATGTTCTGTTCTTTCGCTCAGCAACCCCATTAGACTCAGGTGTGTATGGTGGGGTAACTTCATGAACTATACCATTGTTTGCACAAAATTCATTAAAAGCGTTACTCGTATACTCACCACCTCTATCAGATCTCAACCGTTTAAGTACCTTACTAGTTTGTTTTTCTACTTCAGTTTTATAAATAATGAATTTACTAAGTGCTTCATCCTTATGTCTAAGTAAATAAACATAACAGTATCTACTACTATCATCTATAAAGGTAATGAAGTATCTAAACTGGTCCTTAGTCAACACACCACCAAATTCACAAATATCAGTGTGTACTAAATCTAATAAGTCTGAATCCCTAACAATATTATGGAAAGGTTTCCTTATTTGTTTAGCAGACACACATACTTGACATTTAGAATTCTTTTCTATAGTGTGTTTTGGAATCAACTCTAAGTTCATCTTATTTTTAAGAGCACCAAAATTTAAGTGACCAAGTCTAGGATCCCATAAATCAGAAGATTCAATACAATTAACAGAAGGAGTAATATTATTAATCAATCCACCCAAAACGGGTTCAGCATTTATCACAAATAAACCATTCGACAAGTAACCCTTGCCAAAAAATGTACCAGTATGAATAAGAACTACTTTATTACATTTGAGAGAAACTTCAAAGCCATTAGCTACTAAACAACTACCACTTATTATATTTCTACGCATGTCGGGAACATGATGCACTCTCGTCAGGGATAGAATACGTCCCGAAGGAAACTTCAGGTCCACGTTTCCTACTCCATGTACTTGAGCAGCACTTGCGTTCCCCATCGTCACTGTCAAGCTATGACTCTGTTGATAAGATACAAATAAACTAATGTCAGCACAAATATGCACATTAGCTCCAGTATCAATCAACCATTCATTTGACAGATAAGTGGAAAAAAGTACAGGGTTGTAGGTAACATACCGGTCTACGTTGGTTTCAGAAGCCAAAGCTTCACCAACAACCATGTTCGCTACAGGCCAACTTGAGGTTCCAAGCACAGCATTCGCTTGAGCTACCCCCTCGGATTTCTTCGCTTTCTTTGTAGGGCAGTCCTTACTCCAGTGTCCAACCTGCCCACAAGACCAACATGGTTTGTTTGCCTTTGGTTTCTTGGCCTTATCCTTGTCACTCTTAGGTTTATTACTATTACCCTTCTTAGAGACAGCCTTCCTTTTCTGTCCTACAGTTGCTACATTTACCTTCGAACTTCCATGCTCAGTCGGCATCACATGTCCCTGTTTGGACTTGTGTTGTTCTTGCACCGAGATGTCCAACATAAGGTTGGTCCATGTGATCTCTCCTTTCTGTCTTTTCAGGGAGAGAGAGAACTCTTCCCAAGACTTTGGGAGCTTTTCAATCACACTCATCACCTTAAACTTTTCGGGGAGGTCCATTCCAGACTCCTTCAAAGCATGCACTATCATCTCGAACTCATGCACTTGCTCAGTCATGGACTTATTGTCCACCAGCTTGAAATCAAGGAACCTAGCCACAGAATACTTTTCCAGACCTTGTGAGTCAGTATTATGTGTCTGGTCCAGCTTCTCCCATAAGAGTTTTGCGGTGTAGGCATCAGAGGAGTACACATCAAACAATGTGTTGGTTAGAGCAGCCAGAATTGCTGCCCTAGCAACCCCATCCTTTTCAGCCCACTTCGCATAACTCTTAACTGATTCAGCCTTCTCTTGATCCACAACTGGCTTCTCATATTCCACAACAGGCCATAGACCCTTTACAGTCAACCACAACTTCATCCTTTTCTGCCAACGAGAAAAGCCAACGCCCCCATTGAATTTCTCTGGCAAGCCAGTTAATTCAACAGGTTGTGGAAAACTGTAAGTGGTCCAATCAATGACCCCAACAGATGCAACCGAACTACCACTAGCAGGAATCTCACTCTCGTTAACCATTATGCTAAATACTATATAACGAATTATCTCTTCAAGAATGTTGGAAATATTGACTACTACAGCAACATAGAGGCAGTTATATATCGTATTTAACAAGCCAAGGCCAAGCAAACAATTAACGAAATAAAACACGAAGGTAAAACACATGCAAATCAGTAACTGATAGAACAAAGGAAGATAAGAAATCATACCCGAAGCCATAGCTATGCAGGTATCAAATAAGAAATAATCAGCTGAGTCACCAGGCCTTGCAAAGAAGTCCTGATTGTTCTTGAAGAGATAATTGCCCCCACTTACACTGTGTCAGGACTTGGCAATATTCTTCCAGGATAAAACAGCTCCGAGTTAGATGGTCACAGTCACCAGAAAACTCGACTTCAACTAACACCTCAGTTCGCCAAAATACCTTAAGTAAAAGAACTATAGCAGGAGGATAACAGAGAGTATAGAGAAAAGATGAGAATGTAGGGTGTGGTCTGTATATTCAGTGTATATACAATCAGTAGCTTAGCTCTCTATTTATAGGAGAGACCAAACGTAACTGATACCATCCTCATTAATATAAGAATTGTAACTCCACGATTTACATTCAATAAAAAATCAAAACGGATGATTTATAATTAAATAAATCGTAACTGTTACAATATATTTGACCCATTCATGATTTCTAATTAATAGAATAAACGCTCAGACTTTGCTGTCAACAAGTCTTGACAGTACAACAAAACTAACTGTCATCAGGTGACAGCAAGTTTACTATCTGACAGCAACCTTGTTTTTGACATTAAGTTTAACATTCCTGACAGTAACCTTGTTGTTGACAGCAAGTTTTACCTTCCTGACAGCAACCTTGTTCTTGACAGCAAGTTTAACATTCCTGACAGTAACCTTGTTGTTGACAACAAGTTTTACCTTCCTGACAGCAACCTTGTTCTTGACAGCAAGTTTAACATTCCTGACAGCAACCTTGTTGTTGACAGCAAGTTTTTTTCCTTCCTGAGTTTACAGGACTTAACTTGTAGTATAGTCCAACTCTTGACAGCATGTTTATAATATTAAAGTAAATCAATAATCCACTTTATTTATTTCAATGTGGGACAAATACACATTCTCATTTCAAGCTCTTTCAAGCTACTAATTTCAACTCTATTTCTCTATGGGTTTCACTAAGAAAATTACTTAGACCCATGTATGAAAATTTAAGTTCCCATATCAAGGAACAATTTCCAATCGTTAAAACCCGGAATTAGCATCAAGAACATAAAATAATTATGCCCTAAACACTCCATTTTCTAACACAAATGAGTAGATTAAGAGATTTTGAGATGAATTATTTCGCTTAGGAGGGAAATTTTCCGCCCAAAATTTTCATATTTCCGTCCGCCCAAAATTTTCACCTCGGGCCATGTGCCCAAAATTTGGAGGAGTATGTTATACACTTATGCTACAAGACGTGGTGTATTAAGTTGTTGGTTTTTTAATTTTAAAAATTGTAATTTTAGTTTTTAAACTAAATAAATTTAGGAATTTTAAAAAATAATTATAAAAAATAGTTATATATTAAGATCCGTGCGGTTGAATCGTTGACAAAATAATTTAAAAAATTATAATCATTATCCGGGACAAGACTAGTTAAAAAGAAAGTCCACTTTGACCGGTTTGATCGTACGGATGTCAATATATATCTAATATAATGATATTCCCTAAGTTTCAGAAAATAAAAAATTAATTTGATTGGAGATCTTAGTAGATCAATACTATTTTCAATATGACTCGTAACCAGTGCTTTGTTACGGATTATTGTTTCTATTTTTTAAAAAATATTTTTGAACGATCCAACCGTACAGATGTCAATATATATCTAATATAATGATATTTCCCAAGTTTCAGAAAATAAAAAATTAATTTGATTGGAGATCTTAGTAGATCACTACTATTTTCAATATGACTCGTAACTAGTGCTTTGTTACGGATTATTGTTTCTATTTTAAAAAAAAAAATTGAACGATTCAACCGTACGGATGTCAATATATATCTAATATAATGATATTCCCCAAGTTTCAGAAAATAAAAAGTTATTTTGATTGGAGATCTTAGTAGATCACTACTATTTTCAATATGACTCGTAACTAGTGCTTTGTTACGGATTATTGTTTCTGTTTTTTAAAAAATATTTTTGAACGATCCAACCGTACGGATGTCAATATATATCTAATATAATGATATTCCCCAAGTTTCAGAAAATAAAAAATTAATTTGATTGGAGATCTTAGTAGATCACTACTATTTTCAATATGACTCGTAACTAGTGCTTTGTTACGGATTATTGTTTCTATTTTTTAAAGAATATTTTTGAACGATCCAACCGTACGGATGTCAATATATATCTAATATAATGATATTCCCTAAGTTTCAGAAAATAAAAAACTAATTTTATTGGAGATCTTAGTAGATCACTACTATTTTCAATATGACTCGTAACTAGTGCTTTGTTACGGATTATTGTTTCTATTTTTTAAAAAATATTTTTGAACGATCCAACCGTACTGATGTCAATATATATCTAATATAATGATATTCCCCAAGTTTCAGAAAATAAAAAATTAATTTGATTGGAGATCTTAGTAGATCACTACTATTTTCAATATGACTCGTAACTAGTGCTTTGTTACGGATTATTGTTTCTATTTTTTAAAAAATATTTTTGAACGATTCAACCATACAGATGTCAATATATATCTAATATAATGATATTCCCCAAGTTTCAGAAAATAAAAAATTAATTTGATTGGAGATCTTAGTAGATCACTACTATTTTCAATATGACTCGTAACTAGTGCTTTGTTACGGATTATTGTTTCTATTTTAAAAAAAAAAATTGAACGATTCAACCATACGGATGTCAAAATATATCTAATATAATGATATTCCCCAAGTTTCAGAAAATAAAAAATTATTTTGATTGGAGATCTTAGTAGATCACTACTATTTTCAATATGACTCGTAACTAGTGCTTTGTTACGGATTATTGTTTCTGTTTTTTAAAAAATATTTTTGAACGATCCAACCGTACGGATGTCAATATATATCTAATATAATGATATTCCCCAAGTTTCGGAAAATAAAAAATTAATTTGATTGGAGATCTTAGTAGATCACTACTATTTTCAATATGACTCGTAACTAGTGCTTTGTTACGGATTATTGTTTCTATTTTTTAAAAAATATTTTTGAACGATCCAACCGTACGGATGTCAATATATATCTAATATAATGATATTCCCTAAGTTTCAGAAAATAAAAAACTAATTTGATTGGAGATCTTAGTAGATCACTAATATTTTCAATATGACTCGTAACTAGTGCTTTGTTACGGATTATTGTTTCTATTTTTTAAAAAATATTTTTGAACGATCCAACCGTACGGATGTCAATATATATCTAATATAATGATATTCCCCAAGTTTCAGAAAATAAAAAATTAATTTGATTGGAGATCTTAGTAGATCACTACTATTTTCAATATGACTCGTAACTAGTGCTTTGTTACGGATTATTGTTTCTATTTTTTAAAAAATATTTTTGAACGATTCAACCATACAGATGTCAATATATATCTAATATAATGATATTCCCCAAGTTTCAGAAAATAAAAAATTAATTTGATTGGAGATCTTAGTAGATCACTACTATTTTCAATATGACTCGTAACTAGTGCTTTGTTACGGATTATTGTTTCTATTTTAAAAAAAAAAATTGAACGATTCAACCGTACGGATGTCAAAATATATCTAATATAATGATATTCCCCAAGTTTCAGAAAATAAAAAATTATTTTGATTGGAGATCTTAGTAGATCACTACTATTTTCAATATGACTCGTAACTAGTGCTTTGTTACGGATTATTGTTTCTGTTTTTTAAAAAATATTTTTGAACGATCCAACCGTACGGATGTCAATATATATCTAATATAATGATATTCCCCAAGTTTCGGAAAATAAAAAATTAATTTGATTGGAGATCTTAGTAGATCACTACTATTTTCAATATGACTCGTAACTAGTGCTTTGTTACGGATTATTGTTTCTATTTTTTAAAAAATATTTTTGAACGATCCAACCGTACGGATGTCAATATATATCTAATATAATGATATTCCCTAAGTTTCAGAAAATAAAAAACTAATTTGATTGGAGATCTTAGTAGATCACTAATATTTTCAATATGACTCGTAACTAGTGCTTTGTTACGGATTATTGTTTCTATTTTTTAAAAAATATTTTTGAACGATCCAACCGTACGGATGTCAATATATATCTAATATAATGATATTCCCCAAGTTTCAGAAAATAAAAAATTAATTTGATTGGAGATCTTAGTAGATCACTACTATTTTCAATATGACTCGTAACTAGTGCTTTGTTACGGATTATTGTTTCTATTTTTTAAAAAATATTTTTGAACGATCCAACCGTACGGATGTCAATATATATCTAATATAATGATATTCCCCAAGTTTCAGAAAATAAAAAATTAATTTGATTGGAGATCTTAGTAGATCACTACTATTTTCAATATGACTCGTAACTAGTGCTTTGTTACGGATTATTGTTTCTATTTTTTAAAAAATATTTTTGAACGATCCAACCGTACGGATGTCAATATATATCTAATATAATGATATTCCCCAAGTTTCAGAAAATAAAAAATTAATTTGATTGGAGATCTTAGTAGATCACTACTATTTTCAATATGACTTGTAACTAGTGCTTTGTTACGGATTATTGTTTCTATTTTTTAAAAAATATTTTTGAACGATCCAACCGTACGGATGTCAATATATATCTAATATAATGATATTCCCCAAGTTTCAGAAAATAAAAAATTAATTTGATTGGAGATCTTAGTAGATCACTACTATTTTCAATATGACTCGTAACTAGTGCTTTGTTACGGATTATTGTTTCTATTTTAAAAAAAAAAAATTGAACGATTCAACCGTACGGATGTCAATATATATCTAATATAATGATATTCCCCAAGTTTCAGAAAATAAAAAGTTATTTTGATTGGAGATCTTAGTAGATCACTACTATTTTCAATATGACTCGTAACTAGTGCTTTGTTACGGATTATTGTTTCTGTTTTTTAAAAAATATTTTTGAACGATCCAACCGTACGGATGTCAATATATATCTAATATAATGATATTCCTTAAGTTTCAGAAAATAAAAAATTAATTTGATTGGAGATCTTAGTAGATCACTACTATTTTCAATATGACTCGTAACTAGTGCTTTGTTACGGATCATTGTTTCTATTTTTTAAAAAATATTTTTGAACGATCCAACCGTACGGATGTCAATATATATCTAATATAATGATATTCCCTAAGTTTCAGAAAATAAAAAACTAATTTGATTGGAGATCTTAGTAGATCACTACTATTTTCAATATGACTCGTAACTAGTGCTTTGTTACGGATTATTGTTTCTATTTTTTAAAAAATATTTTTGAACGATCCAACCGTACGGATGTCAATATATATCTAATATAATGATATTCCCTAAGTTTCAGAAAATAAAAAACTAATTTGATTGGAGATCTTAGTAGATCACTAATATTTTCAATATGACTCGTAACTAGTGCTTTGTTACGGATTATTGTTTCTATTTTTTAAAAAATATTTTTGAACGATCCAACCGTACGGATGTCAATATATATCTAATATAATGATATTCCCCAAGTTTCAGAAAATAAAAAATTAATTTGATTGGAGATCTTAGTAGATCACTACTATTTTCAATATGACTCGTAACTAGTGCTTTGTTACGGATTATTGTTTCTATTTTTTAAAAAATATTTTTGAACGATCCAACCGTACGGATGTCAATATATATCTAATATAATGATATTCCCCAAGTTTCAGAAAATAAAAAATTAATTTGATTGGAGATCTTAGTAGATCACTACTATTTTCAATATGACTCGTAACTAGTGCTTTGTTACGGATTATTGTTTCTATTTTTTAAAAAATATTTTTGAACGATCCAACCGTACGGATGTCAATATATATCTAATATAATGATATTCCCCAAGTTTCAGAAAATAAAAAATTAATTTGATTGGAGATCTTAGTAGATCACTACTATTTTCAATATGACTTGTAACTAGTGCTTTGTTACGGATTATTGTTTCTATTTTTTAAAAAATATTTTTGAACGATCCAACCGTACGGATGTCAATATATATCTAATATAATGATATTCCCCAAGTTTCAGAAAATAAAAAATTAATTTGATTGGAGATCTTAGTAGATCACTACTATTTTCAATATGACTCGTAACTAGTGCTTTGTTACGGATTATTGTTTCTATTTTAAAAAAAAAAAATTGAACGATTCAACCGTACGGATGTCAATATATATCTAATATAATGATATTCCCCAAGTTTCAGAAAATAAAAAGTTATTTTGATTGGAGATCTTAGTAGATCACTACTATTTTCAATATGACTCGTAACTAGTGCTTTGTTACGGATTATTGTTTCTGTTTTTTAAAAAATATTTTTGAACGATCCAACCGTACGGATGTCAATATATATCTAATATAATGATATTCCTTAAGTTTCAGAAAATAAAAAATTAATTTGATTGGAGATCTTAGTAGATCACTACTATTTTCAATATGACTCGTAACTAGTGCTTTGTTACGGATCATTGTTTCTATTTTTTAAAAAATATTTTTGAACGATCCAACCGTACGGATGTCAATATATATCTAATATAATGATATTCCCTAAGTTTCAGAAAATAAAAAACTAATTTGATTGGAGATCTTAGTAGATCACTACTATTTTCAATATGACTCGTAACTAGTGCTTTGTTACGGATTATTGTTTCTATTTTTTAAAAAATAATTTTGAACGATCCAACCGTACTGATGTCAATATATATCTAATATAATGATATTCCCCAAGTTTCAGAAAATAAAAAATTAATTTGATTGGAGATCTTAGTAGATCACTACTATTTTCAATATGACTCGTAACTAGTGCTTTGTTACGGATTATTGTTTCTATTTTTTAAAAAATATTTTTGAACGATTCAACCATACAGATGTCAATATATATCTAATATAATGATATTCCCCAAGTTTCAGAAAATAAAAAATTAATTTGATTGGAGATCTTAGTAGATCACTACTATTTTCAATATGACTCGTAACTAGTGCTTTGTTACGGATTATTGTTTCTATTTTAAAAAAAAAAATTGAACGATTCAACCGTACGGATGTCAAAATATATCTAATATAATGATATTCCCCAAGTTTCAGAAAATAAAAAATTATTTTGATTGGAGATCTTAGTAGATCACTACTATTTTCAATATGACTCGTAACTAGTGCTTTGTTACGGATCATTGTTTCTATTTTTTAAAAAATATTTTTGAACGATCCAACCGTACGGATGTCAATATATATCTAATATAATGATATTCCCCAAGTTTCAGAAAATAAAAAGTTATTTTGATTGGAGATCTTAGTAGATCACTACTATTTTCAATATGACTCGTAACTAGTGCTTTGTTACGGATTATTGTTTCTGTTTTTTAAAAAATATTTTTGAACGATCCAACCGTACGGATGTCAATATATATCTAATATAATGATATTCCCCAAGTTTCAGAAAATAAAAAATTAATTTGATTGGAGATCTTAGTAGATCACTACTATTTTCAATATGACTCGTAACTAGTGCTTTGTTACGGATCATTGTTTCTATTTTTTAAAAAATATTTTTGAACGATCCAACCGTACGGATGTCAATATATATCTAATATAATGATATTCCCTAAGTTTCAGAAAATAAAAAACTAATTTGATTGGAGATCTTAGTAGATCACTACTATTTTCAATATGACTCGTAACTAGTGCTTTGTTACGGATTATTGTTTCTATTTTTTAAAAAATATTTTTGAACGATCCAACCGTACTGATGTCAATATATATCTAATATAATGATATTCCCCAAGTTTCAGAAAATAAAAAATTAATTTGATTGGAGATCTTAGTAGATCACTACTATTTTCAATATGACTCGTAACTAGTGCTTTGTTACGGATTATTGTTTCTATTTTTTAAAAAATATTTTTGAACGATTCAACCATACAGATGTCAATATATATCTAATATAATGATATTCCCCAAGTTTCAGAAAATAAAAAATTAATTTGATTGGAGATCTTAGTAGATCACTACTATTTTCAATATGACTCGTAACTAGTGCTTTGTTACGGATTATTGTTTCTATTTTAAAAAAAAAAATTGAACGATTCAACCGTACGGATGTCAAAATATATCTAATATAATGATATTCCCCAAGTTTCAGAAAATAAAAAATTATTTTGATTGGAGATCTTAGTAGATCACTACTATTTTCAATATGACTCGTAACTAGTGCTTTGTTACGGATTATTGTTTCTGTTTTTTAAAAAATATTTTTGAACGATCCAACCGTACGGATGTCAATATATATCTAATATAATGATATTCCCCAAGTTTCGGAAAATAAAAAATTAATTTGATTGGAGATCTTAGTAGATCACTACTATTTTCAATATGACTCGTAACTAGTGCTTTGTTACGGATTATTGTTTCTATTTTTTAAAAAATATTTTTGAACGATCCAACCGTACGGATGTCAATATATATCTAATATAATGATATTCCCTAAGTTTCAGAAAATAAAAAACTAATTTGATTGGAGATCTTAGTAGATCACTAATATTTTCAATATGACTCGTAACTAGTGCTTTGTTACGGATTATTGTTTCTATTTTTTAAAAAATATTTTTGAACGATCCAACCGTACGGATGTCAATATATATCTAATATAATGATATTCCCCAAGTTTCAGAAAATAAAAAATTAATTTGATTGGAGATCTTAGTAGATCACTACTATTTTCAATATGACTCGTAACTAGTGCTTTGTTACGGATTATTGTTTCTATTTTTTAAAAAATATTTTTGAACGATCCAACCGTACGGATGTCAATATATATCTAATATAATGATATTCCCCAAGTTTCAGAAAATAAAAAATTAATTTGATTGGAGATCTTAGTAGATCACTACTATTTTCAATATGACTCGTAACTAGTGCTTTGTTACGGATTATTGTTTCTATTTTTTAAAAAATATTTTTGAACGATCCAACCGTACGGATGTCAATATATATCTAATATAATGATATTCCCCAAGTTTCAGAAAATAAAAAATTAATTTGATTGGAGATCTTAGTAGATCACTACTATTTTCAATATGACTCGTAACTAGTGCTTTGTTACGGATTATTGTTTCTATTTTTTAAAAAATATTTTTGAACGATCCAACCGTACGGATGTCAATATATATCTAATATAATGATATTCCCTAAGTTTCAGAAAATAAAAAACTAATTTGATTGGAGATCTTAGTAGATCACTACTATTTTCAATATGACTCGTAACTAGTGCTTTGTTACGGATTATTGTTTCTATTTTTTAAAAAATATTTTTGAACGATCCAACCGTACGGATGTCAATATATATCTAATATAATGATATTCCCCAAGTTTCAGAAAATAAAAAATTAATTTGATTGGAGATCTTAGTAGATCACTACTATTTTCAATATGACTCGTAACTAGTGCTTTGTTACGGATTATTGTTTCTATTTTAAAAAAAAAAAATTGAACGATTCAACCGTACGGATGTCAATATATATCTAATATAATGATATTCCCCAAGTTTCAGAAAATAAAAAGTTATTTTGATTGGAGATCTTAGTAGATCACTACTATTTTCAATATGACTCGTAACTAGTGCTTTGTTACGGATTATTGTTTCTGTTTTTTAAAAAATATTTTTGAACGATCCAACCGTACGGATGTCAATATATATCTAATATAATGATATTCCTTAAGTTTCAGAAAATAAAAAATTAATTTGATTGGAGATCTTAGTAGATCACTACTATTTTCAATATGACTCGTAACTAGTGCTTTGTTACGGATCATTGTTTCTATTTTTTAAAAAATATTTTTGAACGATCCAACCGTACGGATGTCAATATATATCTAATATAATGATATTCCCTAAGTTTCAGAAAATAAAAAACTAATTTGATTGGAGATCTTAGTAGATCACTACTATTTTCAATATGACTCGTAACTAGTGCTTTGTTACGGATTATTGTTTCTATTTTTTAAAAAATAATTTTGAACGATCCAACCGTACTGATGTCAATATATATCTAATATAATGATATTCCCCAAGTTTCAGAAAATAAAAAATTAATTTGATTGGAGATCTTAGTAGATCACTACTATTTTCAATATGACTCGTAACTAGTGCTTTGTTACGGATTATTGTTTCTATTTTTTAAAAAATATTTTTGAACGATTCAACCATACAGATGTCAATATATATCTAATATAATGATATTCCCCAAGTTTCAGAAAATAAAAAATTAATTTGATTGGAGATCTTAGTAGATCACTACTATTTTCAATATGACTCGTAACTAGTGCTTTGTTACGGATTATTGTTTCTATTTTAAAAAAAAAAATTGAACGATTCAACCGTACGGATGTCAAAATATATCTAATATAATGATATTCCCCAAGTTTCAGAAAATAAAAAATTATTTTGATTGGAGATCTTAGTAGATCACTACTATTTTCAATATGACTCGTAACTAGTGCTTTGTTACGGATCATTGTTTCTATTTTTTAAAAAATATTTTTGAACGATCCAACCGTACGGATGTCAATATATATCTAATATAATGATATTCCCCAAGTTTCAGAAAATAAAAAGTTATTTTGATTGGAGATCTTAGTAGATCACTACTATTTTCAATATGACTCGTAACTAGTGCTTTGTTACGGATTATTGTTTCTGTTTTTTAAAAAATATTTTTGAACGATCCAACCGTACGGATGTCAATATATATCTAATATAATGATATTCCCCAAGTTTCAGAAAATAAAAAATTAATTTGATTGGAGATCTTAGTAGATCACTACTATTTTCAATATGACTCGTAACTAGTGCTTTGTTACGGATCATTGTTTCTATTTTTTAAAAAATATTTTTGAACGATCCAACCGTACGGATGTCAATATATATCTAATATAATGATATTCCCTAAGTTTCAGAAAATAAAAAACTAATTTGATTGGAGATCTTAGTAGATCACTACTATTTTCAATATGACTCGTAACTAGTGCTTTGTTACGGATTATTGTTTCTATTTTTTAAAAAATATTTTTGAACGATCCAACCGTACTGATGTCAATATATATCTAATATAATGATATTCCCCAAGTTTCAGAAAATAAAAAATTAATTTGATTGGAGATCTTAGTAGATCACTACTATTTTCAATATGACTCGTAACTAGTGCTTTGTTACGGATTATTGTTTCTATTTTTTAAAAAATATTTTTGAACGATTCAACCATACAGATGTCAATATATATCTAATATAATGATATTCCCCAAGTTTCAGAAAATAAAAAATTAATTTGATTGGAGATCTTAGTAGATCACTACTATTTTCAATATGACTCGTAACTAGTGCTTTGTTACGGATTATTGTTTCTATTTTAAAAAAAAAAATTGAACGATTCAACCGTACGGATGTCAAAATATATCTAATATAATGATATTCCCCAAGTTTCAGAAAATAAAAAATTATTTTGATTGGAGATCTTAGTAGATCACTACTATTTTCAATATGACTCGTAACTAGTGCTTTGTTACGGATTATTGTTTCTGTTTTTTAAAAAATATTTTTGAACGATCCAACCGTACGGATGTCAATATATATCTAATATAATGATATTCCCCAAGTTTCGGAAAATAAAAAATTAATTTGATTGGAGATCTTAGTAGATCACTACTATTTTCAATATGACTCGTAACTAGTGCTTTGTTACGGATTATTGTTTCTATTTTTTAAAAAATATTTTTGAACGATCCAACCGTACGGATGTCAATATATATCTAATATAATGATATTCCCTAAGTTTCAGAAAATAAAAAACTAATTTGATTGGAGATCTTAGTAGATCACTAATATTTTCAATATGACTCGTAACTAGTGCTTTGTTACGGATTATTGTTTCTATTTTTTAAAAAATATTTTTGAACGATCCAACCGTACGGATGTCAATATATATCTAATATAATGATATTCCCCAAGTTTCAGAAAATAAAAAATTAATTTGATTGGAGATCTTAGTAGATCACTACTATTTTCAATATGACTCGTAACTAGTGCTTTGTTACGGATTATTGTTTCTATTTTTTAAAAAATATTTTTGAACGATCCAACCGTACGGATGTCAATATATATCTAATATAATGATATTCCCCAAGTTTCAGAAAATAAAAAATTAATTTGATTGGAGATCTTAGTAGATCACTACTATTTTCAATATGACTCGTAACTAGTGCTTTGTTACGGATTATTGTTTCTATTTTTTAAAAAATATTTTTGAACGATCCAACCGTACGGATGTCAATATATATCTAATATAATGATATTCCCCAAGTTTCAGAAAATAAAAAATTAATTTGATTGGAGATCTTAGTAGATCACTACTATTTTCAATATGACTCGTAACTAGTGCTTTGTTACGGATTATTGTTTCTATTTTTTAAAAAATATTTTTGAACGATCCAACCGTACGGATGTCAATATATATCTAATATAATGATATTCCCTAAGTTTCAGAAAATAAAAAACTAATTTGATTGGAGATCTTAGTAGATCACTACTATTTTCAATATGACTCGTAACTAGTGCTTTGTTACGGATTATTGTTTCTATTTTTTAAAAAATATTTTTGAACGATCCAACCGTACGGATGTCAATATATATCTAATATAATGATATTCCCCAAGTTTCAGAAAATAAAAAATTAATTTGATTGGAGATCTTAGTAGATCACTACTATTTTCAATATGACTCGTAACTAGTGCTTTGTTACGGATTATTGTTTCTATTTTTTAAAAAATATTTTTGAACGATCCAACCGTACGGATGTCAATATATATCTAATATAATGATATTCCCCAAGTTTCAGAAAATAAAAAATTAATTTGATTGGAGATCTTAGTAGATCACTACTACTTTCAATATGACTCGTAACTAGTGCTTTGTTACGGATTATTGTTTCTATTTTTTAAAAAATATTTTTGAACGATCCAACCGTACGGATGTCAATATATATCTAATATAATGATATTCCCCAAGTTTCAGAAAATAAAAAATTAATTTGATTGGAGATCTTAGTAGATCACTACTATTTTCAATATGACTCGTAACTAGTGCTTTGTTACGGATTATTGTTTCTATTTTTTAAAAAATATTTTTGAACGATCCAACCGTACGGATGTCAATATATATCTAATATAATGATATTCCCCAAGTTTCAGAAAATAAAAAATTAATTTGATTGGAGATCTTAGTAGATCACTACTATTTTCAATATGACTCGTAACTAGTGCTTTGTTACGGATTATTGTTTCTATTTTTTAAAAAATATTTTTGAACGATCCAACCGTACGGATGTCAATATATATCTAATATAATGATATTCCCCAAGTTTCAGAAAATAAAAAATTAATTTGATTGGAGATCTTAGTAGATCACTACTATTTTCAATATGACTCGTAACTAGTGCTTTGTTACGGATTATTGTTTCTATTTTTTAAAAAATATTTTTGAACGATCCAACCGTACGGATGTCAATATATATCTAATATAATGATATTCCCTAAGTTTCAGAAAATAAAAAACTAATTTGATTGGAGATCTTAGTAGATCACTACTATTTTCAATATGACTCGTAACTAGTGCTTTGTTACGGATTATTGTTTCTATTTTTTAAAAAATATTTTTGAACGATCCAACCGTACGGATGTCAATATATATCTAATATAATGATATTCCCCAAGTTTCAGAAAATAAAAAATTAATTTGATTGGAGATCTTAGTAGATCACTACTATTTTCAATATGACTCGTAACTAGTGCTTTGTTACGGATTATTGTTTCTATTTTTTAAAAAATATTTTTGAACGATCCAACCGTACGGATGTCAATATATATCTAATATAATGATATTCCCCAAGTTTCAGAAAATAAAAAATTAATTTGATTGGAGATCTTAGTAGATCACTACTACTTTCAATATGACTCGTAACTAGTGCTTTGTTACGGATTATTGTTTCTATTTTTTAAAAATATTTTTGAACGATCCAACCGTACGGATGTCAATATATATCTAATATAATGATATTCCCTAAGTTTCAGAAAATAAAAAACTAATTTGATTGGAGATCGTAGTAGATCACTACTATTTTCAATATGACTCGTAACTAGTGCTTAGTTACGGATTATTGTTTCTATTTTTTAAAAAATATTTTTGAACGATCCAACCGTACGGATGTCAATATATATCTAATATAATGATATTCCCCAAGTTTCAGAAAATAAAAAATTAATTTGATTGGAGATCTTAGTAGATCACTACTATTTTCAATATGACTCGTAACTAGTGCTTTGTTACGGATTATTGTTTCTATTTTTTAAAAAATATTTTTGAACGATCCAACCGTACGGATGTCAATATATATCTAATATAATGATATTCCCCAAGTTTCAGAAAATAAAAAATTAATTTGATTGGAGATCTTAGTAGATCACTACTATTTTCAATATGACTCGTAACTAGTGCTTTGTTACGGATTATTGTTTCTATTTTTTAAAAAATATTTTTGAACGATCCAACCGTACGGATGTCAATATATATCTAATATAATGATATTCCCTAAGTTTCAGAAAATAAAAAACTAATTTGATTGGAGATCTTAGTAGATCACTACTATTTTCAATATGACTCGTAACTAGTGCTTTGTTACGGATTATTGTTTCTATTTTTTAAAAAATATTTTTGAACGATCCAACCGTACGGATGTCAATATATATCTAATATAATGATATTCCCCAAGTTTCAGAAAATAAAAAATTAATTTGATTGGAGATCTTAGTAGATCACTACTATTTTCAATATGACTCGTAACTAGTGCTTTGTTACGGATTATTGTTTCTATTTTTTAAAAAATATTTTTGAACGATCCAACCGTACGGATGTCAATATATATCTAATATAATGATATTCCCCAAGTTTCAGAAAATAAAAAATTAATTTGATTGGAGATCTTAGTAGATCACTACTATTTTCAATATGACTCGTAACTAGTGCTTTGTTACGGATTATTGTTTCTATTTTTTTAAAAATATTTTTGAACGATCCAACCGTACGGATGTCAATATATATCTAATATAATGATATTCCCCAAGTTTCAGAAAATAAAAAATTAATTTGATTGGAGATCTTAGTAGATCACTACTATTTTCAATATGACTCGTAACTAGTGCTTTGTTACGGATTATTGTTCCTATTTTTTAAAAAATATTTTTGAACGATCCAACCGTACGGATGTCAATATATATCTAATATAATGATATTCCCTAAGTTTCAGAAAATAAAAAACTAATTTGATTGGAGATCTTAGTAGATCACTACTATTTTCAATATGACTCGTAACTAGTGCTTTGTTACGGATTATTGTTTCTATTTTTTAAAAAATATTTTTGAACGATCCAACCGTACGTATGTCAATATATATCTAATATAATGATATTCCCCAAGTTTCAGAAAATAAAAAATTAATTTGATTGGAGATCTTAGTAGATCACTACTATTTTCAATATGACTCGTAACTAGTGCTTTGTTACGGATTATTGTTCCTATTTTTTAAAAAATATTTTTGAACGATCCAACCGTACGGATGTCAATATATATCTAATATAATGATATTCCCCAAGTTTCAGAAAATAAAAAATTAATTTGATTGGAGATCTTAGTAGATCACTACTATTTTCAATATGACTCGTAACTAGTGCTTTGTTACGGATTATTGTTTCTATTTTTTAAAAAATATTTTTGAACGATCCAACCGTACGGATGTCAATATATATCTAATATAATGATATTCCCTAAGTTTCAGAAAATAAAAAACTAATTTGATTGGAGATCTTAGTAGATCACTACTATTTTCAATATGACTCGTAACTAGTACTTTGTTACGGATTATTGTTTCTATTTTTTAAAAAATATTTTTGAACGATCCAACCGTACGGATGTCAATATATATCTAATATAATGATATTCCCCAAGTTTCAGAAAATAAAAAATTAATTTGATTGGAGATCTTAGTAGATCACTACTATTTTCAATATGACTCGTAACTAGTGCTTTGTTACGGATTATTGTTTCTATTTTTTAAAAAATATTTTTGAACGATCCAACCGTACGGATGTCAATATATATCTAATATAATGATATTCCCCAAGTTTCAGAAAATAAAAAATTAATTTGATTGGAGATCTTAGTAGATCACTACTATTTTCAATATGACTCGTAACTAGTGCTTTGTTACGGATTATTGTTTCTATTTTTTAAAAAATATTTTTGAACGATCCAACCGTACGGATATCAATATATATCTAATATAATGATATTACACGTCACCCTTGTGGGTCCCACACTGCCACGTCATATTTTTTAAAAAAATATAAATTTATCTAATGCAACACTTCATACAGCAAATGCAACACTACAGGTATCTAATGCAACGCTTTCTGCCACGTCAGCAAATGCCACGTCAGCAAAGGTGGGCCCACTTCTGCCACGTCAGCAATTGTGGGTCCCACAATTGCCACGTAAGCATGATGGGCCTCCTGCCACGTCACCCTTGTGGGTCCCACACTGCCACGTCAGCAGTTGTGGGGCCCACGTCTGCCACGTCATTTTTTTTTTTAAAAATATGAATATATCTAATGCAACCCTTCAATATATACATGTTATGTTTGTGCATTGACTAACTAATTTTGACTTCCCTACTTTTAATCTTAACTTTGCAGATAAGATACTATGGGATGGCACAGTAAGAACTAAAGTCAAGACATAGCATATATGGGAGAGTATTCGGGATATTGAGATATTACTTTTATTTAAATTATTGGGAATAAGGAATTTATTTATTAGTGCTTGGAGTTACTTGGTATATCTTGTGCTCCAAGTCAATTTTTGTGTATTTAAGTATTGATTTGATGAATGAATAAAACACAACTTCGAGAGCATATTTTATCATAATATCAGAGCCCAAGGTTATTAACGAAGATAACGAAGAGGCAAAACCACAACAATGAAGATGGGTTTGGGGGAGAGACTCTACCATCTTACAATGATGCGATGACTTACAACAAGATCTGACAATCGTTCATAATTGAAAACAACAACAACGATGACCCGTTGATCGTTTCTTGATGGAAACGACAACAAACGACGACCGACGACGATCTGTTGATTGTTTCTTGATGGAAACAACAACAAAACGATGACCCATTTATTGTTTCTCAATAAATACCGACGAAGATAACCGACGACCATTTCTCGATTAGAAACGATGACGTCTATTTTCAAGATTTTTTTTTAATTTTATTATTATTTTACAAACTCTCGATACTTGTATTCCGAGTTTGAGGGGGGATGTTGACATATTATGATGATGTAATACTGGAAGTTACTGTATTCTTATTATTAGAAAAAAAAAGATAGTTTCCTTTATTATGATTAGGTATTGGCTATATATATAAACGATCATTGTATTGTAAACGAATTAAGGCTTTATGCCTTCACAATTGAATAAACGAATATTTGCGAATACTTTATCATGGTATCAAGAACCTAGGTTATCCCTATAAGAGTTTACGGGTTATCCCTGTAAAAGTTTGCGGGTGCGAGAATAAAGAAAAACTACTAGAGTTGGTAGGTGCGAGAATAATTAACACCTCGAGAGTTCGTGCTGTGTGAAGGAGTTTGTGGGTTTGAGAAAAATAACACTACGAGAGTTCGTGGTGTGAGGGTAAAAACTTGCGAGAGTTCGTGGGTGAAAAAGAATCAAAGAATATGATAGAAAACACAACAACGATGGTGATACGTTTTCGTAAGAGACAGTTCCAAATCAAATACGACAAAAATATGAATTTTGAGAAGGAAAATCGTGAAGCGATGAACGAGACGCATTGAGAACAAAGATATGGCGAGGAGAAGGATAAAGAGAATGATCACGATGAGGAAGATGATTCAAGTGGGTCTATTGATATGATCGGAGCAAATTCAATTTTTTTTTAATTTAGGCAAACTCTGGATTTCGAGTATCGTGAGTTTGAGGGGATGTTAAGATATATTATTAAAAGATATTTATTTATTATGTATTATGGGATATTGAGATATTACTTTTATTTATATTATTGAGAATAAGGAATTTTTTTATTAGTACTTGGAGTTACTTGGTATGTGCTGCAAGTCAGTTTTATGTATTTAAATATTAATTTGATGAATTAATAAAACATAATTTTGAGAGCATGTTTTATCAATGGACTGAGCATTTTATCTCGTCCACCGAGTTTATGTACTATAGACCGGATTTATGTACTTGGATGTTTGGACTCTTGTGTTGATCAGCCCTTATTTTTGCTTTATATCTTTAACCTGTGTTTCAACTTTCAATCTGTAGTCCCCTCCATGGCTTGTATAGAGTTGGGTTAGGCTAAGGCTGTAATTCGAGTCGGGTGGCTCACGAGCCTACCCGGCTCGAACTCGTTTAACTGAACCCGGCTCGACTCGAGCTCGTAAACGAGTCGAGCTCGGTAGCGATTTTAGGCTCGTTTATATAAACGAGCCGGTCCGGGTATGTGCCGAGCTCGAATGAAACCCGGCTCGAAAACTCGAACTCGACCCGGCTCGACTCGAACTCGACCCGGCTCGAGCTCGTTTACAAATTTTTTTGTTGTTTTTCAAAATATTGTTTCTATTTTTTTAAAAAATATTTCTGGACGATCCAACCGTACGGATGCCAAGATATATATAATTAAATGATATTCCCAAATTTTCAAAAAATAAAAGATTAATTTGGTTGGAGATCTTAATAGAACACTACTATATTGTCTTGTACTCGTAACTAGTGCTTCGTCCCAGATTATTGTTTCTATTCTTTTAAAAATATTTTTGGACGATCCAACCGTACGGATGTCAAGATATATCTAATTAAATGATATTCCCAAATTTTGAAAAAATAAAAAATTAATTTGGTTGGAGATTTTAATAGAACACGACTATATTGTCTTGTACTTGTAACTAGTGCTTCGTCCCATATTATTGTTTCTATTTTTTTAAAAATATTTTTCGACGATCCAACCGTACGGATGTCAAGATATATCTAATTAAATGATATTCTCAAATTTTGAAAAAATAAAAAATTAATTTGGTTGGAGATTTTAATAGAACACGACTATATTGTCTTGTACTTGTAACTAGTGCTTCGTCCCATATTATTGTTTCTATTTTTTTAAAAATATTTTTCGACGATCCAATCGTACGGATGTCAAGATATATCTAATTAAATGATATTCCCAAATTTTGAAAAAATAAAAAATTAATTTGGTTGGAGATTTTAATAGAACACGACTATATTGTCTTGTACTTGTAACTAGTGCTTCGTCCCATATTATTGTTTCTATTTTTTTAAAAATATTTTTCGACGATCCAACCGTACGGATGTCAAGATATATCTAATTAAATGATATTCCCAAATTTTGAAAAAAAAAAAATTAATTTGGTTGGAGATCTTAATAGAACACTACTATATTGTCTAGTACTCGTAACTAGTGCTTTGTCCCAGATTATTGTTTCTATTTTTTTAAAAATATTTTTCGACGATCCAACCATACGGATGTCAAGATATATCTAATTAAATGATATTCCCAAATTTTGAAAAAATAAAAAATTAATTTGGTTGGAGATCTTAATAGAACACTACTATATTGTCTAGTACTCGTAACTAGTGTTTTGTCCTATATTATTGTTTCTATTTTTTAAAAATAATTTTCGACGATCCAACCGTACGGATGTCAAAATATATCTAATTAAATGATATTCCCAAATTTTTAAAAAATAAAAAATTTATTTCGTTGGAGATCTTAATAGAAACTCGTTAGGCTCGTTTAACAGCTCGTTAGGCTCGGCTCGTTTAACAGCTCGTTAGGCTCGGCTCGTTTAATAGAACTCGACCCGACTCGTATAACAGTAACTCGCCTCGACTCGTGAGGGCTCGCGAGTAGCTCGACCCGACTCGTGTAACAAACGAGCCGAGTTCGGCGGGGATTTTCGGCTCGTTTAATAAACGAGCTCGGCTCGACTCGTCAGAAAAAGCTCGACTCGATTTAAAGCTCGGCTCGAACTCGTCCGGCTCGACTCGAATTACAGCCCTAGGTTAGGCACTATATATTCTTCTTGTCTTTTCGAATACAAGCTTAAAATCGGGTGCCAGTTTTTTAATCTAATATGATTTTTATCTTTAATTTGAATTGAATTTGTTAAGGCATGAATTTTGTATGCTTTAAATTTTTAAATTAAATGATTTGATAATAATTACATAAATATTGTCCATGTTTCTAAAAAAAGAACGATTTTAGTTATAAAATATAAAAAAGATGATACTTTTTAGCTGAAGAAGGTAATCAATTAATTTTCAGTCATTATAATATTATTATTTTACTTTATTAAATAGAAGCCCCGGTGATATTATTGGAAAATAAGAGGTTTAGTTAAAGAAAATAGAAAAGAAACATTTTTTAGATGAAAAAGTTAATTGGTTAGTTATTACTAATTATAATGTTATTATTTTATTATATTAAATAGAATTGTCCGCATTGTTGTTTGAAAAGGAAAAATTTTAGTTTAATAAAATTTAAAAAATGATGCTTTTTACCTGGTAAAGGAAATTCATTATTTATTAAAAAAATAAAAAATGTAACTTATTTTACATGAAAAAAGAAATTGATTATTAAATAAACAAGATAAAAGTAATTATAAGGGTAATTAAGTAAACTAAATACCGACCGACCAACCAAACTTTTATTATTAAATGCCAGTACGTTTTTTATTATTAAATTATTTTTTCCTTTAATTTGAATTAAATATTTTAAGACATAAATTTTATAAGTTTAAAATTTTAATTGATATGGTTTGATAATTATTACATATATATTGCCCGTGAAATTTTTTTAAAAAATGAGGGATTTTAGTTAGAAAATATTGAAAAGATGATACGTTTTAGCTAAAAAAAAGGTACTTGATTAAATTAATTATTAGTAATTAAATATAAATGGAAATTGATTAGTTATTAGTAGTTAGTAAGTTACTGTTAAGTAAGGATAATTAACTATTAACTATAAAAATTGAATAAGGGTAAGTAGTTAAAAATACAAAGTACCGTACGGAACAATATAGATAGTATAGATATACACAGTTTACCAAACATTTTATAATTTATTAAAACATATTTGTAACAATTTTTATGAAAAGTTGAAGTTGTTTTATAACGGATTGATTTTGTATTAATACAAGTATAACAATAGTTATACTTGTATTAATACAAATATATAAAATAATTTTTCATTGCTAGAATGAATAAAATTGTATTAAATTAATATAATTTCATATCTTCATAACTGTAACACCCCCAGATCCAGGGTCAGGGATCTGGTCGTTACGGTCTCAATATCCATCCATAAAACCAACATAATTTAAATTACAACCTTGTGACCCAAAACAACAACATAAAACACACCCGTTATAGTCCCAGAGATGAAATCAGAGTAACCATTAATATTATTAATCACAAGTTGGAGTTCTTACAACCCAAAGAATTACAATTTTACAATTTACATGCTCTTTGCCATCCATTGGTATATGCCATATATATAAATACATTTGGTGCACAAATGCTAACAACTAGCCTACCAGAGGCTGCATCCTCAGCAATGGTAACTATGACCTCCGCGATTAATCCTCTGACGGCTAACACCTGCTATGCTGAGTGCGCCTTGCGCGGCCATCTGATCTAGCTGTTGTTGTGATATAAATAAATAAAGCAAGGGTGAGCAATAGCCCACCAAAAATATAATTGAACAGTGATAATATATAACAGTCGAAAATATCTTTGAAACCATATGCCATGCATTAACGATGTAGTACCAATATAAGGTATGAGATGAAGTTACAAGGTAACTCAAAATATATTTGTTTTGAATAAATATCTGCTATGTCAAAGATGAGCCAGATATTATCAACTTTTCATAATAGAGGAACTTGCAGGAAGAATATTGCAATTCCAATTCAAACACTTTTCAAACCTGCCAATAATGATAAGGTTGCAGGAAATTTCCAACATTGAGAGATGAACTAATACTGGAGTTTGACGCGCCAGGAGACATAGCATTTACACGATGATCAGTCGCATGTTATGCTCCCCACCTCTTGTTTACTACATGTAGAAGGAAGCACCGACGGATTTACTTGTCTACCGCCCTCTGGAACCCCCCGGCCAACGGTTGGGCCATTTGCTGGACCGGCGCCACTGGGTCACTTACGCATCTCCTAGTTCATTTCACATCCATAACTTTGAAACGTGAAGTTCCTCCCCCTTTCCCCAAGTATATTACTTGTTGATAGGACTCCACAAAGTAGTCGTATCTAGTTGGAAAGGAAAAATCACCAATATTTCCCAAGCTGATGCTTGTTAATGGATATAAACTTGTTCCATCAATTCTTACCCCTCGAGCGTTGAGGAGGTAACCAAACAGACTCATATCGATGCTTGAAAGAATCAAGATGTGAGTGACAAGATAGTTTTAGCAAGTATAGGACCGGGCAGTCCAATAAATAACATCTCTCAAGTGAGGTCCCCTTATATATGGTTGGAAGTTGAGCGAGTAGTTAAATCTTCTTTAAGATAGATTTAAATGAAATAAAGTTTGGGAACCTCCCCTTGATAAAAATAGTCATAAGATATTCCGAAATATTTTACACCATATCTGAAGGTGAAAGATAATCTTTGAGTAATATGAATTATTATAAAAAGAACTTAAAAGGATTTAAATAAATATTCCAAGAATATTTATTTTATCAATAATAATTAAGGGATATGATTAAATCATAATATTGCTCGTAAGTAATCCTCGAATAAATACATAGAATTATTTACTAAATAACTCTCTTCTTTAAATGAATATTCAATATAATATTCATTAATTAAATAAACTCAAATAAATATTTAAAATAATATTCACTAAATAAATCAAACCTTAAATGAATATTTGAAAATAATATTCATTTAATAATATACCAAATGAATAGCCAAATAATATTCTTAGTAATCAAAACTTTAAAGGAATATTCTAACCTCTTCTTATTAATGTCGGTCTACATGACCTTCCAAAAGACAAAATATGTCTATCTGCTCTTTTTTTTTTTTTTTTTACAGGACTTGGTAATGGTAGCAAGGATGTTCTGGAAGATATTGGTCGTGATCAACGTGAATTTCTTAGTGCCTAATACATCTAGGGTATTTATAAAATCCATCCTCATGTATCTCAATTCATTTTACATCAAAAGTTCTCGCGGTTGGCACTTTGTTAGAAGCACCCCGCTTTGTCCTTACATTGCTGGTTCAATTACTTGATAATCCTTAGTGACTTGGCCCCACTGGCCGTGCTAAAATATGTGAGTTTAGGGGTCGGCTAATAGCATTACTTTTCTAGCAATTGCTGGCATAGTGCCTTCTACTTTATACCTTTTGATCTTTTCAAAAACTTCACTCCATATAAGTCTCAATCGACTCCTCAGTACCATCTCCGGTCACCCTTACTTTTCTTCTAGTTACTCTTATCAATTTCACGTGCCACAAAAGCTTAACATTTCTGGCATAACAACCTTTTCATTTAAGTCAATCCCGAACTTTCTTAGTCCGGCTTGTTTCTTAATTACATTTCCCTTTTTCCGTCCAATCTCAACTTCAAAATTTTGTCTCTACAATCAATCGTAATAATTGGGATCTATCTACCAATCCGTGTAGTGGCTACCTTACCCAATTCATAGGGTTTGCCTCAGTTTCCACTCTCCTCAGTGATGTATTCAGATAATCCGAAAGACAAGGTTTGCCAAATTTTGTCCAATTCCTTTCCAGGATTAGGGAAACTTCAGTCAATCTATCCACCCACTGGTTACATTAAGAAAATCCATTTCGATACCCAAAGAATATTTCTATGAACATCCGAGCTGGTCGAACCATAAACAGTTACAGTAGTGAAATGATTGACATAAAGCTGGGAGTTTAATCATTAAAAGGAAACCAAATATACATTGTCCTTAGAAGGGGAATCAAAAGTTTCAAACTAAACATGCCATACCTCCCCGATACATGCTTGTCCTAATAGTCGATACTACCGAATACCAGTCTACTTAACAACTAGTCTCAGAAGGAACGCTACCATCGGGGTCAGTCGCTTCCCAGAATTGGCACTACCAAGGTCATCCGAATCTGGTGAACCGTGTTGTCCAATTGTATTCGAAATTACGCTGTCATGCTGCATAAGCGCAGACCTATACCTGTATGAGTTGCATCATACTATCTCCCAAAGTTTCCTTCTTCCATTAGGCAACGCCAACCCTGGTCATCACCAACTTTACCTTTAGCTCCAGGAAGATCTTCTCACGTTTATCTTGTCCATTCAAACTTTTATTCTTATAATAAGTCGGGTTACGGGACTACACTTTCTGTAAAGTCCTGAGCAAATCCTTGGTAATACCTTGTGAATTTTATGAAATTTCTCACCTTTGCCAGTGTGGTTGGCCAATCTCCATTTGAAACTGTCTTTAACTTGGTAGGGCCGACCAACACTACTCTTATTGATCATGTGTCCTATTGCTGGACTTCATTTTGCCAAAACTCTTATTTCGAGAACATGTCCTACACCTGTTCTTTCAGGTTGCATCTAAAAGCATTCTCAATTACATCTCAACCACTGCTCGCCTTGCCTAATCCATTTATGATTCAGTGTCAGAATAAGCTTAAGGTAACTACCATAATCCATTCAAGGAAAAGAAAGAATTTAATATTCTTCTGAATCACATGCATCTAATGTTTCTGGTTCATCATTTCACTGAATTGAACTGAACTTATAATTGGTTCCTGATGATAGCCTTATTACTAATTTATCACAGACTCACTGGTCTTCTCCTCTTGTAGGTTCTGAGATCATTGTCTCGCTTACTATTTCCTTATATACTTTATCCGTTCAGGCCATCACTTCCCAATGTCTTTTCTTTCTAAGTTGATCCATTTATAAGATGGGCATTTCCCTGAATAAAATCACCTTAACAATCTCAATTTGGTTTCATAAATTAAAACCTATGAAATCTGTCTTCTCACGGCGAATTACCATTGACAATATTCACACTAATCCATTTATCTGAAGATATGGCACTTGCCACCTATGTCTTAACTGTTCCTAGGGACTCTGCTCCCCGTCCTATATCAATGTCTTTGATAATCATGCATCATTCTAATTCATTTCTCATTAATCTGAAAGTCTCCAAGGATTCTTATCTATCCTTACATAAGATCTTGAGTAATTCCTCAAATCCATCTTACTTGCTGGCACTTCATCCGGTAGTCCGGCTATGAATCCAATATGCCTCTTTAATTCTCTTAATAATATCTCAATTCTTTAAGCTCACTTCTCTGAGCACTATACCTTAACTCTTACAGTATCTCTGGCTGTAGCCCTTATTTCCTTAAGGGTAAACTCCTTATCCTTATCAGGATTTTCCTCCTTTGCTGGAACCTCTTCCGGGTCCTCAGTAGGGTACTCTATCGAATCCACCATCCGAGCTTCAGCATCAAACCAAGCATCATTGTGTTACTGCTCGTACACCTCAAGGTCTATCGCCTTACTTAGTCGGCACGAGGACGAGCTAAGTCACTATCATGATACTTAATAGTTCCCATAAGGGTTTTATACGTCAGTACTACATTAAGTAGTCCGACTATGAACTTGGCAAGAGTTCTATTATCTTAATGAATTTATTGTTTTAACGTCGCATCATCTCTGGGATATATAACGCTCTCTCTGATACCATTTCTGTAACACCCCCAGATCCAGGGTCAGGGATCTGGTCGTTACGGTCTCAATATCCATCCATAAAACCAACATAATTTAAATTACAACCTTGTGACCCAAAACAACAACATAAAACACACCCGTTATAGTCCCAAAGATGAAATCAGAGTAACCATTAATATTATTAATCACAAGTTGGAGTTCTTACAACCCAAAGAATTACAATTTTACAATTTACATGCTCTTTGCCATCCATTGGTATATGCCATATATATAAATACATTTGGTGCACAAATGCTAACAACTAGCCTACTAGAGGCTGCATCCTCAGCAATGGTAACTATGACCTCCGCGATTAATCCTCTGACGGCTAACACCTGCTATGCTGAGTGCGCCTTGCGCGGCCATCTGATCTAGCTGTTGTTGTGATATAAATAAATAAAGCAAGGGTGAGCAATAGCCCACCAAAAATATAATTGAACAGTGATAATATATAACAGTCCAAAATATCTTTGAAACCATATGCCATGCGTTAACGATGTAGTACCAATATAAGGTATGAGATGAAGTTACAAGGTAACTCAAAATATATTTGTTTTGAATAAATATCTGCTATGTCAAAGATGAGCCAGATATTATCAACTTTTCATAATAGAGGAACTTGCAGGAAGAATATTGCAATTCCAATTCAAACACTTTTCAAACCTGCCAATAATGATAAGGTTGCAGAAATTTCCAACATTGAGAGATGAACTAATACTGGAGTTTGACGCGCCAGGAGACATAGCATTTACACGATGATCAGTCGCATGTTATGCTCCCCACCTCTTGTTTACTACATGTAGAAGGAAGCACCGACGGATTTACTTGTCTACCGCCCTCTGGAACCCCCCGGCCAATGGTTGGGCCATTTGCTGGACCGGCGCCACTGGGTCACTTACGCATCTCCTAGTTCATTTCACATCCATAACTTTGAAACGTGAAGTTCCTCCCCCTTTCCCCAAGTATATTACTTGTTGATAGGACTCCACAAAGTAGTCGTATCTAGTTGGAAAGGAAAAATCACCAATATTTCCCAAGCTGATGCTTGTTAATGGATATAAACTTGTTCCATCAATTCTTACCCCTCGAGCGTTGAGGAGGTAACCAAACAGACTCATATCGATGCTTGAAAGAATCAAGATGTGAGTGACAAGATAGTTTTAGCAAGTATAGGACCGGGCAGTCCAATAAATAACATCTCTCAAGTGAGGTCCCCTTATATATGGTTGGAAGTTGAGCGAGTAGTTAAATCTTCTTTAAGATAGATTTAAATGAAATAAAGTTTGGGAACCTCCCCTTGATAAAAATAGTCATAAGATATTCCGAAATATTTTACACCATATCTGAAGGTGAAAGATAATCTTTGAGTAATATGAATTATTATAAAAAGAACTTAAAAGGATTTAAATAAATATTCCAAGAATATTTATTTTATCAATAATAATTAAGGGATATGATTAAATCATAATATTGCTCGTAAGTAATCCTCGAATAAATACATAGAATTATTTACTAAATAACTCTCTTCTTTAAATGAATATTCAATATAATATTCATTAATTAAATAAACTCAAATAAATATTTAAAATAATATTCACTAAATAAATCAAACCTTAAATGAATATTTGAAAATAATATTCATTTAATAATATACCAAATGAATAGCCAAATAATATTCTTAGTAATCAAAACTTTAAAGGAATATTCGAAGCAATATTCCTTAAGTAATTAGAACTTCGAATGAATACTTTTAAATAATATTCATTAAGTACATAAAATCTTAAATGAATATTCACGATAATATTCATTTAATAAATAAATTCCAAGTGAATATTCAATTGATATTCATTAAACAAATAATATTCTAAATGAATAACCAAATAATATTCATTTAATAATTAATATTCTAAATAAATATCCAAATGATATTCATTTAGTAATCAAAACCTTAATATTCGAAATAATATTCCTTGAGTAATTAGAACTTCCAAAGAATACTTTTGGAATAGTATTTATCAATTACATAACACTTAGATGAATATCTGAAAGTGATATTCATTTAATGAACAAAATTCCAATGAATATCAAAGTAATTATTCATTAATAATCAAACTCTAATGAATATTCAAAAATAATATTCATTTAATATTTCTCGACTGAGATAATACTCAAATAACATTTCTCAAAAGATTTCCAAGTATTTGATACTTTTATGGAAATATAAATAATGGTTAATAATAACATTCCTCAAAATGAATACTACTCTGTCGCTGGAATCCCTCCGGGTTTCCACGACTATCTATATAACACAAAATACCGACTCCCGGTCTATATTATCGAAGGAATATCATACGCCCTTCACTAAGGGTCTTAACAAATTCCGGCTTATACTGATATATCGTATCTAGTTTATAAGCCAACATCAAAACAGGGAACAAGTATCAATATTACTTTTGAAAACAAACATGCATGCTATGGCATAGGTATAACAACAATCATATATATTATCACAACAACAGTTCCAAGGTATTGGAAACTTGCCTGGGAATCGAGTGCGGGTAGGGGTAATATGTCCCGGGTCAGCTCGACGATCTATAAACAATCAGAATATTTAAGATTAATCACTTAACGCTTCTTAAAAGGCTAAGTATAAACTCCACTTAAATCGAAACATGTTTTCGAGTTATCTCGTTACGTCTCTTTTAGTGTAACTCTTTTTATCACCGATACGATCCGACATTCGTTCATTATCAAGACATGTCATCATGATTATACTTGGTATATACTTAAGTCGTACAAGTTCTAAGGTCGGTCGTTTACGAATCAAGATTATACCTCGAGTTTTATCGCCCGTTTTCTAAGTTATAACCAAAGTCATACTTTTAAGGGGTTCGTTCGCGTTTAATCTCGATTCGAACATTTTTATAAAATCGAAAAACGATCTTTTTAATACGAGGTATTTTCTCACACCATCCTTATGATCTCTAATTTTTAATTATCAAGATTCGCCACTGATTTCGTACAATTAAAAGAATCCAATTTCAGTTACGAACTTTCAGTTACGGTTTCGAACCTCTTTTACGAATTTAATCATAACTCCTAAACCGTAAGTCCATTTCATACGATCTTTATATCAAAACGAAGCTTATAACATAATCTAGCTTATCATGGAAGAAATCGAAGCTATGCAGTGAGTTAAGCCTACTGTGATTCACGGTTTTCAAGGTTTAACGAAAATCGGGCATTACGACGGCTATAAATCGAATGTTCTAAAATTCACAACATCAATCACAAGCCACACCGGGCATCCATATAACTTATACATATATTATTCATCCCCCAACTGTCCAAAATCATCTACTTGACCATCATAACATAATCATACTTAGATCCACTAACAAACTCCATAATCATGCTTGTAATCATACTAATATCATGACTATGCTAAAAATCATCAAGAACATGCAAGATCTTAAAATAAGGCCTAGGGTTTCAAGAGGTGATTACCTTCCTTGGTGTATAAAACAACTGAATAAGCCTTGTATAGTCCTCGTGTGGCCTTATAATAGCTTAGATCATCCAAAAGAAACCAAGAAAGCAAAGTTAGATCTTGAAGGTTACTATACATCCGTTCAAAGAACTGCAAAAATGGGGGCCTTACCATGTTTTTCTGAATGAGATTTCTAAAGGAGAGTTGTAGAGAATCTTAACAGCTTTCCAAAAAGCTAAAGAACACAAAATTTCATTGGATAAGGAAGGAGATATGGCTGTTTGAAAATCGCTACAGAAACTGTCCAGAATCTGGACAGGTTGGTTACTTCAAATTGGGGAAGGGATTTGACTAGGCTAGACTACTTGGATTGCCATGAAACTTTGAGCGAATATTGCCCATGGAGTGGAGAGGATTGGGTTAAAGTTTGGTGATTTTATCATGGTTAGAAATGGAGATGTGAATTTTTCTTTCCATGATGCTCCTGCTGGGCAGTTTGTAGAAAGTTGTGTTGCTTGGTTGATTTTCTTGATAATAATGCATAAATTGCTTTCCACTTGCTCTCATCTTGTCTAATACACTTGCTAGGATAATATCTAGCTAAAGTAGCTTTATTAAAGGTAGTATGTCATGGATGATGAGTTTTGCAAGCCAAGTGTTGAACATTGGATGGTTATAAGCTAACTAAGTGATTTGATTTCTAAGTACTAGTTCATTTTCTAAGTGTGCTAGTTACATGAGTCCACTTGGTTGCTAGATATTTTCTAGTAGCTTATGCATGACTCTTGCTCCCTCTGCTTGTTTTTTTGTCCGTTTATTGCTTAATTCGTTGATCGTTCGAGGGAATAACTCATTCGTTTCTAGTTAGGGTTTTACCGAAAACCTTCTTAATAATTATAATACCATCCTCCATCTTACTTAATACTTCTCGAATTTAATTTCCTTAAATCACTTTTATAAATCCATAAGTCTTGCAGTGTCCAGGGAAATCTCGGAGAAAATAAAAGTGCTCTTTTTCTGAATCCGACAGCTTTTACATACACTTATTTTCCTCCTGGATCACTAATATGAACTCAGAAATCCGTTCCGGATACCGGATATAGCATTATTATAATAATATTCCAAATTCCACCAAAATCACTATTCATCACTTATTTTTATTTAATTCCTATAATTAGGAAAATGAACCTGGTTCACTCTCGAGTGTTCCTTAACCCTCTTACGGAATCGCTGGACTTATAATAGATATTGATTTGGATGACACAAGAATAATCTTACTTGAAGTAATCTTCTCATATTCTTAGGAGATAGATCATTCTTATCTATGTTGTCAACCAAAGGTATTCTGCATGACATATAATAATTGAACCCAAATCCATTCCATTCATTAAATAGACAGTCGTTACATCGCAGTCATAACCACTATTCATTCCCATATTATTACATAATAAAAAGTTTTAATTCTACCCAAAAATCTGGGTTCTTACAATAACCTAATTTGGTATTGGTTAATGAATAAAATTGTATTAAATTAATATAATTTCATATCTTCATAACCTAATTTTGTATTGGTTAATCCCACAAGGATCGTTAAAAATAATATAAAATTTATTCTACAAATTTTGAATTACGGTTCAACATACTTTATATTAAACAAATAAAATTTCATTTTTTGTACAGTATGTTGGTATTGATGAATCCTAGAAGGAAATTGAAGAAATTAATTATGTGTACTCAATAAAACTGTAGTTATTTTTGGATATAAGATGTTCAACCGAAGTTATAAATGTGTTGAACAAAAAAAGTTTGTAAGCTTTTATTTATGAAAAAATTGTATTTGATCCTCATCCACTATATATACGGTCACGCTCCACTCAACACATGATATGATAGTGTGAGAACAGTGAGAACACACATATTCATCACATTTCAAGCTATTTTAAAGCGCCTCGCTAGGCACCTTCACAAAAAATTCTTATAATTCTACCCTCTCTATCCATTCATAACAAAAAAAAATTAAAAAAAAAACAAAAAAATTAAAAAAAAATTGCTGCCACGTCATCATTTTTAAATTTTTTTAAAAATATTTTTTTTCAACCTTTTTTTTTGATGAATGGATAGAGGGTAGAATTATAAGAGTTTTTCGTATTGGGTGTCCCCCTTTAGAATAGCTTGAAATGTGGTGTTCTCATTGTTCTCCAACATATACGTGTTCTCACCTGAATCATACCCTATATATATATAGCTCGTGCCTTCGTGTCATATTTTTAGCATATTGTTGTATGTAACTATCATCATTTATAATAGTATTTTATTATTATAAAATGCAATATCTTTTCTATATTATCTAACTAAAATATCTAATTTTCAAACTTTTTTTTCTTACTTAATTATCCATACTTAAATATTTATTATTGGTAAAAATATGTTACCTTTTCTATTTTTTTTAATAAATAATAAATTTCATATTTAGGTAAAATACATTATCTTTCATATTCTAAAATTAATAAAATAAAATTTATATTTTATGTTTCTAAAACCTCTTCTTTTCCAATAATATCACGGATAATTGTATTTAATGAAATAATACGATAATAATTAATAATTGACTAATTACCTTAGAAAGCTGTGCAGCTTTGATTTTTGACTCTCTTTCCATCTTCAGTTCTCTTGACTGTATCTCTGTCTTCAAAGAAACAATTTCTTGCTTTGTATCAGCAAAATTTCCATCCAGAGTTTTGACTTGTACCACAGTTGCTTTTAAGCATGATAAAATCTCTGGATTTGAAATTTGACTAGCAGTTTGCTTAACAAAATCAGCTGCTCTCCATTTTGGAAAAATACAGTCTTGTTTATACCAATTAGCAGCAGATTTAGCAAGATACTCTTCTTCAATTGCATGAGATGGACAAGGCTGATCAAAAGGTTTATGTTTATTTTCAGTCTGTGCTGGTGCACTCAGAAAAGAATCAGAGTTTGCACTACTGTCAGATTCATCTTCAGCACTTGCATCTTTAGCTTGAGCATCTTTTAAAGAACCACTGTGCTGAGTTGTGTCAGCCACAGTTTCTGCAACAACTTCTGCAACCTTTTCAATAGTCTCTGTCTCTTCATATTGCACAGGCTCTGCAACAGAGTTTGTATTTTTGGCTTCATTTTGCATAAGTTCAACAGAGTTTGCATCTTTAGTTTCTTGATCAACCTCATCACCCTTGTCAGGAATTTGATAACCCTCAGAGATTAACTCTGTATGTGATGCTACAGGCTGAACAGCTCTACCAGTTGCTTCAGAATGAACAACAGGTGAGATAGGATCAGAGAATGGTTCAAATGAGTCAAAAATATCATCCATTGGTGAAAAACCATCTCTGTTATCCTCTTCTGCAGGCATTTTATCCTCTGCAGGTCTTTCAACATTAACAGCCACAATATTCTCTGCAGGCATTTCAACCTCTGCAGGTATAGCAACATTAACAGCCACAATATTCTCTGCAGGTATTTCAACCTCTGCAGGTATAGCAACATTCTCTGCAACCTCAACAGTAGGTGTTTGCAGTGAAACCACCTCTGGAGCATCAACAACATTCTCATCATCTGAATCTGAAAGAATTAATCTTCTCTTCTTAACTTGAGGCACTACAATCTCCTTTCTTCTTCACTAGAGCTCTCTTTAGGTGGTGAAAGTGAAGGTCTGTTTGCCTTTTGTTTCATTCTTCTAGTATAAACAGCTCCAGGTGATGTCTGTTTAGCCTTTGAGTGTTTAGTGTTTTAGGCGGTGTGTTTTTTTCTTTTTGGTTTGGATTTGGCTTTTTCAGTAGGTGCTGGCTCAGAGTTTAAGGTTTCAGTGTTTAAGGTTTCAGAGTTTATTGGTGGAGAGTTTATTTTTGGAGAGTTTATTTGTTCTGGTTGTGGTTGATGAGATGTAGTGGGTACAGTGGTTGTGGGTGTTGTGGGTGTTGGTTCAGAATTTATGGTAATGGTTCAGGCATGTGTTGTGATGATTGAGAATCTTGAGGTTGGTTTACATAGTTCTGTAAGGCTAGTGGCATAAACATATCATGTATGTGCTGTTTAGAAACATCTTTGTTTGTCAAATCAGAAAACATTCTTTTAGCAACTTGAAAAGGCTGAATCACATCAGCTTCATCAATTGGAATGTTAGGCACACAGGCAGTAAATAACATTTGACAAAAACGATCAAAATAAACAGTAGTAAGCTCAGACAAACGCTCTCCCAAATTCATTAGCACTAGTCTACCAAAATCGAAATTACCTCCATATAGTAGAGCATGACCAATTTGGAGAGTGTCAAGAGGAAGTGCATCCCAATTTGTTGTCTTCTTTCCAAAAGCTCTTGTAATGCAATCGAAAAAGAAACTCCATTCCTTTCTCAAAAGTGGTCTTCTCAAAGATCCAATCTTATTCAAATCTCCTGCACAGCCAATTTGCTGCAACATTGTCCTCAAGCGATCATGACCAACAACACTGTAAGAAGTGTGTGTCTCAAAATCCAGAGCATCCCTAACCGTAGTTGGAGTAATGATATACTCTGATTCAGCATGAGTGAAAGTGATTGTTGGAGTGCCAGATTCTTCTCTATCATCATACACAGAGTTTGTCCAAAAGGTAGCGATTTGTGAAGCAGAGAGTATTGATGGTGCAGTTAACGCCTTCCCTATTTCAGAGTCTTTCAAGAAATTTTGAAACAGATGAAACGCCTCTGGAGCATTTGCATTCTCCAGTGGTGCTGCATAGTTGCTAGGAAGAAACCCTAATCCTGCTGCATCAAACGCTTTGGTTGCCATTAGAAGATATGATATGAAGATATTTAGAGAAAAGATGTGTATGCACTGTAAGTGTTTATCAAAATGTGAGTGAGAATGAATGAGAATTTTGAAAGTGAATGAGTATGCAAGTAACTGTGAGTGGGTGAATATGAATAGATGTGAAGTGAGAGAACAAAAACGATTAGAGTAAAACTAAAACTCAATTGTTTATTCAATAAAAGCTCGCAACTGACTGTAGAGTAATGTGTGAGTGGGACACTATCATGGGACACGTGTCAAACAACCAATGGATCACTTAATAATTACCGTTGTCATTCCTATAATCACGACACTTTGACATATTTACACTAATTAACAGTTGTCAACTACCTCAATTACTCCAAAATAGTCAAATCATCTCAATGAAACTGTACCTTAGAGTACTTAACACAACTCAACAGTGTTTATCAATTTTCCAACTTTATCACTAACAACCCTTTCAAAAATTGCACAGTTGTGAATATGAGTGTGTGTGAAGCAGAGTTTACCATAATCAATTTTTAGAGCATCTAATATTTCATAAAATCCATAACAAGAATCAATAAACACTGAATGCACAAACTCTCATAGTAAACACTGATTGTTTGATGAATGCTAAACTCTGTAGTTACTGTAATACAGAAATCTGAAAACTTCTATTCCCTTTGATGTCCATGATTATCAAAGTAAGCACACAGTCTTTGAAGACAAAAAGATCAAGAGATAGAAATCAGAGCATCATTCAGTGAATAACAGTCATGAACTTGATAAACTCACAAACTCTCAAAGCATACAAGTGTTTAGGTGAAGTGTTTACACTCACATTCAATCAGAAATAGCAGATTCTACCATATGCTTGAATGTCCACCAATTCTACACTACTTTGAGTACATGTATTCACAAATCAAAAGGACTTTATTCAGGGTTGTACTGGAGTAATGGAGTAAGATCAAACAGATGAGTAGAGATGTTTTATTCATGAGTGAATATCAAGCTGAACATTTTAATAGACCAAAGTGTTCAGTCACACTGTTAGTACATATTTGTACAAGATCAGTATATATGCCTTTTTTTTTTTTTATTTATTTAGCATATATACTGAGTAAACTTTACTTTTCTTGAGAAACACTCATCTGCTTGATTTTTTTTTTTCAAAAGAATATAACTGCTCTTAATACTTCAGAGTATAAGAAAATGAGCAGTTAGTTAGGCTCAAAGGGGTTTACTAAGGATGGTATTTATGAACAGTGTTTATACAGTGTTTGAACAGAATTCAAAAGAATTTTGAACAGTGTTTGAAGGAATGGTAAATCCTATTGCCTTTATCATTTTCATGCACACACATATCATGTAGTCTCAAAATGGTTTAATACAAGTTCTAGAGAAACATACTTCCTGATGAATATCACACAACAATAAATACTGATTGATGGAAAATGTATCAATCACTGATTTGGCTCAAACTCTCACAGGATGTAGACATGAATCTGAACTCACCAAACTAATCAATGACACATCTCAAGTTTTATGATTTTCACAAGTACAAACAAGGAATCATCAGGAACCATACCTTTGGAAACAGAATGTCACTTATCAGAGTTTAGAGTTCATCAATAACCAAAATTATTTATGAGAGGCAATGCACACAATATTCATAGACTCAGAGTTTAGGACTAAATAAACTAAGAGATGCTATAAATATGAAACAGTATCATGCTGTGTTGATTTACTGCACAAAGTCTGATTAGATTACAGTGAATCAGAAAGAATCATGATTTAATTACTGAGAATCATGCTTCATACATTTTCTTCATTGGTGTTTTCATTCAGACAAAAATCAATTCTGAATTCACTGAGTGTATCCAACATGTTAAAAGTATTTAACAGACAGACATGCTGACAGAGTTTAACAAGTTTTAAACATTAACATGCAGAACAGAGTTTAATACTAAGGTTCACATAGCACTTAACAATTTGCAGAAACATGAGCAATTTATTTTAGAGATAAGTCTTTGAGTCTAACCAACATCTCTAGTCAAAACTAGAGACCATTCCAAGTTCATTGACCAGTCTTGTAAATGTAGCTTCACTCAATGGCTTGGTGAAGATATCTACAAGTTGTTGTTCTGTAGACACAAAGTGAAGCTCAATGTTGCCTTCCTCTACATGCTCTCTGATGAAGTGATACCTTATGCTGATGTGCTTTGTCATTGAATGTTGTACTGGATTACCTGTCATTGCAATAGCAATTTGATTATCACAGTAAATAGGTATCTTGGTATACCTTAATCCATAATCCAGCAGTTGATTCTTCATCCATAAAATCTGTGCACAGCAGCTACCAGCATCAATATACTCTGCTTCAGCTGTAGATGTAGATATTGACTTCTGTTTCTTGCTGTACCAGGAAACAAGTCTGTCACCCAGAAATTGACAACTTCCACTGGTGCTTTTTCTGTCTATCTTACAGCCTGCAAAGTCTGCATCTGAATAACCAAGTAGTTTAAACTCTGATTCTCTTGGATACCACAGCCCCAAAGTTATAGTGCCCTTGAGGTACTTAAAAATCCTCTTTACTGCTGTTAAATGTGGTTCTCTTGGATCTGCCTGGAATCTTGCACACAAACAAGTGGCATACATGATATCAGGTCTACTAGCTGTTAAATAGAGTAGAGAACCAATCATTCCTCTGTAGCTTGTCATATCTACTGATGACCCTGCATCTTTGTCCAATTTTGTTGCAGTTGCCATGGGAGTTGTTGCAGATGAACAGTCAAGCATACCAAATTTCTTGAGAAGGTTTCTGGTATATTTTGCTTGATTTATAAAAATTCCATCATCTGTTTGCTTCACCTGTAGGCCTAGAAAATAACTAAGCTCTCCCATCATACTCATTTGATATCTTGACTGCATGAGTTTGGCAAACTTCTTACAGAGTTTATCATTAGTAGATCCAAAAATGATGTCATCCACATATATCTGAACTAAAAGCAAGTCACTACCAGATTGAAAGTAAAACAGAGTTTTGTCAATAGTACTTCTGTGAAACCCACTTTCTAGTAAAAATTTGGCAAGGGTTTCATACCATGCCCTTGGTGCCTGCTTAAGTCCATAGAGTGCCTTATCTAATCTGTAGACATAGTCTGGATATTTTGGATCTACAAAGCCTGGTGGTTGTTCCACAAACACTTCTTCTTCAAGTTTTCCATTTAAAAATGCACTTTTTACATCCATCTGAAACACTTTGAATTTCTTATGAGAAGCATATGCTAGAAAGATTCTGATTGCCTCCAATCTAGCCACTAGAGCAAATGTTTCATCATAGTCTATTCCTTCCTGTTGTGAATAGCCTTTTGCAACCAGTCTTGCTTTGTTTCTTGTGATAACACCCTCACTGTCAGTTTTATTTCTGAAAACCCATTTAGTACCAACAATGGATCTGTTCTTGGGCCTTGGTACAAGGGTCCACACTTCATTTCTTTCAAATTCATTTAGCTCTTCTTGCATTGCTGTTATCCAGTCAGCATCTTTAAGAGCTTCTTCCACTTTCTTTGGCTCAGATTGTGACAAGAATGCATGAAACAGACATTCATTTGTTGTTGCACTTCTTGTCCTTACTCTTGCATCTGGATCACCAATAATCAAATCAGGTGTGTGTGACTTAGTCCATTTTCTTGCAGAAGGCAGATTGCTTCTATCATCATGTGATCCTCCCCCTTGATCCATGCTCTTCTGATTTCCTTGGTGCCTCTCTTCATTTTCAGATGCTCCCCCTGAATGTGACTGCTCAGAATTATCAACAGAATTTGAATCAACAGAGTTTGATTCAGAATTATCAACTGAGTCACTTTCAGTGTTTGAATTATCACTTTGATGTGATTCTTCATGCTCCCCCTCAACTGGTTCTTCCCTTGTTTCTGATTGAAGAGTTTCTTCAGTATTTACCAGTAGAGGTTCAGAGTTTAGATCAACAGAGTTTGTCAGATCAGTCTGATCAGAGTTTACTTTTTCAGAGAATAAATCTTCATTTTCAAAGTGCAGTTGATCATGTTCATTGACATCTTCAAGTCCAGTTATTTTCTTGTCATCAAATGACACATGAATTGATTCCATGATCACTCTGGTTCTCAGATTATAAACTCTGAATGCCTTTGTTGACAGTGGATAGCCAACAAAAATTCCTTCATCTGCCTTTAGATCAAATTTGGTCAACTGTTCAGGATGAGTCTTCAACACAAAGCACTTGCATCCAAAAATATGAAAATATTTTAGATTTGGCTTCTTCTTTTTCACCATTTCATATGGTGTTTTACCATGCTTATTGATCAGTGTTGCATTTTGAGTAAAACAAGCAGTTTGAACTGCTTCTGCCCAGAAGTATGTTGGCAATTTTGCTTCATCTAGCATGGTTCTTGCAGCTTCTATCAAGGTTCTGTTCTTCCTCTCCACCACACCATTTTGTTGTGGAGTGCCAGGTGCAGAAAACTCTTGTTTGATTCCTTTACTCTTGAAAAATTCTTCCATTGTTGAATTCCTGAATTCAGTTCCATTGTCACTTCTGATAATCTTCACTTGATTCTCTGACCCTTTGTCCAGTTGTATTATATGTTCTGTCAGTGTTAATGCAGTTTCATCCTTCTTTGCAAGAAAATATACCCATGTGTATCTGGTATATTCATCAACAATGACTAGAGCATATTTCTTCTTTCCAAGAGACATAACATTCACTGGTCCAAAAAGATCAACATGTAGGAGATGATAAGGATCAACAATTGAAGACTCAGATTTGCTTTTGAAAGAGGCTTTTCTCTGTTTGGCCTTTTGACAAGAATCACACAGGCCTTCTGCATTCAACAAAGACTTTGGTAGTCCTCTTACAAGATCATTCTTTATTAGCTCATTGATGTTGTTCAGGTTCAAATGAGAGAGTTTCTTGTGCCATTTCCAACTCTCTTCACTGGACATTCTTGTTGACAGACACACTGCTTTGCCATCAGTGTTTGTTGACAATTTAATTTCATAGATGTTATTGTGTCTGTTTCCAACTAGAGCAACTTTCCCTGTGGATTTACTGATCACTTGACAATATTCAGGCTGAAAATCCACATGATATCCTCTGTCACAGATTTGACTCACAGATAGCAGATCATGCTTGAGTCCTGGAACCAGAGCTATATTTGTGATGATGACATTTCCAAGATTAATGTTGCCATATCCCAGAGTATGTCTTATGTTGCCATCTCCATAGGAAACTTTTGGGCCAGCCTTCTCCTCATACTCTGATAGCAGAGCTTTATTTCCAATCATGTGTCCTGAACATCCACTGTCCACGACTAGGGTACTCACCCTGGTGCCCTGCAATCACAAACAATCACTGATTGTTAGTTTTAAGGATCCAGACTTGCTTGGATCCTTTGGCTTTCTTAATTCTGTTAGCTTTTGCAGCGGAATTCACATTATCAGAGTTTAAGCTAACTTTTTCAGAGTTTACATTTGCAGAGTTTACTTTAACCCATTTCAAATTTGGTTTGGGTTCATAGTAATTGTAGTAAATTGCATGATAATCTCTGCAAGTGTAAATAGAATGCCATGTACTTCCACAGTGTTTGCATAAAGTCTGTGGTCTAGTTCTCACATAATCACTCTTTACTGCAGTTTTAGAGGACAAAGAATTAATGTTCTTATTCTTACTGCAGAAATTAGCAAGATGATTAGTGCTACCACAATTAAAGCATGTTTTTCTAGGAGCTAATGAAGCAAGCATTGGCTTAATTCCTGATGTTATACCTACCTTTCCATTTTTGTTTTTCTTAGGCAATCTCTGTTTGTTGACAGATTTTATCTCCTTAAGCTTATGCTTGAGTTGTTTATCTGTCATTAAATCAATGTTAGCCTCTTTAACAAAAGTCTTAGCATATGACTCTTTAACAGCCTTTTTCTGTGCTTCAGTCTTAGGTCCACCTGTTCCCATGACATTACCTTCAGATGAACGATGTGGTCTAACTTTTACCAAATTTTCAAATCTAAGTTCATCTCCCTCAGAGTAACCAAGACCTACTGTATCTGACTGAAACACTTCTTGAGTATCTTTACCAGAGTGTGTCCAAGTTTTAATGATGTTTTTAGTATCCTCCAATTCAGATTCTAGTTGCTTATACTTACCTAGCAACTCCTGTTCAATAAACACTGCATCATCTCTCTCCTTCTGAATTTTATTCATGTTTTCAAGCTTTTCCTCAACAAGTTTGTTTCTATCTTTGAGTTGAGAGCACTCACTTTTTATCCTCTCATTTTCTAAAGTCTGATCCCTATAACTGATATGCAATGCTTTAAGATAAATTCTTAATTCAGTTATATTATCAGTGTTATAAGCATAGGTAGTTGGGGGTACCTTGAGATCATCATCTTCATTTTGAGTAGTAGCCATGAGTGCATAGTTGACTTCCTCATCTGAATCTGAAGTGTCTGCCCAATCTCTGCTTTTGGTTACTATTGTGTTTGGATCTTTAACTGTAATAAAGTAACAGATTGGCTCTGATACCACTTGTTAGGTCGAATTCACAATAGTTAATCAAATACTGTATGAGTAACTTAACAAGAACACACTGTTTAATACTTAAAAACTGTTTGGAATTAACAATTCCTCTCTCAGTGATGTAAAATATCACAGAGAGCTGCTTAGGTTACAATCAATGAATTTCTCAATATTCGATACCCTTCTAGGGTTAACCTAACTGTATTTATAAAACATAAAGCTTCGTACAATCAGTAATTGATTCTCCTATAATTAAGCTATACAATTGATATCAATCACGATTGCTCCAGTCTTCCAAGTCAACTCAATCTCTTTGACAGCTTTCCAATCTTCAAAGATATTGCTTCCAAATTTATCTTGTATCAATCTTCAAACACTGTTGACTCTTCAGACAATACCACTACAGAGTTTAAACAATCTCTGTTGCGCTTCCAGTCAGTGTTTAACTAAACTCTGACCGCTTCCAGCTAAACTCTGTTTTGTCACTATAGCTTCCAAACACTGTTCTCATCAATCATTTCTAACATTATATTCCTAAATATCCTTAATCGAGCATTATTATTAAAGGACAATTATAATGCATAAAGATTAGTATGTTTGTTGACAGATGACCACATCTCATTGGTCATATGTATAGTGATACTAAAGTCAATAACATAGGTGCATGTAATATTATACATGGCTACTCTCCTTTGTTGGCTATGAAATTTTGAACGTGTGTTCTCCATACAATGAGGAGGCTATGGTTAAAATTTGGTGATTTTCGAAGCTCTAGATCTTGAAATATGAATTTTTCTTTGTGCTTGGTTCATGCTGGGCAGTTTTGGAGGGGTTGTATTTTGCTTGCTTCTAACTTGGATAATGACCACAAATGTGATATCTCTCTCTTAACACCAGTTAGGCAAGTAGTTTGTAGTGTGTTTGATGTCCACCAATGAGATTAAAACAATTGTTGATGATCTAATGGACCATTTGTCTAGCTAGAAACATGTTACTCCATTTTGTGGTGTTTTACTTCCATGTCCTTGGCTTTTCAAGATTCCTTCCACCACTACCCTTGCCCTTTGGCCTTCACCATAAGTCACTTTATAAATCAGCTCCTTGATTAGTATTGGGCCGAAATTGGGCTTTCCCCCTTGCTCTAGGGCTTTATGCAAGTTCTTTCGTCATTTCCTTCATCGAATGATTTCTGTGATCGTCTCAGTGGCTTCTTTCTCGTAAATCTCTTGGATATATATTTTATCCTCTACCTCATCACATGTTAGTGTGTTAGGATGGTTCTATTCCTCAAGTAGGTATTAAATCCAATATCCTTTGCATATTTTCTTTATCTCGCTCTCCCGGTTTCTCAAGCGTTCTCAAACTACTTTGCATTCTCTTTGCTCTAGGATTATATTCCAATCCTCTTTCCCTCTCATAATATATCCTCCCTTGGACTTCTAATATTTAATATCCTTAACCCATGATTCGTTCGCTTGATCCCTTAATTCGTTCTAAATTCTCAAATCAAATATAATAAAATTCCAAAATATTAAATCCTCATGCAATTCCTCAAATTTAATATCTCATTTCTTGATAATACTAATATATAATTCACTGCCCGGTCAAATATTACACCGAAATAGAAATTGGAATTTCTGAGTTCCGTTCATCTTTTCATACACTTATTTACTTCGCAGGTCACTAATATAACTTCGGAATATCCACACTACGTCTCGTACATAGGTGGCATGAAAAATTTCTTAACCCTCAAAATCACTATTCACTGATGCACTTCATCATAATAAAAAAAGTTTTAATTCTACCGAAAATTCGGGTTATTACAATCTTCCACGGATCCGAACCTCTTCACAAAGAAGTTACCCCAATCACAACATTCCCACTCTAGGATTACAAACTCGGCGTACTGAGAATATGGAAAGGAAAAGGAATTCACCATATGTGGAAGTTTGGATCGATGCTGAAGGCTGATCCACCCTTTTCTTGCAGTCAGAAGAGTTCCTGGCCCCGAAAATACTCCGAAACATCGTAGTAGACAATGGGATTCCCAACTTACGGCATCTTATTATGAAAATATTGATAAACCTCCATGCATTGGGATACAATTGCAGGGGTGAACTTGAAGCTCTGCCAGCAATCTGATAATAAAAGGATCGACCGGGAATCTGAACCCTGCTTCAAGGACGCCCCGGTTGACACAAATCCTCTTGGGATGCCAGTTACAGGTTCTGTCTGTTGGTCTTGGAAGATGAACCTTAATAGCACTTGGAAAATATTATGTCTTCCTGATTTTCTTGACATCATACTCCTTCAACTTACAAGGACTATGAAAGGCATCTGTTAGGAATAATTCATGAGTTGTGATGTTAAGAATAGACTTTTACTTATACTTCTTGTATATCCTGATTTATAAAGGATTTAGCACTTTGTATAGGAAATATGTGTTAGACAGTTATCTGTAAAGTTTAGTCAGGAATGAACAGTGCATCGAGTACTACATGTCAGGAACTGAGATTGAATCCTGATATGACAAGTCAAATACTGATCAAGTACTAATGGAATGGTCAGATCCTAATGTAAGAAGGAATCCTGATATCAGTCATGTTACTGATGATGTCATTATGGATGCTACAGAAACTGGCAAGTGCTATAAAACAGGATCTTTGTTTGAGGAACAAGCAAGAAGATTTTATGAAGGAAAGAATTTTCTATTGATGGAAACTATCAACTGGACGGCAGAACATTGTCATGTATAGATTATCTTTCTGTGATTAGTTGATAGGTAGCATTATAAATACTCTCTCTATATCATTGTAAAAAGTATGAACGTGAGTTCGAGTTGTGAATGTGCGTAGCTCTGTATAAGGTTTATATTCGAGAGTTTCGAAACAAACAGAGAGAGAGATTTATTTTGTCAGCAGCTGCTAAAGGTATTTGTACACCTTTGGTAGAGTTTGTATTTGATTTATTTAATACAAACAGAGTTTGATTCATTTGTTTATTCTTGTTAATCAAATCAAGCAAAAATCAGACACGATTATATAACTTGTATTCAACCCCCCCTTCTACAAGTTATTTGAGTTAACAATTGGTATTAGAGCAGGTTGATTTCGAATAATCATAAAGATCTGCAATCGTGTCTGGTTACAAGGATGGGAATACTAAGATTCCTATGCTCAAGAGAAACGAATATACTCTATAGGAAGTAAAGATGTTGCATCATCTGGAAGCAACAGATCCTGATTATCTTGACAGAATCAGAGATGGACCTTTTATCCCAACGAAGGTTGTTGGACAAGCAACTGTTGATGGTCAAGTTGTTCCAGAACATACAGCAGAGAAGCCAAAATCTGAGTAGTCAGATAAGGACAAGGAGAATGTTCTTAATGATGCTAAAGTGAGAAACATATTATTCAACAGTCTTGATTCTGTTCTCACTAACTATGTTCTCTCTTGTAAAACTGCTAAGGATATATGGGACAATCTTAAGGTCACTGTGAAGGAACTAAGCCTGTCAGGAAGAATATGAGGACAATACTTATACAACAGTACGTATGAGTACTTTGAATCCAAGTCTGGTGAGTCACTTACTGATACCTTTGACAGGTTTACAAAACTCATCAATGAGATGGCCATGCATGGTAAATATTATGACTTGGAGGATATGAATACAAAGTTCATGAAAGCTTTGCCTGATTTCTACAATGAGAAGATATCTACAATTGAGGAAGCTAATGATCTGGATGAGATATCATTAGAGGCAGTGTATGGAAAACTTAGAGCTTATGAACTTGACAAGCAGCAGAAGAAGAGCAGGAGTGAAGGAAGGATGAAGACTATTGCACTTACTGCTCAATCTAAATTAAAGAAGCTTCCAGAAGAACAGCATGAAGAGTCTGCTGTAAAGAACTCAATGAAGAAGAAAAGCAAAGAAAATTCTGAGTCAGAGACTACTGATATAGACTCTGATAATAGTGATTCAGAATCAGAGATGCAGGGACTCTTTGCTGTGTTTGCTAAAGCTTTCAAGAAAGGAAGATTCAATAGGAGAAGATTTAGCAAAGGTCCTTTTCAAAAGAAGGAGGAGATTAAGAGTGACAAAGGCAAAAGTACAATTGTCAAGCTTGATAAGGCCAAGATCAAGTGCTTTAACTGCAGCGAGCTTGGACACTTTGCTATTGAGTGTAAGAAGCCTAGGAATTCAGGAAAGGGTAATGCACTTATGGTCACACAGAAGGATTGGGCTGATTCCAGTGATTCTGAAGATGAATTGGATTATGACAACATTGCACTGATGGCAAATGTTTCAGACAAACCTGGATCTCCAAAGAAAACTTTTCCATCCTCTGTTAAGGTATCACTTCACTCTCTTGATTCATTTGATAGTTTGAATTCTGATGAAATTAGATCTATCCATGCTGAGTTTAAAAATCTTATGACTAATTTTAGAATTCTTACTTGTGAAAGAGATGAACTTAAGGTTAAGAATGATAAATTAGTTGATAGAAATAATTTTCTTGAATCTGAGTTAATTCAAATGGAAGAATACAAATTAAGGAATGGAAAAGAAGGTATTAACAAAGAGAATAATTACAAGAATGTACCTGATGCACCTAGAAAAAAATGCTATAAGTGTGGAAATCATATTCATTTGGCCCTAGACTGCAATCAAAAACCTTCTTGGAAAACTGAGTCCAGATTCCCCAAGACTCAGAAAATTCAATACCAACCACAAAAAGCTTGTTATCATTGTGGTAGTTTACTTCATTCCATTTACATGTGTAGAGAATATCATGAACTGTATTATGACTATTATTCTCTGAAATCTGAAACTCCTAGTCACAAACAGTTTGTGAAATCAGAGTCTAAGGTTGACTCTGCAACAGGTAAAGTAAAGGCAAAATCTTCAAAGCCTGTTATTTCTAAATCTAGTAAGAAAGGATCCAATCAAAGTTGGGTCCTAAAAAATTCTAACTAGTTACTTTTTGTTTGCAGGGCACAGGAAAGAAGCATTCAATTATCTTGGACAGTGGATGCTCTGGACATATGACTGGAAAGAAGTCCCTGCTTACAAAGTTTGAGAGGAAAGCTGGCCCAGTAATAACTTTTGGAGATGGCAACAAAGGAGAAACTCTGGGATATGGCTCAATTATTTTGGGGAATGTCATCATAGAAAATGTAGCACTGGTTGAAGGCTTGAAACATACTCTTTTAAGCATAAGTCAACTGGGTGATAAAGGTTACAAATCAATCTTTGACAGAGAAGAATGCAAAATCTTGAATATGCAGAATGGAGACATTGTTCTAACTGGTCAAAGACATGGTAACATATATGAAGCCAGCTTAAGTGATACATCTAAAGGAATTGTTAGATGTCTCTACAGCAAAGCAACAAGTGATGAAAGCTGGAATTGGCATAAGAAACTCTCACATCTCAACTTCAAGAAGCTTAATCAACTTGTTAAGCATAATCTGGTGAGAGGCCTACCTCAGGCAAATTATGTGCAAGATGGACTTTGTGATGCATGTCAGCTTGGAAAACAGAGAAGAACCACCTTCAAGAGCAAGACTGAAAATTCAATTACTGAACCATTTCACATGCTACATCTTGATCTGTTTGGTCCAGTAAACATCATGTCTATCAGCAAGAAAAGATATGCTCTAGTGATAGTGGATGATTTCACAAGGTTTACATGGGTGTTCTTTCTACACAAGAAGGATGAAGCTCCTCAGCAAATCATTGAACTTGTCAAGAATATTCAGAATAACTCTGAGTACAAAGTCAAAGTACTTAGGAGTGACAATGGTACAAAATTCAAGAATTCTACAATGGAGGATTTTTGTGCAGATAATGGAATCGCTCAACAATTTTCTGCACCTGGTACACCTCAGCAAAATGGTGTAGTGGAAAGAAAGAACAGGACTCTCATAGAGGCAGCAAAAACCATGCTTGCAGATGCAAAACTTCCAACCTATTTTTAGGTAGAAGCTATTAACACTGCATGTCTCACTCAAAATTGTACCTTGGTAAATAGTCATGGAAAAACTCCCTATGAGATGATCAAAGGAAAGAAACCAAGTGTGAAATACTTTCACATTTTTGAATGCAAATGCTATGTCCTAAAAGTTCATCCAGAACAACTTGGAAAATTTGAAGTCAAATCGGATGAAGCAATCTTTCTAGGATATTCAGCATCCAAGGCCTTCAAAGTTTATAATCTCAGAACTCACATTGTTATGGAATCAATTCATGTTGCATTTGATGATAAGAAATTTGGAATTCTGCAAACCGATGAAAGCCATGATAAATTGGCTTCTCAAAGGATTCTGAGATACTCTCCAGTGATAATGAAGGTTCTCCAGAAGGAATTTCTATTGCTTCTCAAAGGAATGCTACTGTTGAGGGGGAGCAAATGAATCAAGGAGAACATAGTGATCATCAGGAGCAGACTAGCTATTCAGAGTCTACTCCATCAGGAACTGATCTTTCAGAGTCTACTGAGGAAAGATCAGTAACTAGCAGCAATATGGAATCTATTGATTCTATTGATCAGAGTCTACTGAGGAAAGATCAGTAACTAGCAGCAATATGGAATCTATTGATTCTATTGATCAGAGTCTACTGAGGAAAGATCAGTAACTAGCAGCAATATAGGGGGTGCAAATGATTCTATTGAAGGCAGAGAGATTTCTTCTACAAGAGATACCACTAACTTAGGGGGAGAATCTAGCACAGATACCACCTGTTAGAAAATGGACAAAGGATCATACTGAAGATTTGATTATTGGTGATCCAAATAGTCATGTTCAAACTAGAAGATCAATTCAAAATGAATGCTTGTAAAGTTGTTTTCTCTCAAAGAATGAACCTAAGAAGGTTGAAGAAGCCTTACAGGATCCTGATTGGGTAATTGCAATGCATGAGGAGTTAAATGAGTTTGAGAGAAACAAAGTCTGGAAACTGGTACCAAGACCTAAAGATAGATCTATTGTTGGTGCAAAATGGGTTTTCAGAAACAAGCTAGATGAATCTGGTATGATTGTAAGAAACAAAGCAAGACTGGTGGCCAAGGGTTACTCTCAGGAAGAAGGCATTGATTATGATGAGACCTTTGCACTTGTAGCAAGATTGGAAGCAATTAGGATGTTTCTTGCATTTGTAGCTCATTCAAAATTCAAGGTATATACCAGATGGATGTAAAGAGTGCTTTTCTAAATGGCAAGCTTGATGAGGAAGTATATGTGGAGCAACCACCTGGATTTGTTGATCCAAATTAAGTTTCCAAATCATGTCTACAAACTTGACAAGGCACTCTATGGACTAAAGCAGGCACCGAGAGCATGGTATGAGACTTTGTCTAAATTTCTTCTTGAAAATGGATTCACAAGAGGTACAATTAACAAAACTCTATTCTTTAGAAAGATAAAAGGTGAATTGATTTTAGTTCAAGTTTATGTTGATGATATCATATTTGGTTCTACTAATAAAAAGTTGTGTGCTAAGTTTAGCAAGCTTATGCAGTCTAAGTATCAGATGAGCATGATGGGTGAATTAAATTATTTCTTAGGCTTGCAGGTCAAACAGACTGAGACTCGTATTTTCATTAATCAGTCAAAGTATATCAAAGTTCTTTTAAGAAGGTTTGACTTTCAAGACTCTGCAGTTGCAAAAACACCCATGACAATAGCCACTAAACTAGACTCTGATCCTAAGGGAAAGAGTGTGGATAATACTAGTTATAGAGGCATGATAGGCTCATTGTTATATCTAACTGCAAGTAGACCAGATATAATGTTTTCTACCTGTTTATGTGCTAGATTCTAAAGTGATCCTAAGGAATCTCATTTAATTGCTGTGAAGAGAATTTTTAGATATCTCAAAGGAACTCCAAATCTTGGTTTGTGGTATCCTAGAGAATCTGATTTCTTCCTAATTGGCTATTCAGACTCTGATTATGCAGGGTGTAAAATAGACAGGAAAAGCACTACAGGTTCATGTCAATTCTTGGGAAATAGATTGATTTCTTGGGCAAGCTAGAAGCAACAATCTGTCTCAACCTCAACTGCAGAAGCTGAGTACATAGCAGCAGGTAGCTGTTGTGCACAGCTCCTTTGGATAAGAAATCAGTCGATGAATTATGGTATGACACTCAGTAATATTCCTATGTTTTGTGATAATACTAGTGCTATTAAAATTGCAAAAAATCCAGTTCAACATTCAAGGACTAAGCACATTGATGTCAGGTATCATTTTATTATAGAACATATTGAGAATGGTACTGTGGAACTTCATTTTGTTCCTACTGACAAACAGCTTGCATATATTCTAACTAAACCACTTGATGAGACTACATTCAGTAGATTAGTAAGTGAGTTAGGAATGTTAAATTTCTAGATCTTTAACATCTGCAAAAATAGCAAGGTATGTTGTTTTCAGCTTATAGACTTGATATTCTTGTCAGGATCTATATTTGATTGTTAAATGCTTAAGCTGTAACACTTTGCCTTGATAAATTTCAGTATGATAGACTTGTTAATAATCATCAGGATTAGAATTGTTATCAGGATGCTGACGTCATCAGTATTGTGTCAGTATCAGGATTGTGAAAATTGTTTCAGATCCTGACGTTTACTTTGTGTAAATCTAATTCTGAGTTTTGTTAAGTCTATGCCAGCAAGTTTTAATATGTCCATAATGATAATTTATACTATTAGTCAGATTATTTGATAAACAGGGAACAATTGACAAGTAGATAATAAGAAATTGTATTTTCATTAATTGAAAGCATTACATACATGGAAATGAAATACAAATATCTTTTTGTCTAATTTCTACTGATAATTCTATTCTTGTCTAAAGTTGTTGCTGTTCTTAGTCTTCAAAGATCTACTTCAGGACAAGGAGCATCTCAAAAGTCACTTTGATGATTACTCCTGGATTCCTTGTCTGGGCGACTTGAATGAGAGTAGCTGACTTGAATGTATAGCATCTCCATCAAGATCAACCTCAGACTCTCGGCCAAATTCTTCATCCTCAAGTTTTGAGGAGGTTAGAGGGTGATTGTATCCAACAGATGGATGTTCTAAGAGAAGGTTCTGGACATTATATGGATCTACTCCAATCATGTCTAAAACGATGAGAAAAGTCATCTCTTCAAAGAGACGAATATTGAATCTTTGGTGTTCATCATCTGTGAGAAATCGAAAGATTATGGATTTTTTAGTGAATGGACCATTAAGTTATGCATTGTCAGCAACTCCAGAAATAAATCAAGCTGCTGTTTCATAAGCTTGGGAGAATGCTGAGGTAATTGATTCTATTCAGAGTCAATCAGGTAAGATTGTTCTACACTTAGGATAAGATACTTATGACATTACTGAATCTGTTGTTAATTCAGTACTTCGCTTACCTGTTACTGATAATTATGCAAGTGAACCATCTGATGATGATGTAAGAACTATGTTATCTGCATTAGGTTATAGTGGACCTCTAGACAACATGAGCCAGTTAAATAGGTCTTTTCTTAGGAAGGAATGGTCTTTCTTCTTTGATCAAATTGCTAAATGTTTCACTGGGAAATGTAGTTCTTTTCAGCAAATTACTTCTGTTACTTCATATATTGCTTATAGTTTGCTTTATGACAGAGTAATTAACATTGGTCACATTATCTTAAGTCAGATGTGTATTAAACTTGGGTCAAGAGATCAAAACAGGAAAATGGTTTATTTATGCAAATGTTTATTAACCATTTTATTCCTGATGTTGAAGCTATATTTGGTAGAGAACATTGTGTTTCTTCTTATGTACATCAAAAGAGAATTTTCTCTGACATTACAAAGAAGGACAATGAAAAGAATCTAGATGAAATACCTGCAATTCATTATCCACATCATGTTCAGGTAATTCTTAAAACTCATCTTCCTACTCTCTACAATTCTTTTTTCTTTTGTGGTGAAATGGCTCAGGAATCTCAATTAGAGGAGAACCCACCTGTGTCTACCCAAGTAGCCCAAAACATTATAGTCTCTGAAATAATTCAAGAACCAAGTTTTGATTCACAGCCTATTGTTTCAAAGAAACCAATTTCTGGTGTTTCTCAAAAGACATCAGTTGTAAGGAAGAGAAGATTTGTTGTGTCAAGTAGTAGTAGTTCTAGTGAAGATGATGATAATATATCTCTTGCTGAGAGAGAAGAATTGAAGGTTGCAATTCGACTTTCTAAGCTAGGACAAAGAGATGAAGCACCTAGTCACAACCAGGCTACAGTCTCTCAAAAGGCTGTAGTACTTAAAAAGGGAAAATAGTTACTGGATACTGTCTCTCAAAAGATTGTGCCTATTGAAAAAAGATCTCATCCCAAGATCAATTCTGTGTCTACACCTTTTGAGTCTTCTTAGGATAAATCTTTTACTCACTATACTAGGAGAACAAGGAGAAAGATTCAATTGTCACCTATACACACAGAGTCTAGTCCAACTAATATCTTTCAGGTCTCTAAAATTAAGCAACAATCAAGTCAGCAAATGACTATAGAGATCTGGATATTGATTCTTTATGGGAAACTACATTATCGTACAGACTGGCTATGGGAGTTATCTCTATCAAAGTGAAGCTATCCAGGCCTGTTCTAGATTTTCTGGTTGAAAGAGTACCAAAACTTTTATTTCCAGAAGAATATGGACTTCTACATCAAAGAATTGACTTAATGAAGATGTATTTCTATGTATCTGTCAGAAGACAATTAGTCAAGAAATTTGGACTCTCGAAGCATGTTGCACTTCAATCACTTCATGCATATTTATTTGACAAGGATGTCATTATTGAAGATGCTTCAGTTCAAGGTGAACAATAGGAGGACGTAGGTAGAGGAATGCATTCAACAGAAGATACTATTGCACTAGTGGTGGATAGTAGAAAAGATCAGATCACAGTCATTACAATATAAGAACCATCTAGTCAGAGGTTAGATGACTCAGGAGCTGTGATAGCTGATGCTGAAAGGTCTTCTGTGATGACTGAAATTGCAAGTGAGAAACCCTATGATATGGGAGGAATAACTTTGACTGATTTTCTTGAAGATCAAACAAATATTATTCAGTCAGAGTCTATCTACCTTGAGGGTGTGTCTCAGCAAACAACACTTAAAGACGGTGACATACTAACTAGGGTGTCTAATGAAGTATTACTGAAGACATCAGAGTCTAGTAGAGAACCTGAAAGTGGTATACTGGAGCCTGTAGTTTTTGAAAGGAAAGAAGATGTTTGTAAGGGTTCAGAGACTATAGCAGCTCACTCCTTGGAGAAAACCTCAAGCCCCTTGCCAAATAAGGAACCCTCTCTCCATGTGAGTTCAGGTATAAAAACTTCTTCTAAAATCTATTTTTCTGTAGGCCATGAGAGCACTTATCCAAATTTGAGTGATACACTTGAAAAGATGGATATTGATCCACAATCAGAGAGGCTGGCTCCTGACCAGGCAAAAGGAGAGGTAGAAAGAGTGTTGACTTTAGATAGTCAAAGTGAGAATGAGGGTATGGATGATCAACTCCATAGTGAGGGAGAGAAAATTAGGAAACCACCATCGTTTGATTTCTGGGATCAGGTTTTTCCTGAATCTTGGTCTAACAATCTTGGTATGGATGATGGTACTTATTCTTTTATCAAGATGTATGAGAAGAATGACTTAGCAAAGCACAATTCAAAGCCAGAAGTTAAAGCTCAGAAGCAAAAAGAAAGGCTTGCAGGAATTATCAATAGAAGAGGTGAAAGGCTAAGACAAACTTCTATACCACCAGTACCAGAAGATATTCCTAATGATCTTAGTATTCCTTTGTTTGTACTACCAATATCAGCAAGAATTGAGACATCAACAGTATCTGATCAATCTAAGGAGGAGTCAGGATTTGTAGATGTTAGTACACAGAATACTGGTGAAGGACAAGATGATCATATTGCAGTTTCAGATCAGAAAGATGAATATGTTTGTAACTCTAATTGAGATTTATTACTTGAATATTATTCTACATAGGCAACTTCTTCTACAATACTTGAATCTGAAGATATTCCAAACACTTCCAACATTGAAGTCAATTCTGAAGTTCTACAAGATATTCAGAAATCTCAAGTTGAAATTCAATCAAGACTTCAAACACTTGAAGATAACCAAGTCACTATTATGGAAAATCAAGCAGTTCTGATGAATCTCATTTGTTCTGTTACTGAATCTCTTGGAATTAATGTTGCTGATGTCAAAAAGGGGGAGATAAAAACAGTTCAAAGGCAACAGACTGGGGGAGGAGATAAACAGATTGGGAGAAATAAAAGAAGAACTAAGGATGACAGAGGTGAATCTTATCAGGGAAGTGGTAAAGGAAAAGAAGCATCAAATAGTTGAATTCTTTCTTCTAAATACTAGATACTTTGTCTACATCTGAAGAAGGAGGTACTTAACTTCATGATTTTTGAATTCATAAATTCTATTCTGATTGTATTGTTATTGTTAGGAATAATTCATGAGTTGTGATGTTAAGAATAGAATTTTACTTATACTTCTTGTATATCCTGATTTATAAAGGATTTAGCACTTTGAATAGGAAATATGTGTTAGACAGTTATCTGTAAAGATTAGTCAGGAATGAACAGTGCATCGAGTACTACATGTCAGGAACTGAGATTAAATCTTGATATGTCAAGTCAAATACTGATCAAGTACTGATGGGATGGTCAGATCCTGATGTAAGATGGAATCCTGATATCAGTCGTGTTACTGATGATGTCATTATGGATGCTACAGAAACTGGCAAGTGCTATAAAACAGGTTCGTTGTTTGAAGAACAAGCAAGAAGGTATTATGAAGGAAAGGATTTTCTATTGATGGAAACTATCAACTGGACGGCAGAACATTGTCATGCATAGATTATATCTTTCTGTTATTAGTTGATAGGTAGCATTATAAATACTCTCTTAATATCATTGTAAAGAGCAAGTAGTACATGAGTCATAAGTTCGTGTGCGTAGCTCTGTATAAGGTTTGTATTCGAGGGTTCGAAACAAACAGAGAGAATTTTATTTTGTCAACAGTTGCTAAATGTATCTGTACACCTTTGGTAGAGTTTGTATTTGATTTATTTAATACAAACAGAATTTGATTCATTCGTTTATTCTTGTTCATATAACCAAGCAAAAATCAGACACGATTATATAACTTGTATTCAACCCCCCCTTCTACAAGTTATTCGAGTTAACAATTGGTATCAGAGCAGGTTGATTTCGAATAATAAAAAAGATCTGCAATCATGTCTGGTTACAAGGATGGGAATACTAAGATTCATATGCTCAAGAGAAACGAATATACTCTATGGGAAGTAAAGATGTTGCATCATCTGGAAGCAACAGATCCTGATTATCTTGACAGAATCAGAGATGGACCTTTTATCCCAACAAAGGTTATTGGACAAGCAACTGTTGATGGTCAAGTTGTTCCAGAACATACAGCAGAGAAGCCAAAATCTGAGTGGTCAGATAAGGACAAGGAGAATGTTCTTAAAGATGCTAAAGTGAGAAACATATTATTCAACAGTCTTGATTCTGTTCTCACTAACTATGTTCTCTCTTGTAAAACTGCTAAGGATATATGGGACAATCTTAAGGTCACTGTGAAGGAACTAAGCCTGTCAGGAAGAATATGAGGACAATACTTATACAACAGTATGAGTACTTTGAATCCAAGTCTGGTGAGTCACTTACTGATACCTTTGATAGGTTTACAAAACTCATCAATGAGATGGCCATGCATGGTAAATATTATGACTTGGAGGATATGAATACAAAGTTCATGAAAGCTTTGCCTGATTTCTACAATGAGAAGATATCTGCGATTGAGGAAGCTAATGATCTGGATGAGATATCATTAGAGGCAGTGTATGGAAAATTGAGAGCTTATGAACTTGACAAGCAGAAGAAGAAAAGCAGGAGTGAAGGAAAGATGAAGACTGTTGCACTTACTAGTCAATCTGAATTAAAGAAGCTTCCAGAAGAACGGCATGAAGAGACTGCTATAAAGAATTCAAGGAAGAAGAAAAGCAAAGAAAGTTCTGAGTCGGAGACTACTGATATGGACTCTGACAACAATGATTCTGAATCTGAGATGCAGGAACTCTTTGCTATGTTTGCTAAAGCTTTCAAGAAAGGAAGATTCAACAGGAAAAGATTTAGCAAAGGACCTTTTCAAAAGAAGGAGGAGAAGAAGGGTGACAAAGGCAAAAGTACAATTGTCAAGCTTGATAAGGCCAAGATCAAGTGCTTTAACTGCAGCGAGCTTGGACACTTTGCTAGTGAGTGTAAGAAGCCTAGAAATTCAGGAAAGGGTAATGCACTTATGGTCACACAGAAGGATTGGGCTGATTCCAGTGATTCTGAAGATGAATTGGATTATGACAACATTGCACTGATGGCAAATGTTTCAGACAAACCTGGATCTCCAAAGAAAACTTCTCCATCCTCTGTTAAGGTATCACTTCACTCTCTTGATTCATTTGATAACTTAAATTCTGATGAAATTAGATCTATCCATGCTGAGTTTAAGAATCTTATGATTAATTTTAGAATTCTTACTTGTGAAAGAGATGAACTTAAGGTTAAGAATGATAAATTAGTTGATAGAAATAATTTTCTTGAATCTGAGTTAATTCAAATGGAAGAATACAAGTTAAGTTCTAATAAAGCTAAGCATGATTATAGTGTTATTCTTGAGGCTTATTACTATGTCAGAAAAGAACTAGAAGAAGAGAGAGATGTGATTAAGACCATTAACAATTCTGGTAAAAAGACCATAGAAATCTTTGAAAGTGGATTCGTGGTAAAGTTAATGGTTTAGGTTTTGATAAGGCTAGACAAGAAGAAAAAGTAGCTATTGTCAATGATGATAGTAAAATAGAAGCTAGCATATATAAATCTGAAGGTAAGAAAATTGTTTCTGAACCTAATCATGTTAAATTTGTTGATTCAAAAGGTACCCCTGTTGTACACAAAAGGATTAACAATAGTAATTCAGATGAGAAAGTGTTAGAAAAACCTAAGAATGTAAACATAGGGTTTCCGTCTAAGTCTCAGTTGAAACAGAGATTAAATGGTCTTTCAGAGTCTAGCAAAATTAAGAGAAATAGGAATGGAAAAGAAGGTATTAACAAAGAGAATAATAACAAGAATGTACCTGATGCACCTAGAAAAAAAATGCTTTAAGTGTGGAAATCATAATCATTTGGCCCTAGACTACAATCAAAAACCTTCTTGGAAAACTGAGTCCAGATTCCCCAAGACTCAGAAAATTCAATACCAACCACAAAAAGCTTGTTATCATTGTGGTAGTTTACTTCATTCCATTTACATGTGTAGAGAATATCATGAACTGTATTATGACTATTATTCTCTGAAATCTGAAACTCCTAGTCACAAACAGTTTGTGAAATCAGAGTCTAAGGTTGACTCTGCAACAGGTAAAGTAAAGGCAAAATCTTCAAAGCCTGTTGTTTCTAAATCTAGTAAGAAAGGATCCAATCAAAGTTGGGTCCTAAAAAATTCCAACTAGTTACTTTTTGTTTGCAGGGCACAGGAAAGAAGCATTCAATTATCTTGGACAGTGGATGCTCTGGACATATGACTGGAAAGAAGTCCCTTCTTACAAAGTTTGAGAGGAAAGCTGGCCCAGTAATATCTTTTGGAGATGGCAACAAAGGAGAAACTCTGGGATATGGCTCAATTGTTTTGGGGAATGTCATCATAGAAAATGTAGCATTGGTTGAAGGCTTGAAACATACTCTTTTAAGCATAAGTCAACTGGGTGATAAAGGTTACAAATCAATCTTTGACAGAGAAGGATGAAAAATCTTGAATATGCAGAATGGAGACATTGTTCTAACTGGTCAAAGACATGGTAACATATATGAAGCCAGCTTAAGTGATACATCTAAAGGAATTGTTAGATGTCTCTACAGCAAAGCAACAAGTAATGAAAGCTGGAATTGGCACAAGAAACTCTCACATCTCAACTTCAAGAAGCTTAATCAACTTGTTAAGCATAATCTGGTGAGAGGCCTACCTCAGGCAAATTATGTGCAAGATGGACTTTATGATGCATGTCAGCTTGGAAAACAGAGAAGAACCACCTTCAAGAGCAAGACTGAAAATTCAATTACTGAACCATTTCACATGCTACATCTTGATCTGTTTGGTCGAGTAAACAACATGTATATCAACAAGAAAAGATATGCTCTAGTGATAGTGGACGATTTCAAAAGGTTTACATGGGTGTTCTTACTACACAAGAAGGATAAAGCTCCTCAGCAAATCATTGAACTTGTCAAGAATATTCAGAATAACTCTGAGTACAAAGTCAAAGTACTTAGGAGTGACAATGGTACAAAATTCAAGAATTCTACAATGGAGGATTTTTGTGCAGACAATGGAATCACTCAACAGTTTTCTACACCGGGTACACCTCATCAAAATGGTGTAGTGGAAAGAAAGAATAGGACTCTCATAGAGGCAGCAAGAACCATGCTTGCAGATGCAAAACTTCCAACCTATTTTTGGGTAGAAGCTATTAACACTGCATATTTCACTCAAAACTGTACCTTGGTAAATAGTCATGGAAAAACTCCTTATGAGATGATCAAAGGAATGAAACCAAGTGTGAAATACTTTCACATCTTTGGATGCAAATGCTATGTCCTAAAAGTTCATCCAGAACAACTTGGAAAATTTGAAGCCAAATCGGATGAAGCAATCTTTCTAGGATATTCAGCATCTAAGGCCATCAAAGTTTATAATCTCAGAACTCACATTGTTATGGAATCAATTCATGTTGCATTTGATGATAAAAAATTTGGAATTCTTTAAACTGATGAGAGCCATGACAAATTGGAATTTGAAAATCTGAAGAATTCTGAGATACTCTCCAGTGATGATGAAGGTTCTCCAGAAGGAATTTCTATTGCTTCTCAAAGGAATGCTACTGTTGAGGGGGAGCAAATAAATCAAAGAGAACACAATGATCATCAGGAGCAGACTAGCTATTCAGAGTCTACTCCATCAGGAACTGATCCTTCAGAATCTACTGATGAAAGATCAGTAACTAGCAGCAATATGGAATCTATTGATTCTATTGATCAAAGGGGAGTTATTGAAGGCAGAGAGAATTCTTCTACAAGAGATACCACTAACTTAGGGGGAGAATCTAGCAGAGGCAATCTACCACCTGTTAGAAAATGGACAAAGGATCATACTGAAGATTTGATTATTGGTGATCCAAATAGTGGTGTTCGAACTAGAAGATCAATTCAAAACGAATGCTTGTATAGTTGCTTTCTCTCAAAAAATGAACCTAAGAAGGTTGAAGAAGCCTTACAGGATCCTGATTGGGTAATTGCAATGCAGGAGGAGTTAAATGAGTTTGAGAGAAACAAAGTCTGGAAACTTGTACCAAGACCTAAGGATAGATCAATTGTTGGTGCAAAATGGGTTTTTAGAAACAAGTTAGATGAATCTGGTATGATTGTAAGAAACAAAGCAAGACTGGTGGCCAAGGGTTATTCTCATGAAGAATGTATTGATTATGATGAGACCTTTGCACCTGTAGCAAGATTGGAAGCAATCAGAATGTTTCTTGCATTTGCAGCTCATTCAAAATTCAAGGTATACCAGATGGATGTAAAGAGTGCTTTTCTAAATGGCAAACTTGATGAGGAAGTGTATGTGGAACAGCCACCTGGATTTGTTGATCCAAAGTTTCCAAATCATGTCTACAAACTTGACAAGGCACTTTATGGACTAAAGCAGGCACCAAGAGCATGGTATGAGACTTTGTCTAAATTTCTTCTTGAAAATGGCTTCACAAGAGGTAAAATTGACAAAACTCTATTCTTTAGAAAGATAAAAGGTGAATTGCTTTTAGTTCAAATTTATGTTGATGATATCATATTTGGCTCTACTAATGAAAAGTTGTGTGCTAAGTTTAGCAAGCTTATGCAGTCTAAGTATCAGATGAGCATGATGGGTGAATTAAATTATTTTTTAGGCTTGCAGGTCAAACAGACTGAGATTGGTATTTTCATTAATCAGTCAAAGTATATCAAAGATCTTTTAAGAAGATTTGACTTTCAAGATTGTGCAGTTACAAAAACACCCATGGCAACAGCCACTAAACTAGACTCTGATCCTAAGGGAAAGAGTGTGGATAATACTAGTTATAGAGGCATGATAGGCTCATTGTTATATCTAACTGCAAGTAGACCAGATATAATGTTTTCTACCTGTTTATGTGTTAGATTCCAAAGTGATCCTAAGGAATCTCATTTAATTGTTGTGAAGAGAATTTTTAGATATCTCAAAGGAACTCCAAATCTTGGTTTGTGGTATCCTAGAGAATCTGATTTCTTCCTAATTGGCTATTCAGACTCTGATTATGCAGGGTGTAAGATAGACAGGAAAAGCACTACAGGTACATGTCAATTCTTGGGAAACAGATTGATTTCTTGGGCAAGCAAGAAGCAACAATCTATCTCAACCTCAACTGCAGAAGCTGAGTACATAGCAGCAGGCAGTTGTTGTACACAACTCCTTTGGATAAGAAATCAGTTGATGGATTATGGTATGACACTAAGTAATATTCCTATGTTTTGTGATAATACTAGTTCTATCAAAATTGCAGAAAATCCAGTTCAACATTCAAGGACTAAGCACATTGATGTCAGGTATCATTTTATTAGAGAACATATTGAGAATGGTACTGTGGAACTTCATTTTGTTCCTACTGACAAACAGCTTGCAGATATTCTAACTAAACCACTTGATGAGACTACATTCAGCAGATTAGTAAGTGAGTTAGGAATGTTAAATTTCTAGATCTTTAACATCTGCAAAAGTAGCAAGGTATGTTGTTTTTAGCTTATAGACTTGATATTTTGTCAGGATCTATATTTGATTGTTAAATGCTTTAGCTATAACACTTTGCCTTGATAAATTTCAGTATGATGGACTTGTTAATAATCATCAGGATTAGAATTGTTATCAGGATGCTGACGTCATCAGTATTGTGTTAGTATCAGGATTGTGAAAATTGTTTCAGATCCTGACGTTTACTTTGTGTAGTAATCTAATTCTGTGATGTGTTAAGTCTATGCCAGCAAGTTTTAATATTTGCATACTGATAATTTATACGTCATTCAAATCAGTCAATAAACAATAGAGACAAGTAGATAATAAGAAATTGTATTTTCATTAATTGAAAGCATTACATACATGGAAATGAAATACAACATCTTTTTGTCTAACTTCTACTGATAATGTTAACTCGAATAACTTGTAGAAGGGGGGGTTGAATACAAGTTATATAATCGTGTCTGATTTTTGCTTGATTATATGAACAAGAATAAACGAATGAATCAAACTCTTGTTTGTATTAATAAGATCAAATACAAACTCTACCAAAGGTGTACAATACCTTTAGCAGCTGCTGACAATACAAATCTCTCTCTGTTTGTTTCGAACTCTCGAATACAAACCTTATACAGAGCTACGCACATTCACTAGTTCGACTCACGCTCTTTACAATGATATTGAGAGAGTATTTATAATGCTACCTATCAACTAATAACAGAAAGATATAATCTATACATGACAATGTTCTGCCTTCTAGTCGATAGTTTCTTTCAATAGAAAAACTCTTTCCTTCATAATATCTTCTTGCTTGTTCTTCAAACAACGATCCTGTTTTATAGCACTTACCAGTTTCTGTAGCATCCATAATGACATCATCAGTAACACGACTGATATCAGGATCTGTACACTGCATCAGTATCTGATCAACCATCAGTATTGGACCGTCATCAGGATTTGCTCTCTGTTCCTGACATGTAGTCTCCGATACACTGTTCATTCCTGACTAAACTATACAGACAACTGTCTTACACATAAATCCTATATACAGTGCTAAATCCTTTATAAGATCAGGATTACAAGAAGTATAATGTGTAAATTCTATTCTTAACATCACAACTTATGAATTATTCCTAACAATCTCCCCCTATTTATGCTTTAAAATCTGAAGCATAAATCTAAGTTGTGGATGTCAAAACATATAACAATACAACCAGAATAGAATTTATGAATGTAGAATTATGAAGTTTAAGTACCTCCTTCTCAGATGTAGACGTTTATCTAGTACTTAGAAGAAAGAATTTTAACTATTAATGCTGCTCTTCCTTTACCACTTCCTAGCTGAGATTCACCACTGTCACTCCTGGTTCTTCTTTTTACTACCCTTTGTCTGCTCTTTATCTCCCCCAGCTTTATCTTTATCTCCTTTAGTCTGGTAGTGTTGTTGTTGTCTTTGAATTGTCTTTATCTCCCCCTTTTTGACATCAGCAACATTAACTCCAAGAGATTCAGAAACAGAACAAATGAGATTCATAAGAACTGCTTGATTTTCCATAATTGTGACTTGGTTATCTTCAAGTGATTGAAGTCTTGTTTGAATAGCAATTTGAGAATTCTGAATATCTTTCAAAACATCAGAATGAACTTCAATGTTGGAAGTGCTTCTAGTATCTCTAGTATCAGAATCAGAAAGAACTGTATCTTCAAGTCTTGTAGAAGAAGTTGTTTGAGTTGTATGAAATTCAAGTAATAAAACCTGATTAGAAGTATTAACATCTTCATTTTTCTGTTCTGGAACTGAAACATGATCATCATCTCCTTCACCAGTATTCTGTGTACTAACATCTTCAAATCCTGACTCCTCCTTAGAGTGATCAAAGACTGTTGATGTCTCAATTCTAGCTGATATTGGAAGTACATACAAAGGAACACTAGGATCATTAGGATCTTCATCTGGTACATATGTATCAAGAGATTGCTTTATCCTGGCACCTCTTCTATTAATGATTTCTGCAAGCCTCTCCTTTTGCTTCTGAGCTTTAACTTCTGGCTTTGCATTGTGATGTGCTAGGTCATTCTTCTGATACATTTTGATGAATGAATAAGTACCAGCATCCATACCCAAATTTTCAGACCAAGATTCAGGAAAAACCTGATACTAGAAATCAAATGATGGTTTCCTAATTTTCTCTCCCTCACTATGGAGTTGATCATCCATACCCTCATTCTCACTTTGACTTACTAAAGTCAACACTCTTTCTACCTCACCTTTTGCCTGGTCAGGAGCCAGCCGCTCAAATTGTGGATCTAAGTCCATCTTTTCAAGTGTATCACTCAAATTTAGATAAGTGCTCTCATGACCTACAGAAAAATAGAGTTTAGAAGGAGTTTTTATACCTGAACTCACATGGAGAGAGGGTTCCTCATTTGGCATGTGGCTTGAGGTTTTCTCCAAGGAGTGAGCTGCTATAGTCTCTGAACCCTTACAATCATCTTCTTTCCTTTCAGAAACTACAGGCTCCAGTATACCACTTTCAGGTTCTTTACTAGACTCTGATGTCTTCAGTTATACTTCATTAGACACCATAGTTAGTACATCACCATCTTTAAGTGTTGTTTGCTGAGACACACCCTCAAGGTGGATAGACTCGGATTGAACAAAATTTGTTTGATCTTCAGAAAAATCAACCAAAGTTATTCCTCCCATATCATAGGGTATCTCACTTGCATTTTCAGTCATCACAGAAGTCCTTTCAACATCAGCTATCACAGCTCCTGAGTCATCCTTTCTCTGACTAGATGGTTCTTGTGTTACAGTGACTGTGATCTGATCTTTCCTACTATTCACCACTGGTGCAATAGTATCTTCTGTTGACTGCATTCCTCTATCTACTTCCTCCAGTTGTTCACCTTGAGCTGAAGCATCTTCAATAATGACATTCTTGTCAAATAAATATGCATGAAGTGATTGAAGTGCACCATGCTTTGAGAGTCCAAATTTCTTGACTAATTGTCTTCTGACAGACACATAGAAATACATCTTCATTAAGTCAAGTCTTTGATGTAGAAGTCCATATTCATCTGGAAATAAAAGTTTTGGTACTCTTTCAACCAGAAAATCTAGAACAGGCCTTGACAACTTCACTTTGAGAGAAATTAGTCCCATAGCCAGTCTGTATGATAATGTAGTTTCCCATGAAGAATCAATATCCAGATCTCTCTTGTCAAATACTGACATAGATGTAGCTTGATTTGTAGAAACCTGCATGATATTAGTTGGACTAGACTCTGTGTGTGTAGGTGACAATTGAATCTTTCTCCTGATATAGTGAGCAAAAGATTTATCCTGAGAAGACTCAAGAGGTGTAGACACAGAAGTGATCTTGGGATGAGATCTTGGTTCAATAGACACAGTCTTTTGAGAGACAGTATCCAGTAACTGTTTTCCCTTTTTAAGAACTACAGCCTTTTGAGAGACTGCAGCCTGGCTGTGACTAGGTTTTTTATCTCTTTGTGCTAACAAAGAAAGTTGAATTGCAGCCTTCAATTCTGCTCTCTCAGCAAGAGTTAAATCATCATCATCTTCACTAGAGTTACTACTACTACTTGACACAACAAATCTTCTCTTCCTTACAACTGATGTCTTTTGAGAAACATCAGAGGTTGGTTTCTTTGAAACAATAGGTTGTGGATCAAAATTTGGTTCTTGAATTGTTTCAGAGACTATAATGTTTTGGGCTACTTGGGTAGACACAGGTGGGTTCTCCTCCAATTGAGATTCCTGAGCCATTTCACCACAAAAGAAAGAAGAATTGTAGAAAGTAGGAAGATGAGTTTTAAGAATTACCTGAACATGTTGTGGATAATGAATTGCAGGTATTTCATCTAGATTCTTTTCATTGTCCTTCTTTGTAATGTCAGAGAAAATTCTCTTTTGCTGTTCATAAGAAGAAACACAATGTTCTCTACCAAATCTAGTTTCAACATCAGGAATAAAATGGTTAATAAACATTTGCATAAATCTATGATAATAAACCATTTTCCTGTTTTGATCTCTTAACCCAAGTTTAATACTCATCTGACTTAAGATAATATGACCAATGTTGATTACTCTGTCATAAAGCAAACTATAAGCAATATGTGATGTAACAGAAGTAATTTGCTGAAAAGAACTACATTTGCCAGTAAAACATTTAGCAATTTGATCAAAGTAAAAAGACCATTCCTTTCTAAGAAAAGACCTATTCAACTGGCTCATGTTATCTAGAGGTCCACTATAACCTAATTCAGACAACATAGTTCTTATATTATCATCAGATGGTACACTTACATAACTATCACTAACAGGTAAGCAAAGTACTGAATTAACAACAGATTCAGTAATGTCAAATGAATCTTGTCCTAAATGTAGAACAATCTTACCTGATTGACTCTGAGTAGAATCAATTACCTCAGCATTCTCCCAAGCTTGTGAAATAGCTACTTGATTAATCTGTGGAGATGCTGTCAATGCATAACTTAATGATCCATACGCCAGAAAGTCCATGATTGGATGAAAATCAGATGACACTCCTTCCTTGTTGGTGATAGCTGCAACATGATTGTTTGTCATAAAATCAAAGTCACCAAACTTGAAGGCTACTGATTTAGGTAATCTTCTCTGAGCTGCCATTTTTGATCTGAAAAGAACTTGAAAAATTCTTGAAATGAATTAGTGATTTTGAAAACTCAAGAGTGATTTTTGCTTTAGAGAATGTAAAATTAGAGAAAGCAATTACACGATTAGAGTTTCAAAACAAATATATTTCACAAATCTTTCAGACCACTATCTCACGTTGACACGTAGATTGACAGGTGTCAGTCCCTGAAAAATGCGGTTACCCACGATTTTTGGAAAATAAAATCCAAAATTGATTTTTCATGAAATAAATCAGGGTATAAATAATCAATACTGATCAGCTTCCTTTTCCTGATGACCTCTCATCAAAATAATCACAAAATGCAATGTGATTTAAAAATATAATTTTCAAATCCTGATGGTCACACATGAAATCCTGATCAATATCATCAGAGACTTAATATGGAGTTTTCCACGTGGCATTTTTCTTTTATCTGAAAAAGAAAATAAACAATTAATCTGAACAGAAAATCAATTGGTTAGATATTTTCAATATTTCTTGAAAACAAGAAATACAGTCACATGCAATAATTAGCATTTGACTTCATTAAAACTTCAAAGTGACTGCTCAGCTTCTCACGTCTTTCTTTAAAAGAACCAGACGCCTTATGCCATTCTCCATAACCTTTCAATTTCTTTTCTTCTCAACAATGCTTCTCAAACCAAAATTCCCTTCAAAACCATTTTTCAGATTTTTCTTGATCGATGAACATCCTGTTCTTGATCATCTCTTTGAACAAATGACTCTTCTCGTCGAACTAATCATGAATGGATTGGTTTTCGAAAATATCCAGAGGTTTCTCCTAGAACATCCATCTGTTGGATACAATCTTCCCCTAACCTCCTCAAAACTTGAGGATGAAGAATTTGGCCGAGAGTCTGAGGTTGATCTTGATGGAGATGCTATTCATTTAAGTTAGCTGCTCTCATTCAAGTCGCCCAGACAAGGAATCCAAGAGCAAACGATGCTTTCATCCCCTGATGGATTTCTTGAGATGCTCCTTGTCCTGTACCTCAGAGTTCATATCAATAGACAAGTATAGAATTATCAATAGAAATTTAGACAGAAAGATGTTGTATTTCATTTCCATGTAATGATTTCTATTAATGAAAATACAGTTTCTTGTTATCTGCTTGTCTTTTGATTTTTGAATGATGTATAAATTATCAGTATGCAAATATCAAAACTTGCTAGCATAGACTTAACACATCACAGAATTAGATTACTACACAAAGTAAACGTCAGGATTTGAAACAATTTTCATAATCCTGATACTGACACAATACTGATGACGTCAGCATCCTGATAACAAATCTAATCCTAATGATTATTAACAAGTCTATCATACTGAAATTTATCAAGGCAAAGTGTTATAGCTAAAGCATTTAACAATCAAATATAGATCCTGACAAGAATATCAAGTCTATAAGCTAAGAACAACATACCTTGCTACTTTTGCAGATGTTAAAGATCTATAAATTTAACATTCCTAACTCACTTACTAGTCTACTGAATGTAGTCTCATCAAGTGGTTTAGTTAAAATATCTGCAAGCTGTTTGTCAGTAGGAACAAAATGAAGTTCCACAGTACCATTCTCAATATGTTCTCTAATAAAATGATACCTGACATCAATGTGCTTAGTCCTTGAATGTTGAACTGGATTTTCTGCAATTTTAATAGCACTAGTATTATCACAAAACATAGGAATATTACTAAGTGTCATACCATAATCCAGCAACTGATTTCTTATCCAAAGGAGCTGTGCACAACAACTGCCTGCTGCTATGTACTCAGCTTCTGCAGTTGAGGTTGAAATAGATTGTTGCTTCTTGCTTGCCCAAGAAATCAATCTATTTCCCAAGAATTGACATGTACCTGTAGTGCTTTTCCTGTCTATCTTACACCCTGCATAATCAGAGTCTGAATAGCCAATTAGAAAGAAATCAGATTCTCTAGGATACCACAAACCAAGATTTGGAGTTCCTTTGAGATATCTAAAAATTCTCTTCACAGCAGTTAAATGAGATTCCTTAGGATCACTTTGGAATCTAGCACATAAACAGGTAGAAAAAATTATATCTGGCCTACTTGCAGTTAGATATAACAATGAGCCTATCATGCCTCTATAACTAGTATTATCCACACTCTTTCCTTTAGGACCAGAGTCTAGTTTAGTGGCTGTTGCCATGGGTGTTTTTGCAACTGCACAGTCTTGAAAGTCAAACCTTCTTAAAAGATCTTTGATATACTTTGACTGATTAATGAAAATACCAGTCTCAGTCTGTTTGACCTGCAAGCCTAAGAAATAATTTAGTTCACCCATCATGCTCATCTGATACTTAGACTGCATAAGCTTGCTAAACTTAGCACACAACTTTTCATTAGCAGAACCAAAAATAATATCATCAACATAAACTTGAACTAAAAGCAATTCACCTTTTATCTTTCTAAAGAATAGAGTTTTGTCAATTGTACCTCTTGTGAAGCCATTTTCAAGAAGAAATTTAGACAAAGTCTCATACCATGCTCTTGGTGCCTGCTTTAGTCCATAGAGTGCCTTGTCAAGTTTGTAGACATGATTTGGAAACTTTGTATCAATAAATCCAGGTGGCTGTTCTACATACACTTCTTCATCAAGTTTGCCATTTAGAAAAGCACTCTTTACATCCATCTGGTATACCTTGAATTTTGAATGAGCTGCAAATGCAAGAAACATTCAGATTGCTTCCAATCTTGCTACAGGTGCAAAGGTCTCATCATAATCAATGCCTTCTTCCTGAGAATAACCCTTGGCCACCAGTCTTGCTTTGTTTCTTACAATCATACCAGATTCATCTAGCTTGTTTCTGAAAACCCATCTTGCACCAACAATAGATCTATCTTTAGGTCTTGGTACCAGTTTCCAAACTTTGTTTCTCTCAAACTCATTTAACTCCTCCTGCATTGCAATTACCCAATCAGGATCCTGCAACTATACAAGCATTCATTTTGAATTGATCTTCTAGTTCGAACACCACTATTTGGATCACCAATTATCAAATCTTCAGTATGATCCTTTGTCCATTTTCTAACAGGTGGTAAATTAACTCTGCTAGTCTCTCCCCCTAAGTTAGTGGTATCCCTTGTAGAAGAATTCTCTCTACCTTCAAAAACTCTCCTTTGATCAATAGAATCAATAGATTCCATATTGCTGCTAGTTACTGATCTTTCCTCAGTAGACTCTGAAAGGTCAGTTCCTGATGGAGTAGACTCTGAAACGTCAATTCCTGATGGAATAGATTCTGAAAGACTAGTCTGCTCCTGATGATCACTGTGTTCTCTTTGATTTATTTGCTCCCCCTCAACAGTAGCATTCCTTTGAGAAGCAATAGAAATTCCTTCTGGAGAACCTTCATCATCACTTGAGAGTATCTCAGAATTCTTCAGATTTTCAAATTCTAATTTGTCATGGCTTTCATCAGTTTGCAAAATTCCAAATTTCTTATCATCAAATGCAACATGAATTGATTCCATAACAACGTGAGTTCTGAGATTATAAACTTTGAAGGCCTTAGATGCTGAATATCCTAGAAAAATTGCTTCATCCGATTTGGCTTCAAATTTTCCAAGTTGTTCTGGATGAACTTTTAGGACATAGCATTTGCATCCAAAGATGTGAAAATATTTCACACTTGGTTTCTTTCCTTTGATCATCTCATAGGGAGTTTTTCCATGACTATTTACCAAGGTACAATTTTGAGTGAAACATGCAGTGTTAATAGCTTCTGCCCAAAAGTAGGTTGGAAGTTTTGCATCTGCAAGCATGGTTCTTGCTGCCTCTATGAGAGTCCTGTTCTTTCTTTCCACTACACCATTTTGTTGAGGTGTACCAGGTGCAGAAAACTGTTGAGTGATTTCATTGTCTGCACAAAACCCCTCCATTGTAGAATTCTTGAATTCTGTACCATTGTCACTCCTAAGTACTTTGACTTTGTACTCAGAGTTATTATGAATATTCTTGATGAGTTCAATGATTTGCTGAGGAGCTTCATCCTTCTTGTGTAGAAAGAACACCCATGTGAACCTTGTGAAATCATCCACCATAACTAGAGCATATCTTTTCTTGCTGATAGACATAATGTTTACTGGACCAAACAGATCAAGATGTAGCATGTGAAATGGTTCAGTAATTGAATTTTCAGTTTTGCTCTTGAAAGTGGTTCTTCTTTGCTTTCCAAGCTGACATGCATCACAAAGTCCATCTTGCACAAAATTTGCCTCTGGTAGGCCTCTCACCAAATTGTGTTTAACAAGTTGATTAAGCTTCTTGAAATTAAGATGTGAGAGCTTCTTGTGCCAATTCCAGCTTTCATCACTTGTTGCTTTGCTGTAGAGACATCTAACAATTCCTTTAGATGTATCACTTAAGCTGGCTTCATATATGTTACCATGTCTTTGACCAGTTAGAACAATGTCTCCATTCTGCATATTCAAGATTTTGCATCCTTCTCTGTCAAAGATTGATTTGTAACCTTTATCACCCAGTTGACTTATGCTTAAAAGAGTATGTTTCAAGCCTTCAACCAGTGCTACATTTCCTATGATGACATTCCCCAAAACAATTGAGCCATATCCCAGAGTTTCTCCTTTGTTGCCATCTCCAAAAGATATTACTGGGCCAGCTTTCCTCTCAAACTTTGTAAGCAGGGACTTCTTTCCAGTCATATGTCCAGAGCATCCACTGTCCAAGATAATTGAATGCTTCTTTCCTGTGCCCTGCAAACAAAAAGTAACTAGTTAGAATTTTTTAGGACCCAACTTTGATTGGATCCTTTCTTACTAGATTTAGAGACAACAGACTTTGAAGATTTTGCTTTTATTTTACCTGTTGCAGAGTCAACTTTAGACTCTGATCTCACAAACTGTTTGTGACTAGGAGTTTCAGATTTCAAAGAATAATAGTCATAATACAGTTCATGATATTCTCTACACATGTAAATGGAATGAAGTAAACTACCACAATGATAACAAGCTTTTTGTGGTTGGTATTGAATTTTCTGAGTCTTGGGGAATCTAGACTCAGTTTTCCAAGAAGGTTTTTGATTGCAGTCTAGGGCCAAATGATTATGATTACCACACTTATAGCATTTTTTACTAGGTGCATCAGGTACATTCTTGTAATTATTCTCTTTGTTAATACCTTCTTTTCCATTCCTATTTCTCTTGATCTTGCTAGACTCTGAAAGACCATCTAATCTCTGTTTTAACTGAGACTTAGACAGAAACCCTATGTTTACATTCTTAGGTTTCTCTAACACTTTCTCATCTGAATTACTATTGTTAATCCTTTTGTGTACAACAGGGGTACCTTTTGAATCAATAAATTTAACATGATTAGGTTCAGAAACAATTTTCTTACCTTCAGATTTAGATGTGTTAGCTTCTACCTTACTATCATCATTGACAATAGCTACTATTTCTTCTTGTCTAGCCTTATCAAAACCTAAACCATTAACCTTACCACGAATTCCACTCTCAAAGATTTCTATTGTCTTCTTACTGGAATTGTTAATGGTCTTAATCACATCTCTCTCTTCTTCTAGTTCTTTTCTGACATAGTCATAAGCCTCAAGAATAACACTATAATCATGCTTAGCTTTATCAGAACTTAACTTGTATTCTTCCATTTGAATTAATTCAGATTCAAGAAAATTATTTCTATCAACTAATTTATCATTCTTAACCTTAAGTTCATCTCTTTCACAAGTAAGAATTCTAAAATTAGTCATAAGATTCTTAAACTCAGCATGGATAGATCTAATTTCATCAGAATTTAAGCTATCAAATGAATCAAGAGAGTGAAGTGATACCTTAACAGAGGAAGGAGAAGTTTTCTTTGGAGATCCAGGTTTGTCTGAACTATTGGCCATCAATGCAATGTTGTCATAATCCAATTCATCTTCAGAGTCACTGGAATCAGCCCAATCCTTCTGTGTGACCATAAGTGCATTACCCTTTCCTGAATTCCTAGGCTTCTTACACTCACTAGCAAAGTGTCCAAGCTCGCTGCAGTTAAAGCACTTGATCTTGGCCTTATCAAGCTTGACAATTGTACTTTTGCTTTTGTCACTCTTCCTCTCCTCCTTCTTTTGAAAAGGTCCTTTGCTAAATCTTCTCCTGTTGAATCTTCCTTTCTTGAAAGCTTTAGCAAACATAGCAAAGAGTTCTTGCATATCAGATTCAGAATCATTGTTGTCAGAGTCCATATCAGTAGTCTCTGACTCAGAACTTTCTTTGCTTTTCTTCTTCCTTGAATTCTTTACAGCAATCTCTTCATGCTGTTCTTCAGGAAGCTTCTTAAATTCAGATTGAGCAGTAAGTGCAATAGTCTTCATCTTTCCTTCACTCCTGCTCTTCTTCTGCTGCTTGTCAAGTTCATAAGCTCTCAATTTTCCATATACTGCCTCTAATGAAATCTCATCCAGATCATTAGCTTCCTCAATCGCAGATATCTTCTCATTGTAGAAATCAGGCAAAGCTTTCATGAACTTTGTATTCATATCCTCCAAGTCATAATATTTACCATGCATGGCCATCTCATTGATGAGTTTTGTAAACCTATCAAAGGTATCAGTAAGTGACTCACCAGACTTGGATTCAAAGTACTCATACTGTTGTATAAGTAATGTCCTCATATTCTTCCTGACAGGCTTAGTTCCTTCACAGTGAACCTTAAGATTGTCCCATATATCCTTAGCAGTTTTACAAGAGATAACATAGTTAGTGAGAACAGAATCAAGACTGTTGAATAATATGTTTCTCACTTTAGCATCTTTGAGAACATTCTCCTTGTCCTTATCTGACCATTCAGATTTTGGCTTCTCTGCTGTATGTTCTGGAACAACCACACCATCAACAGTTGCTTGTCCAACGACCTTTGTTGGAACAAAAGGTCCATCTCTGATTCTGTCAAGATAATCAGGATCTGTTGCTTCCAGATGATGCAACATCTTTACTTCCCATAGAGTATATTCGTTTCTCTTGAGCATAGGAATTTTAGTATTCCCATCCTTGTAACCAGACATGATTGCAGATCTTTATGATTACTCGAAATCAACCTGCTCTGATACCAATTGTTAACTCGATTAACTTGTAGAAGGGGGGGTTGAATACAAGTTATATAATCGTGTCTGATTTTTGCTTGATTATATGAACAAGAATAAACGAATGAATCAAACTCTTGTCTGTATTAATAAGATCAAATACAAACTCTACCAAAGGTGTACAATACCTTTAGCAGCTGCTGACAATACAAATCTCTCTCTGTTTGTTTCGAACTCTCGAATACAAACCTTATACAGAGCTACGCACATTCACTAGTTCGACTCACGCTCTTTACAATGATATTGAGAGAGTATTTATAATGCTACCTATCAACTAATAACAGAAAGATATAATCTATACATGACAATGTTCTGCCTTCTAGTCGATAGTTTCCTTCAATAGAAAAACTTTTTCCTTCATAATATCTTCTTGCTTGTTCTTCAAACAACGATCCTGTTTTATAGCACTTACCAGTTTCTGTAGCATCCATAATGACATCATCAGTAACACGACTGATATCAGGATCTGTACACTGCATCAGTATCTGATCAACCATCAGTATTGGACCGTCATCAGGATTTGCTCTCTGTTCCTGACATGTAGTCTCCGATACACTGTTCATTCCTGACTAAACTATACAGACAACTGTCTTACACATAAATCCTATATACAGTGCTAAATCCTTTATAAGATCAGGATTACAAGAAGTATAATGTGTAAATTCTATTCTTAACATCACAACTTATGAATTATTCCTAACAGATAATCCTATACTTGTCTAATGATATGGATTCTGAGATACAGGACAAGGAGCATCTCAAGAAATTCATCAGGGGATTTAAACAGCCTCATCTTCTCGTGGATTCCTTGTCTGGGTGACTTGAATGAGAGTAGCTGACTTAAATGTATAGCATCCTCATCAAGATCAACCTCAGACTCTCGGCCAAATTCTTCGTCCTCAAGTTTTGAGGAGGTTAGAGGGTGATTGTATCCAACAGATGGATGTTCTAAGAAAAGGTTCTGGACACTATATGGATCTACTCCAATCATGTCTAAAACGATGAGAAAAGTCATCTCTTCAAAGAGACGAATATTGAATCTTTGGTGTTCATCATCTGTGAGAAATCGAAAGATTTGGTTGAAGGTCATTGTGTATTTTGGAAGCTCTGTGTTTACAGAGAGGTTTTGTGTGTTTTTGGAGTTAAGAAAGGCAAAAGACATCTAGGGTTTATAAAGGAAAGCATGAGAAGCTGAACAGTCATTTTAAATGTACATTGTATTGGCGTATACATCTATGCGTATGACTAGTCCTTTCATATTTCCAAGATATTTTTGACAATCTAACAAGATTTTTCTTTGTTTAGATTATTGATGTTATTTTCAGGTTAAATTCTAAAATGCCACGTGGAACTCCATTTAATCTTTGGAATCAGGATGATAGTGATCAGGAAAACGAAAGTGATTTCATCAGGATTGATGATTATTTTTATTATTTTTAATCACATTCAGAGTTGTGATTATCTTGGTGAAAAAGATCACATCAGAAAATGAAGCTGATCGTTCTTTTCAGATCAAAAATGGCAGCTCAGAGAAGTCTACCTAAATCAGTAGCTTTCAATTTTGGTGACTTTGATTTTATGATGAATAATCATGTTGTAGCAATCACCAGCAAGAAAGGAGTATTAGCTGATTTTCATCCAGTAATGGATTTTATTGCTATTGGACCTTTGCATTATGCATTGTCAGCATCTCCAGAAATAAATCAAGCTGCTATTTCACAATCTTGGGAGAATGCTGAGGTAATTGATTCTACTCAGAGTCAATCAGGTAAGATTGTTCTACACTTAGGACAAGATACTTTTGATATTACTGAATCTATTGTTAATTCAGTATTTTGCTTACCTGTTACTGATAATTATGCAAGTGAACCATCTGATGATGATGTAAGAACTATGTTGTCTGCATTAGGTTATATTGGATCTCTAGACAACATGAGCCAGTTAAATAGGTCTTTTCTTAGGAAGGAATGGTCTTTCTTCTTTGATCAAATTGCTAAATGTTTTACTGGCAAATGTAGTTCTTTTCAGCAAATTACTTCCGTCACTTCACATATTGCTTACAGTTTGCTTTATGACAGAGTAATTAACATTGGTCACATTATCTTAAATCATATGAGTATTAAACTTGGGTCAAGAGATCAAAATAGGAAAATGGTTTATAATCATAGATTTATGCAAATGTTTATTAACCATTTTATTCCTGATGTTGAAGCTAGATTTGGTAGAGAACAGTGTGTTTCTTCTTATGTACAGCAAAAGAGAATTTTCTCTAACATTACAAAGAAGGACAATGAAAAGAATCTAGATGAAATACCTGAAATTCATTATCCACATCATGTTCAGGTAATTCTTAAAACTCATCTTCCTACTCTCTACAATTCTTCTTTCTTTTGTGGTGAAATGGCTCAGGAATCTCATTTGAAGGAGAACCCACCTGTGTCTACCCAAGTAACCCAAAACATTATAGTCTCTGAAACAAATCAAGAACAACATTTTAATCCACAGCCTATTGTTTCAAAGAAACCAACCTCTAGTGTTTCTCAAAAGACATCACTTGTAAGGAAGAGAAGATTTGTTGTGTCAAGTAGTAGTAGTTTTAGTGAAGATGATGATAATATATCTCTTGCTGAGAGAGAAGAATTGAAGGCTGCAATTCGACTTTCTAAGCTAGGACAAAGAGATGAAGCACCTACTCACAGCTAGGCTGTAGTCTCTCAAAAGGCTGTAGTACTTAAAAAGGGAAAACAGTTACTGGATACTGTCTCTCAAAAGACTGTGTCTATTGAAAATGGATCTCATCCCAAGATCAATTCTGTGTCTACACCTCTTGAGTCTTCTCAAGATAAATCTTTTGCATACTATACTAGGAGAACAAGGAGAAAGATTCATTTGTCACCTACACACACAGAGTCTAGTCCAACTAATATCATGCAGGTTTCTACAAATGAAGCTAAAATCAAGTCAGCAAATGACTATAGAGATCTGGATATTGATTCTTTATGGGAAAATACATTATCATACAGACTGGCTATGGGACTGATTTCTCTCAAAGTGAAGTTATCAAGGCCTGTTCTAGATTTTCTAATTGAAAGAGTACCAAAACTTTTATTTCCAGACGAATATGGACTTCTACATCAAAGACTTGACTTAATGAAGATGTATTTCTATGTATCTGTCAGAAGACAATTAGTCAAGAAATTTGGACTCTCGAAGCATGTTGCACTTCAATCACTTCATGCATATTTATTTGACAAGGATGTCATTATTGAAGATGCTTCAGCTCAAGGTGAACAACTGGAGGAAGTAGATAGAGGAATGCAGTCAACAGAAGATACTATTGCACCAGTGGTGGATAGTAGAAAAGATCAGATCACAGTCACTGCAACACAAGAACCATCTAGTCAGAGGTTGGATGACTCAGGAGCTGTGATAGCTGATGTTGAAAGGTCTTCTGTGATGACTGAAATTGCAAGTGAGAAACCCTATGATATGGGAGGAATAACTTTGACTGGTTTTCTTGAAGATCAAACAAACATTGTTCAGTCAGAGTCTATCCACCTTGAGGGTGAGTATCAGCAAACAACACTTAAAGACGGTGACATGCTAACTAGGGTGTCTAATGAAGTATTACTGAAGACATCAGAGTATAGTAGAGAACCTGAAAGTGGTATACTGGAGCCTGTAGTCTCTGAAAGGAAAGAAGATGATTGTAAGGATTCATAGATTATAGCAGCTCACTCCTTGGACAAAACCTCAAGCCCCTTGCCATATGAGGAACCCTCTCTCCATGTGAGTTCAGGTATAAAAACTTCTTCTAAACTCTATTTTTCTGTAGGTCATGAGAGCACTTATCCAAATTTGAGTGATACACTTGAAAAGATGGATATTGATCCACAATCAGAGTGGCTGGGTCCTGACCAGGCAAAAGGAGAGGTAGAAAGAGTGTTGACTTTAGATAGTCAAAGTGAGAATGAGGGTATGGATGATCAACTCCATAGTGAGGGAGAGAGAATTAAGAAACCACCATCGTTTCATTTCTAGGATCAGGTTTTTCCTGAATCTTGGTCTAACAATCTTGGAATGGATGCTGGTACTTATTCTTTTATCAAGATGTATGAGAAGAATGACTTAGCAAAGCACAACTCAAAGCCAAAAGTTAAAGCTCAGAAGCAAAAAGAAAGGCTTGCAGGAATTATAAACAGAAAAGGTGAAAGGCTATGACAAACTTCTACAACATAAGTACCAGAAGATATTCCTAATGATCCTAGTATTTCTTTGTTTGTACTACCAATATCAACAAGAATTGAGACATCAACAGTATCTGATCAATCTAATCGAGTTTTATTGCTTGAATATCATTCTACACAGGCAACTTCTTCTACAAGACTTGAATCTGAAGATATTCCAAACAATTCCAACATTGAAGTCAATTATGAAGTTCTACAAGACATTCAGAAATCTCAAGTTGAAATTCAATCAAGACTTCAAACACTTGAAGATAACCAAGTCATTATTATGGAAAATCAAGCAGTTCTGGTGAATCTCATTTGTTCTGTTACAGAATCTCTTGGAATTAATGTTGCTGATGTCAAAAAGGGGGAGATAAAAATAGTTTAAAGGCAACAGACTAGGGGAGGAGATAAACAGACTGGGAGAAATAAAGAAGAACTAAGGATGACAGAGGTGAATCTTATCAGGGAAGTGGTAAAGGAAAAGAAGCATCAAATAGTTGAATTCTTTCTTCTAAGTACTGGATACTTTGTCTACATCTGAAGAAGGAGGTATTTAACTTCATGATTTTTAATTCATAAATTCTATTCTGATTGTATTATTATATGTTTTGACATCAACAACTCAGATTTATGCTTCAGATCTTAAAGAATAAATAGGGGGAGATTGTTAGGAATAATTCATGAGTTGTGATGTTAAGAATAGAATTTTACTTATACTTCTTGTATATCCTGATTTATAAAGGATTTAGCACTTTGAATAGGAAATATGTGTTAGACAGTTATCTTTAAAGTTTAGTCAGGAATGAACAGTGCATCGAGTACTACATGTCAGGAACTGAGATTGAATCCTGATATGTCAAGTCAAATACTGATCAAGTACTGATGGGATGGCCAGATCCAGATGTAAGATGGAATCCTGATATCAGTCGTGTTACTGATGATGTCATTATGGATGCTATAGAAACTGGCAAGTGCTATAAAACAGGATCGTTGTTTGAAGAACAAGCAAGAAGGTATTATGAAGGAAAGGATTTTCTATTGATGGAAACTATCAACTGGACGGGAGAATATTGTCATGTATAGATTATATCTTTCGGTTATTAGTTGATAGGTAGCATTATAAATACTCTCTTAATATCATTGTAAAGAGCAAGTAGTATGTGAGTCATAAGTTCGTGTGCGTAGCTCTGTATAAGGTTTGTATTCGAGAGTTCGAAACAAACAGAGAGAATTTTATTTTGTCAGCAGCTGCTAAAGGTATCTGTACACCTTTGGTAGAGTTTGTATTTGATTTATTTAATACAAACAGAATTTGATTCATTCGTTTATTCTTGTTCATATAACCAATCAAAAATCAGACACTATTATATAACTTGTATTCAACCCCCCCTTCTACAAGTTATTCGAGTTAACAGTTATATGTTTTGACATCAACAACTCATATTTATGCTTCAGATCTTAAAGCATAAATAGGGGGAGATTGTTAGGAATAATTCATGAGTTGTGATGTTAAGACTAGACTTTTACTTATACTTCTTGTATATCCTGATTTATAAAGGATTTAGCACTTTGTATAGGAAATATGTGTTAGACAGTTATCTGTAAAGTTTAGTCAGGAATGAACAGTGCATCGAGTACTACATGTCCGGAACTAAGATTGAATCCTGATATGACAAGTCAAATACTAATCAAGTACTAATGGAATGGTCAGATCCTGATGTAAGAAGGAATTCTGATATCAGTCATGTTACTGATGATGTCATTATGGATGCTACAGAAACTGGCAAGTGCTATAAAACAGGATCTTTGTTTGAGGAACAAGCAAGAAGATTTTATGAAGGAAATAATTTTCTATTGATGGAAACTATCAACTGGACGGCAGAACATTGTCATGTATAGATTATCTTTCTGTGATTAGTTGATAGGTAGCATTATAAATACTCTCTCTATATCATTGTAAAAAGTGTGAACGTGAGTTCGAGTTGTGAATTTGCGTAGCTCTGTATAAGGTTTGTATTCGTGAGTTTCGAAACAAACATAGAGAGAGATTTATTTTATCAGCAACTGCTAAAGGTATTTGTACACCTTTGGTAGAGTTTGTATTTGATTTATTTAATACAAACAGAGTTTGATTCATTCGTTTATTGTTGTTTATCAAATCAAGCAAAAATCAGACACGATTATATAACTTGTATTCAACCCCCCCTTCTACAAGTTATTCGAGTTAACAGCATCTAAGGTTGAGCTATTAGGGAATACTTCCCCCATAATGTTTAATAGATCTAGCAGGGATTCAAATCGATGATCAACATATGAAGGAGGTTTTATTTGTTCCATACCTTTGGCTGTCCTCATCTTACTCCTTTTGGCTATTGCTTCCATCATGGAGACAGGGGGAGCAGTTGCATGGTTGCCTTATGACATCTTGATCTTGAACTTGAAACTTGATCTTGAAACTTGATCTTGAAGTCAAAACTTGATCTTGAAACTCGATCTTCAACTTGAAACTTGATCTTGAACTTCAACTAGAGCTAGAAAACTAGAGAGCTTAAGAACTTGAAAACTTTGAAGTGAATAAGTGAAATGAAATGAAAGCTACTTCTCCTCTTTTATAGATGAGGCATGACCTACTACATCAGGTTGTAACACAGCCTGATTCGCGTTTATAGGTCATCTATCGTTTATAGATGAAAAAGGACAAAAACTATCCACTTTGTACGAAAGAATTGCTATAATTCAGACGAGTTAGGGAAGAAATGGCAAATATACACTACACCATAAGTGAGCATACACAACCCTTTTCACAAAGCTTTGCACAGAAAGCGTTTCGTTAGATAGAAATTTTGGGTCTTTTGCAACTGAGCTGAACTAGTGTTGCGTTAGATATAATTTAGTGTTGCGTATTACCCAAAGTGTTTCACATCATGCAACACTAACTACTGGTGTTGCGTTAGACATTTTTTTTATTTTAATAAATGGTGACGTGGCAGAAGTGGGACCCACATGTGCTGATGTGGCATTTGCTGACGTGGCAATTGTGGGACCCACATTTGCTGACGTGGCAGAAGTGGGCCCACCTTTGCTAACGTGTCATTTGCTGACGTGGTAGAAAGCGTTGCATTAGATACCAGTAGTGTTGCATTTGCTGTTTGAAGTGTTGCATTAGATATATTTATATTTTTTTTAAAAAAAATATGACGTGGCAGATGTGGGACCCACCACTACTGATGTGGTAGTGTGGGACCCACAAGGGTGACGTGGCAGGAGGCCCATCATGCTGACGTGGCAATTGTGGGGCCCACAATTGCTGACGTAGCAGAAGTGGGGCCCACATTTGCTGACGTGACATTTGCTGACGTGGCAAAAGCGTTGCATTAGATACTAGTAGTGTTGCATTAGATATATTTATATTTTTTTTAAAAAATATGACGTGGCATATGTGGGACCCACCACTGCTGACGTGGTAGTGTGGGACCCACAAGGGTGACGTGGCAGGAGGCCATCATGCTGACATGGCAATTTTTGGGGCCCACAATTGCCGACGTGGCAGAAGTGGGGCCCACCTTTTATAACGGTCAAACTCGTCAAAGTCGACCTTCCTTTTAACTAGTCTTGTCCCGAATGATGAATATATTTTTAAAATTATTTTCGACGATCCAACCGTACGAATGTCACTTTTTTGCTGTATATTTTCCACGAGTATTTGTCATGTTTAACAATTTATTTAAAATAAAAAATTGTAAATTTCATTTTTCAAAGTTAAAGAAAAAATAGAAATTACAAGAATAACAACTCAAAATGGTACATCACAATTTACGAGGTGAAAAAATGGGCGGACAAATTCCCCCCAAAATGAAAATTTTGCAATAGCTATTCCCCAAAATCCCCAATATTTTTTCAAAATCCCTATTTTGAGGCTCCTAATCACTCTCTCTCTCTCAACTACAAGCTCAAATCACTCTAATTTGCTCTGGCTGTTTCCCTCCCTAGCGATTACTAGCGGTTACTGGCGATTGGTCTCTCTTCGTAGGTCTGTTAGACGAAGACGAAGACACCGGGGCTCAGGTCGCTTCGATTGTCCGTCTCGAACAAGTCTCCGTCACTACTGGTGAAGAAAACGAAGATACTCTTCTCGATCTGTACGATTCCTCATCTCAATCTATTCGAATCTTATTATTTTGCTTGCTTTATATACGTGTCTTGTGCTTTATATACGTGTCCTGTGAATAATTCTCATTTGTTTCTTTCTTGGAAGTTTTACACTGAAAGGAAAACATGGATATGGTGTCAAAGGGGAAGTGCAACCTGGGGAGATTACAGTTTACGAGTACTTTAGAAAACATCGGAACTTACAGCTCACAACTTCTGCGTACTTTCCGTGCCTTGATGTTGGTAAACCCGGCAAACCTAATTATCTACCACTGGAGGTGTGTAAACATTATCGAGATATTACTACAAATTTTAGTCTTTAATTTACCCTTTTTAACTTCCATTCCTCTTTAAGCAATTGATTATTTCTCCCTGTTGTTTTTTGGTAGCTTTGTCATGTGGTCTCTCTTCATGTATTGTGCGGTTGTCACAGAGGGGTATGAGTTCTTTCTGTTTATATTGTTTTTCTTTTCATTTAACTTTTTGTCATTAATTATTAGTGTTAATCGTTTGGTCAATCTGTTCTGTTAAAAATGTAGGTCAATGGTGGTGGCTGCTGGACTATTTCGAGTTTTGGGGCAAGATCTTGCAGAACTCCCTTTAGCTGCAACTGCTAAGGCCAATCGATGCAAGGTGACTTTACATCCTTTACTAAAAACTCTTAAGTACAAAAATGATGCATTCCACCTTGTGTTTATACTCAAGCATTTTTGAAGTGCTATTGAGGGGCACTGGCTCTAGGACAATACTTTATATCTTAGATGCAGCAGCCTGCCTATTTCGATCTATTGATGGTAAAAGACCTATACTCGGAGGACTCAGTAGTTTTTATTAGTTAATGTTTCAATCTTCTTGTTGAGTATTTTTGCTTATACATTTACAATGTATATGCTTTCTAGTTCCATATATTTAAACTTCTGAATTTCGTCAAAACAAATACGAATATTTGATAACCATTTTAACAAATACGAATGTATTCAGCCGACTAACATGGAGAAGCATGGTCATCAGATATCAAGTCAGAGTTATAATTTCCTGTAAAATCTTATTCTCCAAATTGTACATATGAATGAATTATTATTATCATCATATTTTACCTCTTTTCTTCATTAAGAATTTCTGGCATGAAAATGATGTAAAGATATCCAGCATGGGAACATTTGTCATTTTATGACATACAGACATAGTACTAAAGTTAACAAAACCTGAACTATGTTCTTAAGGCTTAAAGCAAATAGTAAATAAAAATAACGCTCTTTTTTGTCTAACAGAAGAAAAAACCTTAATTTTATAAGAATACTAGTTATAACTAAAATCTAAACTGTGGAATCTTTTAGTTAAGTCGGCAATTTCCCATGCTCCTTAGCAGTTCTCACCCTTACATATTGTCATGCAATAAGTGTGTATTGTTTATTAACTAGAACATTCAGTGTTAATGATCAATGAGCATTCTGTCAATCTATGGACAGTGTGGATATGATAAAGTCCCTTTTTTATCTGCTTGCGGTATATCTATTGAGAAACAGCTTACCAGATTTGATGGCCATGTCCTAGACACACCCAAGGTATTTTTTCTTTCTCTTATAACTTTTTCCATTGCTTTTTCTTCATACTCTTAACATTTTCTTTACATGCCAAATGCAGCTGAGGTATAATATATCAAGGTTGAGGTATTTGTTTTTTTTACTAATGGTATTTGTTTATACTTTATCCTGATTACCACGCAATTGTTAAATTTGATTTACCCTCAACTGTTATATCCCTCATGCAGAGACTTATGAAAACTATCACAATTAAACATTGGTTGGTAGTGAACTTCTTTGCTGGTTGTGATATAAGTCGGCTATCCCGAGATCTTATTAATTGTGGAAAGAACAAAGGGATTGTAAGTTCATTTCACTTTTTGTCCATCTAAGTTTATCAATTATAACGATGACACATTATATCCTTACTTCTATCTTGTCTTCAGGTTATTGAATGTCCATATGCACTTATTGAGGAAGAACACCATTATAGAGGAGCTAGCCCGCAGGTAAGAGTGGATAAGATGTTTGATCAAATAATGGAAAAGGTTCCAGAACCTCCTCAGCATCTTCAGTTAATCTTGTGTGTCTTACCAGAGAAAAAGATTTCTGCTATATATGGTATGTTCTAAGCTTCCATATTTCTGGTTAATATGATGCTTGTTGGTAGTTGATATTCAATATGATATTATGTGCTCAAGGACCGTGGAAGAGGAAATGTTTGATCAATTCTGGAATTGCCTCTTGTTGCTACTTCTGTGTGCATCTTTTTCATTTCTTATAAGTGTATGCCAGTTTGTGTTCCATAATAATATAAGTGTAGCACTTAGTACCATGACATGTATTTGAGAATATTTTGAAATATGTAAATGTCTTATATATATGTTCACTACTTATGCTATCCTATTAATATTATTTGGAGTTATTAAATGTTCTGATTGTATTATTCTTCCATTACATAATTCTGTGACAGTAACATAGATAATCCCACTTATGTATTTTGTCTAAGTATGCATGTAAATGTGTGCAGGTGGCCTGCAAATGCCGAAGGACAGGACTGTAGATGGTTACTACACACCTGACTGCTTTTAGAGGATTAGCTGGCACATCGGTTCTCATTCTTGTTGGTTGTGCGACAGATACAACAAGAAAAGTTCAAGAAGAGATATTATCACAGAAGTACATGTACATTTTGAACTTAGAATTATTGTATGTGCTTGGTTTAGTACATGTAAAACTAAGTAGTTTTGTTGGCTGCATTATTTAGGAGTTGTAGGCTTGGTTTCTACAGGCTGGTATTATGTATGAACAAAGCTGCCATTTCAATTTTTTTATAAAAAACCGTTGCATTTGACTCTATTTAATGTTGCATTAGCATAGTTGTAATGTTGCAATAAAAAAGAATGGTGTTGCATTTGACAAGATTGGTGTTGCTTGAAAAAGAATTTTAGTGTTGCATTAGACTTGAATAGCGTTGCGTTAGATAGTGGACTGACTGCTGACGTGGCATGTGGGCCCCACTGCTGACGTGGCATGTGGACCATTAATGACGTGGCATGCCCCTCCATTTGTGACATGGCATTTGTGGGTCCCACTAATGACACGTCAGCATGTTGACGTGGCACCTGCTTACATGTTAACATGCTAACGTGGCACATTCCTTACATGTCAGCATGCTGACATGGCTGAAACATCTTATGCAACCCCTTTTAGCGTTGCGTTTGCATGCTTTTGGTGTTGCATAAGGCCTCTTATGCAATGCTTTTTGAAGTGTTGCAATAGCTTGGAAAAGCACTGCGTTAGGGGTCTTACGCAACGCCAGTATTGGTAACGCCCCTCTAGCGTTGCGTAAGGTCTTACGCAACGGTTTTCAAGCCTTACGCAACTGAAAATGGGGGTTGCGTATGTGCGTTTATGGCGTAGTGATATCTGGTGAATTTGCAAGTAGATGATTTTCGAAAAGCTGATTATGCTTAAGAAACTTAATAAAGAGATTAGCCTTGAGCACGGGATTAGCAATACTAATCTAAGTGATGTAATCTCACTAAAAGGCACGAATGACCAAATTAGTAGTTTAGCCTTGAGGTTTTCATACCAACGTACCAAGACTGATTTTCAATCTTGAGCCAACTAAGGACGAACAACAGTCGTTAGCCAACCTCCATCAGCCGACTGAGGTACCTCCGGTGCGTCAGCCGACCCCATTAGCCGACCGACCTACACATGGTGCTCCGGCCGACCACGGGGAGCTGACCATGGCCTCCCCTGCTGCTCCAGCCGACCAAGACTAATTTTCAATCCGAGTCCTCGAGCTTTTCAGCCGACTGAAATTGATTTTCAATCCGAGTCCTCGAGTTGGTGTTTAACTTCAATCCTGACGTGTTTAGCATCGTTTAGCATCGTTTAGTGCCGTTTCATGCAGTTTAACATCGTTTAACGCTGTTTAAACGTCGTTTAAGGCTGAATAGCACCGTTTAGCGTCGTTTAGCGCCGTTTAGTGCCGTTTAACGTCGTTTAATGCTGTTTAAACGTCGTTTAAGGTTGATTAGTGCCGTTTAGCTCCGTTTAGTGCAATTTTATGCCGTTTAATGTCGTTTAACACTATTTAAACATCGTTTAAGGCTGATTAGAGTCGTTTAGCGTCATTTAGCGCCATTTAGTACCGTTTTATGCCGTTTAACGTCATTTAACGCTGTTTAAACGACGTTTAAGGCTGATTAGCGCCGTTTATAATCGTCATAAATGTGTCGGTCGCTCCACGCTTTACATCAAAACGATACTCGTGAAAACACTAGTGTATAAGGATAAACACTGCCCCGAGTCTCGAAAAAGGCAAATATGACTCTAAGGAAAACCTGATCAGTTTTCCTAGAAGTTGGGGGGCAAATGATATGGGCTAAAAGTAAGCCCTAAAGACACATTTAATGTTGCATTAATTAGACCCAGCATGGTCCAAACTTGGGGCCCATTAGTGGGGCCCAAACCCCTAATTTTAATATTAAATTCGTAATTAATATTGGAGGAGATAAACAGCTCAGCAATAAGAATTAGATAAGGATATTACTCCTACCAGACCTAGCCTCCAAGGAACCAAATTCAGCATGGAAACTGACTCCTACAAGATAGGATCTGGAACCTTCCTCAAGGCGGTGACTTGTCCACCAAGTCTCCTAACCCTATTACGATTCTAGGGCTAGCGCTTTTCAGCCCATATAAAGGGCCTGACCCCTCATTCTCAGAACTACGTCTTGGCCTGATTCTCAATAATGAGATACGTAGGAACTGTACCTTTGAAACCTGAATGTCCATCTGTGTTTTCTTTGTTTGTTCATTTCCACCATTCCTCCCTGGTGAGCAATAGTTTTCCATAATATTTCTCTCTTTTAGACCACTCCTCCTCTGTCAACAGTAGCTTACCTCCAGCAGCCTCATTTTGACCCCTTACGCTTTCTTTATGGGCTTAGAGAGACCCAATAGCTTCTTCAACTTACATCATTTCTAAAGCTCAAATGGTTGCACGAAGCAGTTTCTTCACCACGTACGATTCTTTTATCTCTTCTCCCAAAGCTCGAATGGTTGCATGATACAAACCCATTCAATTTCATGCAGAAATCATTGAGTTATTCATCGTCATCCATACACAGTGACTCAAACTCTGCTTTCAGCATCTGAACTCTGGCCCTCTTCACCTTGTCATCTCCTTGACATATGGTTTTGATGGCTTTCCAGGCCTCTTTGGCCATTTTCTTCGTAGCAATAGGTAGGAGCATGTCCTCTGGTATTCTCTGATAGATCATGGCCAAGGCAATATTGTCAATTTTCTCTTCTATCACTGCTTTATGTCACTTGGTTCTATAGTAGACCATACTCCTTGAGCCTGCATAAAAACTCTCATCTTCAAGGCCCAAGCCATGTAATTATTACTGGCCAACATTGGGTAAGTTAGGCCAATTGATCCTCCCTTAACTTTGCCCACATCTATTTTGTAGTCTCTATCGTGTGATCACCGATTGCCATAGCTCTGATACCAATTCTTGTGATCAAAACACTACACCATAAACAAAGTTGACCATCAAGAATAAGTATCCACTACCAAGGATAGATGATTTATTTCATCAGTTAAAAGGAGCCGCTTACTTTTCTAAATTGATTAGAGATCAGGATACCATCAGTTGAAGATTAAGCTAGAGGATATTCCAATGAATGTTTTTCGTACGAGATATGGACATTACGAGTTTCTAGTGATGGCTTTTGGATTGATGAATATGCATGCTGTATTTATGGATTTAATGAATCGAGTGTTTAAGAAGTATTTGGATAAGTTCGTGATTGTATTTATTGATGACATCCTAATTTACTCAAGAACCCCTGAAGAACATGTTGAGCATCTACGAATTGTATTTATTGGTATGCGTTATTGTAATTTGTGAACTCCTAAGTCTGACTTTTCACATGAGGTCTATGTGATTTATTTTTTTCAACTTAATTATAGCTCTACCTTTATAATGACTAATATTTTGTTTCTTCGTAAGAATTTTGTCCTCCAGCTTAAGCGTGCATGACGAGTTTCATTGGATCCAATAATGGCATTTATCTGCTTCATTCACCAGTTTTCTTTTATGTGGGGAACCTGACATCAATTGTAGCTATTAGAACATTCCTATATCATTATTGTTGGAGAATGTGGGTTTTTAGACCCACATTGTCAACTCAAATTGAGCTCCGATTTGCCTTGTGTGCATATTCGTAACAAGTTTTTCTTGGAGCGTGTTCTCCTCCATGAAAGCTTTTCAATGCATGTTCAAATACTCAAAACGACTAAGGGATGGATGCATTGTGATTATCCAAATTTGCTCCCATGGAAGTGGAAAAATGGAAGTTGAACCTTAAGTCACACATTAAAATATTTAAAAGCCTTTTAGAGGTTTATATAGCAAGACACTTGTGATGTGTCCAAATGTGTTAGTAATGTAATGCTCCATCACTTACATGCGCGCGCGTAGAGGGGTGCAAATCATGGGATTTCAAGGGAAATTCGTGGTTTCGCAAGCCTTCGGGCTTTCCCCGCGTGTGCTACCTACACGAATGGAGCAGAAAGTTGGGCCGATTAAAACCAGACTGGTTTTGCTAATTATTATTTTCACTGGGTTTTGATTTAAAATATGATTTAAATTAATTCGATTTTAATTTGACTTAATTGATTTGATAAAATCAATTCCATTTTTATTACGGATTTTTTGCCAATCAACTTACTTAATTAACGCAGTTAATTATTTGTCAATTAAAGCGGTTAATTAATTAGGGCAATTGTGTAGCACACAAGTTATCTGAGCCTATTTAAACTTATCATATAGCGTTAGGGTTATATTCATTCGAAACACATGCTCTTTTCATACACCTCTCCCTTCTCTCTTCCTCCGATTATAGTTAATTTCTTGCTTGTTTCAAGATCATTTAGAGTGACGCTCTTCTGTAACCTCACTACAATCCATTTTATCCTAGGTGGCGATTCACTCACACAGAGCCTAAAACGCGTTAAGGAGACAGTAACGCACTGGACTCGGGTTTTTCATTCCTTTTCTTCTCTTTTATTTGTTTTGATTGTACACGTAACTGTTACTCACACACATGACTATTGTACTGTATGTATTTATCGCAGATTGTCCAATAATTATTAGCCAACACACTATTTTTATAGTTTTCTTTCATTAGCTAGTTCAACTTCCTATGATTATTAACCTTTAAAAAATTTAAATATTTTAAAATATGATTTCTTTACCCTAGATTTCACAAGGAAAATAAAAAGGGAAAATCAATTGATACGTCCCTGAACTATTTTGGTTTTTTAGTTCAGGTCCCTGAACAAAATATTCCCCATTTTGGGTCTTTTAACTTTTCAAATATTTAGTTCAAGTCCTTCCGTTAATGAGAATCTTAACGTTCGTCAGAATCTCCGGCAACTAAAAAATTCTGGCCAAATTCCGATTTTCGGCCAACATAAATTGTACATAAAACTTTGATTTTCTTATATCAAATCAAAGCTTAAGCTTCTAGGAACTCATTGAAATCAACCAAATCACTAACCAGTTCCTTGATTGGCCGATGTTGAAATATGACTTGAAATTGGTTTCTGTTTTGCCGTCTATTCTGTTTTATTTGTTCCTAGTCAGTTTTTGTTTTCTCTTCTGTAGCCGCCTAGTGAGTATTATATAAAGTCTCTAGGGGCATAACCTAGGAGAAAGTCTGAAATCTAAGTCAGAAAATCTGAGTCTGTCATATAAAAGGATCTGTAATCTGAATCTGTAAGTCTGAAATCTGAGTCGGAAAATCTGAGTCTGTAAGTCTATAATCTGAATCATATCTGTTATCAATTAAGTCTATCATAAACATGAATCTAAAATTTGAATCTGTAATCTAGATCAGAATCGATTATCTAGATCTGAATCTGAATCTGAATCTGTATTTAGTAATATGTATCCTCAAGATCAATAAAGTTTTCTCTTTTGCCAATCCGTGTTTTTCCTTTATGTTTATTATAATCTCTTTTGTGCTTCCGTTATAACAAACTGGTATCAAGAGCTTGGTGTTCAGTGAGAAAGATGTCTGGTTTTAACGTGAAGGTCGACAAATTTACTAGGAGGAATAGTTTCAGTCTGTGGCAGATCAAGATGCGTACTTTGTTAAAGCGCTGAGATGGCCAGTCTGGAAGAAATGGCACACTCAACAATTCTGTTCTGCCTTGCAGATGATATTATTACTGAAATAGCGGAGGAGGATACCGCGTCTGGTTTGTGGTTGAAGCTTGAAAGTCTTTACATGACAAATTCTTGAACAAACAAGTTGCTTCTGAAACAACGTTTGTTTAGTCTGCGAATGCAGGAATGTATGCCTCTTCGAGATCACTTAGATCAGTTAAACACAATTGTATTAGAATTGCGTAATATTGATGTTAAAGTTGAAGATGAGGATGTTGCATTGATTTTGTTAGTTTCTTTACCATTATCGTATGAGAATTTTGTAGAGTCTTTTATTGTTGGTAAAGATTCTATTTCTCTAGAGGAGGTTAGATCTTCTCTCTATACTAGAGAGCTGCACCACAAGGAGGCTGGTACAGGTGCATATGATCAGGCTGTTGGATTAACAGCCAATGCGAGTATTGGACATAGAAACTCGGGGAAGAAACCAGCTCCCAAGGGTCCAAAACCTAATGATATCTGCAATTACTGTAAAGAAAAGGGACACTGGAAATCTGACTGTCCCAACAAAAAGCAGCAACATGATAAATTGGTAGGTACTGGTGCTTCAGGTACTGCTGCTATAGCTGGTGCTACTTTTGAAGAAGATATTGCTCTTGTTGCTACTAATCACACATATCACTCTGATGTGTGGATTCTTGATTCTGGAGCGTCTTATCATGTTTGTCCGTGCAGGGAGTGGTTCACAACCTATGCGAAAATAGACGGTGGCAAAATTTCTATGGATAATAGTTTTGTTTGTGAGACGGTTGGAATAGGCTCGGTTAAACTTCGGATACATGATGGAAATTTATGCATATTGAATGATGTTAGGCATGTTCCACTTATGACAAAGAATCTGATATCTTTGAGTATGTTAGACAGCAAGGGCTTCAGTTTTCAAGGTGAATGTGGAGTTCTACAAGTCTGCAAGGGTTCTAATGTGGCTTTGAAAGGTGTTAAATGTGGTACCTTGTATCTTCTTCAATGTTCTACGTTAATAGGTTCTGTTGCTATCGCGTTCTCGAAGAAGATTAAGAGGCTGCGAACTGATAATGGTCTGGAATTTTGCTCATCTGAGTTTGATGTGTTCTGTAAGAATGAAGGGATTTCTAGACATCATACAGTCAGGGATACACCACAGCAGAATGGTGTAGCAGAGCATATAAATCAGACACTTCTGGAGAGAGCTAGGTGTATGCTCTCTAATGCTAGACTAACTTGAAGATTCTGGGCAGAGGCGGTTAGTACAGCATGTTATCTGATAAATCGTGGAACTCACACAGAAAGTGGTAGTGTTGAGAAACAGGTGGAGCATGAAGTCACTCAAGTTGGAAGTGAACCACAACAAGAAGTTCAACAACCACAATCAGAATCAGAATCATCAGTGTCAGTAGTAAATTAGCACAGTTTGGCTCTTGATCGATCAAGGAGAGCTAATTATGGGGTGCCTCCAAAGAGATATGGTTTTGAAGATATGGTGGCATATGCACTACAGGTAGCTGAAGAGGTGGATCCTAGCTCTGATGAGCCATCCACTTACAAAGAAGTAGTGACATGTACTGAGTCTGAAAAATGGTTTGCTGTGATAGGAGATGAAAAGGAGCATTGGAAGGTTGTGAAGAGGGTTTTTCGGTACTTAAAAGGTATGTCTGATGTTGGTCTCATTTATGGAGGTGATACTGAGTGTTCGGTGACAGGGTTTTCAGACTTTGATTATGCTGGAGATGTTGACAGTAGAAGATCTATGACCGATTATGTTTTCACTCTGGGTGGCTAGATTGTCAGTTGAAAAGCTACTCTGCAACCTACAGTGACTTTGTCTACTACAGAAGCATAGTACATGGCATTCACAGAAGCTACAAAAGAAGGAATCTGGTTGAAAGGATTGGTCAGTGATTTGGGTCTACATAATGATCAGGCTACAATATTTTGTGACAATCTCAGTGCGATCTGTGTAGCCAAGGATCAAGTCCATCATGAGCGAACTAAGCACATAGATGTAAGGTATCATTTCTAAGAAGTGAGAAGAGAATTAAGGTGAGTAAAGTGGGTACTGCTGATAACCCAGCTGATCTGCTTAACAAGCCGGTTTCATAAAGCAAGTTTCAACATTGTTTGGACTTGCTAAATGTTTGGAGTTGTTGATTGCCTTTTGAGGGCAAAATCTTAGGCAGAAGAGTTTTATATGGTATCTGGCATTAATATGGTGCGTCTGGTACATCTATTTTTTTGGTACATTTGGCATTATTATGATGCGTCTGGTACATCTGTTATTTGTGAGAGGATTTAAGTCAAGGTTGAGATTTGTTGAAACATGACTTGAAATTGGTTTCTATTTTGCCATCTGTTCTATTTATTTGTTTCCTAGTCAGTTTCTGTTTTGTCTTCTGTAGCCACTTAGAGAGTATTATATAAACTCTCTAGGGGCATAACCTAGGAGGAAGTCTGAAATGTGAGTCAGAAAATCTAAGTCTGTCTTAAACAAGGATCTGTAATCTGAATCTGTAAGTCTGAAATCTGAGTCTGTAAGTCTGTAATCTGAATCATATCTGTTATCAATTAAGTCTGTCATAAGCAAGAATCTAAAATTTGAATCTGTAATTTAGATCAGAATCGATAATCTAGATCTGAATCTGTATTTTGTAATCTGTATCCTCAAGATCAATAAAGTTTTCTCTTTTGCCAATCTGTGTTCTTCCTTTACGTTTATTATAATCTCTTTTGTGCTTCCGTTATAACAAACTGGTATCAAGAGCTTGGTGTTCGGTGAGAAAGATGTCTGGTTTTAACGTGAAGGTCGATAAATTTACTGGGAGGAATAGTTCCAGTCTGTGGCAGATCAAGATGCGTGCTTTGTTAAAGCAACAGGGGTTATGGGCACCATTGAATCAGAAATTGGTTGCTACTGAAAGCGCTGAGATGGCCGGTCTGGAAGAAAAGGCACACTCAACAATTCTGTTGTGCCTTGTAGATGATATTATTACTGAAATCGCAGAGGAGGATACCGCGTCTGGTTTGTGGTTGAAGCTTGAAAGTCTTTACATGACAAAGTCTTTAACAAACAAGTTGCTTCTGAAACAACGTTGGTTCAGTCTATGAATGCAGGAAGGCATGCCTCTTCGAGATCATTTAGATCAGTTAAACACAATTTTATTAGAATTGCGTAATATTGATGTTAAAGTTGAAGATGAGGATGTTACATTAATTTTGATAGTTTCTTTACCATTATCGTATGAGAATTTTATAGAGTCTTTTATTGTTGGTAAAGATACTATTTCTCTAGAGGAGGTTAGATCTTCAATCCATACTAGAGAGCTGCACCATAAGGCGGATGGTACAGGTGCAGATAATTAGGCTGTTGGATTAATAGCCAATGAGAGTAATGGACATGGAAACTCGGGGAAGAAACCAGCTCCGAAGGGTCCAAAACTTAATGATATCTGCAATTACTGTAAAGAGAAGGGACACTGGAAATATGACTGTCCCAACAAAAAGAACCAACATGATAAATTGGCAGGTACTGGTGCTTCAGGTACTGCTATTGTAGCTGGTGCTACTTCTGAAGAAGATATTGCTCTTGTTGCTGCTAATCACACATATCACTCTGATGTGTGGATTTTTGATTCTGGAGCGTCTTATCATGTATGTCCGCGCATGGAGTGGTTCACAACCAATAAGCAAATAGATGGTGGCAAAATTTCTATGGCTAACAGTTTTGTTTGTGAGACGGTTGGAATAGGCTCGGTTAAACTTCGGACACATGATTGAAATTTCTGCATATTGAATGATGTTAGGCATGTTCCACTTATGACAAAGAATCTGATATCTTTGAGAATGTTAGACAGCAAGGGCTTCAGTTTTCAAGGTGTAGGTGGAGTTCTACATGTCTGCAAGGGTTCTAATGTGGTTCTGAAAGGTGTTAACCATGGTACCTTGTATCTTCTTCAAGTTTCTACGTAAACAGGTTCTGTTGCTGTCGCGTCCTCGGAGAAGATTAAAAGGCTGCGAACTGATAATGGTCTAGAATTTTGCTCATCTGAGTTTGATGAGTTCTAGAAGAATGATGGGATTTCTAGACATCATACAGTCAGGGATACACCACAGCAGAATGGTGTAGGAGGGCGTATGAATCAGACACTTCTGGAGAGAACTAGGTGTATGCTCTCTAATGCTAGACTGACTTGAAGATTCTGGGCAGAGGCAGTTAGTACAGCATGTTATCTGATAAATCGTGGAACATAGCAAGTTTCAACATTGTTTGGACTTGCTAAATGTTCGGAGTTGTTGATTGCCTTTTGAGGATAAAATCTGAGGCAGAAGAGTTTTATCTGGTATTTGGCAATAATATGGTGCGTCTGGTACATCTGGCATTATTATGATGCGTCTAGTACATCTGTTATTTGTGAGAGGATTCAAGTCAAGGTGGAGATTTGTTGAAACATGACTTGAAATTGGTTTTTGTTTTGCCTTCTATTCTATTTTATCTGTTTTCTAGTCATTTTCTGTTTTATCTTCTGTAGCACCCTAGAGAGTATTATATAAACTCTCTAGGGGCATAACCTAGGAGGAAGTTTGAAATTTGAGTCAAAAAATCTGAGTCTGTCATAAACAAGGATCTGTAATCTGAATTTGTAAGTCTGAAATCTGAGTCTGTAAGTCTGTAATCTGAATCATATCTCTTATCAATTTAGTTTGTCATAGACAAGAATCTGAAATTTGAATCTGTAATCTAGATCAGAATCGATAATCTAGATCTGAATCTGAATCTGTATTTTGTAATCTGTATCCTCAAGATCAATAAAGTTTTCTCTTTTGCCAATCTGTGTTCTTCCTTTACGTTTATTATAATCACTTTTGTGCTTCCGTTATAACAAACTGGTATCAAGAGCTTGGTGTTCGGTGAGAAAGAAGTCTAGTTTTAACGTGAAGGTCGACAAATTTAATGGGAGGAATAGTTTCAATCTGTGGCAGATCAATATGGGTGCTTTGTTAAAGCAACAGGGGCTCTGGGCACCGTTGAATCAGAAATCGGTCGCTGCTAAAAGCGTTGAGATGGCTAGTCTGAAAGAAAAGGCACACTCAACAATTCTGTTGTGCCTTGCAGATGATATTATTACTGAAATCGCGGAGGAGGACACCACGTCTAGTTTGTGGTTGAAGCTTGAAAGTCTTTACATGACAAAATCTTTAACAAACAAGTTGCTTCTGAAGCAACGTCTGTTCAGTCTCCGAATGCAGGAAGGTATGCCTCTTCGAGATCACTTAGATCAATTAAACACAATTTTATTAGAATTGCGTAATATTGATGTTAAAGTTGAAGATGAGGATGTGATTTTGTTAGTTTCTTTACCATTATCGTATGAGAATTTTGTAGAGTCTTTTATTATTGGTAAAGATACTATTTCTCTAGAGGAGGATAGATCTTCTCTCCATACTAGAGAGCTGCGCCATAAGGTGGCTGGTACAGGTGCAGATAATCAGGATGTTCGATTAAAAGCTAGTGGGAGTAATGGACATGGAAACTCGGGGAAGAAACCAGCTCTAAAGGGTCCAAAATCTAATGATATCTGCAAATACTGTAAAGAGAAGGGACACTGGAAATCTAATTATCCCAAGAAAAAGAAGCAACATGATAAATTGGCAGGTATAGGAGCTTCAGGTACTGCTGCTGTAGCTGGTGCTACTTCTGAAGAAGATATTGCTCTTGTTGCTACTAATCACACACATCACTCTGATGTGTGGATTCTTGATTCTGGAGCGTTTTATCATGTATGTTCGCGCAGGGAGTGGTTCACAACCTATAAGCATATAGACGGTGGCAAAATTTCTATGGCTAACAGTTTTGTTTGTGAGACGGTTGGAATAGGCTCGGTTAAACTTCGGACACATGATGGAAATTTCTGCATATTGAATGATGTTAGGCATGTTCCACTTATGACAAATAATCTGATATCTTTGAGTATGTTAGACAGCAAGGGTTTCTGTTTTCAAGGTGAAGGTGGAGTTCTACATGTCTGCAAGGGTTCTAATGTGGTTCTGAAAGGTATTAAACGTGGTACCTTGTATCTTCTTCAAGGTTCTACGTTAACAGGTTCTGTTGCTGTTGCGTACTCGGAGAAGATTAAGATGCTGCGAACTGATAATGGTCTGGAATTTTGATCATCTGAGTTTGATGAGTTCTGTAAGAATGAAGGGATTTCTAGACATCATACAGTCAGGGATACACCACAGTAGAATGGTGTAGCAGAGCGTATGAATCAGACAATTCTAGAGAGAGCTAGGTGTATGCTCTCTAATGCTGGACTAACTAGAAGATTCTAGGCAGAGGCGGTTAGTACAACATGTTATCTAATAAATCGTGGACCTCACACAGAAAATGGTAGTGTTGAGAAATAGGTTGAGCATGAAGTCACTCAAGTTGAGAGTGAACCACAACAAGAAGTTCAACAACCATAGTCAGAATCAGAATCATCAGTATCAGTAGTAAATCAGCACAGTTTGGCTCTTGATCGATCAAGGAGAGCCAATTATGGGGTGTCTCCAAAGAGATATGGTTTTGAAGATATGGTGGCATATGCACTACGGGTAGTTGAAGAGGTGGATCCTAGCTCTGATGAGCCATCCACTAACCAAGAAGCAGTGACATGTACTGAGTCTGAAAAATGGTTTGATGCGATAGGAGATGAAGGAGCATTGGCAATCTGTGAAGAGGGTTTTTCGGTACTTAATAGGTACGTCTGATGATAGTCTCATTTATGGAGGTGATACTGAGTGTTTGGTGATAGGGTTTTCAGAATCTTGTTATGCTGGAGATGTTGACAGTAGAAGATCTATGACCGGTTATGTTTTCACTCTGGGTGGTTCGATTGTCAGTTGGAAAGCTACTCTACAACCTACAGTGACTTTGTCTACTACAAAAGTAGAGTACATGGCATTGATAGAAGCCGCAAAAGAAGGAATCTGGTTGAAAGGATTGGTCAGTGATTTTGGTCTACATCATGATCATGCTACAATATTATGTGACAGTCTCAGTGCGATCTTTCAAGCCAAGGATCAAGTCCATCATGAGCGAACTAAGCACATAGATGTATGGTATCATTTTCTAAGAAGTGAGAAGAGAATCAAGGTGAGCAAAGTGGGTACCGTTGATAACCCAGCTGATATGCTTACCAAGCCAGTTTCATATAGCAATTTTCAACATTGTTTGGACTTGCTAAATGTTTGGAGTTGTTGATTGCCTTTTGAGGGCAAAATCTGAGGCAGGAGAGTTTTATCTGGTATCTAGCATTAATATGGTGCGTTTGGTACATCAACTTTTCTGGTACATCTGGCATTATTATGATGCTTCTAGTACATCTGTTATTTGTGAGAGGATTCAAGTCAAGGTGGAGATTTATTGAAACATGACTTGAAATTGGTTTCTGTTTTGCCGTCTGTTCTGTTTTATCTATTTCCTAGTCAGTTTATGTTTTGTCTTCTATAACCGCCTAGAGAGTATTATAAAAACTCTCTTGGGGCATAACCTAGGAGGAGGTCTGAAATCTAAGTCAGAAAATCTTGGTCTATCATAAACAAGGATCTGTAATCTGAATCTGTAAGTCTGAAATCTGAGTAGGAAAATCTGAGTCTGAAAGTCCGTAATCTGAATCATATCTGTTATCAATTAAGTCTGTTATAAACAAGAATCTGAAATTTGAATCTGTAATCTATATCAGAATCGATAATCTAGATCTGAATCTGTATTTTGTAATCTGTATCCTCAAGATCAATAAAGTTTTCTCTTTTTCCAATCTATGTTCTTCCTTTACGTTTATTATAATCACTTTTGTGCTTCCGTTATAACAAACTGGTATCAAGAGCTTGGTGTTCGGTGAGAAAGATGTCTAGTTTTAACGTGAAGGTCGACAAATTTAATGGGAGGAATAGTTTCAATCTGTGGCAGATCAATATGGGTGCTTTGTTAAAGCAACAGGGGCTTTGGGCACCGTTGAATCAGAAATCGGTCGCTGCTAAAAGCGTTGAGATGGCTAGTCTGAAAGAAAAGGCACACTCAATAATTCTGTTGTGCCTTGCAGATGATATTATTACTGAAATCGCGGAGGAGGACACCACGTCTAGTTTGTGGTTGAAGCTTGAAAGTCTTTACATGACAAAATCTTTAACAAACAAGTTGCTTCTGAAGCAACGTCTGTTCAGTCTCCGAATGCAGGAAGGTATGCCTCTTCGAGATCACTTAGATCAATTAAACACAATTTTATTAGAATTGCGTAATATTGATGTTAAAGTTGAAGATGAGGATGTGATTTTGTTAGTTTCTTTACCATTATCGTATGAGAATTTTGTAGAGTCTTTTATTATTGGTAAAGATACTATTTCTCTAGAGGAGGTTAGATCTTCTCTCCATACTAGAGAGCTGCGCCATAAGGTGGCTGGTACAGGTGCAGATAATCAAGCTGTTCGATTAACAGCTAGTGGGAGTAATGGACATGGAAACTCGGGGAAGAAACCAGCTCTAAAGGGTCCAAAATCTAATGATATCTGCAAATACTGTAAAGAGAAGGGACACTGGAAATCTAATTATCCCAAGAAAAAGAAGCAACATGATAAATTGGCAGGTATAGGAGCTTCAGGTACTGCTGCTATAGCTGGTGCTACTTCTGAAGAAGATATTGCTCTTGTTGCTACTAATCACACACATCACTCTGATGTGTGGATTCTTGATTCTGGAGCATCTTATCATGTATGTTCGCGCAGGGAGTGGTTCACAACCTATAAGCATATAGACGGTGGCAAAATTTCTATGGCTAACAGTTTTGTTTGTGAGACGGTTGGAATAGGCTCGGTTAAACTTCGGACACATGATGGAAATTTCTGCATATTGAATGATGTTAGGCATGTTCCACTTATGACAAATAATCTGATATCTTTGAGTATGTTAGACAGCAAGGGTTTCTGTTTTCAAGGTGAAGGTGGAGTTCTACATGTCTGCAAGGGTTCTAATGTGGTTCTGAAAGGTGTTAAACGTGGTACCTTGTATCTTCTTCAAGGTTCTACGTTAACAGGTTCTGTTGCTGTTGCGTACTCGGAGAAGATTAAGATGCTGCGAACTGATAATGGTCTGGAATTTTGATCATCTGAGTTTGATGAGTTCTGTAAGAATGAAGGGATTTCTAGACATCATACAGTCAGGGATACACCACAGTAGAATGGTGTAGCAGAGCGTATAAATCAGACAATTCTAGAGAGAGCTAGGTGTATGCTCTCTAATGCTGGACTAACTAGAAGATTCTAGGCAGAGGCGGTTAGTACAACATGTTATCTAATAAATCGTGGACCTCACACAGAAAATGGTAGTGTTGAGAAATAGGTGGAGCACGAAGTCACTCAAGTTGAGAGTGAACCACAACAAGAAGTTCAACAACCATAGTCAGAATCAGAATCATCAGTATCAGAAGTAAATCAGCACAGTTTGGCTCTTGATCGATCAAGGAGAGCCAATTATGGGGTGTCTCCAAAGAGATATGGTTTTGAAGATATGGTGGCATATGCACTACGGGTAGTTGAAGAGGTGGATCCTAGCTCTGATGAGCCATCCACTAACCAAGAAGCAGTGACATGTACTGAGTCTGAAAAATGGTTTGATGCGATAGGAGATGAAGGAGCATTGGCAATCTGTGAAGAGGGTTTTTCGGTACTTAATAGGAACGTCTGATGATAGTCTCATTTATGGAGGTGATACTGAGTGTTTGGTGATAGGGTTTTCAGAATCTTGTTATGCTGGAGATGTTGACAGTAGAAGATCTATGACCGGTTATGTTTTCACTCTGGGTGGTTCGATTGTCAGTTGGAAAGCTACTCTACAACCTACAGTGACTTTGTCTACTACAAAAGTAGAGTACATGGCATTGATAGAAGCCGCAAAAGAAGGAATCTGGTTGAAAGGATTGGTCAGTGATTTTGGTCTACATCATGATCATGCTACAATATTATGTGACAGTCTCAGTGCGATCTTTCAAGCCAAGGATCAAGTCCATCATGAGCGAACTAAGCACATAGATGTATGGTATCATTTTCTAAGAAGTGAGAAGAGAATCAAGGTGAGCAAAGTGGGTACCGTTGATAACCCAGCTGATATGATTACCAAGCCGGTTTCATATAGCAATTTTCAACATTGTTTGGACTTGCTAAATGTTTGGAGTTGTTGATTGCCTTTTGAGGGCAAAATCTGAGGCAGGAGAGTTTTATCTGGTATCTAGCATTAATATGGTGCGTTTGGTACATCTACTTTTCTGGTACATCTGGCATTATTATGATGCTTCTAGTACATCTGTTATTTGTGAGAGGATTCAAGTCAAGGTGGAGATTTATTGAAACATGACTTGAAATTGGTTTCTGTTTTGCCGTCTGTTCTGTTTTATCTGTTTCCTAGTCAGTTTATGTTTTGTCTTCTATAACCGCCTAGAGAGTATGATATAAACTCTCTTGGGGCATAACCTAGGAGGAGGTCTGAAATCTAAGTCAGAAAATCTGGGTCTATCATAAACAAGGATCTGTAATCTGAATCTGTAAGTCTGAAATCTGAGTTGGAAAATCTGAGTCTGTAAGTCCGTAATCTGAATCATATCTGTTATCAATTAAGTCTGTTATAAACAAGAATCTGAAATTTGAATCTGTAATCTATATCAGAATCGATAATCTAGATCTGAATCTGTATTTTGTAATCTGTATCCTCAAGATCAATAAAGTTTTCTCTTTTGCCAATCTGTGTTCTTCCTTTACGTTTATTATAATCTCTTTTGTGCTTCCGTTATAACAGTCGGAAAAATCAAAAAATAGCGATGAAGCTTCGATTTCTGGCCAACACAAATCGTACATGAAAAATCATAAAAAAAATACCTACATACTCTACACTAGCGGATCTATCATCCTAGGCTATCATTAACATCAAAAGATCAACATATATAAATCATAGAAAATTCGAATATAAATTAAAAAACCAACTTTCAGAATAATTACTATTTGATAAAAGTGATATGAGAGGCTGAATCTACAGGTTGTGGGATTCAATTTGACTACTTAAGCTTCGAATTTGGACTCCAATAACACCTCCAAATCGTGGTTAATCCTCAAGAACACTAGAAACATTCGTTTAATGGAAGGACTTGAACTAAATAACAGAAAAGTTAAAGGACCCGGAATGGAGAATCTTTGTTCAGGGACCTGAACTAAAAAACCAGAATAGTTCAAGGACATATCAATTGATTTTCCCAAATAAAAAGGTAATGCATTTCGTTATGTAGAAGAAAAAAAAGAAGAATTGTACTCATCTAGTTGTCTTCATAGTTTTGTCATTAATAAGATTTGTGTTCGATAAGATTGGCGACCAGTTTCTAGAAAGTACTGGTGCTAGCTAGCTGTAATGTATTCATGACATTTTTCAACATAAATGAGTTCAAAAGAAAATGAAAATCTCTGAAGAAGAAAAAATTGAAGTAGAAAATACCTATCTTAATAAATTATTATTTTCGTCAAAAAAATATAATTATTATTAGTAAACAATATTGTTAGCAGAGGATTATCAATTGTAATTCGAATTAAGTAAGTATTACAAGGAAATTAAACACAAATATTGTAACATATATCATCCTAAATTAGATTGTGATAACTTGGGATCCAGCTAATAACTTATACTTTAAAATATTCATTTACATTTGTATCATGCTCATACGACATTTATAATTAAGTTCTTGAGATTTTACTTGTTCAAAATATAAAACTTCCAATAGAATGCACCTATCTCTATATATATTCTCTCGTTACCTAAATTTTATACATACATTTTACCTATCATGAATGATTCACAGTCTATTCAAAGTGCAGACAATCTCCCCACATTCATTCGTCGAAAAAACCTTTATCTTTCAAGCAAAAATACTTTATTGATCAGTGGCTCAAGTGGAACTACTTCAGATTTAGTTATCAATGGTGATAGGAATGATGACATCGGGAGCGGAGTCGATGTTATCGAGGATAAGGTGACGGAGAAATCAAGAATCAAAAAGGCTGAGAAAAGAGTGAGGGTTTTCCCACCACTGTTGTCAAGTTTAAACAGGAATGGTAGGCCTAGGTTCACTTTGGAGACAATGAGAAAAGAAGGTAGGTTACAAATATATATTGTTCAAAATCATTTTTCAGAGGTTGTTCGAAATCCGCAGGGCGGTAATCGGGTTAGTATGGAGCTTCTAGAGACAGGATCTCATTGAGTGGTTGTGAAACAGAAAGAGTTGTGATGTTATGGTTGTTTATTAAACTAGATAATGGCAAGGAAGTAAAAGGGGAATTTTATTTTGTGTATGGTACATTATCTTGGTTATTTAGATGATGTTGCGATAAATTAAGCGTTACATTTTTTTAAATCGATGATCATACATTTGATTGCGAATTTTTACATTCACTTATATATATGTACTTATACAAATGTTTGAGTATTCAAGCATATATGACACAAATTATACATGTTTCTGGCTAAATGACTTATTTATTCTTGTCATAAGATATGAAACCATTCCAAATATCCAAATGGGATTGATGTGAATTGAGCTTTTCTTTTGATTGAAGGAAACATCGACAAAGATTCAGAATTGGTCGATTTGAACTGAGATTTTTTTGTTGATTGAAAGATGTATGCATCAAACAAAAATTCAAATATAATCGATGTGAATTGAATCCTTTATTGATCGAAAGAAAACTCAACCAATCCTTCATCTTTTTGTAATTGAATATATATAAGCTTCACATAAAGTTCATTGAGTCATTTTTTATATTTTGAATAAGAAGATTCATGTACAAATTAATAAAATTCATTTGTGACTCTATCAAAAGATTTCTAGCATAATAATGGTAAGTAGGAAGTTACCTAAATTAACTAACGTGAAAAATAGAAATTGAAAAGGATATATATCACACATCTTACCTATCTGAACCTGATTTGGTCGGCAATTCTTTTCCGATGATTGTTCCATGAGAAGATGTCATAGACACATAGATCTTTTTGCATCTTCTATTTGACTACTTTGGACCAAGGCATATTGGCATATTTTTTGAATCTCCTATTCTTTCACATATATTATACGTTTTTCGGAACAATTTTTTAATTTCATGACAATTTTCATTATACATACATATTACGCATTATTTAGACAACTGGAAATTTTCATTGTACAACATGTATTGTGCATTATTTTATATAACTTGCCTTACTGTAATATGATTACATGATATTCAAAATCATTTTTTTACGCAATTTGTTTGGAATGAAAGTTTCGTCAAATTTGTGCTCTTAAACTTGCATATTGCATTTTAAAAGTATTTATACTTTAAATTGAGTACTTAATTGATATAAAAGAATACATACCATAAAATAGATTAATATAATAAAATTATTTGTTCATCGAATATTTATTTAAAGCAGCTCTGTCTGTAGTGGTACAACATAGATTGTGTCCCAAATCGTCATTAAAAAACTTATGTATATTTAATGTACAGTTGACTCATTTATATTCTTGATTCCTTGTATGTACTAAATTCCTTTCTTTTTAATTGTTTCTCTAAAAGAAATCACTCATTTTAAGAAAATACTCCCTCCGGTCCATTATATAAGGCATTTGACTTTTCTACACGTAACTTTAGGTGCTTTGACTACATAGCTAAAATAATTATTTTTTAATTTTTCTTTTTTTGAATAAAATATAATATTTTAATTTTTATTTAGAAAAAGAAATTTTAAAAAATAATAATTTTAACTATGTATTCAAAGCACCTAAAGTTACGTGCAGAAAAGTCAAATGCCTTATATAATGGACCGGAGGGAGTATATAGGATACTTGTATTCTTGTTTACCAATAGTAATAACAATAAATTAAGATGAGTTGTTAGTATTTGTACATATCTCAAACATTGGAAATGGTAATACAATGATATTCTTTGAAAAAATCTCTAAAAAAAATTATTTTGGAATTAGAAAATGACAAATACTATTTAAGGACAATTTTAATCCAAAAGAACAAAATTAAAATTTGACGGAGAAAGTATGTTTTTTTTTCTCATCATCTTAACTATCTGTTCTTATCCTTACACTGAAAAATGGCTTAAAAAAGTGTTAATAAAATACATGGTAAGAGCATCTCGAAGGGGATGCAACTGTTAGCAATATTTTCTAGCTGGCACATAATTTTATCTAATATCTAGAAAATGGGTTTGTCCAAGGGAGCCCATCAGTTAGCAAATTTGTTGATCCATCAGCTGTCATCTAAAAATATCTAGGTCACCTCCCTCTTGATTTATTTTTAAAAAATATTATATTTTGATGATAAAATAATTTATATGTTATTTTTTGCTAACAAAATATGAAGTTTTTATTTTTAAAATATTTTTAAAAAATTGGGAATGAAACTAAATTTAAAAAATGTACAATTTGTATTATAAAATAAAACTACTTTAATTAATTAAATAACATATATCCTTGTATATATAAAACCTTTATTTGATTGAATTTGACAATAGTAAAATAACATATTTTTAAAATATTTAAATTAATTAAATAACATATATATTAATGTAAAAAGTTTATTTGATTGAATTTAGAAAAAAAAATTATTTTTGAGTTTTATCCCGAATAAATAACTCCTATTTGAAAATATAGTCGTTAGGATTTCAAAAATAATAAAGTAACAGATTTATAAATATAGCTAACTTTTATAGCTAACACCGCTGGAGGACACAAGGTTACAGGTTAAGTAAATTTTACATAATGATCTATTTTTCTGATTTTAGCTAACAATTATAGCTATCTCCCTTGGAGATGCTCTAAGGGTGCTAAGGAATTCTCCAAGGGATCCTATGGGGTGATCCTATGTCACCTTATCTATTTGTTAGGGCCATGACTATTCTTTCTTGTCTTTCTAATGAAAAATCTCAAAATTTCAAGCATTTTTAGAGATGTAAGAACGTGGGTGTTAGTCACCTTTTCTTTGGAGATGATTCTTTGCTCGTGGAGATGGAGCATCGATATTCTTTGCTCGTGGTGTAAGAACATCGATCTTTCATGTCAATATGTCATGATCTGTGCTATGCCATATTTTTGGCATGGTCTACTAATCTCCGAAATTTTTAATATTATTAATTCAAATTAAAAATTATTGCATGCTTAATTATTAAATTTATCCTCTCTCTAAAATGAGGAAAAAATCAATTTCAAACAGTCAATAATGGAAAATATTTTCAAACGATATTCTTCAAAAGATATCATAACGCCAAGATTAAATAAGATAAAATTAGTAAATTGCCTAAAAAGTTTATCCCTAAAGTCTCTCAAGGATAACACAATTTTACATAACTGCGTAGGCTTAATCCAGTATAAATTGGTACGCATGCATCTTGGAAATAGGGATACGATACACGAGACAAATCGAGACACCTGCCGAGTCCAGCTCCTCTATTTTTCATAAACCATAATCCCTAAAAATAGCTAAATATTCATAAAAATCGCTCTACTATTCCAGCACACCTCCGATTTTGTGTTGGTATGAAATTCCTCAAATAACATTTGGCGCTACAATGAGGGGTAATTTATTATTCAAGGAGGATGAATAATGATAAAAAAAATTATGGGGACTTTTGGGTCACAATCCTGATGACAGAGACGACAATAGAAGCAAGAGGGGGTTACGACAAGGACTCGTTGATGACAAACCAAGCAAATGGTGGCTCGGAGTGGCTATAAAGGGCTTGAGTGTTGTGAATCACGATAGGGCGGCCAACATAAAAAAGGATGTATGTGACATACGTGGACAAAGCACTACGCCATAAATGCTCATATGCAACGCTTTTAGAAAGTGTTTCAGAGAAAGTGTTTCGTTAGGTATGAAATTTTGGCTCTAACGAAACAGAACTTGAACTGGTGTTGCATTACATATAATTTAGTGTTGCATTTGATCAATGGTGTTTCACATAATGCAACACTAGCAGCAGGTGTTGCATTAGATATTTTTTATTTTAAAAAATGCTGATGTGGCAGCAGTGGGGTCCACACGTGTTGACGTGGCACTTGCTGACGTGGCAAGTGTGGGGCCCATATTTGCTGATGTGGCAAATGTGGGACCCACATTTACTGACGTGTCATTGGCTGACGTGGCAGAAGCGTTGCATTAGGTGAAAGAGGTGTTGCATTTGCTGTTTAAAAGCGTTGCATTAGCTATTTTTGAATTTTTAATAAATGCTGACGTGGTAGTTGTGGGACCCACCAGGGTGACGTGGCAATATGGGGTCCACCAGGATGACGTGGCAGAGGCCCACAGGTGCTGACGTGGCAAGTGTGGGGCCCACAATTGCTGACGTGACAAATGTGGGACCCACATTTGCTGACGTGTCAGTGGTTGACGTGGCAAAAGCGTTGCATTAGGTGAAAGAGGGGTTGCATTTGCTGTTTAAAAGTGTTGCATTAGATATTTTTCAAAAAATAGAAACAATAATCCGTAACAAAGCACTAGTTACGAGTCATATGGAAAATAGTAGTGATCTACTAAGATCTCCAATCAAATTAATTTTTTATTTTCTGAAAATTTGGGAATATCATTACATTAGATATATATTGACATCCGTACGGTTGGATCTTTCAAAAATATTTTTTAAAAAATCGAAACAATAATCCGTAACAAAGCACTAGTTACGAGTCATATTGAAAATAGTAGTGATCTACTAAGATCTCCAATCAAATTAATTTTTTATTTTCTAAAAATTTGGGAATATCATTACATTAGATATATATTGACATCCGTATGGTTGGATCGTTCAAAAATATTTTTTAAAAAATAGAAACAATAATCCTTAACAAAGCACTAGTTACGAGTCATATGGAAAATAGTAGTGATCTACTAAGATCTCCAATCAAATTAATTTTTTATTTTCTGAAAATTTGGGAATATCATTACATTAGATACATATTGACATCCGTACGGTTGGATCGTTCAAAATTATTTTTTAAAAAATAGAAATAATAATCCGTAACAAAGCACTAGTTACGAGTCATATTGAAAATAGTAGTGATCTACTAAGATCTCCAATCAAATTAATTTTTTATTTTCTAAAACTTTGGGAATATTATTACATTAGATATGTATTGACATCCGTACGGTTGGATCGTTCAAAAATATTTTTTAAAAAATAGAAACAATAATCCGTAACAAAGCACTAATTACGAGTCGTATTGAAAATAGTAGTGATCTACTAAGATCTCCAATCAAATTAATTTTTTATTTTCTTAAAATTTGGGAATATCATTACATTAGATATATATTGACATCCGTACGGTTGGATCGTTCAATTTTTTTTTAAAAAAATAGAAACAATAATCCGTAACAAAGCACTAGTTACGAGTCATATTGAAAATAGTAGTGATCTACTAAGATCTCCAATCACTAAGCTAGTATAAGCTAGTATTATATACAAGTATAATAATTAAAGTTAATTATATTAACAAAAAAATATCAATAAAATAAATTTTTCATTAAAAACAAAATGAAATCAGCTGGGCGGCTAAATATCCCGCTCTCCGTTTTTCGCATCCCGCTCTCAGTTTTGAACACCCAGACCATATTAGACACCCCTTGTTTTTACTCTTCATTCTTTACATATTAAAACACACACACACACATTATATCCGCACACACTTTCAAACCTACCAATTCACAAATCTAACACCGACCTATTTCAGATCCTTGTTCTAATTACAATCCCAAATTCATTAATTTGTTAGAATCTTAAAAACAACAAAACCCCCAATTTGAGTTTCTTGAATTAGGGTTTTTAATTCATTAATTATATTAGGATTTTGAATTAGCGTCATCCTGTGAATCTGATTCTGCTTATGGTGTTAACCCTGCTGATTTCATTCGCTATCGGATTGACTTACTCTGTAAATTCTGGTATGTTTCCTTCCCAATTTTCTGTTTTATTCTCTATATATGTGTTTGTTTATGCACATGCTCGTGTCTATTTATTTATGTAGTATTAAGACTAATAACGTGACATTTGCAATTGGTGATTTATAGAAGGCATTTGATTTATAAATCTACATATGTAGTATTTAGAGGATAAGATATTTTGTCACTGTAAAGTATCTGCTGTTACCGATATAATTGTCCTGTTCAGATAGATTTACAATGTAAAAGAAATTTACTTGTTTATCGAGATGAATAAAGAAGATTTATGCAATCGATGTAATTGGTGTTATATCACAAAAATTGTTTGCATTTCATTCAGTATGACAGTTTGACGAGTAACAACAATTAATTTTAATAATACACCTCTGAACAAGAAATAGAAACCAGCAGCAGAACCTGAATACGAGTACATCCATGTTTTTGTAGGAACACCATCCATACATCTTTTTTTCTTAGATTATTAATACATGTAAAGAACTGGAAAAGGAAGTACTTGCATACTATCAGTCGCAAATCTAAAATAAATTACATAGTTCTCAATCGACCTAGGTGTTAGTTATGACAAACTAAGGACTAAGATAACTACTAACCATATACTGCAAATGTCCAGAACTAATCAATTTTCACATGCTACTGCTTTGCCCTTAAAACAAACCCTGTTTTACATAGTCAACTATCTTTTATTGGCATTGCACAAAACAATTTTAATTCACCCAAGGCATGTTTACAAATTGCAGGTGGTTTGTGTAGCCAATAATTTTTTGAAGAGCAAATACATACCAAAACCAAGCATACTTGGTATGTCTCACCCGGAAGCATGATTTACAAAGGGTTAGATGTATGTCAACCTTACGCGTATTTTTAATACTGCTAAAAATAGAGAGGCTATAATGTTTCCTTAAAAAAGATAAAAAGACCTGTAACAATAGCAGTAAGGCCAGATCCATCGATACCATCAGTAACTTCCTCAGCAGTAGAACGAGCAGAGAATCCAGATGGACCTTTAAATCCCAAAATCCACATACTTAAGTGAGCTTCTTAATGTTTTGATAACTTGCTGAAATATACTCCTGCTAAAGACTAGATTGATTGTTCCGAGCTTCATGTTTTCTGATTGTTCCGAGCTTCATGTTTTCTGTTGACTTCGTATACCCAAAGTCAGAAACCTTCATATAAGCACAGATTCACCATACACTATCCTTGCCCCATATTTGTTTTCACAGTTTATCACATTCTTTTTCATTGGGTCACCTCCCTGTTCTTTTTCTCCACTTTGTTTTGTTTTACGCCTTTTGTGATATGTATTATGTAGTAATCTTTTGCATTTGATAATATTTGATAATCTTTTGTAGTAATAAAAGCTTGATTAAATGAAATATACCTATAATTGAATTGTGTAGTTGTTCAGTATTTGTGGATTTCCTTGAGATATTTACAATGTACTTGCTCTTCCCGTTTCTAGTAAGAAGATTATAAATATAAAAATGCGTATATAACCAATTGCTTATAATAATTATGTTAACTCGAATAACTTGTAGAAGGGGGGGGTTGAATACAAGTTATATAATCGTGTCTGATTTTTGCTTGATTATATGAACAAGAATAAACGAATGAATCAAACTTTGTTTGTATTAATAAGATCAAATACAAACTCTACCAAAGGTGTACAATACCTTTAGCAGTTGCTGACAAAATAAAATTCTCTCTCTGTTTGTTTCGAACTCTCGAATACAAACCTTATACAGAGCTACGCACACGAACTCACAACACACGTTTGTTCGACTACGACACGACACTTTTTACAATGATATAGAGAGAGTATTTATAATGCTACCTATCAACTAATAACAGAAAGATATAATCTATACATGACAATGTTCTGCCGTCCAGTTGATAGTTTCCTTCAATAGAAAACTCTTTCCTTCATAATATCTTCTTGCTTGTTCTTCAAACAACGATCCTGTTTTATAGCACTTGCCAGTTTCCGTAGCATCCATAATGACATCATCAGTAACAAGACTGATATCAGGATTTCATCTTGCATCAGTATCTGATCATCATCAGTATTAGACTGTCATCAGGATTTGCTCTTTGTTCCTGACATGTAGTCTCCGATACACTGTTCATTCCTCACTAAACTGTACAGATAACTGTCTTACACATAAATCCTATATATAGTGCTAAATCCTTTATAAGATCAGGATTACAAGAAGTATAATGTGACGCCCCCAAATCTGAGGTCATAGATTCGGGTCGTCACATCACCATCCAACCATATCATACCTGTATTAACTTTACAACTCCACAATACATCCATCCAGACCTCAATCTTACGCACATACAAGTTAGAGCCTCAGAAACGATAATCAAAAGTAACACTAGATATTACAATTCATCTGTACATTCTAGAATCTTGCGCAATTCCATTTATACAACTACGCTTGAAGACAAGTATTATTATTACAGTTGAAAACCTATCAGACTTACTCTGTAGTATTTATCCGGAACTAAGTCATCTTGGGATAAATCTTCTACTCCTCTTCTGCTGTACGGAGTTAACTGACCAAATTCTTCTCTTTCTGAAAAGTTTTTATAAAGCAAGAATGAGCTACATAATGCTCAGCAAGTTCACCATTTTGGAAAATGATAAAGTGGTTTATTTTGAAAACGTTCCCAACTGTATGGGTGTATATCTCAGATTACAAAACATAACTCGACAATATATATGTCCGAGTTTGAATAAAACATTTATACTCACTAAGGAGCTTTAAGAATAACATATGAATCCTTTACAAGGTTCTCATTTCAATATATCTCAAGTTTGAAAATATATACGTATGAGTATATCAGTTTCGGCAAAACACTATACGGTTAACATAATGTACAGGGAATGCATTGATACAAAACCTCTTTCCTTCCATTAGCTTAGAAGGTTTCTCATTCAAAAACATTTCATTCTTTGAAATAATTGCAAGAGTGCACTCACACGTGCCAATCTCTATAGAAAATCTTGCAATTCTAGATACTGCACGATGTTAATATTTTTCTTATCAAAAACCACACTATCGGCAACTTGGCACTTAGGCCCAAGAAGCAGTGTTTGAGTATTTTTCCAAAGTGGAGGATGGGACTGGAAGAAAACATAAAAACCTGACAAGGATTGACGATGATCAGTCGCCACATCCAAGTCCAATAATCCGCGGGTCTTCTCTACCGGTAGAAGGATAGAAACTACATCCGTAACTATCCTCGGGTGAAAACTACATCCGTAATCACCCTAGATGAAAACTACATCCATAATCATCCTTCGGCAACACCTGGGCCGGAATAATAATTGATGGACCGCCTGGCTCACGGCCGCTTACACATCCCGGGAATCGTTCGTCAACGATTCCCACACCTGCCAGAGTCCCCTTTTTCTTTTCTTTTCAAAAATCATTTTGATAGAAAATTCGAGTAGTTGAAGTTCGACCTCAGTCGACCGATAATTCTTGAAAAACGTACAAGAAGCAAAACCTGACCGGGGGTTTTCGAAAATGTTTTGGGTTCGAAGGAATTCGAGTTTGAAAACGATAAAGGTACCTTGGATTAGTTTTGTCTTTAAAATAATGAACAATAATTAATAAATGATAATTTGAGATTTAATATAAAGAATTAATAAAATAATTATTTAATTAAAATAAGCTCTTAATCCAAGATAGATATTTTTGAGTATTTTTAACAACGTAAAAATAATAAAGACTAAGTATACGATACTTCCCGAATGACCCTTCGGGTTTTCGTAATTTAATCACGATGCAATAATATACCGCTCCCCGGTCAATAGTATATTTGGACCGCTACGACCTCTATTGCTAGAGTCGTTGTCCGAAGAAACATTTTCATTCTAAGTTCAAGGGTGTACAAACACATATGCATATATCTCAAACTTCAACATAATCTCATAAAGCATACGCATATAATACGTTTGGAACTACAAACACAAAAGTGAAAAATCCTTGTATATAAGTTTTGTAAAGTAGACTTGCATAGGTAAAATCAAGAATATAATATTTTGAAATTAAATACTTAGGGTTGGAAAACTTGCCTTAGTGAGGTTGGGGTGGTCGGCTCGCGAAGTGGAATGGAAATCTATACATAATCAATATTTGTACGTTAGTACCTTAACAACGCTACTTAATCATAAGGTTTTAAAAATCGTAAGACCAACTTAACGACTCCACTTGTGACCACTAACCCTCTCATATGACCATGTCGTCACATTATCACTTTCGTTACCCATTCGACTCAAATCTATTCCTCGAACTCGAAACTCAAGTGAATATCCTTAAAACTACTTTAAACTAATCCCCTAAGTGGTTTTTCACTTGCGCACACCTCGCTCTAACATTTTTATAAAATTGGAAAATTCGAGTTTTAATCAGATTCTTTTTGTGCAGCCTTCCTCACTGTAAGACCTAGCTAACCTCAATTTTTCACAATGTTTGCAGAAAGTTTGGGGGTCCAAAGACAGTTCACAAACAGACCATACAGTGCAGTCCGGATTTCAGAACCACTCCTCACTCTTCAGGTCATAACTCAAAATCTATACATCACCTAGACATGAGACTTATATTTCTGGAAACTACATTCAAATACCTTTCTAACCATGGGTATTAGACCCTCGGGAGACAAGTTTAAGGGGTTAAAAAACCCACTGCAAGACAGTACATGCTCCCAGAATTTTTGTACATCACTCATCCTTACTCAAACCTTCAAGAACTCAACTTATACTTCATATCTACCATCAAAACCACCAAGTCTCATCTCTATAACATACATGGGGTCACATACTCTAAGCACAAGCTTTAAAATCACATCAACCACATATAACCTCAAGATTTCATCATCCATAACTCATATAACCAAGATAGGCATTAATACTCCTAGATCTAACATTAAAAATCATAAACACTTCATGACTAAGAGGGGTTTGGAGTTTTATACCTTCTTGAGTAGCTAAAGACCTTGGGTGAGCTTTACAACCACTAAGAACACATGGATGAGCCTTTAAAAACCTTAATCCTTCAAGATCTAAAGGATAAACAAGTTTGGTTAATATTCACTCAAACTTTCAACAATTAATATCTCAAGATTGGATGGTTAGAAAGCTATGAAATTGATAACATACCTTCACTATGATACAAGGAGGCTCTAGGAATTTTATTGTGATTTGTGAGTGGGTGGGAGTTGAAGAAAAATCTTCTTCTTCCCCCTTGGAAGAGCTTGGCCGAGAGCTTCAAGGAGAGAGGGAGAGAGAGTGGTTTGGTTGGGTGATTTTGAAATAATGAAGTGTATTATTGTGATATGTATTGATGTGTGTATGTATTGTGTCACATGTTGACACCCTAGGGTTAGTAGACTAGCCCCCCACCATGCCCTCTTGTCTCCTTGGTTGTAGCACCATCCAACTAGTCACTATTCATGGTTACTTTATGCTTTATGCTTTCTAGTCCATTTCCTAACTAGCTACTTACATGGCACTTGCATGCAATATCCTTCCTTGTATTATTATTTCTCCACCAATGCTTGTCACTTAATCCTTATTTCATATCGTATCTTAATTAAATTCCTCGTAATATGTTTTGTCGCGTAGAGATTTCCTTTGTAATTCCTTAAGTACTTAATTGTGTAAATTCCCTAAATATCCATAACTTCTTGTCATAGTCTCTTAAAATCCTTTAATACTCTAATAACTCTCAAATCCCAAGTTTTTATAAATCTTAAGGGCAGTAGGCCTCTTGCCTTAACAATCTTCCCTTATTCTTACACAGTGAACGTAACAACATAAATTTCTCAGATAATCAATTCCATTAAACAACATAGGTGACTTAAAAGGTCCCAAATTCACAATGTCATATGATATTATATTCTTAAAAGATTACAAAAATCAGGGTTCTTACAGCCTCCCCTCCTTAAAAGGATTCCGTCCCGGAATCAGGTTGAAAACAGTTGAGGGTACTTTTCACGTATAGCGCCTTCTAGTTCCCATGTTAATTCCTCGACGTTCTGGTTTCTCCACAAAACTCTCACTAGCTTGACAACCTTGTTCCTCAGCACTTGTTCCTTTCCATCCATGATTTCCACGGGTTCTTCCACATAAGTCAAATCTGGCTGTAGGTCTACCTGGTCGTACTCTATCACGTGCCGAAAGTCGGCATGGTAGGGTCATAACATGGACACATGAAACACATTATGCACTTGCTGCAAGCTCGGGGGCAAGGCCAGTTCATAGGCTAACTTTCCAACGCCTCAAAATCTCAAAAGGTCCAATAAACCTCAGACTTAGCTTCCCTTTCTTACCAAACCGCATCAATACTTTCCAGGGGGATACCTTTAGCGTCACGAAGTCTCCAACCTCATACTCCTTTTATATCTCGTAAAATTTGACCATTCGAAATAATGGGTTTCGTAAAAAAAAAACTAACGACTTATACATACACTCATTTGTACCGTAAAAACGTAATATCAATTCGAAATCTTCATTTAATAATTCGTACATATCGTGGTTGCAAAAATTTCTCATCCACCCATAAAATTACTATTCATCCAGGTTTCGAATATTCACGAAAATTAGGGTTATTGCAGTCTCCTTTCCTTAAAAGGATTTTATCTTAAGAACCTAAGGAAAATAGTTATGGATACAATTCCAACAATCCCCTTTCCAACTCTCAGGTTGACACTTCAACCCTTTTGTTCAACCCTTTAATCGCCATAGATGGTTTAGAACCACTAGTTCATTATCGAATGTATCTCTCCGTTCTATTACTCTATCCAAGAGTTATCAGTATTTATCAAATCTCTTCCTATCTAACGGAACGCTACTAGATCAAATGACAAAGACATTGTTGAGAAAAAAAAATGGCTTTTCCCAGATGAAATGAAAATTGGATTCATGGAACAGGAGAAAGATTTTCATTATTATGATGACTATATGATGGTCTCACCAACGCTTTAATGTTGTTTCTCAACGCATGCTCTCCTCGACTTGTATTCCTTATCGGTTGTTCTATGAATGAAAATTTCTAACCCACTACTTATACGTTCCTCTTCTACCTTGTTCATAGTATCCGTGTTGAGCCCTTGTATCGTTGGCCCGTGAATACTTTGTGGTCGTGTTTTAAAATCTGAGACAACGTCAATACACACGGTATTCCTCATTTTCCTTGGCTTGATTAGCACACATGTGTTGCCTCCCGTCAGTCGTTACCACTTGCTATGGATACTATATAGTCTCCGGTATACGTCGAACCAGTTCAGCTACTATATCCCTCGTTCATTGACTTCTTCGTAACGCAAGAAAAGCGAAACTTCTTCTTTCGTAGTACGCTTTACAAGAGACGTCCTTACGTCCGCATGGTGCCGATCGTGATAACAACATTCGTTTCATGGATAAGTTTTTATTCTCGACTGCCCCGTGAAATCTAAGGCACGACACTAATTATAAATTCGATCGTCTGGACAATTCTTCTTCCCTGTCCGCCAGCCACAGATCAAATTAGTACATACGCTCAATCTCTTTATTAATTATACTTGAAAGCACCTTCAATATTCGAAGTCTAACCTTAAGTCTCTATCTGACGTAATCACTGCAGAAGTTTTATATTGCACCACCATCTCTTCCGTATATAAATCTATAATCTTCTAAATGGAAAGTCTCTCGTAGGTAAATCACTTGGTCCAGCAATTATAAATCAACTAGGGCCATCTTTTGGCTCGGTCTTCGGCGACCTACTCATGAAATTCATTATAATTCTATCCACGTTCAAGATTTTTTACGGGCGGAATTGATCCACTAGATCTCTATCATTTTGTTTTTGACATGTTGCGTTTGTACTTAATAGCTTGCCAATACAATTCTTCATATCCGTTTGCCAAACATTCTCTTAATTCTCTGTACATCTTTGTCCTTCCCCATAATTTAGTCATTTTCCTCTAACATTATTCTTTATTGTATATACTCTATTTTCTTGGTCAATACTGACTGAATTCCAATTTTGAATAATCCCTTCTATAAGTATCGGCCACCACACTGGCCTTTCTTGGGTCATAACAAATTTCTCCATTATACTCCCTGCTCCCTTTCATCACCTTCTCTTTCTTATGTTTAGTTCTAATATGAAGATATACTTAAGGCACTTGTGGAGAAAAAAAAAATTTCACACTTTTCTTATAAGATTAACGTCTCCGTTTTATGTGTGAATGCTATCATGACTAATCCCAGACTCACGGTTAGTATATCCTATCCCGTAACCTTTATGTTGTTTAGAAGTATAGGCTATCATCCCCTTTCTACTGCATCAGCACACCTCTTAAACTCTTGAAAGATGCATCATCGTGACTCTCAAAGTCCTCTTTTTATCATCAAGTATGGCTAACAACGAGGTTGTTGCTAATATCTCATTTCATCCCAAAACTTTGTTCATTAATCCATAAAGGCTTCTGACTCATTAGTCCATTCAAACGATACTACCACAATTTTATAATGTTTATATTAGTGTGAAATGCCAACTTTGACACAGTACAGAGGTCGATCTTGAGTTGGTGAAACCTTCTCTTTAACCTTATCTTTGAAAAATAATACGCACTTTAACTAGTCAACAATTCCTCCATTTTCGATAAGGGTTTCAGTTCTCGATGGTATAGGTAAGATGTCATGCGCTCGTCCTCTTTCTCAACTGGCGCCAATCATCCTGAGGCCTGCATGCTGCTGTGATTCCCAATAAACTTGATTAGGTGGTAATCTCGAAGGATCGTTGGGACATATCCATGCATCCATTTGCTATTAGGGGCCTTTTAAACTTTATGTCTCTCTATTTGCATCAATCCCTTTAAGCTAAGTAAAGCTTCACATTCTTGCTACGATATTTCTTCCTTTCTTGTCCATCTCACTTCCATGTTAGTTTCCTCTAAGGATATGTCTTACATCGCAATCGATTTGCATTTCTTGGATCAGGAAAAGGCTTTGTAACTCCAGAATTCAGTAATATAACATCCTGACAACGGTTGGTAGGAGCGTACTCCCAACCACCTCATCATTTCTTATAACCTTCCTCACACTGATATTAAAGGTCTTGTGGTATGACCCGACATGTTATTCCTACTTTAAGTAATTACTCGGCATAACACTCTGGCTGCACAATTACAACATTTGGTTTTTGATCTCATATTGGTGCAACGGTTCACGATTGTACCTCCCGTTCACCTTAGAGTAATGACTTTTGAAAGGAATGGTTTCAAAATAACAAGGTCCAATAGATAATTTCAATAAGAATTCCACATTGGATGTTCCAAGAATGTTGATGGTTCCAAATACTAGGAGTCTCAATTTTCGGAGATGTAAGGATGGACAGAAAGAATACAACAAGGTTTATTCCTTCATGTCCTGATAATTTTGTAATGTGATATCATAGAGAATGTTGCACGAGGGCAATGATTGTTGGATACAAAAGTCATAAAGACGGTCTTTATACGATTCTTACATTTGGTGAATACTTTTCCTCTTGAAAAATAGAGGATCTGAAAAGTCCCATTGATAAAGGTCAACCGATCGAAAGCAATTCTACTCTATGACAATAAAAATGAAGCAGTTTATCATTCAAGTAATCTATGGTTTCAAATGAATCTTCATTATATGAATGAAAGAACAGAATATTCAAGTGACATAAAGTCTGATACAAAGATGGGTAGAATTCAAGTTGAGTGGACGACCTCACTAGGTCTCAATCAAGTCATTCGTCAAAACTTTCATCATCATACTTTACCACATGCAAAATACATTGCGGAATTGCTGAATGAATTAAATTGGGAGTTGGACCAGTGAAACAATAACTAGTCCTTTTCAAGAAACACTAGCAACTAGTTAGACAAAATTTGCTAGTTCGCCTGTTTGAGACATCACCACTAGCTAAGACAATTAGCTAGGTGTTCTTCACAACATTACAATTTTGACTAATTAGAACAATCAACTAGTCATTCATATTGACATATCGACTAGCCAGTTTCAATTTGCTAGAACGGAATTTCAACATCGTAGCCACTGAAGAAACTTTAGGCTACTCGGACAACGAATGGAAATAAGAAGTTATTAAGTTTGAAAAAAGAAAACTATAAAATCTTAAGAGAATGTTCTAGGTATCGGAACAATCGATAACCTCTCATCAAATATTACTTATCAGTGAAACGGTCCACCCAAGGGTGCCTCCGTACACATGCTTTATCAAATCTTACAGTAGAATGAAATTCAGAATACTAGTATCAAAATGATATCCTTACTATGATTTCAATGTACGACGCACAATCTCATTTTGAATAGAAGAAAGGATTCATGAGGAATATCTGGATGTTAGAGCATCCCTGTTCTCAACAAGTTGATAAATATTTATGGGCTCGACTGAAGAGTGCAAGTATGAAAGAAGTAGTCAAATATCAATATTCGTTTAGGAATATTCATTGATTAATTAAGGAAACAATTGTTGAACATTCCTTGGATAATTGAAAGGAAGTGTAAATAGTCCTGAGCAGAATGAAATAATTATAAACTTCAAATAGAATACTCGGGGATCAAATAAGATACTTTGGATGAGTCCCGGTTTAGAGAAAGTATATCACTGGTGGTTATTCCACAAGTTTGAAGTAGAAAGCTAGAAGGATTACCTGATATAAACTAATCGAGGTAACATGGTTAATGAAAAGTTTAAAATGAAGTAGTGCACCAGCCGGTAGTTACCAAAATAAGTTAATAATCATTCGTGCATCTCATTATCACCACTATGAGGGTAACTCCATCTCTTCGTCTTCGTAATACAAGACACCAACTAGTGCGTCTCTCAATCTTCATCTTAGAGTCAATTATCGAGTTAGGGTTTCACAAATATATCTATCATTTCTGTGCTTTATCTTGAAGACCAAGCTTCACATCATTCCGGGGACACCTGCTAAGTCCATAGGGTCCTACTTCATGCCTTCCGACAAGAATCACGAGTGGCCAGTTCCCCCTGGGAACAGATCAAAGAGATCTCTCAGGGATCTCAGTGCAGTCCATAGGTTCAGTGGCGGGTGTGTGCATGTGAACATATACCAAAAATATTGAGGTCTACCATACATATATACGTAGTCCCTCATAACATCTTTATCAAAGGATCCCACTCTAGACCCATTGGTCTTTTCTTTTGGTAGACTCTGAGATCACTGTATCGTTCGATGCAACCATATTCAACTTCACTTGAGTCCCTTTGTTAATTCTACTTGTTTGTTCACTAAGTTGAACTACCATGCTCTAGCGTCCGAATCATGCGTGGAATTATCTAGCACGCTCGTCTTATGATAACATTCTCGTAGAACACATGTAAAATTCGCCATCAAGAGTAATGAAATCCACAACGGCATAGTAACCACCTTTCAGGTAAACCCGTTACTTATCGAAAATTGGATCTTATAGCCAAAGTAAAAGACTTTCATTATTCCAAGTACTAAGTACCCTTAATTATGTAAGGAAGTCTAAACTTATCGATTCTTAAATTGCCGCCTCCTTATAGGCAAACTCTGAAGGACTACGGGCAACAAAATTTATGCCAGCCAAGTCATCCAATCATATTGGCAGTATCGCCTCTTCCTCAACTACTCTTGAGGTTTCACTCTGCTTCCTACATCGTTACATCTGATAAGTCAGGTACGACTCCCAACTCTCAACTCATCATTCTGAAGGTCTCTAAGGATTCTATCGACCCTAGTATAATACCTCCCGTAAACACTCCAGTCCATTCTACTCATCGGTACCTCTTCCGGTAGTCCAATAATAAGTTTACTACGATCTCTTATGTCATTCTCCTACTTAGACTTAACTCTCGACACTCTCGTTTCTGAGTACTGTAACTTATCTCTCTGATACCATTTCTGTGACGCCCCCAAATCTGAGGTCATAGATTCGGGTCGTCACATCACCATCCAACCATATCATACCTGTATTAACTTTACAACTCCACAATACATCCATCCAGACCTCAATCTTACGCACATACAAGTTAGAGCCTCAGAAACGATAATCAAAAGTAACACTAGATATTACAATTCATCTCTACATTCTAGAATCTTACGCACTTCCATTTATACAACTACGCTTGAAGACAAGTCTTACTATTATAGTTGAAAACCTATCAGACTTACTCTGTAGTATTTATCCGGAACTAAGTCATCTTGGGATAAATCTTCTACTCCTCTTCTGCTGTACGGAGTTAACTGACCAAATTCTTCTCTTTCTGAAAAGTTTTTATAAAGCAAGAATGAGCTACATAATGCTCAGCAAGTTCACCATTTTGGAAAATGATAAAGTGGTTTATTTTGAAAACGTTCCCAACTGTATGGGTGTATATCTCAGATTACAAAACATAACTCGACAATATATATGTCCGAGTTTGAATAAAACATTTATACTCACTAAGGAGCTTTAAGAATAACATATGAATCCTTTACAAGGTTCTCATTTCAATATATCTCAAGTTTGAAAATATATACGTATGAGTATATCAGTTTCGGCAAAACACTCTACGGTTAACATAATGTACAGGGAATGCATTGATGCAAAACCTCTTTCCTTCCATTAGCTTAGAAGGTTTCCCATTCAAAAACATTTCATTCTTTGAAATAATTGCAAGAGTGCACTCACACGTGCCAATCTCTATAGAAAATCTTGCAGTTCTAGATACTGCACGATGTTAATATTTTTCTTATCAAAAACCACACTATCGGCAACTTGGCACTTAGGCCCAAGAAGCAGTGTTTGAGTATTTTTCCAAAGTGGAGGATGGGACTGGAAGAAAACATAAAAACCTGACAAGGATTGACGATGATCAGTCGCCACATCCAAGTCCAATAATCCGCGGGTCTTCTCTACCGGTAGAAGGATAGAAACTACATCCGTAACTATCCTCGGGTGAAAACTACATCCGTAATCACCCTCGATGAAAACTACATCCGTAATCATCCTTCGGCAACACCTGGGCCGGAATAATAATTGATGGACCGCCTGGCTCACGGCCGCTCACACATCCCGGGAATCGTTCGTCAACGATTCCCACACCTGCCAGAGTCCCCCTTTTCTTTTCTTTTCAAAAATCATTTTGATAGAAAATTCGAGTAGTTTAAGTTCGACCTCAGTCGACCGATAATTCTTGAAAAACGTACAAGAAGCAAAACCTGACCGGGGGTTTTCGAAAATGTTTTGGGTTCGAAGGAATTCGAGTTTGAAAACGATAAAGGTACCTTTGATTAGTTTTGTCTTTAAAATAATGAACAATAATTAATAAATGATAATTTGAGATTTAATATAAAGAATTAATAAAATAATTATTTAATTAAAATAAGCTCTTAATCCAAGATAGATATTTTTGAGTATTTTTAACAACGTAAAAATAATAAAGACTAAGTATACGATACTTCCCGAATGACCCTTCGGGTTTTCGTAATTTAATCACGATGCAATAATATACCGCTCCCCGGTCAATAGTATATTTGGACCGCTACGACCTCTATTGCTAGAGTCGTTGTCCGAAGAAACATTTTCATTCTAAGTTCAAGGGTGTACAAACACATATGCATATATCTCAAATTTCAACATAATCTCATAAAGCATACGCATATAATACGTTTGGAACTACAAATACAAAAGTGAAAAATCCTTGTATATAAGTTTTGTAAAGTAGACTTGCATAGGTAAAATCAAGAATATAATATTTTGAAATTAAATACTTAGGGTTGGAAAACTTGCCTTAGTGAGGTTGGGGTGGTCGGCTCGCGAAGTGGAATGGAAATCTATACATAATCAATATTTGTACGTTAGTACCTTAACAACGCTACTTAATCATAAGGTTTTAAAAATCGTAAGACCAACTTAACGACTCCACTTGTGACCACTAACCCTCTCATATGACCATGTCGTCACATTATCACTTTCGTTACCCATTCGACTCAAATCTATTCCTCGAACTCGAAACTCAAGTGAATATCCTTAAAACTACTTTAAACTAATCCCCTAAGTGGTTTTTCACTTGCGCACACCTCGCTCTAACATTTTTATAAAATTGGAAAATTCGAGTTTTAATCAGATTCTTTTTGTGCAGCCTTCCTCACTGTAAGACCTAGCTAACCTCAATTTTTCACAATGTTTGCAGAAAGTTTGGGGGTCCAAAGACAGTTCACAAACAGACCATACAGTGCAGTCCGGATTTCAGAACCACTCCTCACTCTTCAGGTCATAACTCAAAATCTATACATCACCTAGACATGAGACTTATATTTCTGGAAACTACATTCAAATACCTTTCTAACCATGGGTATTAGACCCTCGGGAGACAAGTTTAAGGGGTTCAAAAACCCACTGCAAGACAGTACATGCTCCCAGAATTTTTGTACATCACTCATCCTTACTCAAACCTTCAAGAACTCAACTTATACTTCATATCTACCATCAAAACCACCAAGTCTCATCTCTATAACATACATGGGGTCACATACTCTAAGCACAAGCTTTAAAATCACATCAACCACATATAACCTCAAGATTTCATCATCCATAACTCATATAACCAAGATAGGCATTAATACTCCTAGATCTAACATTAAAAATCATAAACACTTCATGACTAAGAGGGGTTTGGAGTTTTATACCTTCTTGAGTAGCTAAAGACCTTGGGTGAGCTTTACAACCACTAATAACACATGGATGAGCCTTTAAAAACCTTAATCCTTCAAGATCTAAAGGATAAACAAGTTTGGTTAATATTCACTCAAACTTTCAACAATTAATATCTCAAGATTGGATGGTTAGAAAGCTATGAAATTGATAACATACCTTCACTATGATACAAGGAGGCTCTAGGAATTTTATTGTGATTTGTGAGTGGGTGGGAGTTGAAGAAAAATCTTCTTCTTCCCCCTTGGAAGAGCTTGGCCGAGAGCTTCAAGGAGAGAGGGAGAGAGAGTGGTTTGGTTGGGTGATTTTGAAATAATGAAGTGTATTATTGTGATATGTATTGATGCGTGTATGTATTGTGTCACATGTTGACACCCTAGGGTTAGTAGACTAGCCCCCCACCATGCCCTCTTGTCTCCTTGGTTGTAGCACCATCCAACTAGTCACTATTCATGGTTACTTTATGCTTTATGCTTTCTAGTCCATTTCCTAACTAGCTAGTTACATGGCACTTGCATGCAATATCCTTCCTTGTATTATTATTTCTCCACCAATGCTTGTCACTTAATCCTTATTTCATATCGTATCTTAATTAAATTCCTCGTAATAATATTTTGTCGCGTAGAGATTTCCTTTGTAATTCCTTAAGTACTTAATTGTGTAAATTCCCTAAATATCCATAACTTCTTGTCATAGTCTCTTAAAATCCTTTAATACTCTAATAACTCTCAAATCCCAAGTTTTTATAAATCTTAAGGGCAGTAGGCATCTTGCCTTAACAATCTTCCCTTATTCTTACACAGTGAACGTAACAACATAAATTTCTCAGATAATCAATTCCATTAAACAACATAGGTGACTCAAAAGGTCCCAAATTCACAATGTCATATGATATTATATTCTTAAAAGATTACAAAAATCAGGGTTCTTACATATAATGCGTAAATTCTATTCTTAACATCACAACTTATGAATTATTCCTAACAATCTCCCCCTATTTATGCTTTAAAATCTGAAGCATAAATCTAAGTTGTGGATGTCAAAACATATAACAATACAACCAGAATAGAATTTAGGAATGTAGAATTATGAAGTTAAGTACCTCCTTCCCAGATGTAAACGTTTATCTAGTACTTAGAAGAAAGAATTTTAACTATTAATGCTGCTCTTCCTTAACCACTTCCTAGCTGAGATTCACCACTGTCACTACTAGTTCTTCTTTTTACTTCCCTTTGTCTGCTCTTTATCTCCCCCTTTTTGACATCAGCAACATTAATTCCAAGAGATTCAGAAATAGAACAAATGATATTCATCAGAACTGCTTGATTTTCCATAATTGTGACTTGGTTATCTTCAAGTGATTGAAGTCTTGTTTGCATAGCAATTTGAGAATTCTGAATATCTTTCAAAACATCAGAATGAACTTCAATGTTAGAAGTGCTTCTAGTATCTTCAGTATCAGAATTAGAAAGAACTGTATCTTCAAGTCTTGTAGAAGAAGTTGCTTGAGTTGTATGATATTCAAGTAATAAAACCTGATTAGAAGTATCAACATCTTCATCTTTCTGATCTGTAGCTGAAACATGATCATCATCTCCTTCACCAGTATTCTGTGTACTAACATCTTCAAATCCTGACTCCTCCTTAGAGTGATCAGAGACTGTAGATGTCTCAATTCTAGCTGATATTGGAAGTACATACAAAGGAACACTAGGATCATTAGGAACTTCATCTGGTACATATGTATCAAGAGATTGCTTTATCCTGACACCTCTTCTGTTAATGATTCCTGCAAGCCTCTCCTTTTGCTTCTGAGCTTTTACTTCTGGCTTTGCATTGTGATGTGCTAGGTCATTCTTCTGATACATTTTGATGAATGAATAAGTACCAGCATCCATATCCAAATTTTCAGACCAAGATTCAGGAAAAACCTGATCCCAGAAATCAAATGATGGTTTCCTAATTTTCTCTCCCTCACTATGGAGTTGATCATCCATATCCTCATTCTCACTTTGACTTACTAAAGTCAACACTCTTTCTACCCCACCTTTTGCCTGGTCAGGAGCCAGCCTCTCAGTTTGTGGATCAATATCCATCTTTTCAAGTGTATCACTCAAATTTGGATAAGTGCTCTCATGACCTACAGAAAAATAGGGTCTAGAAGGAGTTTTTATACTTGAACTCACATGAGAGAGGATTCCTCATATGGCATGGGGCTTGAGGTTTTCTCCAAGGAGTGAGCTGCTATAATCTCTGAACCCTTACAATCATCTTCTTTCCTTTCAGAGACTACAGGCTCCAGTATACCACTTTCAGGTTCTTTACTAGACTCTGATGTCTTCAATAATACTTCATTAGACACCATAGTTAGTACATCACCGTCTTTAAGTCTTGTTTGCAGAGACTCACCCTCAATGTAATAACCCGAATTTTGGGTAGAATTAAAACTTTTCTTATTGTGGTTAAAGGGCATTAATGAATGGTGATTCCAAAGAACAATGATTATAGTGAATGGATATTGCTATGGATGATGTTCCCGATTCGTATATGTATGGTCAGGATAGAGTAATTCAAAGGTTGACGATATAGAAAAGAATAATCTATCGTCCAAGAAATGAGTTAATGAGCCCGAGAAGGGAAATGAGGATGGTATAGTATTTTCCATACGTGCATAGTGTTTCCCGTACGTGCATAGTAATTCGGTGAATGAATAGTGATTTTGTAAGTTGGAAAACTTTTCACGCCACCCTATGTACGGGACGCGGTATGGATGTTTCGAAGTCATATTAGTGATCCACGGAGTAAATAAGTGTATGCAGAGACGATCGAAATTCAGAAATTCCTATTTTAATTTTGGTGTAATATTTGACCGATTAGTGAATTATATATTATTATATTCAAGAAATGAGATATTAAATTTTAGAAAATTGAGGATTTAATATTTTGGAATTTTATTATATTGGATTTGAGAATTTAGAACAAAAAGCACCGAGGCAGCGAAGCGAACGTTCTAGAAATCGCTGAAACGTTATAACGAGATTAAGCGATAAAGCGAACGAATCATGGATTATGGATTGAGTTCATATCAAGATTAATTATCCTACATGATCATCAAGAGAATTATATCCGAGGGATTTACAAGAGATAACCCACTGAGACGATCACAGAATACAATCGATGAGTCAAACGACTAAAGAACTTTGCATAAAGCCCAAACAAAAAGCCCCAGAGCTTGGTAAAGGCCCAAGTTTTGGCCCAACTACAAGACAAACAGTTATGTGAAGATATTTAAGAGTAGAAGCCCCTTGGTGAAATAATAAAATGGAAGGAAGGACTTGGATGCAATAACCATAAAGCTAAGGACTATCTTGCAATTATGGTTGGATAAAGGTAATCTAAATGGACCAATAGGAAGGTGCCACCACATGAAGATAAGATGAGGTTGAATAAGAAGATAACTACATGTATTATTCAAGAAAAGAGAAAGCAAAAACACCACCACCATTCATTTCTTCATATTCGGTTTTTAAGAAAAAAAAAAGATGATGAATAGTAAATTTTTCACAACTCAAGTTCTAGCCAACCACAATTCATGATCTATAGCTTAAATCAAAGCTTGAAGGAAGTTAGGAAGACCCACCAAGTTTGAGAGCAAGAAAGTAAGTGGAAGATTTTCATTTTAATTTACAAACATTCTATGTTCTTGATGAATAGTAAACTTATGATTTTCATGTTTTGTTTTCTTGATGATTTAGCTTCCAAAGGATGTTCTAAGCAAGGATCTAGACTTGTGAGGCCTTAATATCATCCTTAAGCTTCAAATAGAGGTATAACACTTGAACCCCCTTGGTTAGATTATGAGTTTTAATGGAGCTTTAGATGAATTTTGACTTAGATGCATGATTTAGAGCATGTATGTTGTGTGGGTGTTATGAAAATGGAAAAATATGAATTTTAACTCCAAGACCAGTTTAGGCAGTGGTGAGGATGATGAATAGTGTCCATGAGTATTGGTGGTGGATTGATTGATTATTTGGAGGATTTTAATTTTGGAAATATCCGAGTTATAGCCGTCGTAATTGCGAAATTTCATTAACCCTTAAAAATGGAGTATCACCGAACCAAAAAGCTTCTGACCAAGATGAACACTCGACCCATAACTGTAGGTCTTGAATCATAGATCATTTTGGCACAAGAATCGTAGCAATATGACTTACGGTTTGGGCGTTATGGTAAAATTCGTAAAAGCGGTTCGTAATCATAAGCATGAGTTTGTAACTTCAATTGGACCCCTTTAAAACGAGTAATTCGGTTACAAGTCTTGGTAATTAAATACTAGAGGTCACAATGAAGATATGAGAGAAGACCTCGTGTCGAAAAGATTATTTTTAGAATTTATAAAAATGTTTGAATCAAGGTTAAGTGCGAAGGAACCCCTTAGAGGAACACCTGATTATAACCTTGTAAACCACTTAGTGAAACGGGCGAACGAGATTCGATTTCTAAAACGAACCTTCGACCTAAGTATTTGTCGATTGACATGGACTTAGTATGAGCCTAAAACGAGTTAGTAATGTCTTGGTTGTGATTCGCGTACGTGTTTATGCTTTAGATATTAAGTGGATTATCTAGGGGAATAATCGTACGTTTTCTTTTTGGCCTTGTCTAGATTGCCCGACATCGTCACGAGCCCTACCACTTCTCGAGCATCAGGCAAGTTTCCTATTTCGATACTTTGAAGTATTGTTGTATAATACTGCTTTTGGCATAGTTTTGCGATATATGCTTATAGCGTAAATTTGACTTTCGGTTTATGTACGAGCTTTGAGGTAAAGTATTTATAAACCGGTATACCTTGTGGCTCTATAGATAAGAGCATATTTATTGTTTTGATTCTAGACCGGGAGTCGGTATTCTGACATATAAGGATAGTCGTGGAAACCCGGAAGGACTCCAACGACAGATTATTATCTGAATTGAGGAATAATATTAATAATCATTATTTGTATTTTCAAAAAGTATTAATTACTCAGAAATGATTCGAGAAATGTTACTTGAATATTACCTCATTCGAAGGTTATTATTTGGATATGATTGATATTTGGCTTATCACTAGATATGGGATATTAGTTATAAGCCGGGTCTTTGCAAATGCCCTTAGTGTCGGGCGTATGATTCTTATTCTCCATCCATAGACCGGGAGTCGAGATATTTTTTTATATATCTTGGGCATTCTTTTCTGATCTAGATATTAAATAATGTTATTCAATTGTTATATATTAAATGAATATTATTTTTGGATATTCATTTAAAGTTTAGATATATTAAATGAATATTATTCTTGAATATTCATTTGCAGTTATTTATTAAGTGAATATTACTTTGAATATTCATTTAAGGATTTATTTAATGAATATTATTTTGGGATATTCATTTAAGAATTTATTTATTTATTTTATATTCATGTGAGGATTTATTTATTTGAATATTACTTTAGATATACATTTGAGGATTGATTCAAATATTATTTTCAATATTTACTCGAGGAATTGTTTATTTGGTGAATATTTTATATATTCATTCGAGAGTTATTTATGAGCAATATTTTATACTAAGAATATTCTTTAATTACCTATGAATTAATAAATATTCTTTGAATATTTATTTAATTATTTCAACTAATTTTAAAAATGAATTATCTTATTCAAATATTATTCTGATCTTCAAATATCATTTAAAATATTTCTGAGTCTTATTATGTTTATTTTATCGAGGAAAGGTTCTCAAAACTCTATTTTCCGTTTAAGGTCTATCTTACAGGAAGACTTAAACACTCGCCCAGAACTTTCAAATATAAGGGAGTTGTACTCGAGAACTGTTATTTATTTTATTTGACTGCCCGGTCATAAATCTGTTGATATTACTCTTTTCCCTCGCAACTTGGTTGTTATTCTTCAAAGCGATTCTTTTTGTTACTTCATCAACATTCGAAGATTACTTACGAGCAATATTACGATTTAATAATATTCCGTAATTATTATTGACTTAATAAATATTCTTGGAATATTTAATTAAATTATTTTGAAGTCTTTTTATAATAATTCATATTATTCAAAGATTATCTTTCACCTTCAGATATGGTGTAAAATATTTCAGAGTATTTCATGACTATTTTATCGAAGGGAGGTTCCCAAACTATATTTTCATTTAAATCTTTCTTAAAGAAGATTTAAATACTCGCTCAACTTCCAAAAATATATAAGGGGACCTCACTTGAGAAATGTTATTTATTGGACTGCCAGGTCCTATACTTGCTAAACTATCTTGTCACTCACATCTTGATTCTTTCAAACATCGATATGAATCTTTTTGGTTACCTCCTCAACGCTCGAGGGGTAAGATTGATGGAACAAGTGTCTATCCATTAACAAGCATCAGCTTGGGAAATATTGGTGAAATTTTCCAATTAGATACGACTACTTTGTGGAGTCCTATCAACAAGTACTATACTTGGGGAAAGGGGGACGAACTTTATGTTTCAGAGTTATGGATGTTATTCGAACTAGGAGACGCGTAAGTGGCCGAGTGGCGCCGGTCCAGCAATTAATGGCACAACCGTTGGCCGGGGGGTTCCAGAGGGCGGGCGATCCGTCGGTGCTTCCTTCTACATGTAGAGAACAAATGATGGGGAGCATGACATGCGACTGATCATCGTAAATGTTGTGGCTCCTGGCGCGGCAAGCTCCCGTATTAGTTCATCTTCCAAATTGGGAAATTATCTGCAACATTATCATTGTTGGCAGGGTTGAAAAGTGTTTGAACTGTAATTGCAATATTCTTCCTGCAAGTTCCTCTATTATGAAAATTGATGATATCTTTCTTATTCTGGCATAGCAGATATTTCTAAGAAAGATATATTTTGAGTTACCTTATAACTTCATCTTTAAGTTATATGTTGATACTCTGCTTACACTCATATAGCAGATATTCCTTTTCTACAAAAAGGTTATATTGGTTTACTTTGAAACCTCATCCTTTTATAATATACTAGAACGTGGTTCAATAGTATAATTAAAGTTTGTAAAGATATTACGAAATGATATTTGGAGTACTACAATAGTACTATTTTTGGAATATATTCCGATGAGGAAATATTTTCGGTAAAGAGATATTTTGACAATTATTGTCTTATACCCGCCTTATTCTGGGTTAAGTCATAGGCAGAGTTATGCCATGCTTTCATTACTTTGCTGAGCTATTTGCTCACTCTTGCTATTGTTTTATATATATTATAGAGCAGCGAAGCAGGATGTCAAGGGCACCAGTGATTCCAGAGATGATACGAACCAGTCAGATCAGGCTGCAGCTCGTTGAGCTTATGTATAGATGTGAGTGGAATGAGAAGATTGTAATCATCCGGATCTTTAGTTGGTAATGTACCATTACTTAGAGATTGTACCGGTATCAGACTTTGTAAAACATTTGGGTATTGTAATGAAAGTTATTTATTCCGCAGTTGATGTATTGTGTCGTTTCTGAGACTCTAACCTGTGTGTGTGTGAGATATATATTGTGGGGTCATAAACAGTTGAATTGTGTACATTGTGAGTAATACAGGTAAGGCAAGGATTAAATGGATCGTGACTACTCTAAATCCCAGACCCCGGATTTGGGGCTGTTACACTCAAGGTGGATAGACTCTGACTGAACAAAGTTTATTTGATCTTCAAGAAAACCAGCCAAAGTTATTCCTCCCATATCATAGGGTATCTCACTTGCATTCTCAGTCATCACAGAAGTCCTTTCAACATCAGCTATCACAGCTCCTGAGTCATCCAACCTCTGACTAGATGGTTCTTGTGTTGCAGTGACTGTGATCTGATCTTTCCTACTATTCACCACTGATGCAATAGTATCTTCTGTTGACTGCTTCCCTCTATCTACTTCCTCCAGTTGTTCACCTTGAGCTGAGGCATCTTCAATAATGACATCTTTGTCAAATAAATATGCATGAAGTGATTGAAGTGCAACATGCTTCGAGAGTCCAAATTTCTTGACTAATTGTCTTCTGACAGATACATAGAAATACATCTTCATTAAGTCAAGTCTTTGATGTAGAAGTCCATATTCTTCAGGAAATGAAAGTCTAGGAACACTTTCACTTAGAAAATTTAGAACTGGCCTGGAAAGTTTCACTTTTAGATAGATAAGTCCCATAGCCATTCTGTATGACAATGTATAGTTTCCCATGAAGAATCAATATCCAGATCTCTCTTGTCAAATACTGACATTGATGTAGCTTGATGTGTAGAAACCTGCATAATGTTAGTTGGACTAGACTCTGTGTGTGTAGGTGACAATTGAATCTTTCTCCTTGTTCTCCTGGTATAGTGAGCAAAAGATTTATCCTGAGAAGACTCAAGAGGTGTAGATACAGAAGTGATCTTGGGATGAGATCTTTGTTCAATGGACACAGTCTTTTGAGAGACAGTATCCAGTAACTGTTTTCCCTTTTTAAGAACTATAGTCTTTTGGGAGACTGCAGCCTGGCTGTGGCTAGGTTTTTCATCTCTTTGTGCTAATAGAGAAAGTTGAATTGCAGCCTTCAATTCTGCTCTCTCAGCAAGAGTTAAATGATCATCATCTTCACTAGAATTACTACTACTTGACACAACAAATCTTCTCTTCCTTACAACTGATGTCTTTTGAGAAACACCAGAGATTAGTTTCTTTGAAACAATAGGCTGTGGATCAAAATTTGGTTCTTGAATTATTTCAGAGACTATAATGTTTTGGGCTACTTGGGTAGACACAGGTGGGTTCTCCTCCAATTGAGATTCCTGTGCCATTTCACCACAAAAGAAAGAAGAATTGTAGAGAGTAGGAAGATGAGTTTTAAGAATTACCTAAAAATGATGTGGATAATGAATTTCAGGTATTTCATATAGATTCTTTTCATTGTCCTTCTTTGTAATGTCAGAGAAAATTCTCTTTTGTTGTTCATAAGAAGAAACACAATGTTCCCTACCAAATCTAGCTTCAACATCAGGAATAAAATGGTTAATAAACATTTGCATAAATCTATGATAATAAACCATTTTCCTGTTTTGATCTCTTAACCCAAGTTTAATACTCATCTGACTTAAGATAATATGACCAATGTTAATTACTCTGTCATAAAGCAAACTATAAGCAATATGTGATGTAACAGAAGTAATTTGCTGAAAAGAACTACATTTACTAGTAAAACATTTAGCAATTTGATCAAGGTAAAAAGACCATTCCTTTCTAAGAAAAGACCTATTCAACTGGCTCATGTTGTCTAGAGGTCCACTATAACCTAATTCAGACAACATAGTTCTTACATTATCATCAGATGGTTCACTTGCATAAATATCAGTAACAGGTAAGCAAAGTACTGAATTAACAACAGATTCAGTAATGTCAAATGAATCTTGTCCTAAATGTAGAACAATCTTACCTGATTGACTCTGAGTAGAATCAATTACCTCAGCATTCTCCCAAGCTTGTGAAACAGCTGCTTGATTAATTTGTGGAGATGCTGTCAATGCATAACTTAATGGTCCATACGCCAGAAAGTCCATGATTGGATGAAAATCAGATGACACTCCTTCCTTGTTGGTGATAGCTGCTACATGATTGTTTGTCATAAAATTGAAGTCACCAAACTTGAAGGCTACTGATTTAGGTAATCTTCTTTGAGCTGCCATTTTTGATCTGAAAAGAACTTGAAAAATTCTTGAAATGGATTAGTGATTTTGAAAACTCAATAGTGGTTTTTGCTTTAGAGAATGTAAAATTAGAGAAAGCAATTACACGATTAGAGTTTCAAAACAAATATATTTCACAAATCTTTCAGACCACTATCCCACATTGACACGTAGTTTGACAGGTGTCAGTCCCTGAAAAGTGCGGTTACCCACGATTTTTGGAAAATAAAATCCATAATTGATTTTCATGAAATAAATCAGGGTATAAATAATCAATACTGATCAGCTTCCTTTTCCTGTTGACCTCTCATCAAAATAATCACAAAATACAATGTGATAATAATTCTCAAATCCTGATGGTCACACATGAAATCCTGATCAATATCATCCTGATTCCAGAGACTTAATATGGAGTTTCCACGTGGCATTTTTCTTTTATCTGAAAAAGAAATAAACAATTAATCTGAACAAAAATCAATTGGTTAGATATATTCAATATTTCTTGAAAACAAGAAATACAGTCACACGCAATAATTAGCATCTGACTTCATTAAAACTTCCAAGTGACTGTTCAGCTTCTCACGTCTTTCTTTAAAAGAAACAGACGCCTTATGCCATTGTCCATAAACCTTTCAATTTCTTTTCTTTTCAACAATGCTCCTCAAACCAAAATTCCATTCAAATCCATTCTTTAGATCTTTCACGGTCGATGAACATCCTGTTCTTGATCATCTCTTTGAAAAGATGACTCTTCTCATTGAACTAATCATGGATGGATTGGTTTTCGATAATATCCAGAGGTTTCTCCTAGAACATCCATCTGTTGGATACAATCTTCCCCTAACCTCCTCAAAACTTGAGGATGAAGAATTTGGCCGAGAGTCTGAGGTTGATCTTGATGGAGATGCTATTCATTTAAGTTAGATGCTCTCATTCAAGTCACCCAGACAAGGAATCCAAGAGTAGACGAGGCTATTCAATCCCCTGATGGATTTCTTGAGATGCTCCTTGTCCTGTACCTCAGAATTTATATCAATAGACTAGTATAGAATTATCAGTAGAAATTAGACAAAAAGATGTTGTATTTCATTTCCATATATGTAATGCTTTCAATTAATGAAAATACAATTACTTGTTATCTACTTGTCTTTTGATTATTGAATGATGTATAAATTATCAGTATGCAAATATCAAAACATGCTGGCATAGACTTAACACATCACAGAATTAGATTACTACACCAAGTAAATGTCAGGATCTGAAACAATTTTCATAATCCTGATACTGACATAATACTGATGACGTCAGCATCCTGATAACAAATCTAATCCTGATGATTATTAACAAGTCTATCATACTGAAATTTATCAAGGCAAAGTGTTATAGCTAAAGCATTTAACAATTAAATATAGATCCTGACAAGAATATCAAGTCTATAAGCTAAGAACAACATACCTTGCTACTTTTGCAGATGTTAAAGATCTAAAAATTTAACATTCCTAACTCACTTACTAATCTACTGAATGTAGTCTCATCAAGTGGTTTAGTTAGAATATCTACAAGCTGTTTGTCAGTAGGAACATAATGAAGTTCCACAGTACCATTCTCAATATGTTCTCTAATAAAATGATACCTGACATCAATGTGCTTAGTCCTTGAATGTTGAAATGGATTTTCTGCAATTTTAATAGCACTAGTATTATCACAAAACATAGGAATATTACTAAGTGTTATACCATAATCCATCAACTGATTTCTTATCCAAAGGAGCAGTGCACAACAACTCCCTGCTGCTATGTACTCAGCTTCTGCAGTTGAGGTTGAGACAGATTGTTGCTTCTTGCTTGCCCAAGAAATCAATCTATTTCCCAAGAATTGACATGTACCTGTAGTGCTTTTCTTGTCTATCTTACACCCTGCATAATCAGAGTCTGAATAGCCAATTAGAAAGAAATCAGATTCTCTAGGATACCACAAACCAAGATTTGGAGTTCCTTTGAGATATCTAAAAATTCTCTTCACAGCAATTAAATGAGATTCCTTAGGATCACTTTGGAATCTAGCACATAAACAGGTAGAAAACATTATATCTGGTCTACTTGCAGTTAGATATAACAATGAGCCTATCATGCCTCTATAACTAGTATTATCCACACTCTTCCCTTTAGGATCAGAGTCTAGTTTAGTGGCTGTTGTCATGGGTGTTTTTGCAACTGCACAGTCTTGAAAGTCAAACCTTCTTAAAAGATCTTTGATATACTTTGACTGATTAATGAAGATACCAGTCTCAGTCTGTTTGACCTGCAAGCCTAAGAAATAATTTAATTCACCCATCATGCTCATCTGATACTTAGACTGCATAAGCTTGCTAAACTTAGCACACAACTTTTCATTAGTAGAACCAAAAATAATATCATCAACATAAACTTGAACTAAAAGCAATTCACCTTTTATCTTTCTAAAGAAGAGAGTTTTGTCAATTGTACCTCTTGTGAAGCCATTTTCAAGAAGAAATTTAGACAAAGTCTCATACCATGTTCTTGGTGCCTGCTTTAGTCCATAGAGTGCCTTGTCAAGTTTGTAGACATGATTTGGAAACTTTGGATCAACAAATCCAGGTGGCTGTTCCACATACACTTCCTCATCAAGTTTGCCATTTAGAAAAGCACTCTTTACATCCATCTGGTATACCTTGAATTTTGAATGAGCTGCAAATGCAAGAAACATTATGATTGCTTCTAATCTTGCTACAGGTGTAAAGGTCTCATCATAATCAATGCCTTCTTCCTGAGAATTACCCTTGGCCACCAGTCTTGCTTTGTTTCTTACAATCATACCAGATTCATCTAGCTTGTTTCTGAAAACCCATCTTGCACCAACAATTTTTGAGCCAGCATGTTGATCATCTCAGAGTCTTGTGCTGCTTTAGCTGAGCTCGTCCCACTAGGTGCCCATGAATAGTTATTAGATGCCAATTCCTCAAGGAGTGCTTTAGCCTGTGTAGTTGGTGCCTTCTTGAAATTTCCACCAGCAGCCACATCCAAACTCAAACGAATATCTGCATTCATGGCCCCATAAAAAGTACTAATGATCTGCCAATCTTCCAAGCCGTGATGTGGACACTTCCTCAATAGTGCCTTGAATCTCTCTCATGCCTGATATAGACCTTCACCCGGTTGTGCTTTGAAACTCATAATCATAGTCCTCAATTGTTGCGTCTTGTCAGAAGGATAATATTTGGACAAGAATGCAGTAGAAAGACTATCCCATGTAGCAACCGTAGTGTTTGGAAGTTGTTGAAACCATTCCAAAGCTCTTCCCTTAATAGAGTAGGGAAACATATGGAGACGAATCTTGTCACTCGTAACACCATTGATTCTGAATGAGCCACACATCTGCACGAAACGCTCTAGATGTCTGTGTGGATCCTCTAGTTCAATGTCTCCTTCAAAAGCTTGATTGCTGATCATCTGAATTAAGCTTGGATTAATGTTGAATTGGGTTGCACCAATCTCTGGAGTTTTGTACATGCAATTGGCAGGATTAGGTGTCTCATGGTCCCAAATAGAAGTCTCATCAACATTATCATTAACAACAGCTTGAACTGTCGGCTCTCCCATCTTAGCTTTCTCTTTTCTGATCTTTCTCAAAGTACGCTCGATTTCAGGGTCAAATTCCAACTTTCTAACGCAAGATGCACGTCGCATACACCTGAAAATCACCAACAAAACAACTTGTGGAACCAATTAAAATCTAAACAATAAGAAACAATTAACCTAAACTCAAGTATACTGCCTTCCCCGGCAGCGGCGCCAATTTGTTAGTAGTATTTTTTTGTGTTCGTTCGCAGGGAAGGACTGAATGTAATATCAAGTTCAAGTTTCTTATCTCTCACAATTTAGAAGTGTAGAAGAATGTTGTGTTTGTTTATAAACTAAATTAAACTAAACTAAATTAAAATAATTATCAATCGAGAATAAAATATATGAGGAAAACAATCCAAGAATTGGGGTTCTTCACTTGGTTTCAATGCACATTCAATATCTATGTGATGTCTACGTTCTTACTCTGCTGAAAATAATTCTTCTAAGGTTATAATGTTCTCTTCCAAGATACAATATAATGTCTACAACTATACCCTAATTGTCACTTCCGTGATACAATCAAAGACAATCATAAACTATTAAGCTCCAAGAATTATAAGTCTCACAACTCTCCTATTAATCTTCCAATCAAATATTCGAGTTATGTTTGTTAAATCATGTACTAAAATTGCAACTCCTCTTCCAAGTTATTACAATCCCTAAAATCCAATCAAAGGTTCATGACTCCCCTAATTGTGTTAAGCCCTCAATAACAGATCAGCAAAGCAAGAAAATCACAGATAATTAAACACACATGAATACCAAGGAATACTACCCAATCCTCAGATTAGAGAATTAGTTACACATATTTAAAGAAGAAAACAAAATAATAATGATAATGAATGAAAACATAATATTGAAGAAAGAATTGAAGATCGAAAGTACCTTGCTACGATTAAAAGCTATGAATTGTTATGATTTACAATGGTAGGATGTGTTTAAATAGGCTCTAAAAATCTTGCCCAGCAAGAAATTGCCTTCTATTACAATTTGGATTTAAAGAAGGTACCCAAAACTGCCCAGAATACAATTAGAATTAGAAAAAGGGCAAAACAGTAAATTCCCAGCCTTCTTTTACAAGAACACGTGCGCGATTTAATTCAGCATATTTCTTGCACTTGTTTCCTATCCCAGGTTGTAGAAAATCTCTCAAGCTTCGCGTGGGCAGTAAGATCGCTGAAAACGGACTTCTAGAACTCCAGATATGGCCAAAACAGTATAAGCTGCGCAACCTTCCCGGAAAATCCGAATTTTAATCAATTAAATCTCCAAAAATGACAAAAGCTTAGATATTCTTGCAAACCTGCACAACTACACAAAACACATCAAAACTACACAAAATTGAGTCCAAAACAATCAATTTAAGCCGATATAGAATGTTCCAAGTGGATATAAAATCCACTTATCAAACACCCCCAAACTTAAACCGATGCTTGTAGTCCTCAAGCATAAACAATTATAACTACCTAATTAGTACCACTTCTGTAGGTGATCACGGTTGCATTTGGCATATGCAACAAGCCCTTTAAACCCCTAGGCAGCCCTAGTGGACGAGTAAGGTCTCGTGAGGGCCTATAGCGAATGTACCCACAAAATCCATTTAACCTAATACAATGCAATGCATGAATGCAACTAATATGAAGAATGCAAAGATCCCCTTGAAACTCACCAACACCAACTAACAAGCAAATATCTCAATGAATGTAACAAATCCAAGCAGAGCTCGACTAAGTTCCCGTATACTAACAAATACATGAACAGAAACGTGCGTGTGTGCAATGCTCATCAGAAATACTCCCAAAACTAGGTCAAAAATCATACATGCTTTCCGTCAAGACAATCACAGGTTTATAAACAGAATAGACTGTAGACACTTCATAACCTAGGAACACCTCCAACCTTATCCAAGGTAGACAGAAACTCATGCTTTATTACTACGACACATAATACTATATACAATACACATGCTTATTTAACCGTGCAATGAATGAGACCCCAAAAGTCTTATACAATAATACCCATGTAGCGAGTGTTAGGTTAGCAATCCCAAACCACGCGGGCTTTAGGTTACTAGGACTAAGTCCCCTCAAACTTAATTACTCGAGTATTAAAGAGCTCACTCTGGTTAATTTTGCATATAAACAAATAACTCATCCACTCTTTTTTTTTTCTCTTTTTTCTTTCTTTTTTTCTTTTTTTTTTCTTTTTTTTTTCTCTTTTTTTTTCTACAATCTGGAATGAGCCTTTCTCATTTCCAACCCTAGACGAAACATTAATTTTGTGCCATAGACTTAATAGTTCCTGCATTGATTATTTGTTGATAACTGTTTCGTGTGGATGCAGGTTATCTATGATTTGGTTGTAAGGTCATCTGGTCATTTGGAGCTTAGAGAGGATCCACAGAATGGGATAACTGTGGCTGGACTCAGATCTATCAAGGTTTTGTGTATACATTTTATTCAGTCGCATGTCATTTTGCCTGTTCAATGCAATAATTGCTTGACATGTAAAGTTAAATGTTTGTTAATTAACGAGTTCCTGACTTACCAAGAAGAAAAACTGAAATTATAGACGACCATGAAGTTAGCCCTGGACATATTTTAGGATTCTGTCAATGCGCAAACTTTGATTTTGACCACTGTTTTTTACCTCATATGAGCTGCTCACTGTTGCACTTGATTATAGATTCTGGTTTTCATACTAGAATGTCATCTTCTGCTTGGTGTATTTCTCTATGTATGTTCAAATTTTCTGCAGCCTACAAGTTCTCATGAACTTGCACAAAGTCAAATTGATACGTTTTAAGTTTATGAATTTGGCAGCTAAGAATATCATATTTGTTTGGAATCTTTGCTTGATTGTCTCTAAGTTTATGAGTTTATGTACACATTATTTAGAAGGAAGAATAGTTCAACTATATGCTCTCTGCTGATTGAATTCTTTTCAGCAAGCAAAATACCTACGACATAAAGTTCTTAACACTTGATTATGTACTCTTTTACACTTAACACTGAACCACTTCCTGGCAATTGTCCAGTTCAAACTTGACAAGCTATGCATGATCTTATGTGCAAGACCAGGTGTCAGAAGGAAGTGCCAAACACTTTATAGTAATATGAGGTTTAGACTCGAATTTCAGGATTGACCGAGATCGGGTCCTTGCAAAAAATTTAATGTTAGAAGAATGTTTATTGTTAGCGGATTAATGTCAGAAGCTTGATTAATTAGCTGATATATAAATTCTGTTATTGCAGGTTGGATTCAGGTGCCCCAGTTTGCTTTCCAATAGTGGTCATGACTTGCAGCTCTATGATGGATGCAGGGAGTTGATATTAATCTAGCTTTTTAGTGGCATCTGCTCTATGAACTAATCGTCTTGTATTATGTAGAATTAGAATTGAATGTTAGACTTTTTCTTGTATTAGGTTATGTGGTTAGTTTTGGTAGTTAGTTATATTTTGAGAAGTATTTGTATGGTTTGGATGGGATGAAAACTATTTGGATGGCTAGTAGGATGGATTTGAATGTATTTTCATGTTATGGATAGGTTTTCTTATGTATCAAACAAGATATTGCAGAAATTTTAATCAAAGCGTTGCATTTGACATTTCTAGCGTTGCATTAGATATTTTAGTGTTGCATTTGGTAATATAGTGTTGCATTTGATAAGATTCTAGTGTTTTAAAAGCAAATAAAAGTGTTGCATTATATGGCACGTGGGACCCACTAGTGACGTGGCATGTGGGCCCTACTACTGATGTGGTACGTGGGACCCATTGCTGACGTGGCACGTGGGACCCACTGCTGACGTGGCATGGCAGGCCCCATCGCTGACATGGCACGTGGGCCCCACATGATGACATGGCAAGTGGGCCCCACATACTGACGTGGCATGCCAGCTGGACTGTTCCTGACGTGGCATGCCAACTGGATTGTTGCTGACATGGCATGCCAGCTGGACCCATTGATGATGTGGCAAGCTAGTGGGACCCACTTAGTGACGTGGAATTGTAATTTTATCAAATGTCAAATGCAACGCCTTTTTGGTGTTGCATTTGCATGCTCTGGTGTTGCATTATATGTCAGATGCAACGCTTATTGATGTTGCCTTAAATGCCAAAAAGCGTTGCCTTAGGGGGTCTAACAGGACGGTGGCGGATGCAACGCCCCTTGGTGTTGCATTTGGTCTAACGCAATGCTTTTTTGGCCTAAAGCAACAGTAAACATGGCGTTGCATTTGTGCGTTTATGGCGTAGTGAAGAAAAGGAAAAGAAGTAAATAAGAAAGGATGGTAAAGCTGGCACGCGACAGTAATCAAAAAAGAAATGGAAAAATATCTAGCAAATGGTAATACAATGAAAATTAGCTTTGGTTCATCACTTAGCTCGACTAAAATAAAAAGATAAGTCCTCTTATTTGTTTATATTATACCATGTCATGCATGCAGGCATGCATAAATTAGCTTTTTAAATATTTTTTAGAAAAAATATTTATTATTAAAATTCATGCGAGCAATTTATTTTTATGCTTGTAAAATTATTGCGATTTAAAAAATATCGTATGAGGTATTTATTTTGATGAATTAATTGTGGATATTTTACAATCCCGTAAGCTCAAGCTTTGAAGAAAAAAATTATATATGCAAGACGCGTAATTTTGAAAAAGATTTTCTACAAAATTGAAGAAAATGAATATCACGAGTATATTTATTATTACACATGGATTTGTAAAATATTTTTCATATATAGTCGCGATAGTATATATATGTCAAAAACATTTTCAAACTTGCGAACTAAAATTGTCAAGTAGGGTAGCCTAGACAAACTATAAATTCAGCAATACTACACGCTTGAAAAAAGTGCAGAATCCTCTTGATTATTTAAGGCCCATGAAGAGATCTCTCAAGATCGCTTGGGTGGAGGCTTATGCATAATATATTTAACACCTCATAGCACATATATTTAACACCTCATAGCACAGCCACCCCCAACAAGAGACGCGTGCACCAGACCAACAAGGAACGCGTGCGCCAGTCCAACAAGGGACACGTGCGAGGTTTGCCAGGATTACATCTCCATCTCTTATTGAAGACCCCGCCAAACACATCCTTATGTGGTTGCATCAGACACTTGAATAGCGTGTTCACCAATTCGGGATATATACAAACGCCAAGGTCTTAACTAGACACCATGGATCACAATGGATTTCAAAAAAATAATTTATGCTCGCACATTTAGAAGTTTTCTTTAGTTCAAAAGGATATTATACTTTTGAATTCGATTCGGAGAATGAGATGAAGGCTGTCCTGGGTTTGAACTCGATCTCCATTGGAGGTAAACGTTTGTATTTGGCTCCATGGATTGATGGCTCACAGTTTCAAAAGAATATTGTTCCTAGTGTTACTACATGGGTAAAGCTCATAGACGTTCCTCACTCATTGTGGAGTTGGGCAGGTTTGGGGAGTATTGCAAAAGCAATTGGTAAGCCATTGGCTTTGGATGCTCAAACAGCGAAGTTGCAGCCAATGAAGTATGCTATTGTTTTGGTGGATCTTCGTTATAGTTGTAGCTACCCTAAGCATGTGTGGGTACCTGTTATTAATGATGATAATGGAGAAATTGTGGAAGAAAGGGTTGGAGTTGAATATTCGGCTCTACTTCAGTCTTGCAGCCATTGTAAAGCTTTTGGCCACCCCTTGGCTCGTTGTAGCTTGAAGCCTATTGAAGTTGTCAAGTCTGTTTCAGATGTGTTAGACTCTATCACAAGGGTTGTGGAATCACCTGTTCAGAGACAACCTCAGCCTGGGAATGTTGATAATGTTGAGAATGTTGAGAATATTGATAATGTTGAGCAGCCCCAAGACCAGCCAGAGCCTCCCTTGAATGTTCTGGCAACCATAGTTCCTCCCGAGAACCATCCTGAAACCACTTCTGAGACTTCTAAGGATAATAACAATATTTATTCCGAGACCATTGGCCAGGATGATCAGAATTCAAAGCCAAATATTGGCAATGTTATTGTGGGTCTAGCAGTTGATATTCCTCTTGAAGAAGGTGAGCTATCACGGCCTATTGCTGCTAAGCCAAAGGGTAGTCACTTGGGTGTTTCTAGCTCGGCTTCACCAAACTCGGCTTCAACTACAGCCTCTATTTCTAAAAGGACTATAGATACAGAGGGATTTACAAAGGTTCAGTCTAAGCAACACAAGCGCAACCTCAGGTCACGAGGAGGTAATGTGACTAAACCCTCTCTTGTTAGATGAATTTTGCATCGTGGAATGTTAGGGGTTTGAATAAAGCTTCCCATCAAAAGGAGGTAATGAATTTTATTTCTACAAATAAGTTGAATTTTGTTGGCTTACTAGAAACTAAAGTACAACAAGATAGTAGTTCCTTGATTTTGAATAAAATAGCTAGGAATTGGAAATGGTTGTTTAACTATCCTAGCAATGGCCGAGTTTGGGTTGGTTGGAATTCTGATTTTTGGGACATAACTTTGTGTAATGCTTCAGCTCAGCACATTACTTGTCTTACTTTGTTTAAGGAAAAGCAAATCAGTTTCATGGTTACTTTCATTTATGCTTTTAATGAGGATGCTGATCGTGCTCCATTGTGGAATTATCGCACTTCTGTTGACACAACCTTGCCTTGGTATGTCACGGGAGACTTTAATTGTGTTTTGAGTATGGATCATATTCAGGGGGCACTACACCAAAAACGCACATATGCAACGCAATGTTTACTATTGCTTTAGGCCAAAAAAGTGTTAGACCAAATGCAACACCAAGCGAGGGGCGTTGTTTCTGAGAGCGTTCTGTTAGACCCCATAATGCAATGCTTTTTGGCATCTAAAGCAACATCAATAAGCGTTGCATCTAACATATAATGCAACACCAGAGCATGCAAATGCAACACCAAAAATGCGTTGCATTTGACATTAGATAAAATTACAATTTCACGTCACTAAGTGGGTCCCAATAGCTTGCCACGTCATCAATGGGGCCAGTTGGCATGCCACTTAAGCAAGTCCAGTTGGCATGCCACATCAGCAATAGTCCAGCTGGCATGCCACGTCAACATGTGGGGGCCCACTTGCCACGTCAGCATGTGGGGCCACTTGCCACGTCAGCATGTGGGGCCTGACATGCCATGTCAGCCGTGTGGCCTTCCATGCCACATCAGCAGTGGGTCCCACGTGCCACGTCAGCAGTGGGTCCTATGTGCCACGTCAGCACTGGGGGCCACGTCTATGTAATGCAATGCTTTTTTTTGCTTTTTAAAACACTAGTATCTTATCAAAGGCAACAATATATTTACCAAATGCAACACTGGAAAGATCAAATGCAACGCTTTAATTAAAATTTCTGCAATATATAATTTCATACATAAAGAAACCAATCCAAAACATTCAACATACATTCAATCATCATACTTCTAATTAAAATGTATCAAAGTGCTAATACCAAGCACATACAATCAAGCCTATATTTTAGAAGTACGAAACGACCAAATTTAGATATTAAAAATAGTTACATAATGCAGTGCACTATCTTCAGATGGGCATCAATTCCTTCATATGGGCATTTAACTTAGTCGTGTGGAGCTTGTCGAAAAGATTATCACTATCTTCCTTCCCTGATACAATATTATGAGATAATCAGCAACCATAAACAAGAAATATTAAGATTTTTTACCAAAGAAAAATGTAGTGCACTGACCACTTCTAAACTGTTGGATCACCTTAAACACGGGAATTTCAACATCTACCTCATTCTGGTATCTAATACAATCTTTACCAAGAAAGTCAAGCTGGAATATCGTATCATTGCCACCGAAGTCATTATAGAGATGTATCTCAATTCTCACATTACTAGACTTTGAAGGTAAACAGCAACATTAAATGTAATTATCTAGGAAATATATTGCATAAAAATCAAATCACGTGCAAGGATTGCACCTCAAACTTGGGAATATTTCTTCTAGTTCCTCCCTCAAATGCAAGAACAGGTAGAAATGCCAATGCATGTCCTTTTATGTCTACAAAAAAGTTCTGCATGTCAAAAAATAGACAGGAGAGGGATGTTAAATTCATTTAGTAATACTAGCACCTACTTTTTCAATATGATTCCAGGAAAATGAAACTTTGTCTTTAAACCAAACTAACTTGCATTCATTACTTTAAATATGTCATTAAAAGATATATCTGAAAATGAAATAAATAAATTGACCCAACTTAATATATAGATTATAAAAGTTCAAGCCTACTTAATTAATTTCAAAACAATTCAAGTAATTATAAGCTCTAGATTAACTTTTAAGTAAGATTTTTAATTTTTGAACTATTAAAATTTTTACTATTAGCCAAAATAGAAATCTACAGCTAAACACCTGCTCCTAAGAATATATGAAGCATAAACATAATAATTGGATAAAAGAAATTCCAAAATTAGAAAACTGCAAGTAACAGGAGATAATTGCCGCTAGCAACAAAAGTAATCACATACTCCAGCATGTGTAGTTGGATCGAGCCCGTTTAATGGTGTATATTCAGAATAATGGTGTATATTCAGAATCTGATGGAGGTCGATGTACCAAGAATTGACAAATCCTGGTAGCAATTCAAAAATAACTGTTAAACAATGCAAAATGTATATGTAAAAACATATTTTATTAAAAACACTAGCGTGACAGATGTGATATCAAATAGTAAAAATCCTCTGAAACCTGAGATAGGCAGCACATCGAAGGCAAACCGGGAAAGAAGTCTATCTAATCCAGAACTTGTTATTAATAAATAAATAACTGCATATAATTAAGAACAATATGCCAAACTTACCAAAAGGCACACCTCCCAAATCATCTGCAATGATGCTGCATAAGTAAATAAACCAGATTTTTTTCATCGCCATAAATATTCAAGCTTTATGTTTGGATGGCTCTTTATATTTGTAAAGTAAAATAGGATTGTCTTTATGTAGTTAGCACAGGTGCAATATCAATTGCCTCCTTAGATTATCAAGGATATGGAAATACTGAACATCGGTCAGAAACTCAAATTTCAGACATGGGCATTTGTCCGTTCTAGCTAGAAGTAAATTATGTTTATTACTCAAAAGTTTTATTGTCTAAAGGTACTAAATTTTGTTCTTTACATATTTGGTGCTACCAACTAACACTACAAACTATCTATACATCATGTTGAAGCACAAATGAAGCACTATACATTGCACACAAAAAAGTGTACTTTAGTATTTGTTTTCTACAAGTCAACATCTATGTTTACAATTTCAAAGAAGAGATGATTCCTACAATTATTCAGAAATAATTGCTAACTACTTAATTTTGAAGATCTTAATAATTGACTTTGAAAAGTCAAACTGAAATTCTTCAACAGGAGATTATAAAAAATTATTCCCACTTCTCTGATTGACTGGTGCAGTGGTGCTAAATACAACGTTATAGAACTGAAATAATCTAGTGTTGTGACAAAAAAAGTAAATAAATTATAAACCAGACATAAGGTCAAATTTTACAAATCAGTATAAAGTTCAAGCACAAATTCAACCAAAAAGAAACAGCGTAAAACATTCTGCTATACTCTGCAAATGGAAAATTACTGGTTATGTACAGTTTTAGGTCAAACATGATGATATAAACTAAACACAGACCATCTAATCAATTGTTGTTTATTTTTTTAAGAGAATTCCACAGATATAGAGACTGTCAGAAATCAAAAAAAGAAAATTACCTTATTGCAGCGACATAATATAATAACCAAGGGGATTGCAGTAACATAAACGCCAAGCAGTTAAAATAGTCCCCTTGGCAACTACATATTTTTTGTAAGCAATCATGGAATACTCGCTACAAGTTGGAAGATATCGATAAGTATTTGGCATCAATGGTGAGATTTCCCCTGCTCAATAGGCCATAATTCAATCAACAGCATAATAAATAACTACAGATGTGTTGTTTGCAATCAGGACCTTTTCAATAGCCATTGTAGGAACTTGCACATAGAAACAATGAAACCGGTAACACCTTTGGTCATAATTTATACTTTCTAGTACTTCTATAATTCTATGGCACAAAATTAATGTCTCGTATATCTATGAAACCATCATATTCCTAAAACACAATCAGCAGTCCCGAGTAGAAGTTGCTTTTCTTCTATTTTTCATGTTCTTTTTCTAAACACAATCTTTAAAAACCAAGAACAAAATAAAGAAATACCTATACATACATATAGATACAGAAACGTACATGAATTGGGGCATCAGAGTTACAGTGAACACGAGTTCTTTGAAGTTGAATGTGAGATGAGAGATGAGATACAATACCATAAGAGGAAAAAGACAGACAGAGAGAGAGAGAGAGATTACCTTGTGCATACGCCTCAAAGAGGAGAAAAGAGGGGAAAATCGCAGCAGAAGTCATAAAATTAAAAACCCTAATTCAAGAAACTTAAATTGGGGGTTTTGTTGTTTTTAAGATTCTAACAAATTAATGAATTTGGGATTGTAATTACAAAAAGGATCTGAAATAGGTCGGTGTTAGATTTGTGAATTGGTAGGTTTGAAAGTGTGTGCGGATATAATGTGTGTATGTGTGTGTGTGTGTATTTTAATATGTAAAGGAAGAAGAGTATAAAGAGGGGGTGTAACATGGTCTGGGTGTTCAAAAGTGAGAGCGGGATGTGAAAACCAGAGAGCGGGATAATTAGCCGCCCAGCTGATTTCATTTTGTTTTTAATAAAAAAATTAGCCGCCCAGCTGATTTCATTCTGTTTTTAATAAAAAAATTATTTTAATGATAAATTTTTGTTAATATAATTAACTTTAATTATTATACTTGTATAGAATATGTGTAGTACAAGACTAGTTAGCTAGCTATTAACATGCGTATACTTCGATTGTCGAAAAAATAATTTAAAAAAATAGATTCATCATTCGGGACAATACTAGTTAAAAGGAAAGTCTATTTTGACCGGTTTGACCGTTATAAAAATAAACCAAATACATCTAGCAATGTTTTTAAAAATTTACCACTTCACTAAAATCGTTATATCTTGACATCCGTACGATTAGTACGTCGAAAAAATAAATTAAAAAAATATATTCATCATTCGGGACAAGACGAGTTAAAAAGAAGGTCTACTTTGACCGGTTTGACTGTTATAAAACCAAACCAAATATATATACGAAATTTTTTAAAAAATCACCACATCACTAAAATCGTTAGATCTTGACATCCGTACGTTTGGAACGTCGAAAAAATGATTTTAAAAAATAGATTCATCATTCGGGACAAGACTAGTTAAAAGGAAAGTCTACTTTGACCGATTTGACCGTTATAAAACCAAACCAAATACATCTAGCAAATTTTTTTAAAATTTACCACATCACAAAAATCGTTATATCTCAACATCCGTACGATTGGAAATTCAAATTTAATTTTTTTTAAAAATAGTTTCATCATTCCGGACAAGACTAGTTAAAAGAAAAGTCTACTTTGACCGGTTTGACCGTTATAAAACCAAACCAAAAACATCTAGCAATTTTTTTTGAAAATTTACCACTTCACTAATATCGTTATATCTCGACATCCGTACAACTGGAACGTTGATTTTTTTTAAAAAAAAATAGTTTCATGATTCCGGACAAAACTAGTTAAAAAGAAAGTCTACTTTGATCGGTTTGACCGTTATAAAACCAAACCAAATACATCTGGAATTTTTTTTGAAAATTTATCACTTCACTAAAATAGTTATATCTCGACATTCGTATGATTGGAACGTCGGGAAAAAAAATTAAAAAACTAGTTTCATCATTCCGGACAAGACTAGTTCAAAGGAAAGTCTACTTTGACCGGTTTGACAGTTATAAAACCAAACCAAAATACATCTAGAAATTTTTTGGAAAATTTACCACTTCACTAAAATCGTTATATCTCGACATCCATATGATTGGAACGTCGAAAAAAAAATTAAAAAAATAGTTTCATCATTCCGGACAAGACTAGTTAAAAAGAAAGTCTACTTTGACCGGTTTGACCGTTATAAAAATAAAGCAAATACATCTAGAAATTTTTTTGAAAATTTACCACTTCACTAAAATTGTTATATCTCGACATCCGTACGATTGGAACGTCGAAAAAAAATTTAAAAAAAATAGTTTCATCATTCAGGACAAGACTAGTTAAAAGGAAAGTCTACTTTTACCGGTTTGACCGTTATAAAACCAAACCAAATACATTTAGCAAATTTTTTGAAAATTTACCACTTCACTAAAATCGTTATATCTCGACATCCGTATGATTGGGACGTCGAAAAAAAAAAAATTAGTTTCATCATTCCGGACAAGACTAGTTAAAAGCAAAGTCTACCTTGACCGGTTTGACCGTTATAAAACCAAACAAATAAATCTAGCAATTTTTTGGGAAATTTACCACTTCACTAAAATCGTTATATCTCGACATCCGTACGATTGGAACGTCGAATTTTTTTTTAAAAAAAATAGTTTCATCATTCCGGACAAGACTAGTTAAAAAGAAAGTCTACTTTGATCGGTTTGATCGTTATAAAACCAAACCAAATACATCTAGCAATTTTTTTTTTGAAAATTTACCACTTCACTAAAATAGTTATATCTCGACATCCGTACGATTGGAACGTTGAAAAAAAAAATTAAAAAAAATAGTTTCATCTTTCCGGACAAGACTAGTTAAAAGGAAAGTCTACTTTGACCGGTTTGACCGTTATAAAACAAAACCAAATACATCTAGCATATTTTTTGGAAATTTACTACTTCACTAAAATCGTTATATCTCGATATCCGTACGATTGGAACTTTGAAAAAAAAAATTAAAAAAATAGTTTCTTCATTCCGGACAAGACTAGTTAAAAGGAAAGTCTACTTTGACCGTTATAAAACTAAACCAAATACATCTAGCAAATTTTTGGAAAATTTACCATTTCACTAAAATCGTTATATCTCGACATCCGTATATTTGGAACGTCCAAAAAAAAATTTTAAAAAATAGTTTCATCATTCTCAACATAACTAGTTAAAAAGAAAGTCTACTTTGATCGGTTTGATCGTTATAAAACCAAACCAAATACATCTTTCAAATTTTTTGAAAATTTACCACTTCACTAAAATCGTTATATCTCGACATCCGTACGATTGGAACGTCGAAATTTTAATAAAAAAAATAGTTTCATCATTCCGGACAAGAATAGTTAAAAGGAAAGTCTACTTTGACCGTTATAAAACCAAACCAAATACATCTAGTAAATTTTTGGAAAATTTACCACTTCATTAAAATCGTTATATCTCGACATCCGTACAATTCGAACGTCGAAAAAAGTTTTTAAAAAAATAGTTTAATCATTCCGGACAAGACTAGTTAAAAGGAAAGTCTACTTTGACCGTTATAAAACCAAACCAAATACATGTAGCAAATTTTTTAAAAATTTACCACTTCACTAAAATCGTTATATCTAGACATCCGTACGATTGAAACGTCGAAAAAAAAAATTAAAAAATAGTTTCATCATTCCGGACATGACTAGTTAAAATGAAAGTCTACTTTGACCGGTTTGACCATTATAAAACCAAACCAAATATATCTAGCAAATTTTTTGAAAATTTACCAATTTACTAAAATCGTTATATCTCGACATCCGTACGATTGGAACGTCGAAAAAAAATTAAAAAAATAGTTTCATCATTCCGGACAAGACTAGTTAAAAGGAAAATCTACTTTGACCGGTTTGACCGTTATAAAACCAAACCAAATACATCTAGCAAATTTTTTAAAAATTTACCAATTTACTAAAATCGTTAAATCTCGACATCCGTACGATTGGAACGTCGAATTTTTTTTAAAAAAATAGTTTCATCATTCCGGACAAGACTAGTTAAATGGAAAGTCTACTTTGACCGGTTTGACCGTTATAAAACCAAACCAAATACATCTAGAATTTTTTTTGAAAATTTACCACTTCACTAAAATCGTTATATCTCGACATCCGTACGATTGGAACGTCGAAAAAAATTTTAAAAAAATAGTTTCATCATTCCGGACAAAACTAGTTAAAAGGAAAGTCTACTTTGACCGGTTTGACCGTTATAAAACCAAACCAAATATAAATCTACCAATTTTTATGAAAATTTACCACTTCACTAAAATCGTTATATCTCAATAACCGTACGATTGGAACGTCGAATTTTTTTTTAAAAAAATAGTTTCATCATTCCGGACAAGACTAGTTAAAAGGAAAGTCTACTTTGACCAGTTTGACCGTTATAAAACCAAACCAAATACTTCTAACAAGTTTTTTGAAAATATATCACTTCACTAAAATCGTTATATCTCGACATCCATATGATTGGAACGTCGAAAAAAAAAATTAAAAAAATAGTTTCATCATTCCGGACAAGACTAGTTAAAAAGAAAGTCTACTTTGACCGGTTTGACCGTTATAAAAATAAACCAAATACATCTAGAATTTTTTTTGAAAATTTACCACTTCATTAAAATTGTTATATCTCGACATCCGTACGATTGGAACGTCGAAAAAAAAATTAAAAAAAATAGTTTCATCATTCAGGACAAGACTAGTTAAAAGGAAAGTCTACTTTTACCGGTTTGACCGTTATAAAACCAAACCAAATACATCTAGCAATTTTTTTGAAAATTTACCACTTCACTAAAATCGTTATATCTCGACATCCGTACGATTCGAACGTTGAATTTTTTTATAAAAAAAATAGTTTAATCATTCAGGACAAGACTAGTTAAAAGGAAAGTCTACTTTGACCGTTATAAAAATAAACCAAATACATCTAGAAATTTTTTTGAAAATTTACCACTTCATTAAAATTGTTATATCTCGACATCCGTACGATTGGAACGTCGAAAAAAAAATTAAAAAAAATAGTTTCATCATTCAGGACAAGACTAGTTAAAAGGAAAGTCTACTTTTACCGGTTTGACCGTTATAAAACCAAACCAAATACATCTAGCAATTTTTTTGAAAATTTACCACTTCACTAAAATCGTTATATCTCGACATCCGTACGATTCGAACGTTGAATTTTTTTATAAAAAAAATAGTTTAATCATTCAGGACAAGACTAGTTAAAAGGAAAGTCTACTTTGACCGTTATAAAACCAAACCAAATTCATCTATCAAATTTTTTGAAAATTTACCACTTCACTAAAATCGTTATATCTAGACATCCGTACGATTGGAACGTCGAAATTTTTTTTTAAAAAAATAGTTTCATCATTCCGGACAAGACTAGTTAAAAGGAAAGTCTACTTTGACCGGTTTGACCGTTTTAAAACCAAACCAAATATAAATCTACCAAATTTTTTGAAAATTTACCACTGCACTAGAATCGTTATATCTCGACATCCGTACGATTGGAACGTCGATTTTTTTTTTAAAAAAAATAGTTTCATCATTCCGGACAAGACTAGTTAAAAGGAAAGTCTACTTTGACCGTTATAATACCAAACCAAATACATCTAGCAAATTTTTTGAAAATTTACCAATTTACTAAAATCGTTATATCTCGACATCCGTACGATTGGAACGTCGAAAAAAAATTAAAAAAATAGTTTCATCATTCCCGACAAGACTAGTTAAAAGGAAAATCTACTTTGACCGGTTTGACCGTTATAAAACCAAACCAAATACATCTAGCAAATTTTTTAAAAATTTACCAATTTACTAAAATCGTTAAATCTCGACATCCGTACGATTGGAACGTCGAATTTTTTTTTAAAAAAATAGTTTCATCATTCCGGACAAGACTAGTTAAATGGAAAGTCTACTTTGACCGGTTTGACCGTTATAAAACCAAAGCAAATACATCTAGAATTTTTTTTGAAAATTTACCACTTCACTAAAATCGTTATATCTCGACATCCGTACGATTGGAACGTCGAAAAAAAATTTAAAAAAATAGTTTCATCATTCCGGACAAAACTAGTTAAAAGGAAAGTCTACTTTGACCGGTTTGACCGTTATAAAACCAAACCAAATATAAATCTACCAATTTTTATGAAAATTTACCACTTCACTAAAATCGTTATATCTCAATAACCGTACGATTGGAACGTCGAATTTTTTTTTAAAAAAAATAGTTTCATCATTCCGGACAAGACTAGTTAAAAGGAAAGTCTACTTTGACCAGTTTGACCGTTATAAAACCAAACCAAATACTTCTAACAAGTTTTTTGAAAATATATCACTTCACTAAAATCATTATATATCGACATCCATACGATTGGAATGTCGAAAAAAAAAATTAAAAAAATAGTTTCATCATTCCGGACAAGACTAGTTAAAAGGAAAGTCTACTTTTACCGGTTTGACCGTTATAAAACCAAACCAAATACATCTAGCAATTTTTTTGAAAATTTACCACTTAACTAAAATCGTTATATCTCGACATCCGTATGATTGGAACGTTGAAAAAAAAATTAAAAAAATAGTTTCATCTTTCCGGACAAGACTAGTTAAAAGGAAAGTCTACTTTGTCTGTTATAAAACAAAACCAAATACATCTAGCAAATTTTTCGGAAATTTACCACTTCACTAAAATCGTTATATCTCGACATCCGTACGATTGGAATGTTGAAAAAAAAAATTAAAAAAAATAGTTTCATCATTCCGGATAAGACTAGTTAAAAGGAAAGTCTACTTTGACCGTTATAAGACCAAACCAAATACATCTAGAAATTTTTTTGAAAATTTACCACTTCACTAAAATCATTATATCTCGACATCCGTACGATTGGAACGTCAAAAAAAAAATTCAAAAAATAGTTTCATCATTCTCGACAAGACAAGTTAAAAAGAAAGTCTACTTTGATCGGTTGGACCGTTATAAAACCAAACCAAATACATCTAGAAATTTTTTTGAAAATTAACACTTCACTAAAATCGTTATATCTCGACATCCGTACGATTGGAACGTCGAGAAAAAAATTTAAAAAAATAGTTTCATCATTCCGGACAAGACTAGTTAAAAGGAAAGTCTACTTTTACCGGTTTGACCGTTATAAAACCAAACCAAATACATCTAGCAATTTTTTTGAAAATTTACCACTTTACTAAAATCGTTATATCTCGACATCCGTACGATTGGAACGTTGAAAAAAAAATTAAAAAAATAGTTTCATCTTTCCGGACAAGACTAGTTAAAAGGAAAGTCTACTTTGACCGGTTTGACCGTTATAAAACAAAACCAAATATATCTAGCAATTTTTTTGGAAATTTACCACTTCACTAAAATCGTTATATCTCGACATCCGTACGATTAGAACGTCGAAATTTTTTTTTTTAAAAATAATTTCATCATTCCGGACAAGACTAGTTAAAAGGAAAGTCTACTTCGACCATTATAAAACCAAACCAAATACATCTAGCAATTTTTTTGAAAATTTACCACTTCACTAAAATCGTTATATCTCGACATCCGTACGATTGGAACGTTGAAAATTTTTTTAAAAAAAAAAGTTTCATCATCCCGGACAAGACTAGTTAAAAGGAAAGTCTACTTTGACCGTTATAAAACCAAACCAAATACATCTAGCAAATTTTCTGAAAATTTACCACATCACCAAAATCGTTATATCTCGACATCCGTACAATTGGAACGTCGAAAAAAAAATTAAAAAAATATTTTCATCATTCTCGACAAGACTAGTTAAAAAGAAAGTCTACTTTGATCGGTTTGATCGTTATAAAACCAAACCAAATACATCTAGCAAATTTTTTGAAAATTTACCACTTCACTAAAATCGTTATATCTCGACATCCGTACGATTGGAACGTCGAATTTTTTTTTAAAAAAAATAGTTTCATCATTCCGGACAAGACTAGTTAAAAGGAAAGTCTACTTTGACCGTTATAATACCAAACCAAATACATCTAGCAAATTTTTTGAAAATTTACCACTTCACTAAAATCGTTATATCTCGACATCCGTACGATTCGAACGTTGAATTTTTTTATAAAAAAAATAGTTTAATCATTCAGGACAAGACTAGTTAAAAGGAAAGTCTACTTTGACCGTTATAAAACCAAACCAAATTCATCTATCAAATTTTTTGAAAATTTACCACTTCACTAAAATCGTTATATCTAGACATCCGTACGATTGGAACGTCGAAAAAAAAATTTAAAAAAATAGTTTCATCATTCCGGACAAGACTAGTTAAAAGGAAAGTCTACTTCGACCGGTTTGACCGTTTTAAAACCAAACCAAATATAAATCTACCAAATTTTTTGAAAATTTACCACTGCACTAGAATCGTTATATCTCGACATCCGTACGATTGGAACGTCGAATTTTTTTTTAAAAAAAATAGTTTCATCATTCCGGACAAGACTAGTTAAAAGGAAAGTCTACTTTGACCGTTATAATACCAAACCAAATACATCTAGCAAATTTTTTGAAAATTTACCACTTCACTAAAATAGTTATATCTCGACATCCGTACGATTCGAACGTTGAATTTTTTTATAAAAAAAATAGTTTAATCATTCAGGACAAGACTAGTTAAAAGGAAAGTCTACTTTGATCGTTATAAAACCAAACCAAATTCATCTATCAAATTTTTTGAAAATTTACCACTTCACTAAAATCGTTATATCTAGACATCCGTACGATTGAAACGTCGAAAAAAAAATTTAAAAAAATAGTTTCATCATTCCGGACAAGACTAGTTAAAAGGAAAGTCTACTTTGACCGGTTTGACCGTTTTAAAACCAAACCAAATATAAATCTACCAAATTTTTTGAAAATTTACCACTGCACTAGAATCGTTATATCTCGACATCCGTACGATTGGAACGTCGAATTTTTTTTAAAAAAAAATAGTTTCATCATTCCGGACAAGACTAGTTAAAAGGAAAGTCTACTTTGACCGTTATAATACCAAACCAAATACATCTAGCAAATTTTTTGAAAATTTACCACTTCACTAAAATAGTTATATCTCGACATCCGTACGATTCGAACGTTGAATTTTTTTATAAAAAAAATAGTTTAATCATTCAGGACAAGACTAGTTAAAAGGAAAGTCTACTTTGATCGTTATAAAACCAAACCAAATTCATCTATGAATTTTTTTGAAAATTTACCACTTCACTAAAATCGTTATATCTAGACATCCGTACGATTGAAACGTCGAAAAAAAAATTTAAAAAAATAGTTTCATCATTCCGGACAAGAGTAGTTAAAAGGAAAGTCTACTTTGACCGGTTTGACCGTTTTAAAACCAAACCAAATATAAATCTACCAAATTTTTTGAAAATTTACCACTGCACTAGAATCGTTATATCTCAACATCCGTACGATTGGAACGTCGGGAAAAAAATTTAAAAAAATAGTTTCATCATTCCGGACAAGATTGTTAAAAGGAAAGTCTACTTTGACCGGTTTGACCGTTATAAAACCAAACCAAATACTTTTAAGGTTTTTGAAAATATACCACTTCACTAAAATCGTTATATCTCGATATCCGTACGATTGGAACGTCGAAAAAAAAATTTTAAAAAAATAGTTTCATCATTCCGGACAAGACTAGTTAAAAAAAAAAGTCTACTCTGATCGGTTTGATCGTTATAAAACCAAACCAAATATACTTAACAATTTTTTTGAAAATTTACCACTTCACTAAAATCGTTATATTTGGACATCCGTACGATTGGAACGTAGAAAAAAAAATTAAAAAAAATTGTTTCATCATTCCGGACAAGACTAGTTAAAAGAAAAGTCTACTTTTACCGGTTTGACCGTTATAAAACCAAACCAAATACATCTAGCAAATTTTTTGAAAATTTGCCACTTTACTAAAATCGTTATATCTCGACATCCGTACGATTGGAACGTCGAAAAAAAATTTTAAAAAATAGTTTCATCATTCCGGACAAGACTAGTTAAAAAGAATGTCTACTTTGACCGGTTTGACCGTTATAAAACCAAACCAAATACATCTAGCAAAATTTTTGGAAATTTACCACTTCACTAAAATCGTTATATCTCGACATCTGTACGATTGGAACGTCGAAAAAAAAATTTAAAAAAATAGTTTCATCATTCCGGACAAGACTAGTTAAAAAGAAAGTCTACTTTGACCGGTTTGACCGTTTTAAAACCAAACCAAATATAAATCTACCAAATTTTTTGAAAATTTACCACTGCACTAGAATCGTTATATCTCGACATCCGTACGATTGGAACGTCAAATTTTTTTTTAAAAAAAATAGTTTCATCATTCCGGACAAGACTAGTTAAAAGGAAAGTCTACTTTGACCGTTATAATACCAAACCAAATACATCTAGCAAATTTTTTGAAAATTTACCACTTCACTAAAATAGTTATATCTCGACATCCGTACGATTCGAACGTTGAATTTTTTTATAAAAAAAATAGTTTAATCATTCAGGACAAGACTAGTTAAAAGGAAAGTCTACTTTGATCGTTATAAAACCAAACCAAATTCATCTATCAAATTTTTTGAAAATTTACCACTTCACTAAAATCGTTATATCTAGACATCTGTACGATTGAAACGTCGAAAAAAAAATTTAAAAAAATAGTTTCATCATTCCGGACAAGACTAGTTAAAAGGAAAGTCTACTTTGACCGGTTTGACCGTTTTAAAACCAAACCAAATATAAATCTACCAAATTTTTTGAAAATTTACCACTGCACTAGAAACGTTATATCTCGACATCCGTACGATTGGAACGTCGAATTTTTTTTAAAAAAAAATAGTTTCATCATTCCGGACAAGACTAGTTAAAAGGAAAGTCTACTTTGACCGTTATAATACCAAACCAAATACATCTAGCAAATTTTTTGAAAATTTACCACTTCACTAAAATAGTTATATCTCGACATCCGTACGATTCGAACGTTGAATTTTTTTATAAAAAAAATAGTTTAATCATTCAGGACAAGACTAGTTAAAAGGAAAGTCTACTTTGATCGTTATAAAACTAAACCAAATTCATCTATCAAATTTTTTGAAAATTTACCACTTCACTAAAATTGTTATATCTAGACATCCGTACGATTGAAACGTCGAAAAAAAAAATTAAAAAAATAGTTTCATCATTCCGGACAAGACTAGTTAAAAGGAAAGTCTACTTTGACCGGTTTGACCGTTTTAAAACCAAACCAAATATAAATCTACCAAATTTTTTGAAAAATTACCACTGCACTAGAATCGTTATATCTCGACATCCGTACGATTGGAACGTCGAAATTTTTTTTAAAAAAAATAGTTTCATCATTCCGGACAAGACTAGTTAAAAGGAAAGTCTACTTTGACCGTTATAATACCAAACCAAATACATCTAGCAAATTTTTTGAAAATTTACCACTTCACTAAATTCGTTATATCTAGACATCCGTACGATTGAAACGTCGAAAAAAAAATTTAAAAAAATAGTTTCATCATTCCGGACAAGAGTAGTTAAAAGGAAAGTCTACTTTGACCGGTTTGACCGTTTTAAAACCAAACCAAATATAAATCTACCAAATTTTTTGCAAATTTACCACTGCACTAGAATCGTTATATCTCAACATCCGTACGATTGGAACGTCGGGAAAAAAAATTAAAAAAATAGTTTCATCATTCCGGACAAGATTGTTAAAAGGAAAGTCTACTTTGACCGGTTTGACCGTTATAAAACCAAACCAAATACTTTTAAGGTTTTTGAAAATATACCACTTCACTAAAATCGTTATATCTCGATATCGGTACGATTGGAACGTCGAAAAAAAAAATTTAAAAAAATAGTTTCATCATTCCGGACAAGACTAGTTAAAAAAAAAGTCTACTCTGATCGGTTTGATCGTTATAAAACCAAACCAAATATACTTAACAATTTTTTTGAAAATTTACCTCTTCACTAAAATCGTTATATTTGGACATCCGTACGATTGGAACGTAGAAAAAAAAATTAAAAAAAATTGTTTCATCATTCCGGACAAGACTAGTTAAAAGAAAAGTCTACTTTTACCGGTTTGACCGTTATAAAACCAAACCAAATACATCTAGCAAATTTTTTGAAAATTTGCCACTTTACTAAAATCGTTATATCTCGACATCCGTACGATTGGAACGTCGAAAAAAAATTTTAAAAAATAGTTTCATCATTCCGGACAAGACTAGTTAAAAAGAATGTCTACTTTGACCGGTTTGACCGTTATAAAACCAAACCAAATACATCTAGCAAAATTTTTGGAAATTTACCACTTCACTAAAATCGTTATATCTCGACATCCGTACGATTGGAACGTCGAAAAAAAAAATTAAAAAATAGTTTCAGAATTCCGGACAAGACTAGTTAAAAAGAAAGTCTACTTTGATCGGTTTGATCGTTATAAAACAAACCAAATACATCTAGCAATTTTTTTGAAAATTTACCACTTCACTAAAATAGTTATATCTCGACATCCGTACGATTAGAACGTCGATTTTTTTTAAAAAAAAATTGTTTCATCATTCCGGACAAGACTAGTTAAAAGAAAAGTCTACTTTGACCGGTTTGACCGTTATAAAACCAAACCAAATACTTCTAACAAGTTTTTTGAAAATATACCACTTCACTAAAATCGTTATATCTCGACATCAGTACGATTGGAACGTCGATTTTTTTTTTAAAAAATAGTTTCATCATTCCGGACAAGATTAGTTAAAAAAAAGTCTAATTTGATCGGTTTGATCGTTATAAAATCAAACCAAATACATCTAGAATTTTTTTTGAAAATTTACCACTTCACTAAAATCGTTATATCTGCACATCCGTACGATTGGAACGTCGAATTTGTTTTTTTTAAAAATAGTTTCATCATTCCGGACAAGACTAGTTAAAAGGAAAGTCTACTTTGATCGTTATAAAACCAAACAAAACATATCTTGCAATTTTTTTGAAAATTTACCACTTCACTAAAATCGTTATATCTGGACATCCGTACGATTGGAACGTCGAAAAAAAAAAATTAAAAAAATAGTTTCATCATTCCGGACAAGGCTAGTGTAACGTGCACGATCTAGGTTCACTGAATAATTTTTTTTGAATGATTACTTCGACGATCGAACCATACGCATGTTAATAAAAACTCATTTTAGTGTTGGGAAAAAATAATCAAAAAAAAAAGTCGGGCGGTACGAGATTTTAACAAAAACGTAGTAAAAGTGTTGCTTCCTGTAACGGGGCACGATCCAGGTTCACTGAATAATTTTTTTGAATGATTTCTTCGACGATCGAACCGTATGAATGTTAACAAACACTCATTTTAGTGTTGGGAAAATATAATCTAAAAAAATGGTCGGGTTGTACGAGATTTTAACAAAAACATAGTAAAAGTACTGCTTCCTGTAACGGGGCACGATCCAGGTTCACTGAATAATTTTTTTAATGATTTCTTCGATGATCGAACCATATGAATGTTAATAAACACTCATTTTAGTGTTGGAAAAAAATAATCAAAAAATAAAAAATTAGGGTTGTACGAGATTTTAACAAAAACGTAGTAAAAGTGTTGCTTCCTGTAACACGTGCACGATCCAAGTTCACTGAATAATTTTTTTTGAATGATTTATTCGATGATCGAACCATACGCATGTTAATAAACACTCATTTTAGTGTTGGGAAAAAATAATCAAAAAATAAAAAGGTCAGGTTGTACGAGATTTTAACAAAAACTTAGTAATCAATTTCTAACGAAATTCATCAGTTTCTGACGAAATTCATCAATTTCTGTCAAAAGTACTTGGAATTTCCCAGTACTTCTTACGGAATTGATCGACTCTGTCAAAAGTTGGTAACAAAAAATTTCTAATGATAATTTATCAAGTAATTATTTTTGGATATAACAATTTAAAAATATATGAAAATTTTGAAAGCTTCCGACAACAAGGTTTCTGTCAGAAGTTTACCTATTTTTTATTACCAAGTATTGATTTCTCTATTTTAGATAGTTTTTTGAAAATGAAAATGTTGAGAACTTCTGACGGATGAAAAGTATTGGTAAGAAGGTTTCTTTAGCGGGAAATTTTCCCGCACAATATTTTATATGTGCCATATTTTATTAATATAATATTCAACTTCCGACAATATTTGAAGTTTCGTCGGATGTTAGGCTAATCTTGTGACGGAAAAGTTAATCTGTCGGAAGTTAGGCTCTTAAACGAGTTCTGTCAGAAATTTGCCGTCAGAAAAGCCTGTATTTGTTGTAATGACACTCCTTTAGGAAATTCTTAAATTCCAAGCTTAAGTATTCTCCCCCACGATCAGATCGTGGAGTTTTTATACTTTCGCCTATTTGTTTTTCTACTTCAGCCTTATACTCTTTGAATTTTTCAAACGATTTGGATTTATTCTTCAAAAGATACACATATCCGTATCTACTAAAATCATCAGTAAAGGTTATGAAATAGTAAAAGCCACCTCTTACCATCATACGCATTGGACCATATACATCAATATAAATCAGTTCCAATCGCTTAGTGGCCCTCTCACCTTGTCCGGTAAAAGAAGCTTTAGTCATTTTGCCAATGAGACATGGTTCACATTCCTCGTATGATTCAAAATCAAACTTATCCAAGTATATCCATCCTTATGTAACTTGGAAATTCCATTCTCATTTATATGGCCTAAACGACAGTGCCAGAGGTATGTTTGATTTGAGTCATTTGTTTTAAGACGTTTGTTATTTATGTTATAGACAGGAGTATCAAGATCAAGAACATATAAACCATTAAGCAAATGTGCAACCTCATAGGTAACATTATTCAATGAAAATGAACCATTGTTCTGAATCAAAAACGAAAAACCAATCTTGTCCAAACAAGAAATGGAAATAATGTTTCTACAAATCATAGGCACGTAAAACAGTTCTCAAGTTCTAAAATAAGCCCAGTGAGCAATGATAAATAATAAGTCCCTACAGCTAAGGTAGCAACCTTTGTCCATTGCCAATACGTAAGTCGACTTCTCCTTTCGCCAAAGTTCTACTCCTTCGGAGTTCTTGCACATTTATAAAAATATGGGAACCACATCCAGTCTCTAATACCCATGATGTAGAAGTAGACATATTGACTTCTATAACATAAGTACCTGAATCAGAATCTGAATAGCTTTCAGTTTCTTTATATCCTCCAAATAATTTCAAAAGTTTCTCTTTCTTTCACCCTGTTTACACGCATACAAGGCCTTGCTTGTATCAAAACTCTCTTGACGTGACTGTCCTTCAAACATACTGTTGTGCCCAAAATCTCCATGTTCTAGATTTAGGCCCATTGGGCTTAAGGATCCAATCCGTATGATTAATATGGGTTATAAATGAGGTCCCTTAAGTTAAATGGGGCTAAATAGTATGTAAAATGGATCTGGACAGGTTCAGGTTCCCAAAAGACAGGTTCCTGCAGGCAGGTCGAATAACTTCTAGAAGGGGGTTGAATACAAGTTATATAATCGTGTCTGATTTTTGCTTGATTAGATAAACAAAAACAAACGAATAAATCAAACTCTGGTTGTATTAAATAAATCAAATACAAACTCTACCAAAGGTGTACAAATACCTTTAGCAGCTGTTGAAAAAATAAATCTCTCTCTCTGTTTGTTTCAAACTCTCGAATACAAACCTTATACAGAGCTACGCACACAAACTCAATTGCTAAACTCACAATTGCTTCGCACGACCACTCTTTTTACAATGATATAGATAGAGTATTTATAATGCTTCCTATCAACTAATAACAGAAAGATAATCTATTCATGACAATGTTCTGCCGTCCAGTTGATAGTTTCCATCAATAGAAAATTCTTTCCTTCATGATATCTTCTTGCTTGTTCTTCAAACAAAGATCCTATTTTATAGCACTTGTCAGTTTCTATAGCATCCTTAATGACATCATCAGTAACACAACTAATATCAGGATTGCACACTGCATTAGTATCTGACCATCCCATCAGTACTTGACTTGCTCTATCAGGATTCGATCTCAGTTCCTGACATGTTGTCCTCGATGCACTGTTCCTGACTTAAATTCTACAGATCACTGTCTAATACATATATCCTATACAAAGTGCTAAATCCTTTATAAATCAGGATATACAAGAAGTATAATGTGTAAATTCTATTCTTAACATCACAACTCATAAATTATTCCTAACAATCTCCCCCTATTTATGCCTTAAGATCTGAAGCATAAATATGAGTTCTTGATGTCAAAACATATAACAATACAATCAGAATATATAGAATTTATGAATTTAAAAATCATGAAGTTAAGTACCTCCTTCTTTAGATGTAGACAAAGTATCTAGTATTGAGAAGAAAGAATTCAACTATTTGATGCTTCTTTTCCTTTACCACTTCCATGATAAGATTCACCTTTGTCATCCTTAGTTCTTCTTTTATCTTTCCCAGTCTGTTTATCTCCCCCAGTATGTTGCCTTTGAATTGTTGTTATCTCCCCCTTTTTGACATCAGCAACATGAATTCCAAGAGATTCAGTAAAAGAACAAATAAGATTCATCAGAACTGCTTGATTTTCCATAATAATGACTTGGTTATCTTCTAGTGTTTAAAGTCTTGATTGAATTTCAACTTGAGATTTCTGAACGTCTTGTAAAACTTCAGAATTGACTTCAATGTTGGAAGTGTTTGGAATATCTTCAGATTCAAGCCTTGTAGAAGAAGTTGCATGTGTAGAATGATATTCAAGTAATAATACTCGATTAGAGTTACAAACATCTTCATCTTTCTGATCTGAAGCTGCGATATGATCATTCTGTCCTTCACCAGTATTCTGTGTACTAACATCTACAAATCCTGACTCCTCCTTAGATTGATTAGATAATGTTGATGTCTCAATTCTGGCTGATATTGGAAGTACATACAAAGGAATACTAGGATCATTAGGAATTTCTTCTGGTACTAGTGGTGTAGAAGTTTTTATTAGCCTTTCATCTCTTCTGTTGATAATTCCTGCAAGCCTTTTTTTTTTGCTTTTGAGCTTTAACTTCTGGCTTTGCATTGTGCTTTCCTAAGTCATTCTTCTCATACATCTTGATAAAAGAATAAGTACCAGCATCTATACCAAGATTATCAGACCAAGATTCAGGAAAAACCTGATCCCAGAAATCAAACGATGGTGGTTTCCTAATTTTCTCTCCCTCACTAATTCTCACTTTGACTATCTAAAGTCAACACTCTTTCTACCTCTCCTTTTGCCTGGTCAGGATCCAGCCTCTCAGATTGTGGATCAATATCCATCTTTTCAAGTGTATCACTCAATTTTGGAGAAGTGCTCTCATGACCTACAGAAAAATAGAGTTTAGAAGAAGTTTTTATACCTGAACTCTCATGGAGAGAGGGTTCCTCATTTGGCAAGGGGCTTGAGGTTTTCTCCAAGGAGTGAGCTGCTATAGTCTCTGAACCCTTACAAGCATCTTCTTTCTTTCCAGAGACTACAGGCTCCGGTATACCACTTTTAGGTTCTCTACTAGACTCTGATGTCTTCAGTAATACTTCATTAGACACCATAGTTAGTATGTCACCGTCTTTAAGTGTTGTTTCCTGAGACTCACCCTCAAGGTGGATAGACTCTGACTGAACAATGTTTGTTTGATCTTCAGGAAAATCAGTCAAAGTTATTCCTCCCATATCATAGGGTTTCTCACTTGCAATTTCAGTCATCACAGAAGACCTTTCAACATCAGCTATCACAGCTCCTGAGTCATCCAACCTCTGACTAGATGGTTCTTGTGTTGCAGTGACTGTGATCTGATCTTTCCTACTATCCACCACTGGTGCAATAGTATCTTCTGTTAACTGCATTCCTCTATCTACTTCCTCCAGTTTTTCACCGTCAGCTGAAGCATCTTCATTAATGACATCCTTGTCAAATAAATATGCATGAAGTGATTGAAGTGCAACATGCTTCGAGAGTCCAAATTTCTTGACTAATTGTCTTCTGACTGAGACATAGAAATATATCTTCATTAAGTCAAGTCTTTGATGTAGAAGTCCATATTCTTCAAGAAATGAAAGTTTTGGTACTCTTTCAACTATAAAATCTAGAACAGGCCTGGATAGTTTCACTTTGATAGAAATAACTCCCATAGCCAGTCTGTATGACAATGTAGTTTCCCATAAAGAATCAATAACAAGATCTCTATTGTCAATTATTGACTTGATTGTAGCTTCATTTGTAGAGACCTGCATGATATTAGTTGGACTAGACATTGTGTGTGTAGGTGACAATTGAATCTTTCTCCTTGTTCTCCTAATATAGTGAGCAAAAGATTTATCCTGAGAAGACTCAAGAGGTGTAGACACAGAAGTGATCTTGGGATGAGATCTTTTTTCAATAGACACAGTCTTTTGAGAGACAGTATCCAGTAACTGTTTTCCCTTTTTAAGTACTACAGTCTTTTGAGAGACTGCAGCCTGGCTGTGACTAGGTGCTTCATCTCTTTCTCCTAGCTTAGAAAGTTGAATTGCAGCCTTCAATTCTTCTCTCTCAGCAAGAGATATATTATCAGCATCTTCACTAGAACTACTACTACTACTTGACACAACAAATCTTCTCTTCCTTACAACTGATGTCTTTTAAGAAACACCAGAGGTTGGTTTATTTGAAACAACCGGCTGTGGATTAAAACTTTGTTCTTGAATTGTTTTAGAGACTATAATGTTTTGGGCTACTTGGGTAGACACAGGGGGCTTCTCCTCCAAATGAGATTCCTGAGCCATTTCACCACAAAAGAAAGAAGAATTGGAGAGAATAGGAAGATGAGTTGTAAGAATTACCTGAACATGATGTGGATAATGAATTGCAGGTATTTCATCTAGATTCTTTTCATTGTCCTTCTTTGTAATGTCAGAGAAAATTCTCTTTTGCTGTACATAAGAAGAAACACAATGTTCTCTACCAAATCTAGCTTCAACATCAGGAATAAAATGGTTAATAAATATTTGCATAAATCTATGATAATAAACCATTTTCCTGTTTTGATCTCTTGACCCAAGTTTAATACTCATCTGACTTAATTACTCTGTCATAAAGCAAACTATAAGCAATATGTGATGTAACAGAAGTAATTTGCTGAAAAGAACTATATTTTCCAGTAAAACATTTAGCAATTTGATCAAAGAAGAAAGACCATTCTTTCCAAAGAAAAGATCTATTTAACTAGCTCATGTTATCTAAAGGTCCAGAATAACCTAACTCAGATAACATAGTTCTAACATTATCATCAGATGGTACATTCTCAAAGTTCATACTAACAGGTAAGTGAAGTACTGAATTAACAACAGATTCAGTATTATCAAATGAGTCTTGTCTTAATTGTAGAACAATCTTACCTGATTGATTCTGAGTAGAATCAATTACTTCAGCATTCTCCCATGCTTTTGAAACAACAACTTGATTTATTTCTGGAGATGCTGCCAATGCATAACTTAGTGGTCCATTCACCAAAAAGTCCATAATCGGGTGAAAATCAGATGACACCCCTTCCTTGTTGGTGATAGCTACTACATGATTATTCATCATAAAATCAAAGTCACCAAACTTGAAAGCTACTGATTTAGGTAGTCTTCTTTGTGGTGCCATTTTTGATCTGAAAAGAACTTGAGAAATCTTGAAATTGATTAGAGATTTTGAGAAGATAAATGAATGTTTTTGCCTTAAGAAATACAATTTAGAAGTTAGCAATAAACAATTAGAGTCTCAAAATAAAGATATATTCAAGAATTCTTCAGACCCACTAACCCACGTTGACACGTAGGTTGACAAGTGTCAGCCCCTGAAAAATGCAGTTTACCCACGATTTTTGGAAAATAAAATCAAAAATTGATTTTCATGAAATAAATCAGGGTAAAATCAAAATTAAATCAATACTGGTCAGCTTCCTTTTCTTGTTGTGATCTCCCATCAAAATAATCACAAAATGCATGTGATTTTAAAAATAATAATTCTCAAATCCTGATGGTCACACTTGAAATCCTGATCAATATCATCCTGATTCTAGAGATTAAATGGAGTTCCACGTGGCAATTTCAGAATTTTAACCTAAAAAAAACATCAATATTCCAAACAAAAGTATTTTGTTAGATTGTCAAAAATATCTTGGAAATACGAAAGGATCAGTCATACGCATAGATATATACGCCGATACATTGAACACTTCAAAATGAATATTCAGCTTCTCACTCTTTCCTTTATAAACACCTGATGTCTTTTCCTTTCTTAACTCCAAAAACACACAAAACTCTCCGTAAACACAGAGCTTCCATAAAACAATGACCTTTAACCACATCTTTCAATTTCTCACAAATGATGAACAAACTGTTCATAACCAAAGATTCATTGTTCGTCTCTTTGAAGAGATGACTTTTCTCATCGCTTTAGACAAGGTTGGAGTAGATCCAAATAATATCCAAAATCTTCTCTTAAAACATCCATCTGTTGGATACAATCACCCTCTAACCTCCTCAAATCTTGAGGATGAAGAATTTGGCCGAGAGTCTGAGGTTGATCTTGATGGAGATGCTATACATTCTAGTCAGCTGCTCTCATTCAAGTCGCCCAGACAAGAAATCTAGGAATAATTATCAAAGTAACTCTTGAGATGCTCCTTGTCCTGAAGTAGATCTTTGAAGACTAAGAACAGCAACAACTTTAGACAAGAATAGGGTTATCAGTAGAAGTTAGACAAAAAGATATTTGTATTTTATTTCCATGTATGTAATGCTTTCAATTAATGAAAATACAATTTTTTATTATCTACTTGTCTGTTGTTCCCTGTTTATCGAATGATCTGACTAACGGTATAAATTATCAGTATGCACATATTAAAACTTGCTGGCATAGAATTAACATATCTCATAATTAGATTACTGCACAAATTAAACGTCAGGATCTGAAACAATTTTCACAACCCTGATACTGACACAATACTGATGACGTCAGTATCCTGATAACAATTCTAATCCTGATGATTATTAACAAGTCTATCATACTGAAATTTATCAAAGTACAATGTTACAGGTTAAGCATTTAACAATCAAATATAGATCCTGACAAGAATATCAAGTCTATAAGCTGAAAATAACAAACCTTGCTCCTTTTGCAGATGTTAAAGATCTAGAAATTTAACATTCCTAACTCATTTACTAACCAATTGAATGTAGCCTCATCAAGTGGTTTAGTTAGAATATCTACAAGCTATTTATTAGTAGAAACAAAGTGAAGTTCCACAGTACCATTTTCAATATGTTCTCTAATAAAATGATACCTGACATCAATATGCTTAGTCCTTGAATGTTGAACTGGATTTTCTGCAATTTTGATAGCACTAGTAATATCACAAAACATAGGAATATTACTAAGTGTCATACCATAATCCATCAACTGATTTCTTATCCAAAGGAGCGGTGCACAATAACTGCCTGCTGCTATGTACTCAGCTTCTATAGTTGAGGTTGAGACAGATTGTTGCTTCTTGTTTGCCCAAGAAATCAATCTATTTCCCAAAAATTGACATGTACCTGTAGTGCTTTTCATGTCTATTTTACACCCTGCATAATCAGAGTCTGAATAGCCAATTAGGGAGAAATCAGATTTTCTATGATACCACAAACCAAGATTTGGAGTTCCTTTGAGATATCTAAAAATTCTCTTCACAGCAATTAAATGAGATTCCTTAGGATCACTTTGAAATCTAGCACATAAACAGGTAGAAAACATTATATCTGGTCTACTTGCAGTTAAATATAACAATGAGCCTATCATGCCTCTATAACTAGTGTAATCCACACTCTTTCCCTTAGGATCAGAGTCTAGTTTAGTGGCTGTTGCCATGGGTGTTTTTGTAACTGCATAGTCTTGAAAGTCAAACCTTCTTAAAAGATCATTGATATACTTTGACTAATTAATGAAAATACCAGCCTCAGTTTGTTTGACCTTCAAGCCTAAGAAATAATTTAGTTCACCCATCATGCTCATCTGATATTTAGACTGCATAAGCTTACTAAACTTAGCACACAACTTTTCATTAGTAGAACCAAATATGATATCATCAACATAAACTTGAACTAAAAGCAATTCACCTTTTATCTTTCTAAAGAATAGAGTTTTGTCAATTGTACCTCTTGTGAAACCATTTTCAAGAAGAAATTTAGACAAAGTCTCATACCATGCTCTTGGTGCCTGCTTTAGTCCATTAAGTGTTAACTCGAATAACTTGTAGAAGGGGGGGGGGGGGGGTTGAATAAAAGTTATATAACCGTGTCTGATTTTTGCTTGGTTATATGAACAAGAATAAACGAATGAATCAAATTCTGTTTGTATTAATAAGATCAAATACAAACTCTACCAAAGGTGTACAAATACCTTTAGCAGCTGCTGACAATACAAATCTCTCTGTTTGTTTCGATCTTTCGAATACAAACCTTATACAGAGCTACACACATTCACACATGAACGAACGAACTTACTAACTAACTCTTTTTACAATGACATAGAGAGAGTATTTATAATGCTTCCTATCAACTAATCACAGAAAGATAATCTGTACATGACAATGTTCTGTCGTCCAGTTGATAGTTTCCATAAATAGAAAATTCTTTCCTTCATAAAATCTTCTTGCTTGTTCCTCAAACAAAGATCCTTTTTTATAGCACTTGCCAGTTTCTATAGCATCCATAATGACATCATCAGTAAAATGACCGATATCAGGATTCCATCTTACATCAGGATCTGACCATCCCATCAGTACTTGATCAGTAGTTAACTTGACATATCAGGATTCAATCTCAGTTCCTGACATGTAGTACTCGATGCACTGTCCATTCCTGACTAAACTTTACAGATAACTGTCTAACACATATTTCCTATACAAAGTGCTAAATCCTTTATAAATCAGGATATACAAGAAGTATAAGTAAAATTCTATTCTTAACATCACAACTCATGAATTATTCCTAACAGTGTCCCCCTATTTATGCTTTAAAATCTGAAGCATAAATCTGAGTTGTTGATGTCAAAACATATAACAATACAATCAGAATAGAATTTATGAATTCAAAAATCATGAAGTTAAGTACCTCCTCTTTCAGATATAGACATAGTATCCAGTACTTAGAAGAAAGAATTCAACTATTTGATGCTTCTTTTCCTTTATCACTTCCCTTTATTAGATTCACCTCTGTCACAATCTTTATCTCCCTCAGTTCTTCTTTTGTATCCCCCAGTCTGTTGTTGTTGTTGTCTTTGAATTGTCTTTATCTCCCCCTTTTTGACATCAGCAACATTAATTCCAAGAGATTCAGTAACAGAACAAATGAGATTCATCAGAACTGCTTGATTTTCCATAATAGTGACTTGGTTATCTTCAAGTGTTTGAAGTCTTGATTGAATTTCAACTTGAGATTTCTGAATATCTTGTAGAACTTCAGAATTGACTTCAATTTTGGAAGTGTTTGGAATATCTTCAGATTCAATTCTTGTAGAAGAAGTTGCCTATGTAGAATGATATTCAAGTAATAAAACTCGTTTAGATTTACAAACATCTTCATCTTTCTGATCTGAAGCTGCAATATGATCATCTCGTCCTTCACTAGTATTTTGTGTACTAACATCTACAAAACCTGACTCCTCCTTAGATTGATCAGATACTGTTGATGTCTCAATTCTTGCTGATATTGGTAGTACAAACAAGGAATACTTGGATCATTAGAAATATCTTCTGGTACTAATGGTGTAGAAGTTTGTCTTAGCCTTCCACCTCTTCTGTTTATAATTCCTGCAAGCCTTTCTTTTTGCTTCTGAGCTTTAACTTCTGGCTTTGAGTTGTGCTTTGCTAAGTCATTCTTCTCATACATCTTGATAAAAGAATAAGTACCAGCATCCATACCAAGATTATTAGACCAAGATTCAGGAAAAACCTGATCCCAGAAATCAAACGATGGTGGTTTCCTAATTTTCTCTCCCTCACTATGGAGTTGATCATCCATACCCTCATTCTCACTTTGACTATCTAAAGTCAACACTCTTTCTACATCTCCTTTTGCCTGGTCAGGAGCCAGCCGCTCTGATTGTGGATCAATATCCATCTTTTCAAGTGTATCACTCAAATTTGGATAAGTGCTCTCATGACCTACAGAAAAATAGAGTTTAGAAGAAGTTTTTATACCTGAACTCACATGGAGAGAGGGTTCCTCATTTAGCAAGGGGATTGAGGTTTTCTCCAAGGAGTGAGCTGCTATAATCTCTGAACCCTTACAATCATCTTCTTTCCTTCCAGAGACTACAGGCTCCAGTATACCACTTTCAGGTTCTCTACTAAACTCTGATGTCTTCAGTAATACTTCATTAGACACCATAGTTAGTACATCACCGTCTTTAAGTGTTGTTTGCTGAGACTCACCCTCAAGGTGGATAGACTCTGACTGAACAATGTTTGTTTGATCTTCAAAAAAATCAGTCAAAGTTATTCCTCCCATATCATAGGGTTTCTCACTTGCAATTTCAGTCATCACAGAAGACCTTTCAACATCAGCTATCACAGCTCCTGAGTCATCCAACCTCTGACTAGATGGTTCTTGTGTTGCAGTGACTGTGATCTGATCTTTCCTACTATCCACCACTGGTGCAATAGTATCTTCTGTTAACTGCATTCCTCTATCTACTTCCTCCAGTTTTTCACCGTCAGCTGAAGCATCTTCATTAATGACATCCTTGTCAAATAAATATGCATGAAGTGATTGAAGTGCAACATGCTTCGAGAGTCCAAATTTCTTGACTAATTGTCTTATGACAGATACATAGAAATACATCTTCATTAAGTCAAGTCTTTGATGTAGAAGTCCATATTCATCTGGAAATAAAAGTTTTGGTACTCTTTCAACCATAAAATCTAGAACAGGCCTTGATAACTTTACTTTGAGAGAAATTAGTCCCATAGCCAGTCTGTATGATAATGTAGTTTCCCATGAAGAATCAATATCCAGATCTCTATGGTCATTTACTGACTTGATTGTAGTTTCATTTGTAGAGACCTGCATGATATTAGTTGGACTAGACTCTGTGTGTAGGTGACAATTGAATCTTTCTCCTTGTTCTCCTGGTATAGTGAGCAAAAGATTTATCCTGAGAAGACTCAAGAGGTGTAGACACAGAAGTGATCTTGGGATGAGATCTTTTTTCAGTAGACACAGTCTTTTGAGAGAGAGTATCCAGTAACTGTTTTCCCTTTTTAAGTACTACAGTCTTTTGAGAAACTACAGCCTGGTTGTGACTAGGTGCTTCATCTCTTTGTCCTAGCTTAGAAAGTCAAATTGCAGCCTTCAATTTTTCTCTCTCAGCAAGAGATATATCATCATCATCTTCACTGGAACTACTACTACTTGACACAACAAATCTTCTCTTCCTTAAAACTGATGTCTTTTGAGAAACACCAGAGGTTGGTTTCTTTGAAACAATAGGCTGTGGATTAAAACTTTGTTCTTGATTTGTTTTAGAGACTATAATGTTTTGGACTACTTGGGTAGACACAGGTGGGTTCTCCTCCAAATGAGATTCCTGAGCCATTTCACCACAAAAGAAAGAAGAATTGTAGAGAGTAGGAAGATGAGTTTTAAGAATTACCTGAACATGATGTGGATAATGAATTGCAGGTATTTCATCTAGATTCTTTTCATTGTCCTTCTTTGTAATATCAGAGAAAATTCTCTTTTGATGTACATAAAAAGAAACACAATGTTCTCTACCAAATCTAGTTTCAACATCAGGAATAAAATGGTTAATAACCATTTGCATAAATCTATGATAATAAACCATTTTCCTGTTTTGATCTCTTAACCCAAGTTTAATACTCATCTGATTTAAGATAATGTGACCAATGTTAATTATTCTGTCATAAAGCAAACTGTAAGCAATATGTGAAGTAACAGAAGTAATTTGATCAAAAGAACTACATTTACCAGTAAAGCATTTAGCTAATTGATCAAAGAAGAAAGACCACTCTTTCCTAAGACAAGATCTTCTTAACTGGCTCATGTTATCTAAAGGTCCATTATAACCTAATACAGATAACATAGTTCTTACATCATCATCAGATGGTACATTCTCATAATTCAAACTAACAGGTAAGTAAAGTACTGAATTAACAGTAATATCAAAAGAATCTTGTCCTAAGTGTAGAACAATCTTACCTGATTGACTCTGAGTAGAATCAATTACCTCAGCATTCTCCCAAGCTTGTGTAACAGCTGCTTGATTAATCTGTGGAAATTCTGTCAATGCATAACTTAATGGTCCATATGCCAGAAAGTTTATGATTGGATGAAAATCAGTTAATACTCCTTCCTTGTTGGTGATAGCTGCTACATGAATGTTCGTCATAAAATCAAAGTCACCAAACTTGAAGGCTACTGACTTAGGTAATCTTCTTTGAGCTGCCATTTTTGATCTGAAAAGAACTTGAAAAATTCTTGAAATGGATTAGTGATTTTGAAAACTCGAGAGTGTTTTTGCTTTAGAGAATGTGAAATTAGAGAAAGCAATTACACGATTAGAGTTTCAAAACAAATATATTTCACAAATCTTTCAGACCACTATCCCAAGTCGACACGTAGATTGACAGGTGTCAGTCCCTGAAAAGTGCGATTACCCACGATTTTTGGAAAATAAAAACCAAAATTGATTTTCATGAAATAAATCAGGGTATTATCAAGATAAAAAAAAATTAATACTGATCAGCTTCCTTTTCCTGTTGTGACCTCTCATCAAAATAATCACAAAATGCAATGTGATTTAAAAATAATAATTCTCAAATCCTGATGGTCACACTTGAAATCCTGATCAATATCATCCTGATTCCAGAGACTTAAATGGAGTTTCCACGTGGAATTTTTTTTATATCTGAAAAAGAAATAAACAATTAATCTGAATAAAATCAATTGGTTAGATATATTCGACATTCCTTGAAAACACAAGAAATACAGTCACACGCGATAATTAGCATCTGACTTCATTGATAGTTCCAAGTGACTGTTCAGCTTCTCACGTCTTTCTATAAAAGAAACAGACGCCTTATGCCATTCTCCATAAACCTTTCAATCTCTTTTCTTCTCAACAATGATTCTCAAACAAAAACTCCATTCAAACCCATTCTTTAGGTTTTTCACAGTCGATGAACATCCTGTTCTTGATCATCTCTTTGAAGAGACGACTTTTCTCATTGAACTAGTCATGGATGGCGTAGTTTTAGATAATATCCAGAGGTTTCTCCTAGAACATCCATATGTTGGATACAATCTTCCCCTAACCTCCTCAAAACTTGAGGATGAAGAATTTGGCCGAGAGTCTGAGGTTGATCTTGATGGAGATGCTATTCATTTAAGTTAGCTACTCTCATTCAAGTCGCCCAGACAAGGAATCCAAGAGCAGACGAGGCTGTTCAAATCCCCTGATGGATTTTTTGAGATGTTCCTTGTCCTGTATCTCAGAATCCATATCATTAGACAAGTACAGAATTTAGACAAAAAGATGTTGTATTTCATTTCCATGTATGTAATGCTTTCAATTAATGAAAATACAATTTCTTATTATCTATTTGTATTTTGATTATTGAATGATGTATAAATTATCAGTATGCAAATATTAAAACTTGCTGGCATAGACTTAACACATCACAGAATTAGATTACTACACAAAGTAAACGTCAGGATCTGAAACAATTTTCACAATCCTGATACTGACACAATACTGATGACGTCAGCATCCTGATAACAATTCTAATCCTGATGATTATTAAGAAGTCTATCATACTGAAATTTATCAAGGAAAAGTGTTATAGCTAAAGCAGTTAACAATCAAATATAGATCCTGATAATAATATCAAAAGTCTATAAGCTAAAAACAACATACCTTGCTACTTTTGCAGATGTTAAAGATCTAGAAATTTAACATTCCTAACTCACTTACTAATCTACTGAATGTAGTCTCATCAAGTGGTTTAGTTAGAATATCTGCAAGCTGTTTGTCAGTAGGAACAAAATGAAGTTCCACAGTACCATTCTCAATATGTTCTCTAATAAAATGATACCTGACATCAATGTGCTTAGTCCTTGAATGTTGAACTGGATTTTCTGCAATTTTGATAGCACTAGTATTATCACAAAACATAGGAATATTACTAAGTGTCATACCATAATCCATTAACTGATTTCTTATCCAAAGGAGCTGTGCACAACAACTGCCTGCTACTATGTACTCAGCTTCTACAGTTGAGGTTGAGACAGATTGCTGCTTCTTGCTTGCCCAAGAAATCAATCTATTTCCCAAGAATTGACATGTACCTGTAGTGCTTTTCCTGTCTATCTTACACCCTGCATAATCAGAGTCTGAATAGCCAATTAGGAAGAAATCAGATTCTCTAGGATACCACAAACCAAGATTTGGAGTTCCTTTGAGATATCTAAAAATTCTCTTCACAACAATTAAATGAGATTCCTTAGGATCACTTTGGAATCTAGCACATAAACAGGTAGAAAACATTATATCTTGTCTACTTGCAGTTAGATATAACAATGAGCCTATCATGCCTCTATAACTAGTATTATCCACACTCTTTCCCTTAGGATCAGAGTCTAGTTTAGTGGCTGTTGCCATGGGTGTTTTTGCAACTGCACAGTCTTGAAAGTCAAACCTTCTTAAAAGATCTTTGATATACTTTGACTGATTAATGAAAATACCAGTCTCAGTCTGTTTGACCTGCAAGCCTAAGAAATAATTTAATCCACCCATCATGCTAATCTGATACTTAGACTGCATAAGCTTGCTAAACTTAGCACACAATTTTTCATTAGTAGAACCAAATATGATATCATCAACATAAACTTGAACTAAAAGCAATTCACCTTTTATCTTTCTAAAGAATAGAGTTTTGTCAATTGTACCTTTTGTGAAGCCATTTTCAAGAAGAAATTTAGACAAAGTCTCATACCATGCTCTTGGTGCCTGCTTTAGTCCATAGAGTGCCTTGTCAAGTTTGTAGACATGATTTGGAAACTTTGGATTAATAAATCCAGGTGGCTGTTCCACATACACTTCTTCATCAAGTTTGCCATTTAGAAAAGCACTTTTTACATCCATCTGGTATACCTTGAATTTTGAATGAGCTGCAAATGCAAGAAACATTCTGATTGCTTCCAATCTTGCTACAGGTTCAAAGGTCTCATCATAATCAATGCTTTCTTCCTGAGAATAACCCTTGGCCACCAGTCTTGCTTTCTTTCTTACAATCATACCAGATTCATCTAGCTTGTTTCTGAAAACCCATCTTGCACCAACAATAGATCTATCTTTAGGTCTTGGTACCAGTTTCCAGACTTTGTTTCTCTCAAACTCATTTAACTCCTTTTGCATTGCAATTACCCAATCAGGATCCTGTAAGGCTTCTTCAACCTTCTTAGGTTCATTCTTTGAGAGAAAGCAACTATACAAGCATTCATTTTGAATTGATCTTCTAGTTCGAACACCACTATTTGGATCACCAATAATCAAATTTTCAGTATGATCCTTTGTCCATTTTCTAACAGGTGGTAGATTGACTCTGCTAGTCTCTCCCCCTAAGTTAGTGGTATCTCTTGTAGAAGAATTCTCTCTACCTTCAATAACTCCCCTTTGATCAATAGAATCAGTAGATTCCATATTGCTGCTAGTTACTGATCTTTCCTCAGTAGACTCTGAAAGATCAGTTCCTGATGGAGTAGACTCTGAATACACTACACCATATTTGGTCTTTACCAACACCAAAAATCAGTGTTGGCGTGTAAAGTGTAGCCTTAGATGCTTAATTTTAATGTAACCCAACATTGTATTTTGATGTTGCAATACATTTCAATATGTGTTGCCTTAAATATTTTTGGTTAGCAAAGCCAACACTTAAAATGATGTTGCTGTAGACACTAACAAAAATGTTGAAAATAACGGGGGAAAGTAAAATATTTGGGGGGGAAAGTGAAATATTTGGGGGGAATATTTAGCCGGTTAATAATTTGGGTAAGTCCAAAATACTCATTTTAGTCAATGCACTCGGACACGCTCTCATCTCTCTCAGGTATCTCTTTCTCTCTCGTGTTCTCAATTTCGTTCTCTCTCTCTACCTCAATCTATCTCTTCCTCTCACCATATCTCTTTCGTTCTCTCCCCCTCTCCCCCTCTCTCTCTCTATATATATATATATATATATATATATATATATATATATATATATATATATATATATATATATATATATATATATATATATATTTATCTGAATGTTTGTACCTCTATCTATCATTTGGCTAACAAATAACCTAATTCTCTTTCTGTCGTTTGAATTTGAAGCTAGTTATGTGGTTCTTTCTCAAACGGGTAAGAGAAAACCTTAATTTGTAGCTGATAGTTCTTTACATAGCCTAATTCTTGTTAATTTCAGATTTAAAAACCCTAGAATTTGGGGATTTTTAACTTTTTAAATTTGTTTGTTAGTTTTGTGTATTTTTCCTTATTTTTGTATGTTTAGGTTAATGTTTATGTTAAATCAAGTTGTCTAGCAAAGTCTAATTAAATGTTAAATTAATTTGTTTCAATTTTTTTTTATATTTTAGCCTTAGTGTTTTTTTGATGTTCAAGTTGTTTGTGTTATTTTGTTCATGATATCAAATGATGATATTATCTAGGAGTTTAACTTTAAAGGTATTATCAATGAGTTTAGCTCTAGTGATAGAATTACTTACATTCTACTCCTTTGTAAATCTTCTCACTGGTTGTTTTGTGTTATTAAATTTACTTTTATTTGGATCGTAAGTTGTTTTATGTTACTAAATGTACTTTTATTTGGATCGTAAGTACTCTGTTTCCCTTTTTTTTATATGCTAGAGATGTAATATAGAGTTAGCTCTAAATGGTATGAACTAAATTTGGTAAAGTTTGAGCTCGTTTATGAATAAGAGGCGTCTAGTTTAATAAGTTTAACCCTGGTTCGATAGGTGGCCTCAGGATCTGTGGTTCAGCCTTCTCAGCTTTTGTTATCTTTGATTTGGTCTAGTAAGTACATAAAACTTCAACGTACACCCTGTTAATGTCTCTGCATTCTCAATTATTGACTTTCAAATTTGTTTTGAAGGTTGGTTACATGGACTTTTATTGCTGATTATGGTGTGCCGCTCATGGTGCTGGCTTGGACTGCAGTATCTTACATACGAGCTAATGATGTCCCAAAAGGTATACCAAGGAGGCTTGTCAATCTAAATCCATGGTCTCCTCATGCTTACTCAAATTAGACAGTTATTAAGGTTTCCCTCATGCTCTATACTCTACATAAGTATAACACTATTTGCTTACTCTAAGAGTATTTTTTATTCCACTCGATTTTGATGCAACCTCTGGCTATGAAATCATAATATGATAATGTTCCAGGATATGCTGAATGTGCCGCTTATGTATATTATTGGAGCATGTATATTATAGAAATTTACTTGAGTATGCTCAAAGAAACGTATTCTTAGTACATGTAACTTTAGATTAGCGTATTTTTATGCTTGGTCTATTTTTTGAAATTCTCGGACATCCTCGCTGTAATTTATTACAGATATTCATGGTTCTAATTCTATGTGAGGCAGAACTATTCTTAATATATTCCTCTGCCATCTCTCTCTCCTGAATTTTAATTTTGTAGGTGCAGCAAAGTGAAACACTTAACCGCAATAGCCACTACTACTGATTCTACCTTACAACTACAGGTGACAATTTTTTCTCTACCAATAAAAGTTAAAATGTGCATTAGCGTAAGTCAATTAGCAATCACAAAGGAAAAATTGCTAAGCTTATTACAGAAACCACTTCTAGCCTTTCTTTATTTGGTGATTTTTAAAACCTTCTGGTGGTGTTAATAAGAAACTAATTACCACACGCATCACAGATTCGGTAGAGTTAAGTTTTTAGTAAGAATACTATTTGTGGTAGACTAAACCTTCTGGTGGTAGAGTTAAGTTTTTGCATAAATGACCTAAAAATATATCAGTACCTTGACTTGAGCGCTCTCTTTTCTCAAAGTTTGAGTTACATATAGCATCTATGTGTATTTTTTATATTATTTTGGTATGTACAAGCATCTAAATGAGGGAATAGGTACTGCTGCTCTCAATAAATGTCTTGTGTCTATTTCCAAAACAATTGGTTTGAAAATGTCATGTTTCTCTTATTGGAACAGGTTTAGCTGACAAGTAGTATTCTTATTTACTCTTAAGGAATTATCTATTGATTTACAAATTTTCTGACCCTTTATAGATTCCCAAATTTTCTGACCCTTTATAGATTCCGCAGATCATGGAAGGCAGTCTGTAAAAGCTCCTTTTCGAGCATCTACTCCAAATGGTAGCTCATCACATGGTAGTCAATCTCTCTCTCTCTCTCTCTCTCTCTCTGACGGAACCAGGACTTCGAGAGAGCCTGGGCTAAGTAATCTTAATTTTTAGAAGTTGGTGCACACTTGACACATGTATATGTATATGGTAATATGTGCATATCTGTTGTATCTGCGAAAGTGATGCTTAATAAAGTACACTGAATTTACCATGAATAAACCCCTTGACCCTTGTACAGACATTCCACCTCCCGTGTTTCTAGTTTAATTGTCTACGCTCTTGTTCAACAATTTCATTTCATATCATAATATTTGCCTCACCTAGTTGTTCTCAAATATTAGGAGGGGGCAAAAAGATAACAAGAAACTAGTGATTATTACGACCTAATTAGACTCCATTTATTCAAATGATTTTCTGAGGTCAGCAGCCTCCGTCTAGTTCTGACAATCTTTAAATTGCTCTATAATAGCTCTGCTAGAGAAATGTGGCGCTCTGCATTAGGTCAGCTAGCATAGTTTGTTGTCGGAGAAGACCCAAATCCAATGACGATAATGTGCACAATGAAACGATGCTGATAAGCATTTAGTGCACAATTAAAAATCCGCTTGGTGCCGTAATGTGGCTTAGCACTGTAGTTTAATTTATGATTAAAGTTAACAGAATTAATGATGTGGCCGTAGATGTTGTTACAATTACTTTGATCTTAAGAGAACATGGATTTCATTTGCTATTGACTTATTGGTTCATAACATTAAAGTTTATGGTGATCACTTTAATTACATGTCATGAAATGATGGAAGTCTATGTGCCACTTTAACAATGAATAACTTGGTGTGTTTTTCGTCCAGGGTGTAGTCTCTTTGCTGAATGTATATTAATTGCTATTTGGTTGTATTCCTTAATTATTTTGGAAAATCTTTTGCTAATCACACAGATGCAAATATTCGTTAAAAATCTTACGGGAAAGACTATTACTCTAGAGGTTGAAAGCTCAGACACCATAGACGGTGTCAAGAATAATATTATGTAAAATGCAAATAACAGATTATGTAAGGTTATTTTAGTGACTTCACTTATGTGACTTCACTTTCTTCTCTTGCAGATGTTATACACAGATTGCTTGCTGCATCTTTAGGAATATACAAGCTTCCAAATATTTTCAAAGAAAAAGGGATAGTTTTGTATCCGTTGTGCAGTTGCTAATGTTCTAGTTGCTAGGTATACTTTAGATTTATATTGTATTGTATAATAAATGCGCGAGGAAGATTTGACTTATAAGTAGTGATCTTGTTACTTCATGTTTTTGTAAGTTGTTGATACTTGGAATTTATTTCAATTTTAATGAAGTAATTTTAGTTTCTAGTTTTTGTTAGAATTTGGATTGGCATTGTCAATTTTATTGTATTGTATACAACTAACAAAAAAATGGTGTTGCTAAAATATGAAAAGCGTTTAATAAATATATGTTGCCAAAGAAATAGTGATGTTGCTAAATACTGAAAGTGTTTTATCGATTAAATGTTGCAATAAAGTCAAGAAGGTGTTGCCAAAAAAATAGTGTTAGATGTACCAATGTTGCCATAGAGAAAAATCGATGTTGCAATAGGTCTATTACAACATCCCCTTTAGTGTTGGTATACACCCGAAAGTGTTGGCATAGATGACTAATGCAACATCTATAGCGATGTGGCCGTAGGGTGGCAAAAGTGTTGGCTTACCCACCTAAGGCCACACGACCAGATCCAACACCACTGAAATTGGAAAAAGTGTAGCCTTAGACCAATTCTGGGCTTATGGCAACAATTTTCAGGATTTTTTACACTTTTTTGAGGTGTTGGCAAAGACCATATATGGTGTAGTGATAGCTAGTCTGCTCCTGATGATCACTGTGTTCTTCTTGATTCATTTGCTCCCCCTCAACAGTAGCATTCCTTTGAGAAGCAATAGAAATTCCTTCTGGAGAACCTTCATCATCACTGGAGAGTATCTTAGAATTCTTTAGATTTTCAAATTCCAATTTGTCATGACTCTCATCAGTTTGCAGAATTCCAAATTTCTTATCATCAAATGCAACATGAATTGATTCCATAACAATGTGAGTTCTGAGATTATAAACTTTGAAGGCCTTAGATGCTGAATATCCTAGAAAGATTGCTTCATCCGATTTGGCTTCAAATTTTCCAAGTTCTTCTGGATGAACTTTTAGGACATAGCATTTACATCCAAAGATGTGAAAGTATTTCACACTTGGTTTCTTTCCTTTGATAATCTCATAGGGAGTTTTTCCATGACTATTTACCAAGGTACAATTTTGAGTGAAACATGCAGTGTTAATAGCTTCTGCCCAAAAATAGGTTGGAAGTTTTGCATCTGCAAGCATGGTTCTTGCTGCCTCTATGAGAGTCCTGTTCTTTCATTCCACTACACCATTTTGCTGAGGTGTACCAGGTGCAGAAAATTGTTGAGTGATTCCATTGTCTGCACAATACTCCTCCATTGTAGAATTCTTGAATTCTGTACCATTGTCACTCCTAAGTACTTTGACTTTGTACTCAGAGCTATATTTCTGAATATTCTTGACAAGTTCAATGATTTGCTGAGGAGCTTCATCCTTCTTGTGTAGAAAAGAACACCCATGTGAACCTTGTGAAATCATCCACTATCACTAGAGCAAATCTTTTCTTACTGATAGACATAATGTTTACTGGACCAAACAGATGAAGATGTAGCATGTGAAATGGTTCAGTAATTGAATTTTCAGTCTTGCTCTTGAAAGTGGTTCTTCTTTGCTTTCCAAGCTGACATGCATCACAAAGTCCATCTTGCACATAATTTGCCTGAGGTAGGCCTCTCACCAGATTGTGCTTAACAAGTTGATTAAGCTTCTTGAAGTTGAGATGTGAGAGTTTCTTGTGCCAATTCCAGCTTTCATCACTTGTTGCTTTGCTGTAGAGACATCTAACAATTCCTTTAGATGTATCATTTAAGCTGGCTTCATATATGTTACCATGTCTTTGACCAGTTAGAACAATGTCTCCATTATGCATATTCAAGATTTTGCATCCTTCTCTGTCAAAGATTGATTTGTAACCTTTATCACCCAGTTGACTTTTGATTAAAAGAGTATGTTTCAAGCCTTCAACCAGTGCTACATTTTCTATGCTGACATTCCCCAAAACAATTGAGCCATATCCCAGAGTTTCTCCTTTGTTGCCATCTCCAAAAGATATTACTGGGCCAGCTTTCCTCTCAAACTTTGTAAGCAGGGACTTCTTTCCAGTCATATGTCCAGAGCATCCACTGTCCAAGATAATTGAATGCTTCTTTCCTGTGCCCTGCAAACAAAAAGTAACTAGTTAGAATTTTTTAAGACCCAACTTTGATTGGATCCTTTCTTACTAGATTTAGAAACAACAGGCTTTGAAGATTTTACCTTTACTTTACCTGTTGCAGAGTCAACCTTAGACTCTGATTTCACAAACTATTTGTGACTAGGAGTTTCAGATTTCAGAGAATAATAGTCATAGTACAGTTCATGATATTCTCTACACATGTAAATGGAATGAAGTAAACTACCACAATGATAACGAGCTTTTTGTGGTTGGTATTGAATTTTCTGAGTCTTGGGGAATCTGGACTCAGTTTTCCAAGAAGGTTTTTGATTGCAGTCTAGAGCTAAATGATTATGATTTCCACACTTATAGCATTTTTTTCTAGGTGCATCAGGTACATTCTTGTAATTATTCTCTTTGTTAATACCTTCTTTTCCATTCCTATTTCTTTTGATCTTGCTAGACTCTGAAAGACCATCTAATCTCTGTTTCAACTGAGACTTAGACAGAAACCCTATGTTTACATTTTTAGGTTTCTCTAACACTTTCTTATCTGAATTACTATTGTTAATCCTTTTGTGTACAACAGGGGTACCTTTTGAATTAACAAATTTAACATGATTAGGTTCAGAAACAATTTTCTTACCTTCAGATTTAGATGTGCTAGCTTCTACTTTACTATCATCATTGACAATAGCTACTTTTTCTTCTTGTCTAGCCTTATCAAAACCTAAACCATTAACCTTACCACGAATTCCATTTTCGATGATTTCTTGTGTCTTTTTACCAGAAATGTTAATGGTCTTAATCACATCTCTCTCTTCCTCTATTTCTTTTCTAACATAGTCATAAGCCTCAAGAATAACACTATAATCATGCTTAGCTTTATCAGAACTTAACTTGTATTCTTCCATTTGAATTAACTCAGATTCAAGAAAATTATTTCTATCAACTAATTTATCATTCTTAACCTTAAGTTCATCTCTTTCACAAGTAAGAATTCTAAAATTAGTCATAAGATTCTTAAACTCAGCATGGATAGATCTAATTTCATCAGAATTTAAGTTATCAAATGAATCAAGAGAGTGAAGTGATACCTTAACAGAGGATGGAGAAGTTTTCTTTGGAGATCCAGGTTTGTCTGAAACATTTGCCATTAGTGCAATGTTGTCATAATCCAATTCATCTTCAGAATCACTAGAATCAGCCCAATCCTTCTGTGTGACCATAAGTGCATTACCCTTTCCTGAATTCCTAGGCTTCTTACACTCACTAGCAAAGTGTCCAAGCTCGCTGCAATTAAAGCACTTGATCTTGGCCTTATCAAGCTTGACAATTGTACTTTTGCTTTTGTCACTCTTCTTCTCCTCTTTCTTTTGAAAAGGTCCTTTGCTAAATCTTCTCCTGTTGAATCTTCCTTTCTTGAAAGCTTTAGCAAACATAGCAAAGAGTTCCTGCATCTCAGATTCAGAATCATTGTTGTCAGAGTCCATATCAGTAGTCTCTGACTCAGAACTTTCTTTGCTTTTCTTCTTCCTTGAGTTCTTTACAGCAATCTCTTCATGCTGTTCTTCCGGAAGCTTCTTTAATTCAGATTGAGCAGTAAGTGCAACAGTCTTCATCTTTCCTTCACTCCTGCTCTTCTTCTGTTACTTGTCAAGTTCATAAGCTCTCAATTTTCCATACACTGCCTCTAATGATATCTCATCCAGATCATTAGCTTCCTCAATCGCAGATATCTTCTCATTATAGAAATCAGGCAAAGCTTTCATGAACTTTGTATTCATATCCTCCAAGTCATAATATTTACCATGCATGGCCATCTCATTGATGAGTTTTGTAAACCTATCAAAGGTATCAGTAAGTGACTCACCAGACTTGGATTCAAAGTACTCATACTGTTGTATAAGTAGTGTCCTCATATTCTTCCTGACAGGCTTAGTTCCTTCACAGTGAACCTTAAGATTGTCCCATATATCCTTAGCAGTTTTACAAGAGAGAATACAGTTAGTGAGAACAGAATCAAGACTGTTAAATAATATGTTTCTCACTTTAGCATCTTTAAGAACATTCTCCTTGTCCTTATCTGACCGCTCAGATTTTGGCTTCTCTACTGTATGTTCTAGAACAACTTGACCATCAACAGTTGCAGTCTAACAACCTTAGTTGGGATAAAAGGTCCATCTCTGATTCTGTCAAGATAATCAGGATCTGTTGCTTCCAGATGATGCAACATCTTTACTTCCCATAGAGTATATTCGTTTCTCTTGAGCATAGGAATCTTAGTATTCCCATCCTTGTAACCAGACATGATTGCAGATCTTTATGATTATTCGAAATCAACCTGCTCTGATACCAATTGTTAAATCGAATAACTTGTAGAAGGGGGGGGGGGGTTGAATACAAGTTATATAATCGTGTCTGATTTTTGCTTGGTTATATGAACAAGAATAAACGAATTAATCAAATTCTGTTTGTATTTATAAGATCAAATACAAACTCTACCAAAGGTGTACAAATACCTTTAGCAGCTGTTGACAATACAAATCTCTCTGTTTGTTTTAATCTTTCGAATACAAACCTTATACAGAGCTACGCACATTCACACATGAACGAACGAACTTACTAACTAACTCTTTTTACAATGACATAGAGAGAGTATTTATAATGCTTCCTATCAACTAATCACAGAAAGATAATCTGTACATGACAATGTTCTATCGTCCAGTTGATAGTTTCCATCAATAGAAAATTCTTTCCTTCATAAAATCTTCTTGCTTGTTCCTCAAACAAAGATCCTGTTTTATAGCACTTGCCAGTTTTTGTAGCATCCATAATGACTTCATCAGTCAAACGACTGATATCAGGATTCCATCTTACATCAGGATCTGACCATCCCATCATTACTTGATCAGTAGTTAACTTGACATATCAGGATTCAATCTCAGTTCCTGACATGTAGTACTCGATGCACTGTTCATTCCTGACTAAACTTTACAGATAACTGTCTAACACATATTTCCTATACAAAGTGCTAAATCCTTTATAAATCAGGATATAAAAGAAGTATAAGTAAAATTCTATTCTTAACATCACAACTCATGAATTATTCCTAACATAAAGTGCCTTGTCAAGTTTGTAGACATGATTTGGAAACTTTGGATCAACAAATCCAGGTGGCTGTTCCACATATACTTCCTCATCAAGCTTGCCATTTAGAAAAACACTTTTTACATTCATCTGGTATACCTTGAACTTTGAATAAGCTACAAATGCAAGAAACATTCTGATTGCTTCCAATCTTGCTACAGGTGCAAAGGTTTCATCATAATCAATGCCTTCTTCCTGAGAATAACCCTTGGCCACCAGTCTTGCTTTGTTTCTTACAATCATACCAGATTCATCTAGCTTGTTTCTGAAAACCCATTTTGCACCAACAATAGATCTATCTTTAGGCCTTGGTACCAGTTTCCAGACTTTGTTTCTCTCAAACTCATTTAATTCATCCTACATTGCAATTACCCAATCAGGATCCTGTAAGGCTTCTTCAACCTTCTTAGGTTCATTCTTTGAGAGAAAGCAACTATACAAGCATTCATTTTGAATTGATCTTCTAGTTCGAATAACACTATTTGGATCACCAATAATCAAATCTTCAGTATGATCCTTTGTCCATTTTCTAACACGTGGTAGATTGAATCTGCTAGTCTCTCCCCCTAAGTTAGTGGTTTCTCTTGTAGAAGAATTCTCTCTGCCTTCAAAAACTCCCCTTTGATCAATAGAATCATTAGATTTTATATTGCTGCTAGTTATTGATCTTTCATCAGTAGACTTTGAAGGATCAGTTCCTGATGGAGTAGACTCTGAATATCTAGTCTGCTCCTGATGATCACTGTGTCCTCCTTGATTTATTTGCTCCCCCTCAACAGTAGAACTCCTTTGAGAAGCAATAGAAATTCCATCTGGAGAACCTTCATCATCACTGGAGAGTATCTCAGAATTCTTCAAATTTTCAAATTTTCAAATTCTAATTTGTCATGGCTTTCATCAGTTTGCAGAATTCTAAATTTCTTGTCATCAAATGCAACATGGATTGATTCCATAACAATATGAGTTCTGAGATTAAAAACTTTGAAGGCCTTTGATGCTAAATATCCTAGAAAGATTACTTCATCCGATTTGGCTTCAAATTTTCCAAGTTGTTCTGGATGAACTTTTAGGACATAACATTTGCATCCAAAGATGTGAAAGTATTTCACACTTAGTTTCTTTCCTTTAATCATCTCATAGGGAGTCTTTCCATGACTATTTACCAAGGTACAGTTCTGAGTGAAACATGCAGTGTTAATAGCTTCTGCCCAAAAATAGGTTGGAAGTTTTGCATCTGCAAGCATGGTTCTTGCTGCCTCTATGAGAGTCCTGTTCTTTCTTTCCACTGCACCATTCTGCTGAGGTGTTCTAGGTGCAGAAAACTGTTGAGTGATTCCATTGTCTGCACAATACTCCTCCATTGTAGAATTCTTGAATTCTGTACCATTGTCACTCCTAAGTACTTTGACTTTGTACTCAGAGTTATTCTGAATATTCTTAACAAGTTCAATGATTTGCTGAGGAGCTTCATCCTTCTTGTGTAGAAAGAACACCCATGTGAACATTGTGAAATCATCCACTATAACTAGAGCATATCTTTTCTTGCTGATAGACATAATGTTTACTGGACCAAACAAATCAAGATGTAGCATATGAAATGGTTCAGTAATTGAATTTGCAGTCATGCTCTTGAAAGTGGTTCTTCTCTGTTTTCCAAGCTGACAGGAATCACAAAGTCCATCTTGCACAAAATTTGCCTTAGGTGGACCTCTCACCAGATTATGCTTAACAAGTTGATTAAGCTTCTTGAAGTTGAGATGTGAGAGCTTCTTGTGCCAATTCCAGCTTTCATCATTTGTTGCTTTGCTGTAGAGACATCTAACAATTCCTTTAGATGTATCACTTAAGCTAGCTTCATATATGTTACCATGTCTTTGACCAGTTAGAACAATGTCTCCATTCTGCATATTCAAGATTTTGCATCCTTCTTTGTCAAAGATTGATTGATAACCTTTATCACCGAGTTGACTCATGCTTAAAAGAGTATGTTTCAAGCCTTCAACCAGTGCTACATTTTCTATAATAACATCCCCAAAACAATTAAGCTGTATCCCAGAGTTTCTCCTTTGTTGCCATCTCCAAAAGATATTACTGGGACAGCTTTCTCCCAAACTTTGTAAGCATGGACTTCTTTCCTGTCATATGTCCAGAGCATCCACTGTCCAAGATAATTGAATGCTTCTTTCCTTTGCCCTGCAAACAAAAAGTAACTAGTTAGAATTTTTTAGGACCCAACTTTGATTGGATCCTTTCTTACTAGATTTAAAAACAACAGGCTTTGAAGATTTTGCTTTTACTTTACCTGTTGCAGAGCCAACCTTAGACTCTGATTTCACAAACTGTTTGTGACTAGGAGTTTCAGATTTCAGAGAATAATAGTCATAATATAGTTCATGATATTCTCTATACATGTAAATGGAATGAAGTAAACTACCACAATGATAGCAAGCTTTTTGTGGTTGGTATTGAATTTTCTGAGTCTTGGGAAATCTCGACCCAGTTTTCCAAGAAGGTTTTTGATTGCAGTCTAGGGCCAAATGATTATGATTTCCACACTTATAGCATTTTTTCCTAGGTGCATCAGGTACATTCTTGTAATTATTCTCTTTGTTAATACCTTCTTTTCCATTCCTATTTCTTTTGATCTTGCTAGACTCTGAAAGACCATCTAGTCTCTATTTCAACTGAGACTTAGACAGAAACCCTATGTTTACATTCTTAGGTTTCTCTAACACTTTCTCATCTGAATTACTATTGTTAATTCTTTTGTGTACAACAGGGGTACCTTTTGAATCAACAAATTTAACATGTTTAGGTTCAGAAACAATCTTCTTACCTTCAGATTTAGATGTGCTAGCATCTACTTTACTATCATCATTGACAATAGCTACTATTTCTTCTTATCTAGCCTTATCAAAACCTAAACCATTAACTTTACCACGAATTCCACTTTCAATGATTTCTTGAGTCTTTTTACCAGAAATGTTAATGGTTTTAATCACATCTCTCTCTTCCTCTAGTTCTTTTCTGACATAGTCATAAGCTTAAAGAATAACATTATAATCATGTTTAGCTTCATCAGAACTTAACTTGTATTCTTCCATTTGAACTAGCTCAGATTCAAGAAAATTATTTCTATCAACTAACTTATCATTCTTAACCTTAAGTTCATCTCTTTCACTAGTAAGAATTCTAAAATTAGTCATAAGATTCTTAAACTCGGCATGGACAGATCTAATTTCATCAGAATTTAAGCTATCAAATGAATCAAGAGAGTGAAGTGATACCTTAACAGAAGATGGAGAAGTTTTCTTTGGAGATCCAGGTTTGTCCGAAACATTTGCCCTCAATGCAATGTTGTCATAATCCAATTCATCTTCAGAATCACTGGAATCAGCCCAATCCTTTTGTGTGACCATAAGTGCATTACCCTTTCCTGAATTCCTAGGCTTCTTACACTCACTTGCAAAGTGTGAAAGCTCGTTGCAGTTAAAGCACTTGATCTTGGCCTTATCAAGCTTGACAATTGCACTTTTGCCTTTGTCACTCTTCTTCTCCCCCTTCTTTTGAAAAGGTCCTTTGCTAAATCTTCTCCTATTGAGTCTTCATTTCTTGAAAGCTTTAACAAACATAGCAAAGAGTTCCAGCATCTCTGATTCAGAATCACTGTTGTCAGAGTCTATTTCAGTAGTCTCTAACTCAGAACTTTCTTTGCTTTTCTTCTTCCTTGAGTTCTTTACAGCAAGCTCATCATGTTGTTCCCCTGGAAGCTTCTTTGATTCAGATTGAGCAGTAAGTGCAATAGTCTTCATCTTTCCTTCACCCCTACTCTTCTTCTGCTGCTTGTCAAGTTCATAAGCCCTCAGTTTTCCATACACTACCTCTAATGATATCTCGTCAAGATCATTAGCCTCCTCAATTGCATATATCTTTTCATTGTAGAAATCAGGCAAGGCTTTCATGAACTTAGTATTCATATCCTCCAAGTCATAATATTTACCTTGTGTGGCCATCTCATTGATGAGTTTTGTAAACCTATCAAAGGTGTTAGTAAGTGACTCATCAGACTTGGATTCAAAGTACTCATACTCCTATATAAGTAGTGTCCTCATGTTCTTCCTGACAGGCTTAGTTCCTTCACAGTGAACCTTAAGATTGTCCCATATATCCTTAACAGTCTTACAAGAGAGAACATAGTTAGTGAGAACAGAATCAAGACTTTTGAATAATATGTTTCTCACTTTAGCATCTTTAAAAACATTCTCCATGTCCTTATCTGACCATTCAGATTTAGGCTTCTCTACTGTATGTTCTGGAACAACCTCACCATCAACAGTTGATTGTCCAACAACCTTTACTGGGATAAAAGGTCCATCTCTGATTCTGTCAAGATAATCAGGATCTGTTGCTTCCAGATGATGCAACATCTTTACTTCTCAAAGAGTATATTCGTTTCTCTTGAGCATAGGAATCTTAGTATTCCCATCCTTGTAACCAGACATGATTGCAGATATTTATGATTATTCGAAATCAACCTGCTCTGATACCAATTGTTAACTCGAATAACTTGTAGAAGGGGGGGGGGTTGAATACAAGTTAAATAATCGTGTCTGATTTTTGCTTGATTAGATAAACAAGAACAAACGAATAAATCAAACTCTGTTTGTATTAAATAAATCAAATACAAACTCTACCAAAGGTGTACAAATACCTTTAGCAACTGCTGACAAAATAAATCTCTCTTTCTGTTTGTTTCAAACTCTCGAATACAAACCTTATACAGAGCTACGCACATAAACTCAATTGCTAAACTCACAATTGCTTCGCACGTCCACACTTTTTACAATGATATAGAGAGAGTATTTATAATACTTTCTATCAACTAATAACAGAAAGATAATCTATTCATGACAATGTTCTGCCGTCCAATTGATAGTTTCCATCAATAGAAAATTCTTTCCTTCATGATATCTTCTTGCTTGTTCTTCAAACAAAGATCCTGTTTTATAGCACTTGCCAGTTTTTGTAGCATCCTTAATGACATCATCAGTAACACAACTAATATCAGGATTGCACACTGCATCAGTATCTGACCATCCCATCAGTACTTGACTTGCTCTATAAGGATTCGATCTCAGTTCCTGACATGTAGGCCTCGATGTACTATTCTTGACTTAAATTCTACAGATCACTGTCTAATACATATATCCTATACAAAGTGCTAAATCCTTTATAAATCAGGATATACAAGAAGTATAATGTGTAAATTCTATTCTTAACATCACAACTCATAAATTATTCCTAACAACAACTTTTTGCAGACAGCTTCCCGGGAGATAGGTTCCTGCCGACAGGTTCCTGAGAGACAGCTTCATGTACGAAAACAGATTTAATTCAGCAGAATTCTAGTATGATTAAGCCTCCTATTCTTTAGGAGCAAGTCGTGAACATCAACTCCTTATTGGAATGTATTCCTTGGGCGCAGATGATCCTTGAATACTTCTAATAGAACTAGAACTAGTAAATATACTCCTAGTCGGGCTAGAACTTGAGTTCTACTCACCTAAGGTCTCCTATTCGTGGCTGAATCTGGAAAAAAGGAGTTCCCCACGAATTAGGAACCTAGAATATTGCCGCCTAACCAGACTTCTAGTCTAAAAAGAACTACGTGAACTTGACCCCTATATAAACAGGGTACGTAGGCACCTTGGGAACATGTTTTACAAGACTCGCAATAGCCACCTACGAGATTCTTGAGAACACACGACACAAGCCTAAAGGGAACTCGCAAGATTCTTATAAACGCTCTCGAGCTCAGTTTAACCCCCACAAAAAACTTCCATTCTCCATAGATTAGTTGATCGTTAGCCTTTACAACTCACCATAAACCTCTCAAAAGTTGTTACGAAATCCACTCATCAATATTGGTGCTAGAAGGAAGGGCAGATTTATCATCTTAAGAGTGGAAAGATGGCAGGCAGTTCTGATAGTGAAGCAACACAATCTGTAAAGAAGGTACCCCAAGGAGAAGATCAAACCCCGAAAGCAAAGAAGATTACTCCTGTTGACGTCCTAGAGCATCTAAAGTCAATTGAATAGAGACTCACAACCCTTGAACATACAACACAAAAGAAGAAGAAGAAGTCGAGGTTGACATCAAGAAAGAAGGGTAATAAAGCTAAGAGTTCTTCAAAGGATTTGGACATTGATGAAGAAGAACGTGAAGAAAAGGTTGAGGAAAAGATCGAAGAGCTGAAGAAGGATGATGAAAAAGAAAGAGATGGTGAACCACAAGATAAACAACCTCATGTTAAGAAGACTCGATCGCAGATCTTGGCAGGGCTTAAGAATAAGAAGAAAGCCAAGGAACCTTCCATCGAGATAATTAAAGATGATTCAAGTTTAGACGAGATAGTGAACGATTCAAGCATAGCAGATTCACAGGAAGTCGATGATACAGATAAGGAAGCAAAGGACGGTAGAGCTGATGATTTGAATGCTGAAGACCTCAAGAAGATTCTAGTGAAACTCAATGAAGAAAAGCAGTCAACAACAAGTGCAATAACCTCATATCCATTCACTATGAAGGTTAGAAAATCCCCGTTACCTAAATCCTATTGTATGTCAAACAAGTTTAAATTTGATGGAAGTTTCAATACCGAGATGGAAGTTTATCAAGTTAAGGAGCCAACAAGGTGTAGATTACTAGCTGCAACCCTTCATTGTGGAGCTCATCAGTGGTTCAAGAGGTTACCATCAGATTCTATAGATTTTTGGGAGAATATGGGGAAGCTCTTCGTTACACAGTTTAGAGCTTCCGTGGCTTTTGCACCCCCAACCAATACATTGGCGAACATCAAGCAGGGAGTAGATGAGACCTTGACAGAGTACCTCAAACGTTTCAATGCAGAGGTTCCAAGAGTTAAGAAAGCTCCTGACGAGATCATTATGAGCTTCTTGATTACTGGAGTTAGAGCTGGTTCAGACTTTTGGAAGGAGTTACAAGTACGTGAACCTGGTACACTAGCTGAGTTCTATCAACAAGCTGAACTGTATAAATGTGTGGAGGAATCCTTGTTGAAGCTGAGAGAAACAGAAGATCTTGGAGATGAAGCTAGTCACAAAGGAAGTAAGCGAGAGAGGTCTCCAAGCCCGCAAGCATATGTAATTGGGGATCGAGCTTCCTCCAAAAGAAGTAAAGCAAATTTGAAGACAAAGTGCGATAATTATACCTCTTTGGTCATTCCAGTGGACCATATCTTCGCGGTTTATGGGAAAGAAGGAATATTTATGAAGCCTACACCTTTACCTGTAGGAGCAAGGAAAGATCTGAAGAAATATTGTGACTTTCATGAGGATAATTGCCATGATACTTCCGAGTTTAGAGCACTGAAAGACCAATTTGAGGAATTGATTAGAGCCGGGAAGCTCGTGGAATGGATAGCTTGAGGTGACCAAATTGAAAGTTTGAGAATTTTCTTAAAGTAGAGTTGAGAGACCTTTATTTATATATGTGTTGATGAGTGCATTTCGTAACAACTTTTGTGAGGTTCTCGATGAGTTATAAGGCTAACGATCAACTGTTCAATGGATGATTTGGGTTGTGTTTGTGGGGTTGAGCTGAGCTCGAGGGTGTCTCCAATAATCTCAGATGCCTTTAGAGAGAATTAGAGAGCTGAATTTGTCTTACCCTCAAGGTTCCTACGTATCCTTTATATAGGAATCAAGCTCACGTAGTTCTAATGCAACTCTGTCTCTGCTGGAATAGCTGTGTTCGATTACCTAGTTCGTATAGGACTAAGGTTCCTTTAGATCCTTTTACGAACTAGTTGCTGGAATAGAGTAGAACTCGAGTTCGTACCCCATTCTAATTCTCTCGTATATCAGAGATATTCTAGGATCATCTGCGCCCTAGAATTATACTCCAATAATAATGCGTTTATCTGTTCTAGATAGCTTCTAGAACATTCTGTCGGTCATGCTTAGGAACCTGGTACTCAGGAACCTATATCACAGGAGCCTGTTTCTCAGGAACCTCCTTATTTCGGGACATATTGTTTAGGAACCTCTTTCTGGGTACCTGTACCTGCACAAATAACAAACATGTTAGGCTAGATAACTCATCTAATATCTTTGCATGTTCTTACATTTTTTCGTGATTATAGCTGTATTAATTCGAACTCTTCTGCTTAGGGGAACCTGGTCTTCAAATGATCTACTCAGCTTCCAGACCTTTAGGAACCTCCTGGTATTCATGGTTTCTTGATCATTTTTCTGTCTGATGTTCATTTCTTCATATCAAATTCTTCCTGTCTTATACTGGATCTATCTTCTTACTCGTATGGATTAAACCTATAAGGCTAGTGGGCCTAAATTCAGCCCATGACGATTTTGGGCACAACAAGTACCCCCGGTTCCTTGAAACCATGTAATGTGAAAGGAACCTATCTTGCTTTCTGATCATGGGTTCGGTGCTACATCATTCCTCTCTCAATCCCTCATTCCAATATTATAAATTCAAGCCTACATGAGCTAACTCGGCGTAGGAAACAGGACATAAAATATTCTCAGCGAATACATCTTTAATCAACTTCCTTCTATTCAAGGAACCTGTTCTCGTATCATTTTATTCAAACCATAGCTTCTCAAAATCAGCTCAATACTTGTGCTTAGCTTCCTAGGGAATCAAATTTGATTCTCGCTATCATATCCCCTTGAATTTTCAAAATTTTTAAAAATTTGTAGGAGAGATAATCCTCAACTGAAAATATCTGGAAGTGATAATTCAAAATTCGAATTAACCCTTATCACATACCCAAGCTGCAGTTAATATAATCTCTTCCCAAGATTCACACGCCTCTTGCGCGTGTATCTCTTTAATTACTGCTCCAATAGCTCGCTGCCATGTGCGTATAACTGTCTCCTATTTACCTCGACTATATAAACACATGAACGGCTTCATCTCCATTTTTACCTGTACCAAATATTTTCTAAAACCCTTAGAGAGAGAAAAGAAGGAGGAGTCTGACGGTCACCAGTTTAATCCAACCTCTCCGTCGCCGTTTTCTTCAATCCGAGGTATGATTCTGACTCGTTTCTTCCGTTCTTTAACATTCTTGACTCATTTTTTAACTATCTGTCTCCTTAAGTTTTGCATGTCGACTTTTTTCTTTGTTTCTAGTTTCTGTATGTATGTGTCTGTATTTATTCTTCACACTCCATATTCCATACACGATTATTCACTAGACCTTGCTTAATGATCACCCATTCACCGATTCATGGTCGTATCTTCATGACTTTTATTGCACATGTTATCTGTCTATTCATCTTCTATATGCTTCATACCGTAATTGATGTATGTTGTAGTCATTGTATAATCCACTATCTATCCTATATCTCATAATTAAGATCACCTAAACATTTTAAAAACTACAAGTTTTCTCTTAGAAGGCCCAAAACCTGACCATTCTCCGTCTGTTTCTTGTAGATGTCTTCTGATTCAACACATTCCGACCACCTTTCTTCAATAAAACCTACCCTTACTAGGTCTGTCAGCCATAGAACTAGATCTAGAGTTTTGATTCCTAACACCAGTGAGCCTCAAGACATTCTCATGAAACCTCCAAATGTTATCGATCCCTTAAAACCTTTAAGCTTAATCGACTTAGGAGATGATTGGTCTGATAACGAAGAGGTGTCTAAACCTGACCATGAATTGCTGCCTGAATCTGACTTTGATAATGAGATTACTGTTGAAAGGGAACTGTATAAGCAAGAAATTGTCCCTTTTTGTGAGAAACTTGACTCTATTATGACCTCAGCTAGGTTAGAAAAAATGTATGATGAATGCCCCCGTCCAACCTGTTCCATTGTGATCCCAGAATCTGGTGAGAGAGCTCACAGGTTTGATGTCAAAACTCCTGATCGTGGGATTCCTAATGTTGTGACCTCAGCCACCTTCTTTAAGGTTGGTGTGTACTTTCCTCTTCATTCATTCCTACAAGAAATGCTTGATTTCTATAATCTGGCTCCTCTGCAATTGACACCTAATTCATATAGGCTAGCCATTAGCACATACATTTTGTACACCAGCTTGTTTACCACCTCTCTGTCTGCTCCTGGGCTCGGTTACTTCTTTAGATTAAAGGACACTGGAAAGGGTTCTGGTTGTTTTTACTTTACTGCATGGCCTGGTCATCAAGGCCAATGTATAAAAGGCATTAAACAAAATTTTGATCAATGGCAAGAGCAGCTCGTCTATTGTTTCGATTTTCCTAATGTTAGATATGAATTTAATCGTCAACCACATGTTCCCAAACAAACTGTTTTGACTGTGGTTTGTTTAATGAGAGCTGAAGTGATCTTGAAACTATCAGTGTCCATTAGGGATTGCTTGATTCTGATGACCCCTGAAAACCTGATTTCCCTAGGTTTCATTCCTTCAAACCCTGGTATGACCTTCCTTATTGTTATGCACTCTGCTTTATCTATTCCTATGTTATTGTATTTGTATATATGTTCCTCTAACCTTGACTTATTTGTTTATGCAGACATGGCTCCAAAAATTCCCTCATTTATGATGAGATCCAAAAATGTCGAAGAGGTTTACAAGGCTGAGAGCAAGAACTCCGAAGTTCATCTAGCTGCTACTCCTATCAACCAAGTTTCTACTCCTGCTTCTGTTCAAATTCTGCCATCCAGCTCATCTAAGCGAAAGCTTGCTCAGACTACTCTGGACCTATCTGGAAGCTCTCAGACTAGGTCCATGAAAAAAGGTAAAGTTGTGAAAGTTGAATCGACGGTGGCCCAGAATCAATTTAAAGAATTGATCGATACACACGTGCTTCCAGAAGCGATTGCCGGCTGGGCCGGGCAAAGATGGATTCCACTGAAGCTATGCATGCCATGAGGTTCTCTGCTGTACAGAATGCATTTTTCACCCTCAGGTATTGTGATGATTTTGCTGAAAAGACACAATACGACCTCCGATTGCAAGGAGAGATTTCAAAGTTGAAGGAGGAGCTGGCTGCTAAGGAGGAGAGGGTGAACCTAGTTACTGCTGCTGTGAGAAGGGCTAAAACTGTCGAAACCTCTTTAAAGAATGACAAGGAGAAACTTCAGGCTCAAGCTAAAATTCTGAATGATGAGAAATTGTCAATGCTGGAGAAAGTTAATGAACTAGAAACTCAGGTGGATGCCTTGAATGTCGCTGCTAATGCTGTCAAATCCTCTATGCTCATACAGGAGAAAGCCAGGTATGATGAAGGTTATAACGAAGGTTTTCGAGACTACATGAGGTCCATGTGGGAGAAGATGCCTGAGTTAAACTGGTCCCTACTGGGTGAAGACGTGGTGGGAATGATTAAAGACTTTTAGAAAGAGGCTATGACTCCACAAGACTCTGTACCTCCCGTTATAACGGTTGAGAGGTCTCCAGGTTCCATCCCTGAGACTGCAGAGGTCCCTGCTCCTGATGTCATTCCACCTATTCTTCCAGCATCAGCCATCGCCAATGAATCTGACAAAGTACCTTCTACCTAAACTTGTTATAAGTTTATTTAACTTTTGATAACTTTGAATGTGGTTGCGGGCCCCTCGTAGCGCCTCGCGAGATGTAAGTTAACTTGGTTTCAATGGCCTTCGTGCCTTTAACTTTGGTTTCTTGGGGTCCTAGTACCCTATAACTCTTTACGTTTCCAATGATCACCATCTACTTTTGCTATATCTCTTTTCCCTGCTTGTGCATGCTTATCTCCTTATTTGTATCTAAAATTAATACTGCACAATTTTTCTCCAAAACTTCATAGAACACTCTATTATCATGCATCTTAAAAATTAATTAGTGTCCATATTTATGCACCCAAGATTACGTGGGCTAACCTGTTGTAAGAAATAGAATGCATTCATACTTTCACTTATAATTTTCTTAAAATGAATATAACTGAGTACGGCTTACTTGTAGATTTCGGACCTCTTTATTTATACTTCGAGACATGTCTTTACCACTATAACCTGAACTGTAGCTTCCCTCAATAGTCTCTCCTATATCTAAACCAGGTTCCCTGCAAATAACTGATTAACCCTGCAAATAAAAAACAGAAAACAGAAAATAGTTAATGTTAGTAAAATTTTCTCTTGTTTAATTCGGGTCAACTCTTGGAAAGGTCGCCTCCTTGGCTCTCAATCCTAATCTCTTGGTCCCAACATGCCTCGAGGCATGTTGGTTCCTTTTTTCTCTTGGAAAGGTCACCTGCTTGGTTCCCAATCCTAAACTCTAGGTCCCAACATGCCTCGAGGCATGTTGGTTCCTTTTCTTTTTTTCCTCGAGGCAATTCTAGGAACCTGTGCATCGTTCTGGGAGTCCACACAGATTCCTCTTCTTCATGTGTCAGGCTAGACATCTTATGAAGGTAAATGCTATGGAACTTATTCCTTCTTCCCATGTGCCAAAGGCGGTTCCACATGAGGGAGAGCTTATTAGGCTTCCTTTAAGGCTCCACACAAGTTCCCACTTCCTCTCGTGCCAGTGGCGGCTCCATGGAGGGGTGAAACATATAGTTTCAGGTTCCTGTATGCAAGTCTCGGCTCCATACAGGTTCCTTTAAAGGTGCCTTTTTGTCAGGACTTTAGGTGCCTTTTTGTCAGGACTTTAGGTGCCTTTTTGTCAGGACTTTAGGTGCCTTTTGTCAGGACTTTAGATCATGTGCTCAAGGATCTTGAGGCTTTTCGCTATAATTTCGTGCTCAGTCAGCTGAGACTTTTCATTCAAATCTACTCAGGAAGCTACCCGAGGCTTTTTTCTCATGCTCAGGAAGCTACTTGAGGCTTTTTCTCGAATCAATCAATCATAATCTGAATATTCATACTTCTCGGAACCCTTTCGACTCAGGTTCACATTCATATTCGTATACTGTCAATGCTAGAGGAACCTGTTCGTCAAGGTAACCTGTTTTACAATACAAGTACTAAAACAAGCACTTAAAATTTCAAAATTTCAAATTGGCATATGAAATGGCTAATCATATCATGCACAATACTGTCTAAGTAGGAATACTACCCCCAGTTCTTTTTGGGTAATCATTGTTACGTAAAAGAACTATTAGGAAGCTATAATCATCAATACTACAATCAACAAATTCATTATAAAGCTATCAATGCTCAATAAAGAAAACTGTCTTGCAAATAGGAAGGTTCACATCAAGTACCCCCGATTACATGCAAAATCAAATACTGAAATCAACAATTCTGGTCAGCTATAACTAATAAGTTGCCTTTATTCTTGGGCTGAAAGAGCCTTACTTTTCCTAAGAAAGCATAGTAGAAGAGAATTACTGATAATACTTCTTGAGATGCTCTGTATTCCATGCTCTCGGAATGAGGTTCACATCCATATCCATCAAGTGGTAGGTTCCTTCCCAAATGGCTGACTTTATCTGGTAAGGTCCTTCCCAATTCGCTCCAAAAGCTCCATGTGCCAGAACTTTGGTGTTTGGCATGACTTTCCTCAAAACTAGGTCTCCAACTTTAAAAGGTCTTGCTCTCACCTTCTTGTTGTAATACCTTCTAACTCTCTGCTGATATGCTGCTAGCTTCACTTGAGAATCTGTTCTCAACTCTTCAATCATATCCAAGTAAAGCCTATGATTGACTTCATTGTTCTCGGGGTCATAATGCTTTCTTCTCAAGAAACCTGTTCCAACTTTCACAGGTACCATAGCTTCACAACCATAAGTGAGAGTAAAAGGAGACTCACCAGTTGTAGTTCTTGGAGTGGTATTGTACGACCACTAGACTCCAGGAAGCTCCTCTGGCCAGCTTCCTTTCTTATCTTCAAGCCTTGTCTTCAAAGTATGCTTGATAATCTTGTTCACAGCTTCAGTCTGTCCATTACTCTGCGGATAGTACACTGCTAAAAATGCTTTCTGAATTCCAAACTGCTCGCATAATCCTCTAAGCTCTCTACTATCAAACTGCTTCCCATTATCAAATATCAGCTTCTGGGGAAGACCAAACCTGCAAATAATTGCTCGAAAAACAAACTCAGTCAACTTCAATGCTGTAATCTTAGCAAGTGGTTCTACTTCTGCCCACTTTTTGAAGTAATCAACTGCTACCACTGCATATTTTACTCCACCCTTTCCTATTGGGAGCTCCCCAATGAGATCTATCCCCCAAACCGCAAATGGCCAAGGGCTGACAATCTGTTTAATCTTAGCAAGTGGATTTCGTAACAACTTTTGTGAGGTTCTCGATGAGTTGTAAGGCTAACGATCAACTATTCAATGGATGATTTGGGTTGTGTTTGTGGGGTTGAGCTAAGCTCGAGGGTGTCTCCAATAATCTCGGATGCCTTTAGAGAGAATTAGAGAGCTGAATTTGTCTTACCCTCAAGGTGCCTACGTATCCTTTATATAGGAATCAAGCTCACATGGTTCTAATGCAACTCTGTCTCTACTGGAATTGTTGTGTTCGATTACCTAGTTCGTATAGGACTCAGGTTCCTTTAGAGCCTTTTACGAACTAGTTGCTGGAATAGAGTAAAACTCGAGATCGTACCCCATTCTAATTCTCTTGTATATTAGAGATATTCTAGGATCATCTGCGCCCTAGAATTATACTCCAATAATAATGTGTTTATCTATTCTAGATAGCTTCTAGAACATTCTATCGGTCATGCTAAGGAACCTGGTACTCAGGAACCTATATCACAGGAGCCTGTTTCTCAAGAACCTCCTTATTTCGGGACATATTGTTTAGGAACCTCTTTCTAGGTACCTATACCTGCATAAATAACAAACATGTTAGGCTAGATAACTCATCTAATATCTTTGCATGTTCTTACCTTTTTTCGTGAACCTGGTCTTCAAATGATCTACTCAGCTTCCAGACCTTTAAGAACCTCCTGGTATTCATGGTTTCTTGATCATTTCTCTGTCTAATGTTCATTTCTTCATATCTAATTCTTCTTGTCTTGTACTGGATCTATCTTCTTACTCGTATGGATTAAACCTATAAGGCTAGTGGGCCTAAATTCAGCCTATGACAATTTTGGGCACAACAATATGTATTTCCCTCTTAGAACTGGGGGGTAGTACATGTATACCTCCCTAGCAAGCAAACCTATTTCTTTCGAGTAGTTTTCAATGAAATTATGAATAGTTCTTTTCCTTGTATTACGCCATACATGAGCTTATATTTAGCTTGTAAAACAAGGAACGTAATTCAGAAAGCTGCTAGAAATATCTCACAAGTAATCTCTTTAAGTATCTCTTATTTCTTACAATGAGTTAGCTCGCGTAAGCTTAGAGGTGCTGTATTGGGATATTTGTATTAGATATAGAAGTTCATTCCCAGCATGTTTCGTAAGAGGTTAAAAAAGAAAAGAGAAGACATGTTAAAGCTACAAGTAGGAATGATGTGAAGAAATTATAGTATCTATTCGAGCGTTAAGGAAAATTCGACATAGTTGAAGGTTTTGATGAAGTGTAGCTACAAGAATCTGATATGAGCATCTTGAAGAAAACACACAGTACTCAACTTCATGGATGAATATTTAACGACTTATTAGAGATTATCGAATAATTGTGAAGCTTCCCGGAGTTAGTTCTTCATCAAAGACAAGCTTCCCTGAAGAACTGGGGGGTAGTATAATTACTATAGGACATGGTAGTTTGAAAATTAAGGATTTCAAACATTTGAGAATTCAGGTCCAGGAACCTCACCATCATGTCCAGGAAGCTCACGATTTGGTTCAGGAACCTTACGGATTGATTTGGTCTAGTATCTTGAAGAGCTGCATGCTTGCATCATGAACACGTCCATGAGTTTTCAAATCTTAACGGAGGCTTCCACTTCATATCTGATCAGTTTACAGAAAGATCCAGGTGATTCCTCTCCTTTTATCCTTACATATTCATAGAATACCTCCCAGGTAGGCGTAACAAACTCTTACTATACATAAAGCATGCTTAAACATCTATGCTATTGTGGTCTTATATGCGATAAAGCTATGATTATGTCTTGACTATATTTCTTGATGTTAGAATGCACATGTACCTAACAGATTGTAGGTTCCTTGATATTGACTTGTAGCTCACAGGTTTTTTGATATTTACCTGTAGCTTACAGGTTACATGATATTTACATGCACCTTGCAGGTTCCTTGTTATTTACCTGCACCTTGCAGGTTCCTTGATATTTACCTACACCTCGCAGGTTCTTTGTTATTTATCTGTAGCTCGCAGGTTCCTTGATATTTGCATGTAGCTTCCAGGTCTAGTTGTATTTATATGTGTCTAGTAGATCACTCGTTATTCTCTTGTAACTGACATCTTGCAGGTTCATTAATATATACCTGAAGCTTGTATGTAACAGTTTCCAAGTTCATTGATATTTGTTAGAAGCCAATTGTTGGCAGTTTTTGATTAGCATCTTCCTGCATGAAGTTCCCAGCCAGCCGATACCTGAATAGAAGAAAGTGTACATACAACAAGAGCTCCATGCCTTTAGAGGATTAATCTAGTGCCCTTATGGATTCTTTTTGTGCTTCATTCAAGGATTCACTTAGAGCCCAGAAGGATTCACTAGGTTCCCAAAGAATTTTCATGTACTCACCCAGTGCCCTTACGGATTCTCTATGTGCTCGTATAGGTTCACTTAGATCCCAAAAGGATTCACTTGGTGCTTAATGCATCCACGCGCATTTGTTTGGTATCTTGATGGATTCTCTTTGTACCCTTCTAGGGATTCATTTGGTGCCCAATTGCTTTTGGTTTTTGCCCTTAGCAGAGGTTCACATAATGACTAGTTGGATTCACCTTATGCCCTTATAAGGATTTTCATAGAGCCCAGAAAGATTCACTTTGAAAGCCCTGTCAGCTGCAGGCACTCGATAGCCAAAAAAGACTTGCAAGCACGAAAGATTCACATCAAAAGGCCCTATGAATCGTAGGCACGCATTCAAAAGTCCCATAAGCATGTGGACAGCTAGTTAAAGGTTTTGGGAACCTAAGCATGGGTAACTTAATCTAGAGTTCGCTTGTACTTGAAAAGACTTCAAAGGAATTCACCATGTGCCCATACGGATTCACTTGGTGCCCCTACCATTTGAAGGGATTCACCTAGTGCCCTTACGGATTCACTTGGTGCCCCTAGAATTTGAAATGATTCATCATGTACCCTATATATTCTCTTTGTGCCCTCTTCAGGATTCACTTAGAGCCTACAAGGATTCACTTGATCCCACAAAGGAATTCACTTACTACCCAACCGGATTCTTTTCGTGCTCTTGCCATCATTCACCTAGAGCCCGGAAGGATTCACTTCGTGCTCCCTAAAGCCAAAAGGATTCATTTGACGCCCAGTCGAATTCTTTGCCCTTCTTAATTAGGATTCAGTTAAAGCTCAGCTGGATTCGTCTTATGCCCTACCAAGGATTCATTTGATGCCCAGTCGAATTCTTTACGTGCCCTTCTTTGGATTCACTTAAAGCTCAACTGGATTCGTCTTATGCCCTACCAAGGATTCATTTGACGCCTAGTCGAATTCTTTAAGTACCCTTCTCAGGATTCACTTAAAGCTCAACTGGATTCGTCTTATGCCCTACTAAGGATTCACTTAGCGCCCAATTGAATTCTCTAAGTGCCCTTCCCGGGATTCACTTAGAGCTCAATTGGATTCGCCTTGTGCCTTCATCAAAGAGATACAAAGATGAATACTCCCATTTATAAAGCTTGTATATGATCGAAATAGAATCAGTGATATTCAGCCGAAATAAGTAGTTTTCAGTCAATCGCTTCAACAAGCTATAGGAGGTTCACACGTCATAACAACTTGGGGGGTAGCTCAATTCCCCTGTGTAAGCTTGCACAGAGAAGAGCTTCCATCCTCCAGGTTCAGTAACGGAACCTCAATCCAAACCGGCACAATGAAGCACATATAAGTTTTACTTTCATGTCTTTATATCCTTAACTATCATGCACATTTTCTGTTAATTAGAGCTTACATTTTATCATACTTAGATACATATAGCTTTTAATGCGCATATTGCATGATCCTTAGAAATGAAATTTATGTGAACTTGTACTTAGGATGTTATCATGCCCTATAGGTTTACAGTTTACGCAACATATATGCTTAGTTTATGATCTCGAACATGTTAGCTGAAACAACCTGTTAGATAACTGATATGCCACTTGAGAAGGTAGCGACATATATACTGTAGATAATCATCAACACTTGTATACATGCATCACTTATATGTGAGCTCTTTAGCTCGTATTACTAATCCATTTTTTCTAAGTTCTCTTATTATTGTGCCGAAAGTTACCATGGGCTAGATTTAGACCTATTAAGTCATAGGTTCCAATCAACAAGTTTTGCATGAGCCAAGAGACAGATCCAGTACTAGATATGAAGATCAGACATGAAGAAATGAGCACTAGCTGAGAAGACAGTCAAGAGATTATGAGTATCAAGACGTTTTCGATGAACTAGTAGCTGAGAAGATTATGAAATAACCAGGTTCCTCCCCGCAGAAACATTTGAGTCAGCCTAGAAGCAACAATGAGGACAACAAGAAGTACATAGGAACCACAAAAAGGCTCCTCAGACTAATGTATTTGTTATTTGTGCAGGTATAGTTTCCTGTAGAGAGGTTCCGAGACATAGGTTCCTGAGCATAGACAACAGAGAGATCAAGAAGCCAGCTAGAGAGAAGCAGACTCATTATTGGAAAGTACTCCTAGGACACAGCTGATCCTAGGGTACCTCTAATAGACAGAAAGTAGATAGTCAAGCAAAAAGAAGCTTAGAAGATGAAGCAACATCTCGAGCAATCAAGTTATGATTTTCAAGGTTAACCTTGTGCCTTTAAGGATCTAGTGCTCTATTGGATTCATTTTGTGCCCTTAGCATAGGTTCACATAACGTCCAATTAGGTTCACTTGATGCCTTTATTTGGATTCACATGGTTCCCTTGACAATTTTAAGATTCACCTCGTGCCCTTTTAAGAATTCATCCAGTGCCCTATTGGATTCGTTTTGTGCCCTCATCAAAGGTTCACATAACGCCCAATTAGGTTCACTTTATCCCCATATTTGGATTCACGTGGTTCCTTTAATATTCTTGAGGTTCACTCAGTGCCCAATTAGATTCGCTTTTTTGCCCTTATCAAAGGATTCACTCAGCGCCTAATTGGATTCACTTTGTGCCCTTGTCATGATTCGAGAAGAAGATAAAGACCTGCATGGTTCACTCAGAAGAAACATGGGAGCACTGAAGGGATTGGACCCTAAAATATCAGGCTATGTAGGTTCCTCTCGTATACTATGACTTCGAGGAATCGGGGGGTAGTTGTTGTATCCAAAATCTCCATGGGCTAGATTTAGGCCCATTGGTCTTAAGGATCCAATCCGTATGATTAATATGGGTTATAATTGAGGTCCCTTAAGTTAAATGGGCCTAAATAACATGGGAAATGGATCTGGACATGTTCAGGTTCCCGAAAGACAGGTTCCTGCAGATAGGTTCCCGAGAGACAGCTTTTTGCAGATAGCTTCCCGGGAGACAGGTTCCTGCCGACAGGTTCTTGAGAGACATCTTCCTATACGAAAACATATTTAATTTAGCAGAATTCTAGTATGATTAAGCCTCATATTCTTTAGGAGCAAGTCGTGAACATCAACTCCTTATTGAAATGTATTCCTTGGGCGCAGATGATCCTTGAATACTTCTAATAGAACTAGAACTAGTAAATACACTCCTAGTCGGGCTAGAACTTGAGTTCTACTCGACTTAGGTCGCCTATTCGTGGCTGAATCTAGAGAAAAGGAGTTCCCCACGAATTAGGAACCTAGAATATTGCCGCCTAACTAGACTTATAGTCTAAAAAGAACTACGTGAACTTGATCCCTATATAAATAGGGTACGTAGGCACCTTGGGAACATGTTTTACAAGCCTCGCAATAGCCACCTACGAGATTCTTGAGAACACACGACACAAGCCTCAAGGGAACTCGCAAGATTCTTGTAAACGCTCTCGAGCTCAATTCGATCAACCGCCACAAAAAACTTCCATTCTCTATAGATTAGTTGATCGTTAGCCTTTACAACTCACCATAAACCTCTCAAAAGTTGGTACGAAATCCACTCATCAACACATACGTTTAAGGTGCTCGATCATGATATAAGAATCATAATTCTCATGCTATTTCTGCAGCTCAAGACTCATAGTCGCAAGCATGAAACAGGTGACATCGGTGTCATCATCAAAATGCTTCTGAAAAGCATTTCGTTGAGCCTCCGTTGCACCTTCAGGGAGAGGTCCAGGGCGAGGAATATCTATGACATAGAGCTTTCGCTCTTGCCTGAGGACAATCCTCAAATTCCTTTGCCAATCTAGGAAGTTAGTTCCTGTCAACTTATCCTTCTCAAGGACTAATCATACAGAGAAGTTATTTGAGTTGTTTGCCATTTTGAATTTCTACAATATTAAAATGCATAAAATAATTAGTCTACAGATTTATTAAATTATGTTCAAGTGATTATTCATATATATTCAAAATATATATCTCTCACTATTTTTATCAAATCAATAGCCCTACCTATAAATTCGAAAAAGTGTCTCTAAACCAATCTAGTGAGCCAAGATCTTTATTTCTTCCCTTTTAAGGTCAGCTTTGGCTTTTCTCCTTAAAATGATTATTTAGGTAGACAACATTTGCCAATTATATAATATATAACTCTTGGATAGTTTGGTAGAACAACATTTGTTCACATAACAACATTTGTTCCCATTTATCACTACACCATAAACAGCCTACGGTAACACAAAAAAATGTTACAGCAGGTATATTATATGTTACCTTAGGCCCATAAAGTAGCTAAGGTAACATTTTTCTGGATAGCTCTCAGCATGTTGCCTTAGGTGTCTAAGGTAACATCTTTGACCCCTAAGGTAACATGCAATTTTAGGTTACCGTAGCTTGCTATAGTAACAAAAATGAGGTCTACGGCAACTTAATATATATGTTACCTTAGAGGCCTATATTCTTTTTAAAAAATAGTGGGGCCCACAATGGGGACCACTATGGTCCCTACTATTTGAGCCACTTTTGTTGGCTAAGGTAACATTTCTATTAGCTAATGTAACATCTTTTCCCAAAAAAAATTTGAAAAAAATTGCACATTATGCATCTCAAATTAAATATCATGCTCATCCGAAATTGGTAATTTTCCAATGTCATAAGTATCACCCCAATATCATCACATTTGACAAAAATAAATATTTTCTAGTACAAAAAAGATGGTAAATAAAAATCCTAAAGGTCATTTCTTCTTTCCACCCTTAGCGGCATCTCTTGTTCTTTTCCAACTGCCGGAGTCATTCCCTTATGCTTGGAAACAGTCCCAGAAGAGCTTTAGTCGATCTAGATGTGATATTCATGAAATGAAGCAAGTACATCAAGTGAAGCCAATAATTAAAGTAGAACTGCAAATGGTGCATTACAATGAAATTATATGAGTATTGGAACAAAATTTTAGTTTAAGTGGGAGAAAAAATTAGCAGCAAAATCAGTTCACAGAAAATCTCATATTTTATTAAGGTTTAGAAATTTAAGTTACTAAGAAAAGATACAAGGACTATATATGATTATTTGTAACTTACAAATAAATAGTCTCCGCATAATTTATTAATGATACACATTACACTAGTTTAACATAAAACTGCTATCTATTTACACACCATTGAACACACTGGGCATTCCATGTAAAAAGGTGGGGTCAAACGTGCTCATTGTTGAATAAAAATGCAGACTAATTTGAGTGTTTTGCATTTTAGTATATAGAAATATGAAAACAAACTATCGACAAATAAGTGAAATTTTAATTTTAAAGTTGAAGAACTATAATTCTGCCAAACCAATAAGTTTATATATCCAAAGCCACCAATAAAATTAGCATACCAGACTTGCAGCAGCACTAGCTTTTCCATGTTCTTTGTTCTTTAAAATCCAATTCCATGATGACCCGCCACTCGAGTTCTCCAATGGTATTGTCATTAGCTTGTCCTGCGACGAGAGTAACAACTATTTAGAAAAAGGATCCCAAAAAAATAATTTAAAAAAAATGTTGTGATCAGCTCTCCAGGCTAAGTATTTACTTGACCAAATCCAGCATTCATAAATGCATTAACAAATGTTGCCGCCAAATTCTTGCTAGCTGAATCCACGGTTGCACTTGCACTAGCCCGCCCATCAAGCAAATATGCCTAACATTGTACAATGTTGAGCACGAAGTTAGAAATAAAAATGTAGTACAGTCCTACAGCAAACAAAAGCTTCAAAAACCAGATAAGAATATATATTTTCTATTTTGTCTCCTAAAGCTATATAGGATGTAAAGATTTTCCTCAGAATTTCATCAATTTTCTAACCAAAAAAGAAACATACAATAACAAAAGTTCATTTAAAAAATACAAAAGAAAAAATTAGTAAGCTTTCCAATCTTGATTAAAAATTGGTATGAGAATAACGAAAAGAGTAATAGTTCTTGGTGATTACCAGCATCTATCTCTTTGGTTGTTATTCCTCTACAGTGTTATGTAAGTATAGCTAAAAATGATTTAGAGTCCGAGATTGGATCATTCATTCCCTGTTAAAATTAAAATGTAAATACACGCACATCTTAAAAAACATCAATGTGACCTGTATAACAAGGACTCTGTTCTCCATTCCTTTTACAAGATAGTTCAAAGGAATTGAAAGATCGAAGCTGAAAATGCTCTCTAGGACCCTGAGCACACCAGGGTCGTAAGACTTCATTGTTTGTCAAGGGTAAACACACTTTACATGATCAGCAAATTATGACCATATGTTAAATTAAATTTACTCAAATATCCAACAGCACAAGGTCTGCTCGGAAACCTTCAACTTAGGAAGGCCAAAGCTTTTAGATTTTGGCACATGATTCATGATACTTGATTCATGGTTCATGGGGGAACCAGATAATATATGGCAAAAGATAAGTGAATAGTTGGTAATGTTATTCATAAACAACTATATTGTAATTTTATGCAAAATAGCAACTGAACCAGAAGGATGTTCCTAAAGGTTAATATAGAACTATTACTGCAACATGAGGATACAGCTGTAGTCATTTCGTTGATAAGGCAATCATCAACATGATCCGGATTCTGCACATCCACATGTCGTAAGAACCACACGATATACAATAAGCAGCTTATCAAATTGTTAGCATACTTACATTTGGGTAGCATTTCTTTAATATACTTCGGATACTTGACCTCAAGTAGAGCAAGAGGACTTTAGCACCCAACCATGCAGGCCTCGAAATCCGTCTTTCCAAATATATATAAATCAAACATTATGTACATTTATAGTCAAAGGGACATCTCCCTATACAGATAAGGAAAAGTGGATACGAAGCTCTCAGTCTCTAAATTCCCCTAGACTGAACCTTAATATTTCAACCAGGAAGAATCATATAATATATAAAATTTTAGTATATAACACACAAACCCCAAGTCTACGTGGGAAGTCACATTATCGATGCGCCAATGCAAACATCTGCCTGATTCAACTTCATTAAGAAGTAAGAATGTAAAACTCATTACTTTTAATACGAGGGAGGGGATCCAACTATGGACAGCTTAATATAGACGTACTAACGTGTATACAATACATGATTAAATAAATTTAATCAGAAAGGGATAAGCTTTATTTGGATAGAGTAAAAAATAAACTTTCATTGTTCCAGGAAATCCATAAGCAATGTACAGTACATATTTTTTTTTTTGAAAGTTTATATGTTCTTTAGTTTTGCCTTTTACTTTAGGTTTGATATTTTTAGTTCAATGATGTGATATAGATTTATATATATGTTGATGAGTGGATTTCGTAACAACTTTTGAGAGGTTTGTGGTGAGTTGTAAAGGCTAACGATCAACTAATCTATGGAGAATGGAGGTTTTTTGTGGGGGTTGAACTGAGATCGAGAGCGTTTACAAGAATCTCGCGAGTTCCCTTGAGGCTTGTGTCGTGTGTTCTCAAGAATCTCATAGGTGTATTGCAAGGCTTGTAAAACATGTTCTCAAGGTGCCTACGTACCCTTGTATATATAGGGATCAAGTTCACGTAGTTCTTTTTAGACTAGAAGTCTGGTTAGGCGGCAATATGCAGGTTCCTAATTCGTGGGGAAGTCCTTTTCTCCATATTTCAGCCACGAATAGGCGACCTAAGTCGAATAGAACTCGAGTTCTAGTCCGACTAGGAGTATGTTTACAAGTTCTCGTCCTGATTAGATGTATTCAAGGATCATCTGCGCCCAAGGAATACATTCCAATAAGGAGTTGATGTTCATGACTTGCTCCTAAAGAATAGGAGGCTTTATCGTACTATAAATCTGCTGGAATAAATCTGTTCTCCTACAGGAAGCTGTCTCTCAGGAACCTGTCTACAGGAACCTGTTTCTCGGGAAGCTGTCTGCAGGAAACTGTCTCTCGAGAAGCTGTCTCTCGGGAACCTGAACCTATCCAGATCCATTTCACATGCTATTTAGCTCCATTTAACTTAAGGGACCTCAATCATAACCCATATTACTCATACGGATTGGATCCTTAAGCCTAATGGGCCTAAATCTAGCCCATGAAGATTTTGGGCACAACAAGTACCCCCCCGGTTCCTCGAAGTCATAGGATGCGAGAGGAACCTAAATAGATTGATATTTTAAGGTCCAATCCCTTCAATGCTCCCATGTTTCTTCTGAGTGAACCATGCAGGTCTTTATCTTCTTGCTTGAATCGTGACAAGGGCACAAAGTGAATCCAATTAGGCGCTGAGTGAACCTTACGAATGTCAATGGAACTACATGAATCCAAATAAGGGCATAAAGTGAACCTAATTGGGCGTTATGTGAACCTATGCTGAGGGCACAAAACGAATCCAATAGGGCACTAGATGAATCCTTAAAAGGGTTAAGGCGAACCTTAAGATTGTCAAGGGAACCACGTGAATCCAAATAAGGGCATAAAGTGAACCTAATTGGGCGTTATGTGAACCTATGCTGAGGGCACAAAACGAATCCAATAGGGCACTAGATGCATCCTTAAAAGGGATAAGGTGAACCTTAAGATTGTCAAGGGAACCATGTGAATCCAAATAAGGGCATCAAGTGAACCTAATTGGGCGTTATGTGAACCTATGCTAAGGGCACAAAACGAATCCAATAGGGCACTAAATGAATCCTTAAAAGGGCATGAGGTTAACCTTGAAAATCATAACTTAATTGCTCGAGAGGTTGCATCATCTGATAAGCTGCTTTTCATCTGACTGTCTTGTGCATGCTGTCTATTAGAGGTAATCTAGGATCAGCTGCGTCCTAGGAGTACTCTCCAATAATAAGTCGGCATCTGTCTGGCTGGCTTCTAGATCTTTCTGCTATCTATGCTCAGGAACCTGGTGCTCAGGAACCTATGTCTCGGAACTTGGTTCTCAAGAACCTCTCTACAGGAAACTGTACCTGCACAAATAACAAATTTGTTAGTCTGGGGAGCATGTCTGTGGTTCCCATATACTTCTTGCTGTCCTCATTGCTGCTGCTAGGCTAATTCGGGCTCTTCTGCGGGGAGGAAACTGGTTCATTCGTAATCTACTCAGCTACTGGTTCATCAGGAACGTCTTGATACTCATAATCTCTTGACTGTCTTCTCAACTAATGCTCATTTCTCCACGTTAGGTCTTCATATCTCGTAATAGATCTGTCTCCTCGCTCATACAATACTTGTTGATTGGAACCTATGACTTAATAGGTCTTAAATCTAGCCCATTGTGATTTTGGGCACAATACTAAGAAAACTAAAAAAAATGGATTAGTAATACGAGCTGAAGAGCTCACATATAAGTGATGCATGTATGCAAGTATGAATGATTATCTACAATTTATATGTTCCTACCTTCTCATGGCATATCAATTATATAAAAGGTTATTTCAACTAACATGTTCGAGATCATAAAATAAGCATATATGTTGCGTAAACTGTAAACCTATAGGGCATGATAACATCCTAAGTATAAGTTCACATAAATTTCATTTATAAAGATCAGGCAATATGAGCATTAAAATCTATATGTATCTAATCATGATAGAAATATAAGCTCGTATTGACATAAAATATGCATGAAAGTAGAACTTATCTGTGCTTCATTATGCCGGCTTGGATTGAGGTTCCGTTGCTGAACCTGGAAGGTGGAAGCTTTTCTCTGTTTTGGCTGAGTATCACTGATCCTGGAAGCTGTAGCTATAAACTGCGGGTTGGAATCCGGAAGCTGGAAGTTATTAACTGGAAGCTTCTTATCTTCATCAAGGATGCTGTAAGCTGCTTTATCAAGAACTTGTTAGCAGTACGATACATGTTTCGATCATATACAAGCTTTAGAAGTGGGCGTCTTCATCTATGTATCGCTTTGATGAGGGCACAAAGCGAATCCAATTGAGCTCTAGGTGAATCCTGAAAAGGGCACTTAGAGAGTTCAATTGGGCGCTAAGTGAATCCTTAGTAGGGCATAAGACGAATCCAATTGAGCTTTAAGTGAATCCTGAGAAGGGCACTTAAAGAATTCGACTAGGCATTAAATGAATCCTTTTGGCTTTAGGGAGCACAAAGTGAATCCATCCGGGCTCTAGGTGAATCATGGCAAGAGCACGAAGAGAATCCGGTTGGGCACTAAGTGAATTCCTTTGTGGCATCAAGTGAATCCTTATAGGCTCTAAGTGAATCCTAAAGAGGGCACAGAGAGAATCTATAGGGCACATGATGAATCATTTCAAATTCTAGGGGCACCAAGTGAATCCGTAAGGGCACTAGGTGAATCCCTTCAAATGCTAGGGGCACCAAGTGAATCCGTAAGGGCACTAGGTGAATCCCTTCAAATGCTAGGGGCACCAAGTGAATCCGTAAGGGCACAAGGTGAATCCCTTTGAAGGCTTTTCAAATACAAGCGAACTCTAGGTTAGGTTACCCATGCTCAGGTTTCCAAAACCCTTAACTAGGTGCCCACATGCTTATGGGACTTTTGAATGCGTGCCTACGATTCATAGGGCTTTTCGATGTGGATCTTTTGTGCTTGCAAGTCTTTTTTGGCTATCGAGTGCCTGCAGCTGACAGGGCTTTCAAAGTGAATCTTTCTGGGCTCTATGCAAATCCTTATAAGGGCATAAGATGAATCCAACTGGTTGTTTACGTGAACCTTTGCTTAGGACAAAAACCGTAACCAATTGGGCACCAAATGAATCCATAAAAGGGTACAAAGAGAATCCATTGAGATACCAAACAAATGTGCGTAGATGCATGAAGCACCAAGTGAATCCTTTTAGGCTCTAAGTGAACCTATACGGGCACATAGAGAATCCATAAGGGCACCTGGTGAATACATGAAAATTCTTGGGGAACCTAATGAATCCTTCTGGGCTCTAAGTGAATCCTTGAATGGAGCACAAAGAGAATCCAGAAGGGCACTAGATTAATCCTCTAATTCATAGCTCTTGCTATAAGTACATTTTCTACTATTCAGGTATCGGCTGGCTTAGAACTGCATGCAAGAAGCTGTTAATCAGAAACTAACAATTGGCTTCTAACAAATGTCAATGAACTTGGAAGCTTTTACATACAAGCTTCAGGTATATATGAATGAACCTGCAAGATGTCAGTTACAGGAAAATAACAAGGAATCTACTAGACACATATAAATGCAACTAGATCTGGAAGCTGTTACCTATGAGCTTCAGGTGAGTAACACAAAACCTGTTAACTAAAGGTAAATATATGGAACCTATAAGCTATAGGTAAATATCAAGGAACCTGCGAGGTGCAGGTAAATATCAAGGAACCTGGGAGGTTTTCTACGAATATGTGAGCATAAAAGGAGAGGTATCACCTGGATCTTTCTGTAGACTGATCAGATGTGAAGTGGAAGCATCCGTTAAGATTTGGAAACTCATTGACGTGTTCATGATGCAAGCATGCTGCTCTTCAAGATACTAGACCAAATCAATCCTCAAGGTTCCTGAACCAAATATGAGCTATGAGGTTTCCAAACTGCATCCTAGCCGTGAGGTTCCTGAATCAAATCGCGAGCTTCCTAGACCTGCTGTTCTCAAAACTTTGAAATCCTCAACTTTCAAAGCTTGTCTTTGATGAAGAATTAACTCCAAGAAGCTTCACAATTCTTCGATAATTTCTAATAAGTTGTTGAATATTCATCCATGAAGTTGAGTACTGCGTGTTTTCTCAATTCAAGCTTCACCTTCTTTGCTATATCATCTTAATGCAGAATTTTTACCCAGAAACGTCCATTCTGGACAGCTTGACCACCCCTTACTAAAAGTGGGATAACTTTCTGTAGAAAAAGTATTTTTACGAGCCGTAAATTTTGCTGAAAACTAGACTCCGATACCTTTCCAACGGTATATCATGATAATCTACAACCCTCCAGATCAAAACAGTTTATTCTGTGAAGTTGGATAAAAAACTGGAGTCTCAGAATTCTGATTTTCTGCATTAGGTTCCTTATCTTCAAACATCTTCCTCACGTAAGTAATCCATCCATAGCTTCTTTACATTGATTTCTGGCTCCCCTGCTACTTTGTGCTTGAAACTCCATGTATAGCTTGCGTAGGGTTGTCTTCTTTTTAAGTGTTGTTTGTTCAAGGGTTGTGATCCTCTCTTCAATCGACTTGAGATGCTCTAGGATGTCAGCAGGAGTAATCTTCTTCGCTTTCGGGGTTTGATCTTTCTCTACAGATTGTGTTGCTTCGCTATCAGAACTACCTGCCATCTTTCCACTCTTAAGATGATAACTCTCCCCTCCTTCTAGCGCCAATGTTGATGAGTGGATTTCGTAACAACTTTTGAGAGGTTTGTGGTGAGTTTTAAAGGCTAACGATCAACTAATCTATGGAGAATGGAGGTTTTTTGTGGGGGTTGAACTGAGCTCGAGAGCGTTTACAAGAATCTCGCGAGTTCCCTTGAGGCTTGTGTCGTGTGTTCTCAAGAATCTCATAGGTGTATTGCGAGGCTTGTAAAACATGTTCTCAAGGTGCCTACGTACCCTTGTATATATAGGGATCAAGTTCACGTAGTTCTTTTTAGACTAGAAGTCTGGTTAGGCGGCAATATGCAGGTTCCTAATTCGTGGGGAAGTCCTTTTCTCCATATTTCAGCCACGAATAGGCGACCTAAGTCGAATAGAACTCCAGTTCTAGTCCGACTAGGAGTATGTTTACAAGTTCTCGTCCTATTAGATGTATTCAAGGATCATCTGCGCCCAAGGAATACATTCCAATAAGGAGTTGATGTTCATGACTTGCTCCTAAAGAATAGGAGGCTTTATCGTACTATAAATCTGCTGGAATAAATCTATTTTCGTACAGGAAGCTGTCTCTCAGGAACCTGTCTGCAGGAACCTATTTCTCGGGAAGCTGTCTGCAGGAAACTGTCTCTCGGGAAGCTGTCTCTCGGGAACCTGAACCTGTCCAGATCCATTTCACATGCTATTTAGCCCCATTTAACTTAAGGGACCTCAATCATAACCCATATTACTCATACGGATTGGATCCTTAAGCCTAATGGGCCTAAATCTAGCCCATGAAGATTTTGGGCACAACAATATATATCAGAACATAAACAGAGGCAAGATACAAGATATCACAAATTTAGCATACCTAAATTCTAATCATAATTAACCACCCAGCTCTGGCTCTTGTCTCCCTCATTGGACTACTATGATGCAATGGTAGAAAAATTGACTTGATTAAGCTTTCCAATCTTGATTAAAAAGAAAGAACATGCTTAGATGTTAAAAGAAAGAACATGCTTAAATGTTTAGACATTACTGGATTAAGCAATCCAGTAGGCTTTTGTCGGGATGCATCTTCAACTACAAGGACGATTATATATATATATATATATATATATATATATATTTATATTTATATATGTAGAAACAATAAAAGAAAAATGTCATACCTCTTCAATTACAACTAGTAGAGAAGTAACGGCAGAAGCTGATTCATTATCTGTCTTTTCTGAAATATAAACCCTAGGGAAGCGCTACAGTTGAGAAAATCGAAAAGAATACTGTAAATATTTGTGAACCAAAATATTGAGGATTTCATCCATAACAAAAAGATAAAGTTACAAACCGTATGTGACTCGTTCAAAAGCTGATAGTTCGACAAGAAATATATTGTAAGTATAGTCTGCAACATATAAAACAAGAACTAGAACTTTAATTGATCCATAGTGACTCACATATCTGATAAATTTGGTCCCAGATTTCTGATTGGGCAGCTTTCACATAGAAACCTTCATTAGCCTCACACAAATTCAGCATTCTCTTCGAAATTCTTTGGTTTCTTTTTGTTACAGAAACTGTTGAACAATGATTGCCTAAACACATAATACAAGCCAAATAATGGCCTCATTAAATGTCAAATACTTAAACTAATGACACCTAGTAATACCTTTTTCCTATTGATGGCTTATTTATTTCCACAACAAGCCTCTGCCTTGCTGCATCCAACTCCTTAACCTATCCTCCTAATACCTCAAGAACCTCAGGCACCAGCATTAAAATCCCTCCAATGTCTCACATTCACATTACAAACAACGACCTACAAATATTCAACAATAGCCTAGCTTTTAACATTAGCTAAATTGGGAACAAACGATTACGTATCTACTATTTAACCAACAGTTACACAGGAAAAACAAAAACAGAGCTCCAAATAAACCTTCATCCCAGCAGGAGCCAAAACTTTAAATACAAAAATACATTCCATATACATGCACATCCACTGAACTACCAATCGAAAGGAGAGAAAGGAGTAATACTTACGAATCGAAGCCCCAAATCCACTTAATTGAAGCCCCAAATCCACTTAAGAAGCTCCGAATCGAAAGCCCAAACTGGAGAAGGCCTGAAATCGAAAATAAACCACAATTAGTGAAAGTTTAAGTGCAAAAATTGAATCAATTAAACTCAAAACAATGAACCCCATTTAGTAAAAAAAAAACAATGAACCCCTAATCTGAAAAAGCCCTAATTTGAAGAAGCCCTAATTTGAAGCCTCAAACTGAAGCAATATTCAATTGAGCAGCCTAATTTGTAGCAAATAATGTACTAATTTGATAGAAAATTAGAAAAGAATGATATGGATAGAGAGGTTTACGAGAGAGAGAGAGAGAGCTGAGAGAGCGAGAGAGAGAGAGAGAGCTGAGAGAGTAAGAGAGTAAGAGATAAAATATTTTGTTCAGTGGCGAGATATTTGGCCACTACAGTATTTCACTGGGAACCGTGCAATTTTTTTTTTTTTTTAGTTTTATAATTTTTTTTCAATTTTTTTGATTTTGTTTTTTAAAATATCCATTTACATTTGATAAATAAATAGAACCTAAAAAATAATAATTAAATACCTTCACTAGTACATAATAGGCTTTTAGCGTCGGTCAAAATAGGCATTAGGCGTCGGTTATTGGGCATAGTATATGAAGGCGACGCTATAGATATAGACCTATAGCGTCGGTTAAGTTGGTGACGCTGAAAGCCTGTTATAGGCGTCGGTCATTTAAACAACCGACGCTAAAAGTCTGTTATAGGCGTCGATCATTTAAACAACCGACGCTGAAAGTCTATTTTAGGCATCGGTCATTTAAACAACCGACGCTAAAAGTCATGTTAAAAGCGTCAGTCATTCAAACAACCGACGCTTAAAGTCATGTTAAATGCGTCGGTCATTCAAACAACCGACGCTTAAAGTCATGTTAAAGGCGTCAGTCATTCAAACAACCGACGCTTAAAGTCATGTTAAAGGTGTCGGCCATTCAAACAACCGACGCTTAAAGTCAATTTTTTTTAAAAAAAAAATTGCAATTCTAATAAACATTGATCCAAATCGACAAAAATAATACAAGATTTATACAAACTAGTGATTAATATAATATATATTACACAACTCGACAATATGTTAATTTACACAAAATAATTCAATTTTACAAACTAAAACGGATCATAACACGTAAAACAAAATCATTGGCAAATAATAGCTTAATATAGCTCATGAGGGGGTAGTCTGATTGCATCAAGCATTTTGGGCTTCCCACACTTCTTAATAGAAGATTACATCAAGTAGAATTATAAGGACACTGTTTTCAATAAGGTTCATATGACAATTGACCTTTATCATTAGTATTGCACTGTCAGTGCCTGCTAGCAATAAATCTAGCTTTGATTGTTCCATCTCCTTGGTTGTTGGATTGAATATAAACTTATCCCAAATTAAACCGATTCGGACTCCAGGAGCAGCAACATCTGAACTTGGCAATTCCGATAGAGCGCTATTAAATTCAAATAATTCTGCATCATGTACCAAAGAAATAGATTAGAAACAAATTTAGAAGTAGGTATCATGTCTACTTTAGATATATAGGGAAAACCAGACACGGATGAAGATACAACATTTTATAATGCACTAGTACATGACAAAAATAAAGTATGATAAACTGAACAGGAAAGACTGGATTGAAGAAAAATGTTGGACAAATACCAGCAACCTTTGTGCAATCACTTCATAAAAATTCCATCCAATTTACATCTCAACAAGATCGTATTTTTACGAGTCCTTTACTTTAAATGAAACATTCATGCAACCTTGGTTATCCAGACTCCGCTGGAAATTTTCATATGGAATACAAAAGAAAATATCATATATATCAAATTACTGAGAACCTGTATATATTAACATAATTCAGAATCATACTTTCGAGGTGGCTGCACAAATTTTCATCCTGGATGATCAACGACCGCTTACTGTGATAAGTTGTCATGTTCCGCTAAATCTGAGGTAAAAGCAATGTTAATTAGAAGATCAAGTATTTCAAACAAACACCCAAGTTCTCGAATAAGTGATACAAACACTACGTCAAATTTGGGCTTTCGTCACGCTTTTGTACAGTAAGGGCTATGACACTTTGGGAAAAACGAGTGGCTAAAGGTCATCTTCTCAAGTTTTAGCCACACAATAGTTTTTCGAGTGACCAAAAATACAATTTTTGTAAGATTCAGTCACAACTTTAAAAATGTGTGACAATTGAGAGATAAAATAGAATGTTTTTTTGTTGACTTTGACCAAATCCAAGAGTTATAGTCATACTTGAGAGATAGCAGTGTGACAAAAAATAGTGACGCTTCTTTGCTGTGTCTAAATGTTAGGAAACGGTCACAGTTATTTTATGTGATGTGGCTAAATGGGAAATAACCTATGGTCACTACAGGTTTATTGTGACTAAAAAGTAGAGTTTTCTGCATATGTCAGACCTTTGTTTGCTTAAGGAACCAAAAAACTAGTGACTGTATTATTGTGTGACTAAAAGGTACTCTGTTTTCAGGAATACCTTGAAGCAGAGTACGTACTCTGTTTTCAGCAACATATCTGTCACATTATTACATTTGTGTGTGGCTAAATATTTAACCAACTGGACATGCATGAAATATAGTATAGCTGATTAACCAACAGATGACAAACAGAAACCGATATACCACAGATGACAAACACAAACTTGATATATCCAAGTTGCATACCAGATGACCTTAAAAAATCCATGCCCTTCGGCCAACATTCAAATTCACCATTACATATTAATTCTTCATCAAATAAAAAAACAAAGAAAATGACCAAGACAATGATAACATTATACAACTTCCCACGTATGACATCAACCTCCTTTCGAAGATCTTCAACTGTTGACATGCAGTTTTGCAGCTCAGTCTTCACATCATCAAGTTCTTTCTGGATCTTGATCTTCATGACAACTGGTTCAGGATCAATCCATTCCCAAAATGAACATTTTGGTCCAGAAGACTTGAAAAGGGAATTCAAATTAAAAGCTATTTATTAAATTAAACAGATGAAACAGATAAATATGAGCTTACCAATGAATTTGATCTATGGCACACCCGAAATCTTCTTCCAGGGTTGGCAAGTGTATTTGATGTTCTAATCCGAGCAGGAAGACCACAGTAGCAGAGATCACTTCGAGTTTGGTTTGAGCTGTAGGAATTTGAAGACGACATCATGATCAGGCCTTTTTCTTTGCACACACCTGGAGAAAAAAATAGGAATTAAAATGGAGCATAGAATTTAACCAAACAAATAGAATTTATCATTACATAAAAAACATGGAAACTGACAAACATAATGATAATATTTACCGGATTCAGTTACCATTACGTATAATAATACCCTTACAGTCCGGTCTAAAGTAACCATCACGAGATTCATTACCCAAGTCACGTGGATCTACAGGTGGTAATATATTATCATTGTGAGGAAGAATTACAGTACTGAAATCCTCATTGACATCATCGTACAGATCTCTATAATTCTTGGGAGGGGTCATCAGGACAATAGACATCTTTTTATCCAACTGGTCTTTAACATAAAACACTTGTCGTGCTTGTGAGGCCAATATGAACGGATCATCCTTGTGGCCTAATCTGTTAAGTTCGACCAACGTGTAACCCATGCCATCTTGTTTGACACCATTTCTATTGTCAACCCAGTCGCACATGAAAAGAGGAATTTTCCTACTATGATAATCAAGTACCCATATCTCTCGTAGAACCCCATAATAAAAGTTCTTTCCATAGGTTACTACTTCTTTAGAAATGTGCATCTCAGTTGCCTCAACACAAACCCCACTGTTCTGGTGAACTCTGCCATCACCGATTTTTGTACGAAATGTATAGCCATTGATGTCATATACATCGTATTTGTTCACGATTTTGCATGCTCCATGTGAGATCCACTTCACTGTTTCTGATACACTTTCTTGGGAGATCGATAACTCGCTTTCAACCTAAATTACACAATTAAAAGGATGAGATTCATCTTGCACAAATTACAATTGAGAAAAAACTAAGATCATGCTAATTTAAATATTACCTTGCGTAACCAGTGACCAAACGTTGTGCTATGCTCTTTCTCCAGCCACGCTTGTCGTTTACCAGGATGCTTATTTTTCGAAAATGTCATGTGTTGTCTGCAAGTACAAAAATGAGTATCAAATATGATCCTACTGTTAAATAAAACAAAAACACAAATAAACATGTTCAGTAGGAGTCCTTACTCGATATACGGCACAACTTCAGGGGTATTTTGCAATACATAGAAATGTGCTTTCATGTAGAGATCTTGAGAAACTTCAACTGGTTTACCAGCTGACAAAGGAATTCCCTCTCCATTACCATTTTCAGATGTGTTATGCTGATGTTCTGGAATATCAATAGAGGTCATGCATTTTTTGTATTCGTTGAAGAACGAAATTGTTTCTTCTGCAATATGCTCCTCAGCAATGCATCCTTCTGGGTAAGCTTTGTTCCGCACATGCCCTTTAATCACTTTCATCATCCTCTCAAAGGGATACATCCACCGAAAGCATATTGGGCCACATAATTTTACTTCTCTAACAAGGTGCACAGTTAGATGAAGCATAACATCAAGAAAGGATGGGGTAAAGTATTTCTCCATCAAGCACAGTGTAACGCAAAGCTCCTCATGCAATTTATCGAGTTCTTCTACATTGATTTCTTTGCTACATATTGATTTAAAAAAAAAGTTTGATAATAGTATATCTTGTGGGTTCAGGCATGATAGACCGTATTGCAATTGGCAAGAACTGTTGCATAAGCATATGGTAATCATGTGATTTAAGTCCCATAAGCTTCCTATCCTTTTCATTGACCAAACTAGAAAAGTTGGAACAATAACCATGTGGAGCCTTAAGTTGTGTAATGTGGCACAGAACTTGTCTTTTTCATCTTTAGTTAATGTGTAGCAGGCTGCAGGAAGTAATGTCTTGTCGCCTTGACTTTTAGCCTGCAACTCTTGTCTTATCCCAAAATGTGCCAGATCCTTTCGAGCTTGCAACCCATCTTTCATCTTGCCCGGAACATTTAGTAATGTTCCGATAATACTCTTAGCCACATTCTTCTCAGTGTGCATGAAATCAATACAATGTTGGACCAAATTATACTGCCAATACCTAAGTCGTCGATTCCATATGTTGAATTTCTTGAAACTTGTGAATGTCAGCTATGAAATTGTCTTCCGTAGCTTTTACCATTTCTATTGTTTCTGCAGCATATGTTGGAAATTCTACTGCATCAAATTAGTTGGAAGTTGTTGGCTTGTCTTTCTCTCCATGTTTAATCCACCTTGTATAATTCCGATCGAATCCCTTAACGAGTAAGTGGTAATGGACCTCATCCACAGAAAGAGAGCAGTGGTTTAAACAGGTTACACATGGACATGGAATAGTTTTCGTTGACATCTTCAAATTAGAAACCGCAAAATCGATAAATGCTACAACTCCATCCATATATGGTTCACTGTTTCTATCGGTTAACATCCAAGACTTATCCATAACTACAGCTTTAATACATATAAACTAAAGCAATTACGAGCATATTACAGCATAACTACAGCAATTACGATCATATATTAAAGCATAACATTCAAAAATTAGCATATATTTAACACATGACTTACTAGGAGAGAGGAGCAGGAGTGATTAAGAGTGGAAGGGTGTGAAGCCTAATGAACTTAGGGACGGAATTAGGGATGAAATCGTTGTGGATGAAATCGTTATGGATGAAATTAGAAGCGGCCAATTGAGTAGCAGTGGTTTGAATCCGATACTGTGGTTTCCAATTGAGAGAATGAACTTTCCATTTAGGTATTTGACCACCATTTACTCACTCTGGACTGTACTTGTTTAAGGCCCAATTAGAATAGTGTTGGGCAATTATTAGAATAGTGTTGACCCAAATAGAATAGTGTTGGCCCAAATAGAAACGAGAATCGATCCCGAGAGTGGAAATAATTTTTTTAAATTCAATTTTTGACGATCCAACCATACGGATGTTAACAGATACGCATTGTGATGTTGGGGAAAAATAATCGAAAAATCAGGAATTTATCTTGTACGGCGTTTTTACAAGGATCTGGCCAAAGTACTACTCCGAGAAATAAGAATCGATCCCGAGAGTGGAAATAATTTTTTTAAATTCAATTTTTGACGATCCAACTGTATGGATCTTAACAGATACGCATTGTGATGTTGGGGAAAAATAATCGAAAAATTAGGAATTTATCTTGTACGATGTTTTTACAAGGATCTGGCCAAAGTACTACTCCGAGAAACGAGAATCGATCCCGAGAGTAGAAATAAGTTTTTTAAATTCAATTTTTGACGATCCAACCGTACGGATGTTAACAGATACGCATTGTGATGTTGGGGAAAAATAATCGAAAAATTAGGAATTTATCTTGTACGGCGTTTTTACAAGGATCTGGCCAAAGTACTACTCCGAGAAACGAGAATCGATCCCGAGAGTGGAAATAATTTTTTTAAATTCAATTTTTGATGATCCAACCATACGGATGTTAACAGATATGCATTGTGATGTTGGGGAAAAATAATCAAAAATCAGGAATTTATCTTGTACGACGTTTTTACAAGGATTTGGCCAAAGTACTATTCCGAGAAACGAGAATCGATCCCGAGAGTGGAAATAATTTTTTTAAATTCATTTTTTTACGATCCAACCGTACGGATGTTAACAGATATGCATTGTGATGTTGGGCAAAAATAATCGAAAAATCAGGAATTTATCTTGTACGGCGTTTTTACAAGGATCTGGCCAAAGTACTACTCCGAGAAACGAGAATCGATCCCGAGAGTGGAAATAATTTTTTTTAATTCAATTTTTGACGATCCAACCATACGGATGTTAACAGATATGCATTGTGATGTTTGTTATGCAAAATTTACGCAAGCGCACGTTGTCACAAGTAATATATGATTAAATCAAGTTCGTTCCCACAGAGATCTAGAATGGTGTTCAATTCAATTAATGTACCTATGCACCGATGTATGGTTTTTATCCACTGCTAAGACAAATAACAAATTGGATTTTTATTAACTACTAAATTAATTATCAAACTAAAGATTAACTAATTAAAGAGCTTAAAGTCGAATTACTAATATGAGAATAAAACATGGAATCCTAGTTTCATCATCTACTTCACTTAGAGTTGCAGCCTTTAATTAAAACATGCGATGGGGTTGATATCTGATCGAATAACACGAAAAGAGTAAAATTTACCTCTCGGTATACTAGTACCAATCTACGCATACATCCACAAAAGAGATAGAAGATGAGTAGGCACCTAATATGTTTAGACCCTTTATCTCTATAGAATTTGAAAACATAAAGATTTAAGCACAAGTTATTCATAAAGATCACACAGGGCAGTATAAGTATTTTCATCTCACACCACGAATCATATTGATAAACAATTATGAACCTATGCTAGCATGGCAAGTTCTAAATCTCAAGATCCACTCTCGCTTCACAAGAGATTAACAATTCAATTTAGATGTTAGCTACGCATCCAAAAGCATTAAGATTAACCATACGAGGATATCAAGAATTCACCACACATAAATCTTTAAGTCATGCAAACTACTAAGCTACATAGATAAATCCACTAGGATCCCATGACAACGATTAGTTCATAATTAAACCTTTCGTCACCATGGGATTTGATGAAAACATGGTAAATAACAAGATATGAATAAAAGAAGTAATTATATTAATAAACAAAAGTTGAGAAAACAAATCTAGAACAAAAGATGAAGTAGATCTAGATCCGTTGCTTGTCACGAGCGTTGAATCCTTCTCTCCTTTTCTCTCTTGCAGATCTAAGCTGGTTACAATAATAAAGCTATGATAATGTGTATCTCTATTACAAGGATAGGATGTGTTTAAATAGGCTCTAAAAGTCTTGCCCAGCAAGAAAATACCAAAACAGAATTATAATAGAATTTTTGCAAGATACGTTTCCTAAACTGATTCTGTTTTTTTTAAGGAAAATTCGTGGCTGACTTTTCTTCAGTTTTTCTGGAACGTTCCAAACGTAATTGGACCTCTGGACCACCTTAGAATGATAGAGAATCTCGTTATCTTCGCGTGGACTGCTTACGGGCCCCAAACGGAGTTGTAGAACTCAAGATATGGCCCAAACAGTGAATCTCACGCGTGCAGCCCAATAAATCCGAATTTTAATAAATTAAATCTCCAAAAACGACAAAAACATCCACCATAATCAACATCCTTGTAAATCTGCACAACTAAGCAAAACACATCAAAACTACAAGAAACTTGAGCCCAAGACAATCAATTTAAGCCGATTTAGAATGCTCCAAGTGGATATAACTCCACTTATCACACCCCCAAACTTAAATCGATGCTTGTCCTCAAGCATAAACAATTACAACTAACTAACTAACTAGTACCACTTCCGTAGGTGATCACGGTTGTATTTGGCATATGCAACAAGCCCTTTAAACCCCTAGGCAGCCCTAGTGGACGAGTAAGGTCTCGTGAGGGCCTATAGCGAATGTACCCACAAAATCCATTTAACCTAATGCAATGCAATGCATGAATGCAACTAATATGCAAATGCAATTAATCTAGCCTACCATACCTTCAAATCCTCTCATGCCATATCAACTTAAGAATCAAAGTAAATACGCAATGTCTTGGTGTCGAAAGTGCAAGTATTCACATAGTCTACTCAATGAACATGCATAAGTTCTCACAAGTCCATGTCAAATGTAAGAATAAGTTAGTAAACATGCTAAGCCTACAAGAGCACATCTTCGAGATAACACTCGGGATCTCATACGCAAGAACAAGCAAACACTCACAATCCACTCACAAAAGAATATTCACTCAAGAACAAGGGTAAGTGTATCACTCAATTCCAACAAAATCATAAACACGCTTGACATTTGGTATCAATCTAACTCTTAACACAACATACATCAATGACGATAATCAAAAGGTCTTTAATTGGGTTGTAACGGGGCTAGGGACAAGGTATGTCAAATAAGCCAAAACAGGTGAAGTGTCAAAAGCTAGTAAGTACCATAATAAATCACACACAACACCATATTCCCCCCCCCCCACATAATTTTTACTAAAACAAACACTCGACTAGTCGACTGAAATAGGATCACAACAAACACAAACATGCTCTCATAATATATTTTTTTTCTTTTTTTTTTCTTTTTCTTTTTTTTTCTCTTTTTTTTTTCTTTCTTTTTTTTTTCCTTTTTTTTTTCCGAGAGCTAAATAAAACACAAACAATAATATAAACAATAACAATGATCCCATAATTTATTACATATGTCGACTATCAAGTAAACAACCACACCCAATCTCAATATTTTCCCCAAAAGTAAGACCAACAATAACCCCTCCTTACACACCTTATTACTCCCTTAAGCACTCTACTAGCCTTTGACAATATGGGTTCAAATTAATGTAAGGCCAATACAAGAAAAAGGTCTCGGCAAGTAATGTGGTATGTCACCGAAAAAATAGGATTAAGCTCAACGGGTTAACTAATTGATCATGTAAACATGGTGTGGTAATATGGGAAAATATGCGGTTATTCCTAATTGCCTTTATCATTTTAATCATCAAATAATGTCATGCGTTTCAAGAAAGACCTCAAACAACTGCTAGCAATGCAAACAATCCGTGGACACTCAAGCAAACGAATAAATTGCAAATATGCAATATGCAATAAGGCTCAAAAACTCACTTGGTGGAAAAACATACTCAATCCCAAGCAAACATCTCTCTAACGCACCAACTTGTATTCAAAGCATGCAAACTAAATCATCTTGCACATATTCATGTCCTTCTAATTACTTACAACATTCAATAAGTCTACTAGCTTCAACTTACTAGTGTATGTGTGTGCACAAGAACAAAGCATATCACTTCTCAAACAAAAGCGTCAACAACACAAAATTTCTATCAAGCATGGATGCAAATGCAAACTATTATGAACTCACATAATATACAAACAAAAAAAAAACAGAATGTCCTATATGAAACAAACGTAGATAACACGAACATAAATGCATAATTTACTACTACTAATATGCAAAGCATGAAATCCTACATGAACACATAATACAACAACAACTACTAATCCCCCAAACCACCCCCAAACTTAAAATATTCAATGTCCTCATTGAATGGAAGTAAATACAAGGGATAGTAGAAAACATACCTACAAGTCCTCATCCTCCTCGGTTGAATCTGGTGCCATAGAAATCAATACCCAACTCACAAAATTCACCAAAATCCACAAAAAATTCGAATTCACAAATACCCCCAAATAATCAAGAACACACATCCCTAATAATGCAAGAACACAATTCGTAATATCAAAATAAAAAGAAGAAATATACCCCAAATACGAACCGGAGAGGTGAAACTTGCAATTAAAAATCCCCCAAACTTGAATCTTGAAGCCTTGAAATTTATTGTAGGAAATATAATTGGAATGGGGTAGGATTTGTGTGTCTATAGGTGTATATATAGATGGGTAAAAAAAATAATATGAAATAAGAGATGGATTAGGAATAATTTGGAATTAATATGGACTAGAATTAGGATTTTAGGTGGAGATAATAATTAGAAAAGGGGTTGGAATTAATTTTTGGAGATGAATTGATTTTAATAAAATATGTGTTAACACTTAACACATATATATACACGAACAAAACTCACCTGGACAGTAGATGTGGTCGGCCAGGTCGCGAGCAAGGGGCTATGGCGCGTGGAATGGAAGTCTCTGTTGGACAATTTTTTTTTTTCGCTTTTTTTTTTTTTTTTTTTTTTTGAAAACACAACACAAACTCATACCCTTGTAATGCATCCTGGACAGAAACTTGTCTAGGTAGGGTCCTAAAATTGGCGCCATGTCGCGTTTTTTTTTTTTTTTTTTTTTTTTAACACTTAAATTTTTTTTTTCCCTACACTAATGTGGGTTGCCTCCCACCAAGCGCTTCTTTAACGTCAATAGCTTGACGTTACTTCCTCAACTCATGGCGGTTTCAAAAGAATAACCGAACCATCTTCAACAGACAAACCATTCATACGAACGTTGACATCTTGATTGCTTGCTTTCCACAATTTTCTTCCTTCAGATTTCCCCCTAATTTTACTACCCAACGGCCAAATCTTTTTCTTTTTCTTCTTCATACCTCTAAAGTACTTCTCCGACTCAACTGGCTGAACAAAAATTTCTTCTTCCTTATCATCTGCTTTCCACCTTCGCAACACGTGATCATGCCCCTCTTCAAAAATCACTAGCTCATTATTCAAAAGGACATACCTCAAATGTGGTTGAAGTTTTCCAAGCTTTACTTTCGAAAGATCACGAACCGAAGAACTGTCCGATTTCTCGCTCAGCAAATGATCAAACTTCTGTCTCTGACCCGTATCAACTATATCCACACTACAACACTCTTCATCCTCTGTTGGAAATTTCATTGCCTTGAACACATTAAAGGTGACACTTTGATCTTGAACCCTCATTGTAAGCTCTCCTTTTTGCACATCAATCAAAGTCTTTCCTGTAGCCAAGAACGGTCTTCCCAAGATTATGGGAATCTTCTTATCTTCTTCGAAATCTAGAATCACAAAATTAGCTGGGAATATGAGCTTATCAACCTTCACCAAAACGTCCTCCACAATGCCTCTAGGATATGTGATAGATCGATCAGCCAACTGCAAAGAGATATTAGTTGGCTTTGGCTCCGGTAGACCAAGTTGCTTGAAAACAGACAAGGGCATGAGATTAATACTAGCTCCCAAATCACATAAACATTTGTTGAAAGAAAGGTTGTCAATAGTGCATGGAATGGTGAAACTTCCCGGATCTTTAAGTTTAGGAGGCAACTTCTGTTGCAGAACAGCACTACACTCCTCTGTCAATGCCACTATTTCAAATTCTTCCAACCTTCTCTTCCTTGACAAAATATCCTTCATGAACTTAGCATATCTCGGCATCTGCTCCAATGCTTCAACAAAAGGAATGTTAATGGATAGTTTCTTGAAGACATCCATAAATTTCTGAAACTGTTTCTCTTGACTTTTCTGCAAACGTCCAGGAAATGGCGGAGGTGGATAGATCTGATTATTCATTGAAGATTGCTCTGGAGTAGACTTTTCAACAGGTTTCTTGCTCTTCTCACCATCTAGCTGATCAGCCACTAAATCAGATTTCTCAATTTCTGGCACTGCAGATTTTTCAACCTGCTGATTCTGAACATCTTCATCTTCTTCAGTTACTGATTTAGGATCACTCGTGACTTTTCCGGATCTCAAAGTAACAGCTTTCACCTGCTCATGGACCTCCCTCTTGCCTGGATTACCCATTGTATCACTTGGAAGAGTTCCTTGTTGCATATTTACCAAGGCACTTGCAATCTGTCCTATATGACTCTCCAATGTCTTGAGAGATGCTTCCTGACTCTTGAGAGTTGCTGCCTGACTCTTGCACATTAATCTCAACTCTTCTAATTCAGATTTTTCATTCGACTGATGGCTAGAACCAGTATGAAACTGTTGCTGCTGAAAACCAGGAGGTTGAAACTGTTGCCTTGGAGCATACAGTTGCTGAAAACCTGAAGAATTAAATGGCTTTGCTTGCTGATAAGGCTGTTGAAAAGGTTGTTGTGCACTTTGATTGCTGCTCCAGCTGAAGTTGGGATGATTCCTGTTGTTAGGATGATAAGTGGCTGGAACTGGTGCAACAGGTCTCTGGAAATTACTCACGAACTGTGCTGATTCAGACGAGATAGCACACTGATTTGTCTCATGTGCGCCCGCACATAGCTCACAAACACTAGCCACCTGCTGAACTCCATAATTAGCAAGAGAATCCACCTTCATAGCAAGAGCCTTCAACTGAGCCGTAATCATTGCAGCTGTATCTACTTCAAAAATTCCTGCTGCCCTGCCTTGAGATAGCCTTTGGGTTGGATTTTGATATTCATTAGCAGCCATCATCTCTATAAGATCATAAGCTTCATCATATCTCTTCGCCCACAGAGCTCCACCTGATGCTGCATCTAGCAAAGGCCTAGACTGTGCTCCCAACCCATTATAGAACCCATTAATAACCATCCAATCAGGCATGCCATGATGAGGACACTTCCGTAGCATCTCCTTGTAGCGTTCCCAAGCCTCACACAAGGTCTCGCCAGATTGCTGTTGGAATTGAGTCAACTGGTTCCTTAATGCTGCAGTTTTTGCCATAGGGAAGAATTTAGTAAGAAACTTCTGAGCAAGATCTTCCCATGTAGTAATGGAACCAGGTGGCAAAGAGTGCAGCCAGCTCTTAGCCTTATCCCTCAGAGAGAATGGGAAAAGCCTCAACCTGATAGCATCATCCGTCACACCATTACATTTGAAAGTGTCGCAAATTTCGATAAAGTCCCGAACATGCATGTTGGCATCCTCCGTAGAAGCACCCCCAAACTGGACTGAATTCTGCACCATCTGAATTGTGCCAGACTTGATCTCAAAATTGTTTGCTGCAATAGCTGGCCTAATAATGCTAGACTGGATATCATTGAGTTTCGGCTGAGAATACTCCCTCAAAGCCTTAGCTGCTGCTGCATCTGCCATTGCTACTGTAGTTTCAGATTCCTCTTCCTTATTCTCTTTATTCTCTACAAGATCATCTTCCGCCAGTTTTTCCAAACGAGCTTGTAAGCGTGTTCGCATACAAACTTAAGTACCTGAAACACCACGAAACAAACAAACTAAGTAAGAATCTGAGTCAGTGAACGCCAACGACCACTGATGATAAGCACATAAACTAAAATAAAAACACCGATGATCCCCGGCAGCGGCGCCAAAAACTTGTTATGCAAAATTTACGCAAGCGCACGTTGTCACAAGTAATATATGATTAAATCAAGTTCGTTCCCACAGAGATCTATAATGGTGTTCAATTCAATTAATGTACCTATGCACCGATGTATGGTTTTTATCCACTGCTAAGACAAATAACAAATTGGATTTTTATTAACTACTAAATTAATTATCAAACTAAAGATTAACTAATTAAAGAGCTTAAAGTCGAATTACTAATATGAGAATAAAACATGGAATCCTAGTTTCATCATCTACTTCACTTAGAGTTGCAGCCTTTAATTAAAACATGCGATGGGGTTGATATCTGATCGAATAACACGAAAAAAGTAAAAGTTACCTCTCGGTATACTAGTACCAATCTACGCATACATCCACAAAAGAGATAGAAGATGAGTAGGCACCTATTATGTTTAGACCCTATATCTCTATAGAATTTGAAAACATAAAGGTTTAAGCACAAGTTATTCATAAAGATCACACAGGGCAGTATAAGTATTTTCATCTCACACCACGAATCATATTGATAAACAATTATGAACCTATGCTAGCATGGCAAGTTCTAAATCTCAAGATCCACTCTCGCTTCACAAGAGATTAACAATTCAATTTAGATGTTAGCCACGCATCCAAAAGCATTAAGATTAACCATACGAGGATATCAAGAATTCACCACACATAAATCTTTAAGGCATGCAAACTACTAAGCTACATAGATAAATCCACTAGGATCCCATGACAACGATTAGTTCATAATTAAACCTTTCGTCACCATGGGATTTGATGAAAACATGGTAAATAACAAGATATGAATAAAAGAAGTAATTATATTAATAAACAAAAGTTGAGAAAACAAATCTAGAACAAAAGATGAAGTAGATCTAGATCCGTTGCTTGTCACGAGCGTTGAATCCTTCTCTCCTTTTCTCTCTTGCAGATCTAAGCTGGTTACAATAATAAAGCTATGATAATGTGTATCTCTATTACAAGGATAGGATGTGTTTAAATAGGCTCTAAAAGTCTTGCCCAGCAAGAAAATACCAAAACAGAATTATAATAGAATTTTTGCAAGATACGTTTCCTAAACTGATTCTGTTTTTTTTAAGGAAAATTCGTGGCTGACTTTTCTTCAGTTTTTCTGGAACGTTCCAAACGTAATTGGACCTCTGGACCACCTTAGAATGATAGAGAATCTCGTTATCTTCGCATTGACTGCTTACGGGCCCCAAACGGAGTTGTAGAACTCAAGATATGGCCCAAACAGTGAATCTCACGCGTGCAGCCCAATAAATCCGAATTTTAATAAATTAAATCTCCAAAAACGACAAAAACATCCACCATAATAAACATCCTTGTAAATCTGCACAACTAAGCAAAACACATCAAAACTACAAGAAACTTGAGCCCAAGACAATCAATTTAAGCCGATTTAGAATGCTCCAAGTGGATATAACTCCACTTATCAATGTTGGGGAAAAATAATCGAAAAATCAGGAATTTATCTTGTACGGCGTTTTTACAAGGATCTGGCCAAAGTACTACTCCGAGAAACGAGAATCGATCCCGAGAGTGGAAATAATTTTTTTTAATTCAATTTTTGACATTCATTCACCTTAATTAATTTTAATGAAATAAAAAATTACAAATATTAATCTCAAAAATCCAATAAATATCTTGATATATAATTTTTTATATAATTAATAATACAACATATATACTGATATACTAATATACTGATATATAATTTGCAAGTTGTCTGAAAAGGGAAACAGTTACAGATTTGTGGCGGCTAAACTTTTCCAAAAAAACTCAAACTTCCCCCCACTTCACTTTCAACATCGCTTAACCCTCAATTCACTTTCAAATTCTCCATCAATTCACTTTCAAATTCTCCCTCTCTGTGCACCATAATCTCCCCACAACTTTCAATCGGTGAAATTAGGTTACACCGTCGGTGAAATTTGGTGACCCAATCTGGTTTATGTTCTTGAAATTAGGGTTTTTCCAACGGCGTTTAAATCACCTTGCTTATCGCAGGTAAACCATTCTTTCCATAGACTATTTGAGTGAGTGTATGTTTGAGATAGTTTGAGAATAAGATATATGATTGGAGAGATTGCATGTTTGAGTTGTACTTTAGATCGAGATTGAGACTATTTGACTTGTAATTATTTGACACTTCCATCCCTTTTCTATGATACACTCTGTGTGGGTATACTTATTTCAGTTACTCGAGTAATATTTGTGTTATTTGTGTTATATGAGTTACTCTGTGTGGGTACTTTTGCTTTAATGTTGATGTATTAATAGCTGACATTGTTGTGCTTTTGTCTATAGCTAATTTGAGTACCATGGGAAAGAGGTACAAGTTGGTTGTTTACTATGGGGGTGAGTTCATGACATGTGTTAAGTGGCAATACACTGGTCCTAAGTCAAAGGTGTTTGAAGGAATGGAAGTCTACAACATGACTGTTAAACAAGTTAGGGATTTGGTAGCGGATGTAGTTTCGGATGATGATAAGCTTTATTTCATGAAAGATGGGGTGACCCCGGATAATGGATATGGTTTATTGCTTCGAGACAGTGACTTAAAAGAGTTGGCTATTGCTTCTAACATGACTGGAGTCTGCAAGATTCATGTCTTCCATTCCTGGTCCACAGCTACTGCACCAGTTTGCGTTGAAGAAGAATACCTTGGTAGACTCATTTTTGACTTCTCATATTTATTCATGTGTATGTTTATTGAACAGATCAATCCCGTAAGTGCTAAGGATTCTTGTACTGGTTGTAGGTGTGGAAAATGAGGAATTTGAGGATCAATATTCAACGGAAGAGTGTAGCGTAGAAGAAGAAAGCACAGAAGGAGAAGACGAAGGAGAAAGCGCAGAAGAAGAAGACAGCGCAGAAAAAGAATGCAAACAGGTGCAACAAAAGAATGATGTCAAAGCTAAGAGGGGGCTAACCAGGTTGCCGAAGCTGCATACCAGGTTTACAAACTCTGGTGGAAAAAGACATGAGGTTGAATTTGACTCACTTGGTAGGTTAATGGGGGAATACATATCAGAATTTACGAGCTTTTTGGGAGACACGGTCAGGGAGCATGTGGGCTTAAGATGGTTAACATGGAAGGAGGTGCCAAAAGAAGTGAAGGCTAAGCTGTGGGATCAAGCAACGGTAAATCAGCTACTCTAAATATATTTTACATTTTCAATATGAAACACTATTGTTCAACTTATCTGCTTGCCTTATATGTGTATTAACACCATGTATTATATATTGCAGCATTATTTTGATATAGAATTTTGTCATCGAAAGTTTGTAATGACTCGGCTTGGTGGGCTGATTCGCAATTTCAGAAGAAAGATGTATGCAGGATTCATACAACCTAACCTGAAAAAACCAGCAAAACTTGCAAAAGTTCCTAGGTTGTATAGTACACTGGTAGAGCAAGCTGATTGGGATAGGTTCATAGCCCACACGCAAACGGATAAATTCAAGGTTGTAATACTTTAATATACGGATCATCATTTGAATTAACGTATTTTTCCAATGCACTTTACTGAAATAATTCTTTTGACTATTGGAAGAATGTCTCCAAAACTACGAAAATTGTGCGATCACGGTCCCGTTTTGATCATCGCTTGGGACGAGGAGGATACCCTCGTCTCAAAGAAAAATTGGTAATTCAGATGTGTTTTTTTGTGTTACTAGTGATTATTTTGGTTTTTTCCTGTCTGATTTTGTCATCGTTGCATTATGCAAGGTTTCAAAAAAAGAAATTGCAGTTGATGACGTCCCCACCCGTGCTTTTATGTGGAGGAAGGGGAGGGAAAACAAAGATGGAGAGTTGGTAGATCCTAAAGTGAAGAAAATGGCAGATTATTTAGTAAGTTTAAATATGAGACTTAGTATATCCTAAAGTGAAGAACATGTCCTTGTTATTAATTTTCTTCACTTTTTTCTTTACAGATGGATATTGAAGCAAAGATAAAGTATGGAACAATCAAGATTGGACCGGACGAGGATACCCTTACAGTGGTTTTTGGTAGGGAGCAGGGTTCATACTTGCGAGGTGTTGGTTGTGGAGTCACTCCCAGTACGTACTGGCATTGTCCTCGGCAAAGGACATCAGGAAAAGATAAAATCAAGATTCTGGAGCTTCAATTGGAAAATGAGAAACTGCAGCGTGAGAAGAAGGATGAAGAACTGAAGAACCTGTCGTTGCATATGGAGGCAACGAACAATAAACTGAATAAAGTCATAGCTCAATTGGATTCGAAAGGACTGCTTTCAGCAACAAAACAAGATGTAAGCACTACCTAAATTGTTGGAGTTTTTTGTGTTTGAATTTAGTTATCTTGTGTCTATATTCTAAAACATAGTTTACAAAACTTGTGTTATCGCTTGACTTTCCCATTTGACGTTACATTCTGTAGGGAACACCGATAAGTGGGAATGGTTCGAGGGACAGCTGCATTAATGTTACCATCCCAGCATCGAAAGAGTTTTTAACACCTGTAAATAATGGCTAATTTAATTTCTTTTTAATTTTTTCTAAGTAATTGCTGATTTCTTGTCCAAATTTCTTAAATTGTAGGTTAAATCTGTGGAAAAGCAAGTGACTCCTACTGCCGACACATCCATAATGGCACAAAAGGTGATCACCACCAGGAGGAAAGTTTATATATCTCCGCGTACCACTAAATCACAAGAAGATCCAACAATTGTGCACCAGGTATATATTTACAATATTGCTAAATGCACATGTATATTGAGATTAATTTCCAACTTTAATATGTTGGAAATTATGCTACTACTTTTGTAGGAAAAGGTGATTAGATCCGGAACCAGGAAGAAGATTAGTTTATCTCAGCCTAGCACTATCTCTGGCCAAATGCCTTCTCAGTCAAATCAAACCTCAACTATTGTCCAATCGGTATGCATTATATTTCTAAATGCGTACGTATATTAATTCACTTTACCTTTATAATGTTAATTATGCCACTAACTTTTGTTGGAAATGAAGTGTACACTATATACGTTGAATTTGAACAACCTGGTTGCACGTGGTACGGCTTTCCTTTCAGACCAGCAAGGACAAACCATTCATGGAGTCCCCCTACAAGATGATTGCTATAGAGTTTCTGTTGATGAAGTTGTTAAGGGGGTAGCATTCTTACCGTATGAAGCCGGTGATATGCGGACAGTTGAGGATGCTTTGGGTTCTTTTGTGGCTTGGCCCAAAAACCATATCAAGATAATTGATCATCAAGTACGTTTTTTACTTTGCATTCCATTTTGGTTGTGTGCATTTATTCTCCCGCTTTATAATTTTGTTTAAACAGATGGAGCTTTAATTAAATAACATTACTTGTCCAACGGTCTTAACTTGCTTATCCATAGAATTACATTACTTGTGTTAAATGGTCGTAACTTGAGGGCTGTTGAAATGATCATCGTATTTGTTTTCCTATTTTACTCTAGGTACCAACTCCAACTGCCAATGGGGAAGGGAAAGAACATAGTGCAGCTCAAGCTAAGGAGGAACATAGCGCAGATTAAGCTAAGAAGGGGAAGAGATGTAATACCATTACTCGTTCCCCAGTAACACGTTCAAAGGCTAAGGCGAACAAGGCAGACAAGCTGAGGAAGAAGCGGAAGCTGGCCGTGGTGTAATTGTAAACTGAATTTGACTCATGTTAATGTGGTTTTCTGGTTCTGAACTTTTCGATAAGTTGTAAATTTTCTGTACTCTGGTTATGGTATGTGGTTTTTATGGATTGTGGAGTTATACTCCATATCGTTGTTAATGGATCATGGATTTAGTATGGATTTTATGGATTAATATGGACTAGTTTGGAATTTGGCATTTTTTTACTTGTATTTTGGCATTTTAGTTGTTTGCATATATTGTGGGCTTTTTGGATTGGATTGTGGCCTTTTGGTATTGTCTTGTATTGGCCTTTTGGTACGGTCGTGGTCATTTATATTACAAATGAAACCTGCTTGTAATGTGGTTAAGTATGTGTGGCTAGTACCACACTACATATTATATTGTATTTGGGGATAGTTACTACAATTATTAGTGACTAAAAGCAGTTGTTTAATAGTATATAAAACATAGAAACGACCACACAAAAATTATAAAATGTGGCCATACCCAAGTTTTTTGCCACGATTTACCAATAAATAGTGCGACCAAAACTAAGCCTTTGATGAATGTTGGTATTTAGCCACGTTATTATTTCTCTTTAGCCATGACGCATCCTGTGGCTGCAAGCTGGTAATTTAGTCACACTTTTGAGCTTAAAATGGGGGCTGTCAGACCCAAGGGGTGGTATGCTTTAGTCACTCTATTTTGAGTTACATCCACACAGCTAGGGTGTGGCCGTAGGGGGGCATAAAATGACGAGACCTTAGGTCACACTTTGCTGAAAAATTAAAACGTGACGGAAAGTGCTTAGCCACACATATTTGATGTGACGGAAGCCAAAATTTGACGTAGTGAAAATCATGTGTGCAATATGTATTTTAGTATGTGTAAATATGTTATATGTACAAATAATACCATCAGAAATAAGTAAGTGATTACATATGTACCAGAAACAATGTATTGCATATAGCAGGTGACCACTATATACACGAATATGGAATAGCTAAAAGCACCCCAATAACTAGTGTCCCCATATTATTTATCACCAGTATAGAATGAATAATGCACTAGTATCCATAGAACCCAAATCCGTGCTGCTTTACACGTAGCACAGATTACTACATCTGTTCCTACTGTTCACATAAACATGGAACAAATCTTTTAAGAAAATGTTTAGTACGACCTAGAAATTCATAACTACTAAAGTAGCACATTTAGACAACAGACTCTTTTATGAATAGAAAACAAAATAAGGCACAAATTCTAGACATGTACCCTGAATACTCTTACAATGTTATAAGAATTATAGATCGGATTTCATGTTAATAGGGGAAGGAAGAGAAATTGTAGGCATTCCTCGAGTAAACATGGCAGTGAGCATCATGAATGTAGTTTATGGCACAAGGAACAATGTATGTGAGCACACAGTAACGTAATAGTACCTAGTACAAGTAAAGCACATTTAAAAGCTAAAATTTTAGTAAGTAGTTCTTGTAGACTTTTAGCCAAGCATGACAACCAAAGGTTCTTGTAGTCTTATGTACAGCCATATAATGCTAGTGCTTTGGTTAATAATCATGAGATCCGAGTAGTTTCCAGCATTATCTATGTAGTTTTGGGATCATAAAAAATGTAACTTAATACCTGTTCCAGTGTGGCATAAGACCCGTAGTGCATTTCCTTTTGTGATAATTCCTTAAAGACAGAGAAGAACGATCAAACCTGATTTAAATCACAGCCGGAGTCCGAGATGAGATATGATAGAAAAATAAACCCATATAGAGGCCGAATATCCAAAGTAAGGCTACTGGTGTTGGCTACCCTTTTTCAACAACTTTCTTTAGCTTGAATGTTAAGTACAACCTTGTTGTCAGTGATAAGAAGAGGCTTCCATAATCTTAAGTTTGTGGTCCAAAAACATGATCGGAAATCATAGATTAATAAGATGTCAATGACAGATTGACAAGTCTATGTTATGTTCAAGTAATATCTATACTACTATCTACATTATGGAAGAATAATACTATCAGACAGCATTTATTAATACTATCAAGAATCACTAGTACATGTAGTTCCTCCACAAACTTCACTAATACTTTTATAAAAACTAGTCCACACAATTACAATTTACAAAATACATAAACAGGTAGCATTTACTTGAGATAGAGACTGTTGGGCGTCATTAAATTAAGCTACATTATTAAAGTTATAGTCTTTTAACTCTACTGAATATGAGATGTGTGTGGTACTTAGTTTCTTATGAACACCAGCAGAAGGTTTTAAAAATCACCAAATAAAGAAAGGCTAGTAGTGGTTTCTATAAACAGCTTAACAATTTTTCCTTTGTAATTACTAATTGACTTACGCTAATACACATTTTATCTTTTATTGGTATCACCTGTAGTTGTAAGGTAGACTCATTAGTAGTGGTTATTGTGATTGAGTGTTTCACCTTGCTGCACCTACCAAAATAAAATTCAAAAGAGAGAGAGAGATGACAGTGGAATATATTAAGAATGCTGCCTCACAGGTACACTATCAGAGGTACATTAAGCAATGAAGCACTGAACCTTATAAACCGATTATTAACAATTTATCAAATATAAAGCCTAACATAACCCGCCTAAAAGATAAACTACGACACAAAAGAAAATTTGGAATTATGGTTTTATGCATCAAAAAATGATCAATGAGCTATGATGCTATCAGCTTGGAATCCAAAGCATTATCAACACATTTCAACAATAATTTAAGACAAAATATAAAGTACATGTCTAAATAGAACTTATATGAATCATTCAAGGCTATTAGTAGTACACAAATTTACACATCATACAACTCGATTAAAAAGAAATCCAAAATATGTAAGATGAACCATCTAAACACTACTTTCCTGACTTTGTACTACTATTTAGCAGACACCAAAAAGAGCATTCAAATCAATTTCTAAAAGAGCATTCACCAAAATAATAAAACAATTAACTAATAACAAAAACGTACTTCATATGATTTGTGATTTGTAAGGCAGAGTGAGCAAAGAGGGAGAGGACAATAGCTTACAAATCAATTAAAATCGGCATTGAAAAACAAAATGCTAAACATAGACATCTCTTTACTGATCGTGATCGAGAGAGAAAAAATAGGGTTTTTGTTGGCGAAGTTGTGTGTGTAGATTGTGCGTATAGGTGTGTGTATATATTGAGAGAGAGAGAGAGAGAGATAGATTACTAACAGCGAATGGAGGGTCTGGAGAGAAGAAAAAATGAACCTGGTTATGAGGAAGAGCTGAGAATTTAAGAACACATTGACAGTTATATGTGAGTGTATACATACATATCCAATCGTATATTCATAAGATAGACAATAAGTTGAAGAAGAATTAAGGTAAAATCAAAAATAAAGTAATTAGGGTTACTAATACCTTTGAATTGAAATTTCTCAGAGTTTCTAGGGCTTTGTAGCAGAGAGATGTTATAGTCTGTGAGATTTTGATTTGGGGAAGAACAGACTCGACTACTAGCGAGTCAAAATAAAATGTGTTTTCTTAATTTATTTTAAAAAATATTATATACACCTATCAAAGAAATATTATCTATATAAAAATATTATATGTATATAATTTAGTTTTTTTAAAATTATAATACTTTTAGCGTCGGTCAAATGTAAGGCGACACATAAAGTACAAAAGAATTAGTTTAGGCGTCGGTTGATCAAAGACCGACATTAAAGGGTCAGTTTTAGGTGTAGGTTGTTTATGACCGATGCTAAAGGGTCATTTTTAGGCGTCGGTTGAGTAAAGATCGACGCTAAAGGTTCAGTTTTAAGCGTCAGTTATTTATGACCGACGCTAAAGGTCGGTTTTAGGAGTCGTTTGGGTAAAGACCGACGCTAAAGGGTCAGTTTTAGGCGTCGGTTGTTTCATGACCGACGCAAAAGATCCAACAAAAATGACATTAAGCGTCAGTTAAGCTAGGAATCGACGCCTAAAATGTGTATAGGCCACGGCTCTTTATATAACCGACGCTAAAAGTGCGATGCTAAAAGACAGTTTTGTACTAGTGCTTGATATTTAAAAATAAAAATACATTTGATTGGTAAACTCTTACTTTTTATAAAAATGAAATATTTTAAAGGTAAATGTGATTTTTAAATAATTAAACAATTTTTTGGTTAAAAAATTAAAAATTGAGTTTATTAATGATCTAGGGTAAGATATCATGTATGTTGCTAACATCCAACACTTTAAAGCTAAAGTAACATTACTTTTTTGGCTAAGGTAACACAAAAAACAAAATGTTATATTAGGTCCAAAGTAACATGTTAAGGTAACATATTTTAGCAACATCCATGAAAAAGATGTTCCGATAGCTCATCTATGGCTTAGTGTATCCAATAAATCTTACCAAACTCTATGCCTCTAAGTTCACAATTCTATTATGGTCACTTAGTTAAGTCGAACCCATTGGTCTAACATTTGAGTATCACTAATTTACTCGATCGCGCCTTAGCACGATAAACGAGGGTACTCCGCTTTGGCGCACCTACCCTTTGTTGATGTAGGTCTTGACGAGTGTTTCCCATTTGGAAAGCATCTTAAACTTAATATTTATTTTAGGGGTTTGTTAATTAAAACGACCATGATCCCATCATAAAGATATTCCCAATTTTTCCTTGAATTAAATACTTCAAATCAATATTCAGCAATGGTTTGATTTCCAGGCTGTTGGAGGAGTCACAAACGGCCTCGCTTAATACCCAACTTCCTTACAAGTATGACCCATTTTTGACAAAATCTCCCCATATCGAAATAATTGAAAATTCATATTTAATTTCGTGTTTCATAAACACAGAAATCTCATAGTCGTTATTTTTAAATTTAAAATCTTGAGTCGTTATAGATCTTATCTTGTTTAAGCAGGCATGGCATGGGTGATGTATCTAATACATTCAATCATACATGATTAATCTAATTAAAGCATGCATCATAATGTATCATACACATGCATTCATACATCAATATGTAAAAAGCATTATGTAAACGTGGTTGGTTCTGGCCTTTATCCTATAAGATCCTTTCAAGCTAATGAAAAGATCATGATCAATCTATGGTGGAATAAAATACTATATTATTGCATGTCTTCTTATTTACTGCTACAATGCCTCATTGGATCGCCTCCTTGCTTGCTTGTCTTCATGTCTTCATGTACATTACATAAACAAAACAACTATACTAATGTACTTATAAAGAGAACTCGAGTTACATTCGAGATTTAATCATTACAAGAAATTACGACATGCAAGTCGTATTTAGAAACCAAACCATAAACAAAAACCTCTATCCTATGGGTCTCAAGGCCATAACCGTCCACCATGCTCAAGTAACAATTAAAGAACATGTCATATTATCTAATCATGTTACACCATATCATATTTCAGATGACCCAATCAAAGAAATCATATAACGCAAAAATCAGAAAATCAGAATCGAATTCTGATAACAATAAATCGTCATTTTTAGGCACTAAACGGCGTCAATTGCCTTACAGACACAGAATTTCCAGTCAAGAACACATATTTCAGATGCGAATTTCCAGTCAAGAACAAATATTTCGTATTTCAGATGCTCATTTCCAGTCAGAAAACACATATTGTATACAATCCCCATATCAAGAACAAACATAAATCACATATATATATATCAGTATATATACAGATTATATAATCATCAAATGATCATCTCAATCATCATTAACTTACAGTTTATACATATATATCAAAATCAACGCATCACACATGACAATCATCAAACATGCTCATATATATATCAAAACTGTAACATATAACCGAATTAAAATGTTTTTTCAAGTATCTCTGATACCATTGAAGGGTTTCGAGCATCAAACACAGTGGAATTAAACGCGAAAAAGAATAAAAATCAAAACCCTACCGAAGGATCCATGCAAAAACATGATATTTAATTCGGAGTTAGATGATTACCTTAAAGAAGCTTTACAAATTTATGACAGATGGAGGTCCAAAGCAATCACCATGCAGCCCTTTTCGAGATCTATGTTACCAAAGTAGTGTACACGAATTCTTAATCGTCCAACGATTACCGGAGCCGGTACTAGACGAAGAACCTTCATCTCTCTCTCTAGCCTCTCACATGTTTTTCTCTAAAAACGAATTACAAAAGTGTAACCCTAAACAATACATCATAATGAATTTATAGGGAAGAGAGATTGGGCTAAACCCTGAATCGAATTGGGCTTCTCCAAACCCATTCTGATTTGATTTTAATATTAAATTCGAATTCTATTTAATTCTAATTAAGACCATCTCAATTAATTAAATATCCAATTTCAAATTTAATAATTTAATTAAAATTCGTAATTTAAATTAAAACTCATTTTAAACGTTCTTATTGTGTAACCCTTTAGGTTATTTTTACGTTGGCAATAATTTTAATATCCAATAATAAAATTATAAATAATGAGCGGTATCTAGTAATACATCATTGTTACCCAAGTAATAATAATAATTGGTGATCCAATTAAACCTTTCGTGATTAATGTTTTCGTGTAATATAATCCCTTTAACCAAATATTATAGATTAAACTCAAGGCATGTTATTAGTCATCTCCTTCAACGTTTAATCCGGATTTCCTTGATCAATGAGTAGAGTATTAAAACAAATCAATATTTGAGCATGGCCATGCATTTTCATAGTCTCACTCAATCAAGAGGCCAATAATATCTCTCCTAATAATAGGAGGGTTAAATCCTTTATCTATCATTCATATTTCTCATACGACTCATAATATACCCGATGTACACTTTTATCATCACCCGGTCAAAGATAACTTTTAATGTAGTTAAAGTATATTAATCCTCATATAGAAATATAATGATCTCAAGTCTAAGGATCATTACACCCATTATCACTGTAGTCTTTCTAATGACATTATCTACATGTAGAATCTCACCGTGGGTCAATCCAGTGCCATGTAGAATATTACATGCACCTATGTTCTAGACTTTAGTATCACTATACTTATGACCAATGAGATGTGGTCATCTTTCAACAAACATACTAATCTTTATGCATTATAATTGTCCCACATTAATAATGCTCAATTAGGGATATTTAGGAATATAAACACTATTCATATAATCTCATTTTTAAGTCACATACTTAAAGATATAGAATACGTGTTCTATATTCCAAGGATATTTATTATTCTAACATTTACATCGTAGTAAATTAAAACATAATAAATTAATGTAGAATAAATAGTAGAACATAATCATTAAATAATAAAATAGTCTTTACTAGAAGCACAACTACATTGTCTCTAGGGCACTAACACTATCATTAAGTCCTTCTGTTAAAAGATTCCAACGGACGTTAGAATCTTACAGAGTGCAATCTTAGTTCTTCACCAAATACAAAATATAACCAACTTTTCATGGTGATTTCAGTATCCAAATCGAGCGCGTGAATATCCAAAACAACTCTCTCTCTCCACCCTCTATCCACCCCCATCATTAAACACTTTTGTGGAAGGACTAACTCAATGGAGGACCTCTCTCATCCCGATTGCCATGAATAGAACTGCAGAATACATGGCCAGTTATGGTATGCGTAACATGTCTACTTTTGCTGTTGCTCCTGGCCTTTTTGATCAGCTTAAATCATTTCTTGATATGGACATGGGACTCTTTCTTCCTTTTGAGGTTGAAGAGTACATTGGTCTTGGCGAAGTAATTGATGTTTCTCCTCCTTTATCCCCTAGTGATTATGATAAAACTGCTGGAAAAGACATGGTTGGAGAAATGCATGCAGATGATACAAATGCACTTGTGCTTTACAATAATCAAAATGATATCTTGGAATATGTGGTGGAATACCCTGATGCTCAACCTAGAGCTAATGTTCCTCCTCAACCCTCTCACGAAGCAAATGTCAACATCACTATCGATCAATATTAATGTTAATGTGAATATTAACATCAATATGGGGTTCTCTAGTTACTCTGAGGGTTCTCTAGAAAGGTTTTGGCAGGAGGAGGAAGCAAAATTTCATAATGCAACAGAAGAGCCTACCTGGAAGGAAGACAAAAAGGGCAAGGCCAAAGTCCTTGCTAATTATGCTTTTAATGAAAATGGCTTAATGAGCAAGAAGGCAATTGAGATCATTGACAGTGGCCATCTCATATCAATCTCAAAATGCTTCGGTAAGACAATGATAGATTTGGATGAGGAAAGTTTTGAAGGAATATTTGCTAAAGACATACTGGACTGTGCTGTACGTGGTACCTTACACAAGCTGCTGGGCAATGTTGCTCGTCCCAGTACTATAGTGAAAGACAATAAGATATCGGAACTAGAAAAGTTTACGGACAAGTCTTCAAAGCCACTTTCTCCTCATGGAGATCTAATGGAAGTGGATGATGCTCTAATGGAATGGGATTTGTTCGACCAGGCCTCCATGGGACTGTTGGGCCAGTAACTTGCTATTCATCGTTAAGGCTTCGGTTTCAAGAGCTGGTTTTTTATGTTTTGTTTAGTAGCCTTCATGGATATTTGATAGTATTAAGATGTTTGGGTTTTCAGTTTTATTAAGCTTGTCTTATATTGTCAGTGGTTGTACTCCTTCCTAAAGGCTATGCCTTTTTTATCTATAAAATCTCTGGTTTATCAAAAAAAAAGATTCGGTATTTTTTGATTTTCGATATCATCGGAATTCTTGATTTTGACCGAATTTGTTTTTATGGAATCGTATGAAGGTTTTTCTTGTATAGTAAGCGTATAGATCCATGTAGTTAGAGGGTTATATAATTTTTTCAAAATCTTTGGGCTTGTTTTTGATTCACCAAAAAATGAATGTCACCGAATTTTGTTGTTATTGTCAATGAATTTTGATGTAATTATGGGTCGTAGTTGTTTATAAAGGTGTATAGATTGTAAGATGATCAATTTCTTGAGTTTTCAAACTGCTGATAAGTGGATTTTATATCCACTTGGAACGCCTCGGATCGGCTTAAATTGATTAAATTGGCCTTAGGTATGTCGTGTTTTAATATGTTTTCATCTAGTTATGCAGGACTATGAAATTGTGATATGGGTTCGCATTTTCTTTGATCTTGGAGTGGATTTTAGCTTTGAAGAGTAGGACGGAGTTTTTCCTATGATACTATGGTGGTTTGAGTTAAGTAGTTGATGAATGGCAACTCATGCAAGTGGAACGGAGGCAAAAGGAGTCAAAACGAAGAAAAAAAAAAAAAAATCAGCAACCGGCAGAAGTTAGGCACGCGGGCGCGCGAAGAAGCACTCCAGGCGCGCGGGGGTGCTGTCATGGCGCGCGGGGGCGCGGCTGCCAGAATTCCTGATTCACTGTTTGGGCCATATCTTGAGTTCTACAAGTCCGTGTTGGACGATTTAACAGCCCACGCGAAGATAACAGAATTCTCTTTCATTCTAAAGTGGTTCAGATGTCTAAATACAAATGGAACATCCCAAAAATACTGAAGAAAAGTCAGTTACGATTTTCCTTCAAAACAGAATCAGTTTAGGAAACGTATTTTGCTCCGAACTGCAGAAATTCTTTTTTAATTCTGTTTTGGGAATTTCTTGCTGGACAAGACATGGGGGCTCTATAAACACATGTAGACAATAGAGAGAAGAGGTTTTTTCAAAGGGAGACAAGAGATACTTGGAGAAGGATTCCCAACGCTCGTGACAAGCAACGGAGATCTAGATTTACTTCATCTTTTCTATTCTTCTATTAGGCGTTACTTTGAATTTCGGATTTGTTTTCTTAACTCTATTACTCTAGCACTATTATTTTTATTCAGACTTTGTTTACTACCATGGTTTCATCAGATCCCATGATGACGAGTCGTTCGATTATGAACTAATAGTTTTCATGGGATTCTAATTTATCTATGTAGTTTAGTATTTTGATTGTTTTAAAGATTTGTGTGTGATGACTTATTGATTTCCTCGTATGGTTGTGCTTATTCTTCTTGGATGCGTAGCTAACATCTAAGTTGTATTGTTAATCTCCATTGAAGCGACAGTGGATACAGAGATTTAGAACTTGTCATGCTAGCATAGGTTTATGAATGTTTTGACATCATGATTTGTAGCGTAATTTAAACCATCTTATGCTGCCCTATGTGGTCCCAATGGATAACTTGTGCTTAAACCGTTATGTTTTCAAATCTTATAGACATATATGGTCTAAACATAATGGTGTCTACCCATCTTCTATCTCTTTTGTGGATGTGTGAGTAGTTTGGTATTCGTATACTAACAAGTAACCTATACTTGTTTCGTGTTGTCCGATCAGATATCATAACCGGCCATCATATACTTTGATTAAAGGCATCAACTCTAAGCGAAGTATTTAATGAAGTTAGGATCCCATGTTTATTCTCTCATAAGTAAATCAATTTTAAGTCACGCTAGTTAGTTAGATCTTATTTTTGTTAAAGAACATCTTAGTTAATTTAGATAATTAAAAACCTAAATTGGATACTTGTCTTAGCATTTAATAGAGATCATACATTGTTGGATAGGTGCATATTCTAAAATTTATCAGTCTCTGTGGGAACGAACTCAACTTTATTCTATATTAATTGTGTTCGCGTACGCTTTCGTGATTTAGTGCGAACAACTGCTTTGCATGTGGCCGGATTTTTGTTGACCGGAATGTTGTGGCCAGTTTCTGGACATTTTCCATATTCCGGCCAATTTAACGTCTGTTAGTCATTTTTAATAAAAGGATTTAAATCAAAAACTTAAAAAGGTATATGACCTTAAATAAGAAATATTTTGTTGAAGGACCTAAACAGTAAAACAACAATAGTTCAGGGATGATTAAATTTATTTTTCCGTTTATTAAAAATTTTGATAAAATATTATCATTGTGTTCTTTATTATTTTTATATAAAGTGTTTTTTTCATAGTGTAACCAGTGTTGTAAAAAGCGGGAATCGGACTTAATCGGTAGAGGCACTGTCTAGGGATTAATCGGGGATTAATCGGGGATTTGAGAATTAATCGGAATGATTAATCAAATAATCGGATTATTAATCAGTTCGGTAACACATGGAACAGGGATTAATCGGTGATTAATCGTGATTAATCACCGATTTTTAGAACAGAGAGTGTAACTATGTACATATATATATTCCTGTACATATGGAAGGACAAGTAGAATTTGAAAGAGTGTAGAATGTAACACCATCTTCAATGGGATTAGCTAAAATGGTTGGTTAAAATAATATAAAATAATGATTTGCTAAAATTTGTTGAATCTGTAAGGTATTGTGCTTCAGTGGGATTGACTATAATGGTTGGCTATATTTCGAAAATAATCTATTACAATTTCAAACAATACTTTATTAATAAAAAATTATTTTTGTAAATTAATATTAATATTTTTTTATCTTAAATTGCGGTCATATATTTTTAGAAATTTAAATTGAATTTTTTTAATTCAAATATATTAATATTAACACTAACTGATGTTGTGTTGCCTCCATAATTTTAACTTTTATACAAAAATGTTGCTAGCTGTACCATTTAGCTAAGGGCTAAGTAAGGTTGAAGATGCTCTAACAGAGCTAGCAGATGCAAACTAGAAATGGAAATTCAAATAGGAGGTGAAACACAAGTAACGCTGATCTATTTGATTTAACCATACATTGTCCTTTTGTTTTGTTTGAGAGTCTGTGTTCATATATCTCTTTTAAAGAATACAGGAGGGTAGGGATGATTTGAGTTTAATTCTGTTTTTCTTCTCTCACGTTATGCTCTAGAGATTTTTAAAAATTTCTGGTTCCGTTCTCTTCTTTTCTCTCCGTATTCTTATTCACGAGCAGAGCGTAAATCTCATTCTATCAGCCTATCTCTATCTGGCACCATTTGTGATGATTCTCTCAATCTTTTGGTTAATAAATAAAGAATAACTGGAAAAAATTCAATTGTCACAACAATTAGTTTATTTTAACTGCTGCTACCAACTAGCAAGGAAATACATGCAAAGTCTTGTACCGTTGGGTTGTGTCCCAGTTATAATTATTAAAATGAAAATTTACTTTACACATTTACATGGGTAAGTCTTCAGATTGCCTCATATATACACTGGAAAAGCAGTGTTAAATATTTTCATATTTCTCGGAGACAAGTATGAATTCTAGAGAAAAGAGCCGTTTCTAAATTCTCTGTCTTCCAAGAAGAAAAAAGAAATAAACCAATCCAATCCAAATTAAGCAAATTAAGTCAGACACTCTTTTATGAATCATTTATCTATTGATAGTGTTTGTTTTCCATATACCTTTTGTGGATGGTGAAGAATTATTGATCTTTACAATTCTCTGTTGCTTTGCTTTGCGTCTTCTCCTACTGCCAAATTGTTGTTGAGAATTGGTATCTACTTTTGTTATTTCTACTTTCACAATGTGATGATCAGAAGTCCCTTTCGATGAGAAAACCGAGTATGATCCTGGAATAAACTTGTAAGGAGAGTCTGGTGACAACAAGACGTAATCAACCCGAGTTCCATATTTGCATGTTCCTTGAACACCTGCATTACAGAACAAATTAATAAGATCATGCTATTCAAAAATTCACAGCATAGCAAAAAAACAAAAAGTTGCGATTAGCTTCTCATACTTTGGCCTTTTGCGATCATGACTACTGACTCGCACTCTCCTGCAAAGTTCTTAGCATCTGTATACTGTTTACTTTTTAAGTATCTCATCACCTCAAGCTTTGGTGTTGGCTTTCCCATTTCTTCGTAGTACTGATTCATAAAGTGATCATCAAAACTTGCATCATTTAGTTCATGATATGTACTACATTGGTGTGATTTTTGAACAATAGATATGATTTTTCCACATAGGATCTATGTTTTCGAAAGTTGCAGTTCTTACCTTTACAATGTCGCTCCATCTCTCTGATGAGTAATCTGTTTCATCAAGAGAATTCAGTCCTCCAGCTAAAATGTGAGGAGTGTCATTGGATCCGATTATGGAATTTATCTGCTTCATTCGCCAGTTTTCGTCTAGATGATCAAGTAGGGTGCAGTGGAACTCAATTTCTCCTGTCTGGGGAACATCAATTGTAGCCTTCAGAACATTCCTACATCATTATTAGACAAAACAATTTGGAGTCAATAATATTCTTGTCTTCTAGTTTGTTTTCATTCCTAGTTCTTCCTATGATTATTGACCCTTAGAAAGTTTCAATATTTTGAGATCTGATTATTTTTTCTAGTTTTCCCGCGAAAAATGTATAGGTAAAGGTTTTACCTATCCATTTTACCGTAAAGCATACCATAATCCAAAACAACACAAGAGAACAAAGAATCGTGATAGAGCAAAACTTTTAACAACATGAAATTTTAACTAGAAAATGGCAAAAAAGACATTAAACTGAAGATGAGAAAGAGCTGCTTCCTCTGCATTTATACGAGCATCTTCAACTATACTAGCTAAAATGGTTAGCTAAAATAATATAAAATAATGGTTATGTAAAATTTACTGAACCTCTAAGGAGTTGTACTCCAATGGTGTTAACTATAATTGTTAGCTATATTTCAAAAATAGTATTTTATTGTTATTTTAATTAGTAAATATATATATGATTAAACTAAATTGATGATGTGTCACAATATAAGTGGATATGATATTTTTAGATGTTATGTATAAATTTTTGGACATCCTCCAAATATAGAAGATATCTATCTTGTTATTTACTCCCTCCGTCCCTTTTGATTCTTAACATTTCACTTTTTCAAAACTTTCTGGCACGCATTTTAAGGTGCATTTTAAGGATAGTTAAATAACTTTTTTTTAAAATTTTCTTTTTCTGTATAAAAATTTAATGTTTAAATTTTTATACAGAAAAAGAAAATTTTTAAAAAAAGTTATTTAACTATCCTTAAAATGCACCTTAAAATGCGTGCCAGAAAGTTTTGAAAAAGTGAAATGTTAAGAATCAAAAGGGACGGAGGGAGTAAAAATTTACATAAGAGTATGCATGGTTGGAGAAGAAAAAAACAATAACTATTAGCTAAAATGACTCTATTATAATTAAGAGATTGTCAACCTTGAACATGCTCTTTAAATTTTATGCAAAAGGAGGCACATTTCCTATCCGAACCATAACTTTTTGTCCATAAATAAGTTCATTATAAATATGAAAGAGAGAGAAAGAGAGAGATTGTAAATTAAAGATGAGAACCACCCATCAAAAATAACATGGACCAAAATCTGAAACAACCCATAAAAAATCTTTTGGACCAAAATCTAAAACGACTGATATCATAAAACAGTGGGGGTGTTGGGTTTAAGAAAATGAAATTACTATTTAGCACCGGCATCTCAATATAAAATAAACAGAAAACCACTGATGTATAAAATTAATATATAAATTTCTTTTCTAATCCCTCAGGCCTCAAGTCAACTAAAACACAATTAACAATGTTGTACTGCATGTTACTGTACAACTTTGAGGACAAGCGTTGATAGATGATTGACTAAGCTAGGATAAGTTAAAAAATATGAGAGAGTAAAAGAAAATGTGTTACTCATTTTATGCAGAATAATTTGGAATCACATGTAAGGAAAAAAAACAGAAAGAACCAAAAAAAGATGAGCAGTAGGTAGAATTTCAGTTGTACATTACAGCAGACAGCTGTTTTCAAATCTCTTGACAGCCAATGCTACTCTTAAAGCAAGACATGAGAAACTACTCCGTCCGATCCCTTCGATAATACAAGTTTCTTTTGAAAAAATTACGCTTATACCCATTACAAATGCATTGACTTTTAATAATATGAATTATTTTATACTCTTGATCATTACTCATTAATTGCTATACAATTTTCAAAAGGGATAGTTTAAGAAAAATGATCACAAATTTACATTGAAAATTGTAAATGGACATATATTATGAGAATTTTTTTTTATCAAAATAGACTACTATTGTGGGACGGAGGGAATACACTCATATTGAGATTTAGTACACAAATAACACAGTACAGAAGCCAGATAATTCCAAAATTTTAGGTGAAATGGTCAGATGAAGTTTAAAGCTACGTACACACAAATGAACCCATCCCTCACATAACTAACCAAACCTAACAACACATTGAAGTATATCTGGCTACCTCCCCTCAAACGGTAAGATGTACGCATGTATCCAGCTTAACTACATTAGGAGTGAATGAGTGATGTGCTAATTTAATACTCCCTCCGATCCATTATATAAGACATTTGACTTTTCTGATAAATTCTTATTTAATTGTTGGGAAATCAAAATATGATTTTCTAGACATGCTATAAATTAAGCAAAAAATATTGTATAGCATGAAGAAAGAATTTCAAGAATTAATTAGCAAAAAAGGAGAAGAATTTCAAGAACCTGAAATCGGAGTCGTCGAAAATCTTCTGAATTCTGGACCTCTTAATAGGCCATTTAGACAAAATAGCATTGCCATATTCAGGAGCCCAACTCTCTGCAAATACATAATTCATCCCCAAAGCAGCAGCTAACTCAGACAAAGGCTTCATATCTTTTTCTTCCTCTGCTTTTACATCTTGTAAAGCTAATATGTCAGCATCCAACTCTCTCAATACTTCAACAACTGTTCTTGTGCTCCTAAAACTCTGTCCATTAGTTACTGTCTTCCCATTTGTAGGCATGCTTATACTAGATCTCAGCTGACCTTTTCCTTTGGGAGAGTCCATCTTATGGTCCTCAACGAAGCTTAACTGCCCGCTTCTCTTCAATGAAATCTCATTATCCGGTAAATTTATCGATACCCTTAACTTTGATTTCACAAACTTTTGTTGCTTTGTTAAATTCTCCTCGGAATTTATTGAAGTTGGATGCAGGGGACTCTGTTTTAGTATACTTTTCGGACGATCAACCAATGAATTTGTTCTAAAATTAACATCAGCCGAGCTTTTAACCTTTGATAAATCACCATTTTCATAAGCACAAGTAGAAAATGACTCTGTCTTTGGAATGACAGGTGTAGAGCGGGCAATCGGATCGTGTCGTGTACTTTCGTGTCGTGTACTTTCGTGTTTCGTGTACTTGAAGGTGAAACCCGTATCCACCCGAAACAGGATTCGTGTACTTGAATATGAAACCCGTATCCACCCGAAATGAATTCGTGTACTTTCGTGTCGTGTTTCGTGTATATATTATATAAAAATAAAAATAAAATTTAGTTAAAATTTATTAGTAAATATTATATTCATATGAAATATACATTAAATATTTTACATTTCCATATATAAATATAAATACAACTCTATAAAAACTTGTAAATATGTATATTTTTGTGTAAAATATATATCCTTATAAAAAAATATTAATATATACATAAAATCTATAAGTAGTAAATTATTAACATCTTTATTTCGTGTACTTTCGTGTACTTTCGTGTACCCAAAATGAAAACCCATATCCGACACTAAATCTATCGTGTAATTTCGTGTTCGTGTACTTTCGTGTTTCGTGTACTAAAAATCAAAACCCATATCCGTATTTTTTCGTGTCGTTTCGTGTCGTGTTCACGTATCGTGTACCAAATTGCCAGGTCTAGACAGGTGCCATGGAGAAAAGAGAAGCATTAAATGTCGCGATACGAATCGATTTTCTTGACTTTGATCCATTTGGATGAATTGCTGCTGACCCATTAGTGATAGATGAATCTTTTTTCTCTAACTGGAGCTTTGAGTTTGTTTTTTCAAGCTTCTTGATCAAAATCTTTTGTTTAGGCCTGCGGCGAACCGGCCACCGGAGTCTTGAACAGAGGCGCTTGAGGTTTCTATTGAATATTCCAAGCATTTTCGCAAAGAAAAACAGAGTGTTTGCAGAGGAAAGCAAATGATTAATATGGTGCTTATTGCATGAGAAGATATAAGTTTAGGTTGTGGTTTAGTTATAGTTGTGTTTTCTCATGGGATTTGATGTAAGATATGAACTGTTATGAAGTAAAGATTATGATTGGGAAATTATTGATATGATTTTTGTGTTAGTTTTTGTGCTGATATACATGTTTATTGTCAGGACTCCTTTGGCCTATGGGTTTAGTGACACGTGGACTAATAATGCTTTCCTACTCCACCAGGAAACTTCGAACTGGAAATTATGTATATATATGCAGGAATTAGGTTTATTTAATTTGAGATTATTTTCATTTTTTTCCCCCTCTTTTACATGCAAGTTTTCTTAATACATTTAATTTTATTCTTTCGAATATATATTAAATCTAATGCGATCATGAGTTCAACATCCTTATTACTTGCATATATAATGGAACACACGCAATTTTCCCTCTAAATTTTATTTTCATTATTTTGTTTCATTAAAAATACAATTGCCATTGAAATATACAGGTTAAATGAAAGAGACCTATTCGATTGAACTGCCAAGTTGACAAAAGACAGAGAATGATAACGAAGATATAAATATTGCCTATTTATGTTTGTTTATGCCTATCTAGATAATTTAATATCCATATGTTTACTATTGTAGGTGTATTTGCATATTTTTTTTAAGTCTAGCTGTTTGCATTAAAAATAAAAAAACTTAGGATGCTTTTCTGAATGATGAAATATGATCGCACACATAACAAATATCTACTCAACCAAAAATATGTAAATAACTTAACAATATTATTACGATTAAGAAATCCAATAAAAGTTAATAAACAAAAACAAAATCATTGTGTGTTACTGTTTTATATACATGTGTCATTGGGCTTAATTAAATTACACTACAAGAAATCCCGATAAATGTGATTACAAAAATTCGATCACGATTAAATTCGATTGTATTTGGTTGACCGAATTCGACCCGATTAAATTCGACCATTTTTTATCGAAATCAAAACCGGTTGAAATTAAATGGTCAAATTTAGCACTAAATTCGACAATTATTCTTGTTCGGTCGAATTTAGCACCTGCTAAAAAAGGGAGGGTAAAGTCCTCCCTTAATATTTTTGGGACGTATTAAATTCAACCACATTCAGTCGAATTAAAATTTAGTGTGGAGCGGGAAAATTACCACCCAAAAAAATCAAGAATATTCAAATCACTTTCGACGGAATTCGGTCGAATTTATAAATATGACCGAATTCGGTAAAATCTTTAATTTCAAAATTTTGTAAAATGTTTATTAAATATTTAAAATTTTGTACGCATCATAAAAAAAATATATAAATACAAGGATAAAATTAATCATATGTATAAATTTAGTTTGTGTGTAAAACCTATTCATATGATGCATTTGTACACATCATGAAAAAATATTTATAAATAGAAGGATGACATTCATCACATGTACAAATTTTGTTTGTACAAAAAACTATTCACATGATAAGAGAATGTTGAATTTTTACTCATTAGATGCTTTCAAAATTTTTTGAAAAATATATAATTAGTAGCAAAAAGTACAAAAAAAATATTAGAATATCTGGTAGACATATTACATTCAATAAAAAAAATTAGAAAATAATAATGAGGAGAAAAAATAAATTCTTCTTAATACAATAACAAGATTGTTCCCTAGAATATAGAATTTAGGGTTTGGGGACTAGAGTAGGGTTGTAATTTTTATTTTTATAAAATTTGTTTTAAGTAATGCAACGACATGGATGTGGAGATTTTGATAATTAAAGAGCATACCCAAAATAGAAATTAATTTCAATATTTGTTTCCTCAAAATTTAACAAATCTTTTTTCCCCAATAAATTCGACCAGATATCCTAATCGGTTGAATTTAATCTTTAATTCGACTAAACTCGGTCAAATATGGTAAATTCAACTAAATTCAGTCTTCGACCAAATCTGGTTGAAAATAGTAAATTTCAGATTAAAAGAATTTTTTGTTACCACATGTCACATTTCTATTGGCTAAGGAGTAAGCACATGAATTGCCATGTGGATTGCTCTCTAAAATTAATCTAGGCCATCCTATATTTCAAACTATATAAATATAAATATAATATATATATATATATATATATATATATATATATATATATATGTACATAGAGGGCTACTCTAGTGAGACCCCTGTTATAATGAGAATTACACATTGGGCTGCCTAAAAAAACCCAATAAATAAAACGACGTGCCTGCTTCTCTGCTCAATCAACCTCACCTCCGACCACTCCGCACCACCAGCCTCCGGCAACAACATTCACCTCCAATCAACCACGTTGCCACCATATTCAACCTCACCTCTGACCATGCTACCACCATCGGAACTACACATCACCGCCCTCACCATCACCTCACTACCATATCACCACCGTCGTTACCATCATAACCACCATCACTCCATAACCACCACACCACAAACCACATATCACCAAATCACCACCACTCCTATCACCCACAGAATCACTAATTTTCGGTCAAAATCACCAAAAATTCAAAGCAAATCACCAAAAAATTCAATACAAATCATCAAATATTCGAGCATAAATCATCAAAAAAAATCCAGATCTGAGACAAGACAAGTCACAACACCACCATCACCGGTCCCTACCACCACCACCACTACCACTAACCACCTGCTCATTTCAGATTTGTGACGAGTTTTTCAGTCAAGTCTCCACTTTGTTCTTCATCATAAATCACGTGCTCATCGGACGGAGATCGAACCATATATGGAGCTCGTCGGAGGAATACGATAGAGATAGTGCCCCTGCGGGGCCAGACGTAAATTAAACTCAAATTACTAAAATTTATAAGTAAATCACTAATTCTTTTAGCGCAAATCACTAAATTTGTTGAAAGCAATTCCTTAAAAACTTTCAGATTTGTATATTACTTCCATGGAGAGGACGCAAATCACTGATTGTTTTTTAAAAGAACTTCGATTATCGATGCATTTATGGCCGTCAGTGATGAAGGATAGATGAAGATGGAGAGGAGATATACGTATGTATACATGTGTATATAGATACGGTAAGTATATATGATGATGATGATTTTGCTGGAATCATTGAGAAGAACGATGGTGGAAGATGGCGGTGACGATGAGGGTGGTCGGTGATGGAGAAGAAAGGTAGGCTAGAGGTGAGAGTAAAAAAAATACGTGATTGAGATTAAATTTTAAATAAAAAATGAAGGTTGAGATTTGTTCTCAGTTCTCATTTTAACGGGGGTCTCATTTGAGCACTTGCCTATATATATATATATATATATGCAAGTGATCAAATAAAAACTAAAATTAAAATATATACTAGAATCTAATCTTTAACCCTTAGATCTACCTAAACTAATGATCCCACTAGGTACACCACACACCAATCCAATACACCCTCACATACATAATGCGTGCAACTAATCCCTTCCATTTTTAATTTAATTTTTCCTGTCAATTGGAGAGTTTTTTCTTAAATCCAACTTCACTATATTTTTCTCCATCTTCCAACGATCAGTGTGCATACCATATGTGCTATATTCCGACGTGATTTAGAATTTTTTTTTATTTAATTTCTATTTTAAAAGTGATTTCTATTAGAATAAAACCCTATACATACATATATATATATATATACATATAATTCATATTAAAATCCATTAATTGTGTTTCTAACATTCTGGGCAAGTTCATTTCCACCACTTTCTACGTGTTCATTTTCACCACCTCCGACAAGTTCATTTCCGACAACTTAAAACCACAAGCAACAAAAGTATTGCTTCATTATAATTATATGCACACCATATTAAGTTTTTTCTTTGATTTTCTTCACACTAGGATAAATTATATAGGTAGAGTGATTTTTATAGTGTTTGATTTTTAATATATTTTAAATGAAGTAGAAATTTGTTATATTCTTAGTTCAATATTATTGATTTATATTACTTTAATATTAGTAAAAGAACTAATTATTGAATCTATTATTGTTTTTTGTAATTACTTTGGTGATATGAAGAAACTATTTATAAGTTGCAGAAATTCGACCAAATTTTTTTAGTCAAAATTTGACTGCATTAATTGATCGAATTTATCCTAAATTCATATAACCAACAGAAATTTGGTCGAATTTAGCTAAATTCGACCGAATTTTTTGGTCGAATTTAGCCCTTATTCTTTTAGTGTTAATTGACTATGTCGATATAAATTATTAATTAGTTAAAATTTATTGAATCTTTAAGATATTGTATTCTGATTGAATTGTATAAGATGATAAAGTATTAATTTAATTTTATTAAAATTTGTTTTAAATAAAAAAATATAATTTTATTATGATAATAGATGTGAAATTTTGCTACAACTGCGTACTAGCTATAGATTCTGCATATATACTATTATAAAAAGGTTAACTAAATTATAGACAACAATTTTGTCCCGTTGAAATGATAAAAATTTTCTATATGTTTTATAAATTTTATTTTTAGTATACTTCATCTAGAATTTTAGCTATGGGGGTTTGATTGATGAGCATCTTCAATGATATTTGCAAAAATATTTGACTAAAATAATATCAAACACGTACTGATGACATAAAATTTGTTGAATTTGTAATTTTAAGATATAACTGGGTTCGATTAATAAACTAACCAAGCTGAAATCAATCAAACTTAAGTATGACAATCTTTTAAAAAAAAAAACTTAAATATGACAATCATTTAAAAGAAACTTAAATATGAAAATATATTTATTTATAGTTCTATCACTTCAAAATAACCGTTGTCAAGTTAAAATAATAATAAGTTATTAGAGAAATACAAAAAAAACTTTGAAGAACATATCGAATCAGAAGTAGATTTGAAGCGTAATCAAACTGAATTACAGGAGGGTTCAAAACAGCTCCATTTGTAACTTTGGGTGGATTGAAAGAGAGAAGCTAACTGCTCTGTGAGGTTAAAGCATAATATGACAGTAGAGATGATGTAATTTGATGCTGAGTAGTTCGTTTCATATTTATATTTAACTTTTAATATAATGCTCCTTCAACTAGTCCATTTAAAAATACGCAGACTTAACAACTCTTTAAACCATTGGGTTTCTTGCATGGGACGCCACGTCACCTAAAACACTGCGTTTTCCACGGACAATATACTAGACCTTACTCTTCAGTTATTTCACAAAAAAAATATCCGGCCACTGGCCAGGCCTCCTAAATATACACTTCTATGTATTGCATGCACCACAAATAATATTATCATATACTCCCTCTCTCCCATCCATTTGTTTACACTTTTTTGTCATTTTCTGGCACGCATTTTAAGATGGATTTTAAAGATAGTTTCATAATTTATTTTTAAAATTTTCTTTTTTTGTATAAAAATAGGATTGTTCTATTTTTATACAAAAAAAGAAACTTTCAAAAATAAGTTAAGGAACTATCCTTAAAATCTACCATAAAATGCGTGTCGGCATCCCATTTTGAAATGATAACAAATGGACGGGACGGAGGGGGTATGATATATGTTGGCCTGCCACAAGTTGTTCTATATATGTTGTCATATATAGAATAAGAGACGTTCTAGGTGGTGATTAGCATTTTTATTCCATTTATATTACCAAAATCATATTTTCCAAATTAATAATTTACTCTTCGTAGTTTATAGAATTTAGAGTCATTTGATAAAATTTTATAAAATAATTTCATAAAAAATAGAAATACCCTTTTGTTTTGTAAAATATGAACCAACATATTTTGTCCTAGATAGCTTTTCAAATTTTTGTAATGATTTTATTTTAAGTTTCGAAACCGTTTTCATAAAAATCTAAATTCTATATATTATAAATTAATGTATAGCAAATAAAATTTTGTATTGATAATCCAGTTTTTAGTTTAATATCCATGTTTATGTTGTTTATACATCCACATTCATGACCCCTAGTTAATTATAATTTTTTTTTTTATAAATTTAAGTATGATTAATATCTTTTAATATTTATGGAAAGTTAAATATAAATAAATTTTTTAAATTTGTTTAGGTCGTTAATACATATTATCACATATAATGTGCATAATAGAATAACTAACTAATTATATTTTTTAGATGTATTTATTATAGGATTAAGTTCTTTGGAGACCATTAGTGGTGGAGAGCGGAGACCAATATAAATCAAAACATTGCAAAAACTTATTCATTGAAAATCATGTTCTATGAAAATCACTATATCATTTATTTCATTGAAAATCTTGAAGATCATATATGTTTTACATGCAAATTTCATTAAAAATATTGAAAATCATGTATGTTCTGCAAACAAAATATTGCAGAACGTACTGTTCTCCAAAACATGTTTTGCTTGCAAATCATATATGATTTTTAATATTTTGAATGAAATAATAATGTTAATTGAACATTCTTTGCAAATATATATGTTTTGCAGTGTTTTGAGTGCATAATATATATGGTGTCCATGGTCTCAACTCAAATGTTGGTCTTTATAGAACTTAACTCTTTATTATAATATATAAAAGAGCATTATATTAATATTGTTTATTTCAAAAATTACGTTATTTAATCACTAATATAATTTTGTTTTGATAATTTTTTGTAATTATATAATATAGTAAATATAAAATAAATTTATAAATTACCTTGCCGATTATAACCTAATTGTGATGCAATTAGTAAAGCCATCAATTATAATCTTAAACTATTCCATTAAAATACACATAAATATACTCATTCTAAACTATATAAGTCTAATTATACAAAAAAAATTACACATAAATATACACACTGTATGCTAGACCTGGCAAAATGGGTCTGGATCCGAAAAACTAAACCGAAATATGTGGAATCGAATCCGAAATTGGATCTGAAATAGATTATCCAAAATTGTATCCAAAACCGAAATAATCCGAATCCGAACCGAAACCGGTTCAATTTAATCAAATCCGATAACGATCCAAAAACCGATTTAACCCGATCCGAAAATTAATCGAACCGGAAATTTAACCAAAACTTATCCGAAATACTGTATCCAATGATGACCAATTGACCATGTATTTGATTATAATCAGAACCGATCAAATCCGAATAAAAATTTACCCGAACCGAATATGACTTGAATCCGATGTAAATCCGAAACTAAAAATAACTGAATCGAAAAATATCCGATAAAACAATTTTATATAGATTAATATTTTCTTGACCTTTATTTGTTTAGTTTTGTCAATTTTTATATTTTCTGATTTGCTATATATTTATTATTGTCATTGAATATTGCTTACGATATTTTGTGTATAATAATATTTTAATTCAATTTGCAAATATAAATTAATAAATTCTGCACATAATTAGCAAAAAAATAAATAAATAAATTCTGCATATTCTGGGCAGAAATTAAAGTGCATTCACTTATATAGCGTTATTGAAGCGCTGTCTAAGTGAGTGCATTCACTTCCATAGCGTTTATGGAAGCGTTACATAAGTGATGTACCTAATTTTGACATATTCGGTCTTATTTAATAAATTTTGACACATGAATTTTTTTAAAATATTTTTTATTTTTTGAAAATTTATAAATATCACTAAATTGGATATATTTTGACATCCATACGGTTGGATCGTCGAGAAATAATTTAAAAAAATAAAAATAAAATCAACAATCCGTGACAAAACAATAGTTACGAGTATTAGTCAATCTAGCAGTTGACTACTAAGATCTCCAACCAAATTAATATTTTATTTTTTGAAAATTTGGGAATATAACTATATTAGATATATCTTGATATCCGTACGGTTGGATCGTCGAGAAATAATTTTTAAAAAATAGAATCAACAATCCGTGACAAAGCACTAGTTACGAGTACTAGTCAATTCGGTAGTTGACTACTATGTTCTCCAAACAAATTAATTTTTTATTTTTTGAAAATTTGGGGATGTCACTAGATTAGATATATCTTGAGATCCGTACGGTTGGATCGTCGATAAATAATGTTTAAAAAATAGAATCAACAATCCGTGACAAAGCACTAGTTACGAGTACTAGTCAATTCGGTAGTTGACTACTAAGATCTCCAACCAAATTAATTTTTTATTTTTTGAAAATTTGAGAATATTACTAGATTTGATATATTTTGAGATCTGTACGGTTGGATCGTCGAGAAATAATTTTTAGAAAATAGAATTAATAATCCGTGACAAAGCAGCACTAGTTACGAGTACTAGTCAATTCGGTAGTTGACTACTAAGATCTCCAACCAAATTATTTTTTAAAAATTTGGGAATATCACTAGATTAGATATATCTTGAGATCCTTATGGTTGGATCGTCGAAAAATAATATTAAAAAAATATAATCAACAATCCGTGACAAAGCACTAGTTACGAGTACTAGTCAATTCGGTAGTTAATTATTAAGATCTATAAATAAATTAATTTTTTATTTTTTGAAAATTTGGGAATATCACTAAATTAGATATATATTTAGATCCGTACGGTTGGATCGTCGAGATATATTTTTTTAAAAATAGAATCAACAATCCGTGACAAAGAACTAGTTACGAGTACTAGTCAATTCGGTAGTTGACTACTAAGGTCTCCAACCAAATTAATTTTTTTTTATTTTGAAAATTTGGGAATATCACTAGATTAGATATATCTAGAGATCCGTACGGTTGGATCTTCGATAAATAATTTTTAAAAAATAGAATCAACAATTCGTGACAAAGCACTAGTTACGAGTACTAGTCAATTCGGTAGTTGACTACTAAGATCTCCAACCAAATTATTTTTTTTTATTTTTTAAAATTTGGTAATATCACTAGATTAGATATATCTTGAGATCTGTACGGTTGGATCGTCGAAAAATTATTTTTTAAAAATAGAATCAACAATTCGTGACAAAAGCACTAGTTACGAGTACTAGTCAATTCAATATAGTTGACTACTAAAATCTCCAAGCAAATTCATTTTTTATTTTTTAAAAATTTGTGAATATCACTAGATTAGATATATCTTGAGATCCGTACGGTTGGATCGTCAAGAAATAATTTTTAAAAAATAGAATCAACAATCCGTGACAAAGCACTAGTTACGAGTACTAGTCAATTCGGTAGTTGACTACTAAGATATCCAACCAAATTAATTTTTTATTTTTTGAAAATTATGGTATATCACTAAATTAGATATATCTTGATATCCGTACGGTTGGATCGTCGAGATATATTTTTTAAAACATAGAATCAACAATCCGTGACAAAGCACTAGTTACGAGTACTATTCAATTCGGTAGTTGACTACTAAGATCTCCAAACAAATTAATTTTTTATTTTTTGAAAATTTGAGGATGTCACTAGATTAGATATATCTTGAGATCCGTACGGTTGGATCATCGATAAATAATGTTTAAAAAATAGAATCAACAATCCGTGACAAAGCACTAGTTACGAGTACTAGTCAATTCGGTAGTTGACTACTAAGATCTCCAACCAAATTAATTTTTTATTTTTTGAAAATTTGAGAATATTACTAGATTTGATATATTTTGAGATCTGTACGGTTGGATCGTCGAGAAATAATTTTTAGAAAATAGAATTAATAATCCGTGACAAAGCAACACTAGTTACGAGTACTATTCAATTCGGTAGTTGACTACTAAGATCTCCAACCAAATTATTTTTTTATTTTTTTAAAATTTGGGAATATCACGAGATTAGATATATCTTGAGATCCTTATGGTTGGATCGTCGAAAAATAATATTAAAAAAATATAATCAACAATCCGTGACAAAGCACTAGTTACGAGTACTAGTCAATTCGGTAGTTAATTATTAAGATCTCCAAACAAATTAATTTTTTATTTTTTGAAAATTTGGGAATATCACTAAATTAGATATATATTGAGATCCGTACGGTTGGATCGTCGAGATATATTTTTTTAAAAATAGAATCAACAATCCGTGACAAAGAACTAGTTACGAGTACTAGTCAATTCGGTAGTTGACTACTAAGGTCTCCAACCAAATTAATTTTTTTTATTTTGAAAATTTGGGAATATCACTAGATTAGATATATCTAGAGATCCGTACGGTTGGATCTTCGATAAATAATTTTTAAAAAATAGAATCAACAATTCGTGACAAAGCACTAGTTACGAGTACTAGTCAATTCGGTAGTTGACTACTAAGATCTCCAACCAAATTATTTTATTTATTTTTTTAAAATTTGGTAATATCACTAGATTAGATATATCTTGAGATCTGTACGGTTGGATCGTCGAAAAATTATTTTTTAAAAATAGAAACAACAATCCGTGACAAAAGCACTAGTTACGAGTACTAGTCAATTCAATAGTTGACTACTAAAATCTCCAAGCAAATTCATTTTTTATTTTTTAAAAATTTGTGAATATCACTAGATTAAATATATCTTGAGATCCGTACGGTTGGATCGTCAAGAAATAATTTTTAAAAAATAGAATCAACAATCCGTGACAAAGCACTAGTTACGAGTACTAGTCAATTCGGTAGTTGACTACTAAGATATCCAACCAAATTAATTTTTTATTTTTTGAAAATTATGGTATATCACTAAATTAGATATATCTTGATATCCGTATGGTTGGATCGTCGAGATATATTTTTTAAAACATAGAATCAACAATCCGTGACAAAGCACTAGTTACGAGTACTATTCAATTCGGTAGTTGACTACTAAGATCTCCAACCAAATTAATTTTTTATTTTTTGAAAATTGGGAATATTAGTAGATTTGATATATCTTGAGATTCGTACGGTTGGATCGTCGAGAAATAATTCTTAAAAATAGAATAACAATCCGTGACAAAACACTAGTTATGAGTACTAGTCAATTCGGTAGTTGACTAATAAGATCTCCCACCAAATTAATTTTTTATTTTATGAAAATTTAGGAATATTACTAGATTAGATATATCTTGAGATCCGTACGGTTGGATGATCGGGAAATAATTTGTAAAAAATAGAATAACAATCCGCGACAAAACACTCGTTACGAGTATTAGTCAATTCGATAGTTGACTACTAAGATTTCCAACCAAATTAATTTATTTATTTTTAAAAATTTGTGAATATCACTAAATTAGATATATTTTGACATCCGACAGTTGGATCGTCGAGAATTATTTTTTTAAAACGAAACAAAAAGCCGTAACAAAGCACTAGTTACTAATACTAGTCAATTTAGTTGTTCATTGCTAAGATCTCAAGCCAAAATAATTTTTTGGTTTTTGGAAAATTTGGGTACATCAAAAAATTAGATATATCTAGATAATCCGATCCGAACCGAATGTTCCTACATCCAAACAAAATCCGATCCGAACAGTAAAAATCTGAAAGAGAATCGAACACAATTTGATCCGATCTTAATCCAAAATTTATCCAATTTTAATCCGAATTTTATCCGAACCGAATCAGATCCGATCCGAACCGAACATGCTCTAAATAGTACCTTAACCGAAAGTGGATCCGAACCGAATCAGATCCGATCCGAACCGAACCGAACAGGCTCTAAATAGTATCTTAACCGAAAGTGGATCCGATCCGAAGCAGATCCGATCCGAAACCGATCCGTTTACCCAATTTGTGAGGTCTACTGTATGCATACATGATACATCATATCATATCATATGTGGTGTTTCTGCGATATACGAAAGATTCCATATTCTTAACAAAACGTCAAAACTACAAACCTTTTTATATTTACGTGTTCTTCGTTGTAATCATATCTGGACCGCAATTGTTTCCTTTTGCACCAAATTGACTAGCCAACGTAAATATATTTAGCCGAGGACAGTAAAGTCAAAATCTTTTAAACTAGCTTTAAGTAGTTCTTAACTTACTGTCATTCAGTAAACTTTTAATAAGTAAAAGGGTTAATCAATCACTATATATAAATTTCTTTTCAAGAAAATTATATAGTACTACGTACATAATGTATAGTTACATAAAATTATCAACTTGTGTGACCTTAAAACTGTTACAAGATGGGACATTATGATAAAGAACTTTCAAGTAACTTAGAACTACCATGATTAGTTCTCACTTTTTTTTAGCTCTTATAGTTTAAATATTCTTTTTACAAGTTATAAATAAATTTATAGGCATTAATTACTTTAGTTATAAATTGTTGGGCCGCTAGCGAGCCTAACTCCACAATAGTATGATATTGTCCGCTTTGGGCCGAGTCCGCATGGATTTATTTTTGGGTCATTCCCAAAAGGCCTCATACTAATAGAGTTTTATTGGCTGCTTTATATAGCAGAGAATTATCTTTTATCTCCTCGATGTGGTACTTGGGTTGACACTACCCAACAATCCTAATTGTGAGATTGAAAGGTTGGGCTAGTTTTTTGGTGCTAATGTGAAAAATGCGTAGTAATTTTTTCTGGTTGCGTTAGCTGTTTTGTTTTTGCGTTTCCCGGAGTTCCAACGGTCGGATCGCCCTGAATTTTGGACAGCGTCTTCCTTACTCATGTATCTAAATTCTGAACGGTGGAGATCGGATTTGGAGGTGCAGAAGACCTGTTTATTGAGGTAGGGGCAGAAGTTTTTGCACCACGGTGTGGATTAAGCTCCCCGTGGTGAGGCGACTTGGAGCGGGTATATTTTTGGCCCAAAAGTATTTTTGGTTTAATTCTTAAACTAGGCCCATAGTTAATATGATATGTAAACGGTAGTGAATTAGCTAGGTTTTAATGATTGTGATATTGTATACAGAAAACAGAAACGTATCAATATATACAAGAAAAAAGGGCTCTTTCACAATCATTAAAACCTAGGACAATTTGCGAAGCATAACCAACCTCTTGTTTCTCTTTCTCTTGTACTTTTCTGGTATCCTCGTTGTTCTTGTTCTTCTTCCAAGCAACCCTTTTATTAGGACAATTTGCTTTGTAATGCCCAGGCTTACCATACTTGTAGCACTTTCTCTCCGCAGGAGGTCTAGAATTCGACTTAGACTTGCCTCTCCCTCCTTTTCCTCGATCATTGCCTCTACCCCTTACAAACAAACCTTGTGCCTGCTCATTATTACCACTAGTATCCATACTGCCAGTTGAAATCTTCCGAAGATCATCCGCTAGAAGTGAAGTTCTAGTATCATCCATCGTAAGAGTGTCACCCACAAGCATCAATGTTTGTACAAGGTTCTCATATGACTTCGGCAACGAAAAAAGTAACAAAAGTGCTTGATCTTCATCACCTACCTCCACATCAATATCCTTCAAATCTGATATGCACCTATCAAACTTGATGTAATCCCGGATAGATGACCCTTCATCCATCTTGCAAGTATACAGTCTCGACTTTAAATAGATCCGATTAGTTAGAGTCTTCGTCATGAAGTTGGACTCCAACTTTATCCAAACAGCCGCAGCCGTTTTCTCGCCATCAACCAAGAATGCAACATCTCTCTCAAGACATAACATGATTGAAGCCCGTGCTTCGAGATCTAATTCTTCCCAGTCTTCATCCGGCATATCCTTGCCCCCCTTTGCCTTACCCGACAAAGCTTTGTGTGACTTTTGCGAGATAAGCAAATTCTTCATCTGCATCCTCCAATAGGAAAAATCATTCTTCCCATTGAATTTCTCTATCTCGTACTTCCCAACTTTGACTACACCGCCTGTAAAAGCCATACCTAACTTGTTGCACAACCAGTCTCTCTCAGGAATTTCACCAAACACCTTGTGTGCACCACACAAGACTCAACCCAGAAACACCTCAAATCGGAGCTTTACCACCCAAATCTGATTCTAGCTCTGATGCCAATTGTAAGGTCCCAAACAAGGGACAACACTTGACGCAGCGGAATAACACCCCAAAAAGAAGACTACGACCACAAGTTATAAGCAATAACAAGACCATAATCAAAGTAAATACACAAAGAAGAAGGAATTTGTTGGCCAAGTGAAAGAGCCATTTTTTCTTGTATATATTGATACGTTTCTGTTTTCTGTATACAATATCACAGTCATTAAAACCTAGCTAATTCACTACCTTTTACATATCATATTAACTATGGGCCTAGTTTAAGAATTAACCCAAAAATACTTTTGGGCCAAAAATACCCGCTCCAAGTCGCCTCACCACGGGGAGCTTAATCCACACCGTGGTGCAAAAACTTCTGCCCCTACCTCAATAAACAGGTCTTCTGCACCTCCAAATCCGATCTCCACCGTTCAGAATTTAGATACATGAGTAAGGAAGACGCTGTCCAAAATTCAGGGCGATCCGATCGTTGGAACTCCGGGAAACGCAAAAACAAAACAGCTAACGAAACCAGAAAAAATTACTACGAAATTTTCACATTAGCACCAAAAAATTAGCCCAACCTTTCAATCTCACATAAATTAAATTTTTTAATTTAAAAATCATTGATTTTATTGTTTAATTGTTAAAAGGTACTTGTTGATTTATTTTTTAAAAATTTGATTAATCCTTACAAATTTTTCTTAAATTAATATATCAAGCTTAATTAATTAAATATTATTATATTTTTTTTAAATATATCCATCTATACTATTATATTAAAGTCGAAACATTGAAAGTTTTGGTTTTCTCTTAAGTTTTGGTTTTCACTCTAATTATTTAATTTTAAATTATTTATAATATAAAACAAATCAAATAAATTCCGTTATTGTCTTTAATCCTAAATACAGAGTAGTATTTTATATTTACACCATTACCCGTTAACAACAAATTTACATTAAGATTTTATATTATTAGTTCTAATCAATACATATCATTTATTAAATAACTATTATTATTATTATTAATTTTATTAATTAATATTACAAAGTTAAGTAGTATTTTATATTTACACCATTACCCGTTAACAACAAATT